>OX352717.1:1228635-2457271 GCA_947095575.1 Electrophaes corylata | reverse complement strand
GACGTTAGAGAACCTCAACCACTAAAACTTCACTACCCAGTGCATTTAAATGTCACTGTGCTATGCGTAACAACTCCGCATAAAGGTCACTACCCTAACCACAAAACGTCACTTCTCTGACCAGAAACGTCACTTCTGACCAAAAACGTCACTACCCTGACCACAAAACGTCACTACCCCGACTTAAAATTCATTTTCCTGTGCACTGAACTCACCCTGGACGTCGCACATCAAGCTTATATCACCTCCACTGTCGATATACTCGTGCGATATCCAGGATATGTTCGGCATGTATCAGGTGTCCTCTTTAGAGTCAGAGGGAGGGTCCGCATGTCAGACTTGCACTCTGGTCGCGTGGTTACCATTAGTTGCGTGTAGCTCTGCGTCGTGGTTCAAGCCTTGACGTCGAGAGGATTTGCGGAGATCGGAGACGAATGAGAACTGGAAAAAGAGATTATATATAAAATAGATAAATAATGCTGGACAGTCCACACAGCATCATCTAGCCCCAAGCTAAGCAGAGCTTGTGTTATGGGTACTAGATGACTGATATACTTAATACAATACTATCCTACATAAATAGATATTTATTATTATAGAAAATACCCAGAGCACCCGGAATAAATATTTGCAGATCGTACAAACATTTATCCCAAGGCGGGAATCGAACCCGCAACCTCCTGCGTCGCAGGACTCGCAGGCGGACACTCGCCCGCCGCGCCACATCGGTCGTCGGAAAAAGAGATTATAGATGCATCCTATTAATAAGTATATTATGATAAATGGTAAACTTAAGATGTTTGTTTTTTAACAGTGATTACGAACATTTATATACAAAGAAAATTACAGCCAATACAAGTATTTATATATGTATAAAATACATATGAAACAGTTGAGCAATCTACAGACCGTGGCAAACGATCTAAACGAGCTAAAATACGAGACGTCTTAAAACTCACCATATCATCATCATCATCATAATCAACAGCCTGTATAAGTCTAGTGCTGGACATAGGCCTCCCCCACACGTTTCCAGGAAGGACCTTCCATCCATCGACTTCCCGCGGTCTTAACAATGTCGTCAGTCCATCGGGTAGGAAGACGTCCTACGCTTCGCCTTCCAGTTCCACCAACTCACCACAACTATAGCGTACAGAAGTCCAATGCTGAAGCCTGCCATCACATCACTCCAGTGGTGCTTGTAGTCAGACACCCGTGTCATGACGGTATACCATGACATCATGATCAGAACGAACTGGATTCCGTGACGAAGAAGTTTCGATCCACGCCAGGTGAAACGCTTGTGTAGGTAAAGCTGAAAGTAGATTTTTTCTATTAGAGCTTGAAATAAATAAAATAAAAAACCACTATAGTAATTACTGAAAAGTACTATCCATCTCCTGGCTTCATTACTACTTACTTCTAAGTGATCAATTTAATTCTATGGAATAATCTATAATGAATTTGTAAGCCCATCGCCGCTACTAGAATACTAACTGGTTTTTTCACGATATTTTCCTTCACCGTTTGAGAGCACTGAAAAGCACTGACAAAGAAAAATCCATTGGCACAAGACCGGATTCTAGATCGATCCAGTGGTTTGGGAGCCTATTCAATGCAAACAAACAATCAAATCTTTCCTCTTTATAATCTATCTAAATATATATAACTCAAAGGTGACTCTAGGCTTGGTCGCGAGGAACTGGCGATGGCGCTTAGATTCATCTAGATTTAAGACGTTTCAAGATGATCCCTGCGGATATTACTGAATAAATGATTTTTGACTTTGACTGACTGACATAGTGATCTATCAACGCACAGCCCAAACCACTGGACGGATCGGGCTGAAATTTGGCATGCAGGTAGATGTTATTATGTGTTTGGTGGTGTGATTAATTCTACTCCCAAGGGGATAAAGTAGGGGATGAAAGTTTGTATGAAACTTTGTCAATTTTAAACCAATCGGGCTGAGACTTTGCATGCATAAAGCTACTATAATTTTATCATGAAAAAATTACGGGAACGGGGAAAAACTGCCTCGGCCGCTAGTACTAGTGTAGATAGATACTTACAGCGAAATACACCATAGTGTAGGCGGAGAAGGAGGAGTGACCACTGGGGAATGACAGTCGCATCTCCTTCAGAAGTTTCTCATCAGCATTGATGCACTCAAACTTCTCAATATATCTCCATTTGTTCGCATCTAATGAACAGTCGATGTTCGGTTTACATACCTGATGAAGAAAGAATACAGACAATTACATACGGTGATTCATGACGAAGACAAAGACTAGCATCTCCTTTGATTTCTTGATTATTAAGTAGCATACATAATAATAGGAAATTTTAGTAGTAGTAGAGCTTTTGGTGAAGGGCTCGTCCGGGAAGTACTACCACCATGCCTATTTCTGCCGCCAAGCAGCTTGCTGTGTTCCGGTTTGAAGGGTGTGGGTGCCGGTGTAATTACAAGCACATGAGGCTTAACACCTGTATGCCTTAGGCTGATGGGCGCTGAGCAGTACATCGTAGGGCACGTTCCTTACGAGCGTGACTTATGAGTCAATACTTTGTTATAGGCGATGGTAACCACATAATTCACTTAATTTAATTACACACTTATATACTTAATACACTTAATTACCTAAGTATAGGTTAAATTTACCTCACTCTGCAATCGATCGTCTGTGATCGTCTTACAAAGTGGACCCCATTCCAAATAAAAAATTAAATGTTTACATTTAACACATGTCTACGAATTCGCAAGATCATTGACATTTTGTAGGAATGTTTTTATTCATACAAAAACTAATTAAATTAAAATTCACGATGAAGTCCGGTAAACCGGTTTAATAAAAAAATATGATCACTATGATGTCACCATCCTAGCCTTATTGGGCTCATGTTAGTATTACGCAGCTCAGCTTGGATGAATTCATTTACGAAGCTTCTCCTCAGCAAAAATAATCCTACTTGCGAATGGTTGATTGTTTGTATTTTTGTAGATAAATCACGCTTTGATCTGTCCGATTAGAATGAAACTCAGATGAATATAGTTATATATAACCTGGATTAACATACTTATTACCCCGAAAAATATACAAGAACTAAGAAAACAAGTTTTGTACTAAGATATCTGATGGGATATCAACCGTGCTTTGGGATTTTTTTTCTATAAGTACCAAAAAATATACAAGAACTGAGTAAAAAAACAAACAAGTTCTCAAAGAAAAGCGCCTTATATTTTCAAGGTAGCACGGCACTTTGTTATCAAACGCAAGGCGCTTTTTAAGCAAAAATAACCACCACACAGGCGAAGCCGCAAGCAGTTCAGAAACTCTCCAGAGGGGCTTATGTCCAGTCGTCATTCAGTCTGATGATAATGACGACCGATGTGGCGTGGCGGGCGAATGTCCGCTTGCGACGCAGGAGATTGCGGGTTCGATTCTCGCCTTGGGATACATTTTTGTACGATCTGTAAATATTGTTTCGGGTGTTCTGGGTGTTTTCTATGTAAAAATATCTATGCATGTAATGTATTGTATTAAGTATATCAGTCATCTAATACCCATACATAACACAAGCTCTGCTTAGCTTGGGACTAGATGAAGCTGTGTGGATTGTCCAGCATTATTATTATTATTATTATAATGATTGAATTCTACCTACACTAGTTCCCAGTAAGAATATCGATTACCAACTTGTCTCGAGGTTCCATTTATCCTGTCATCAGCAACAGTAAATCATCTTGCAATTAATATTTTTTCGCTTTAAAACAATCTCGATGATTCGCCTCAGGGTTTGACATTTACGGATTGCGAGAGAATATTTAATTAGCTTCTTTGCAAAGCAAATACTAGAGAACTTATACAATGTACATGCAACCCTTGTTCTTTTTCTATTGATGTTGGAACCAGATGACCTAACTGATTATCAGTGGGGTTGATAGAATAAAAAAGTCCAAACGCCTCAAGAGTCTAAACGACCATATTCAGGGAAACTACCTTAAAACTGGGCAAATTAGCCGCATTCACAATGCTTTTGAGTACTCTATGAGACGCGATGACGAACACTTAAGAACGTAGTGGTGCTGACCCCGCCATCCAATTCTAAGGTAGTGGATTCAAATCTGATCGTGCACCTAGACCACCTATGGCTTGTGCTTACTTTACACAGGGAAAAACCTTACCTAAGCATTGAAATTGTAATGTAAACACAATCCAGTTTCTCTAGTGTAATTTTCTCTTGCAATTTGCATATAAACTAGATGAACGACAATAAAAGCAAATTAATAGATTTTTGCACTATACTTAATCATAGTTGTTCAAGCTACGGTACACGATCTCCTAAAGCGTACAAATATAAAGTAAATACGTAAATAGTGTAAATTTTTTTTATTACATTTTTGCGGCTTTATATTATCGATATACTTTATCGAGTGATTTCCTTGCTTGTCGATAAATTCGGTAAGACATCTCGAACTTATCGATCTAGCGTTTAACTAAGTTCCATGTTATCAATCTCGATAAATTTCGATAAAACCCCGTTTTATCAAGAATTTATGTCAAGTTTTATCTATAGATACATCCATGCTTGTACTGTTAGTGTAAGGTTAGCTTATTTTCCAAAAACTGTATAATTAATTTTGCCCAATGCTTCAGTTGACACTGGCATTTATTTACCATAAACGCAAAACCTATTTGCATTCAAGCCAACATGAATTTACGAGGGAAATTATAATTTTGTTTACAGTCTCGATAACATCGTTATGGACGAGGCTGGAATAAATTAGCAACTTCATGGTACGTCAATCATCCAATCAACCTGTGGCGCCCTCTTTATGAAACGAGTTTCCCTTTAGGGTCCAGTTTGAAAGTGAAAACGCTTCATCATCATCATTACAACCGTAGGACATGCGCAGTTGAAATTAGTAGTAATAGTTTTTAGTGGTGGGATGGTAGGTGGCAGGTGGGGCTGCGATAAGTCGATCGATCCAGAATCGTTCTTCCCGGAAACGTATGGGGGAGGCCTATGTCCAGTGTACTTCTACAGGCTGTTGATGATGAAGAGATGAATTTTTAATGTTCTTTTTGTTAATTTAAAAATGTACTTAAGAATTGTTTTGCACTTTTCGAAATCCACGTAGTGTTCACTGCTATTAGAAACTGTACCAAAAATGGTAATTTGTAGCACAATGTTCTAGATGGAAGATAAGCGCGTCTCAATTTGTGAAGCAAAAAAAAGTAAGTAGTCTTTGGGGACTGCCGATAGAAGTGAAAACTAGGCCAAAAAGTACACATAATTATATACACAGCATAGTTAATGGAAAGCGTTCGGCGACGATGACGCGAGCTCCATCATTTTTGTTCACCCAAAAAGTGCTCAGCGCGCTTAGAAGTTTTCACTTCAGAAAAACTTATAGCCTACAGAACCTTGTTCCTTAATTTACGATTTCGCGTCCAGTTGGGGTAAATTATTTATTTTTCCTGTTTCGACGATACGGTAATTTAGTGATTACGGCAACGAGGTCTTGCCGTAGGGCAGTAGTCAAACGATCGAATCTCCACCACCTTTTTACTGAACTGCCAAAAGAGGGTATTAAATAAAAGCTTTTAAAAGTAACGGCTTAGCCATAAATACTTAAAGTACAGCTTGCAAGTAAATGAAATGAAATGAAATTTATTTGCTTGAAATGTGGTACATGGAGAACTTATATGTCTAGCTTATTTGACCCACTCATTTCGCTAGGAAGCCCAGCATGCAAAAATTAAATGTCTACTTATAACTACATTACTAAACTAATTAATTAAACATTTCAATAATAATATAACTGGAGTAGCTAACTGGAGTTTTATTATCGTTGTAGATTTATTTAGAAATAGTGATTAAGTATCTATTTAAATAATATTATTTGCATAGCAGTTTTCATTTTGAGTTATTGGATTTTTTTTCTTATTATGTTCAGTAGTAGTGCTGCCAAGCAGCGAAGGGCCTCAAATTGGTTAATCTTTGTATCGTAGGGCACGTTTCTAATGAAAGTGACGTGTAAGGCAATGCTTTGCTATAGGTGATGGGAACCACTTAATATCAGGTGGGCCATCTGCTTGGTCCATCAACAAGTCAGATAAAAAAAAAGTTAGGCCATTTAGGACATACTGTACAATTCAATGAACTACTACGCAAAAATATACAATATCGTCCTCATGTGGTTATACATTATAGGAGTCTTATCTATCAGGATATTAAAGCGTACCCCGCATCTCACCTGATGGACCGACGATACTGTAAAAATCGCCAACAAGTCTTTCTTCCTAAAAACGAATGAAAAAGAGGGCTACGACCAACAGCGTGCTTCTTCAAGGTGATAACGATGATGATGAAACTCCACCCCGAATTTTTGCGAAAGCTAATTGAGTATAATTTCACTCAGCAACACTAACAATCTTGTTTCGATAAAGATGTGCAGATGTTAATGCGGTAATATTATCGATACTTTACGCGAAACTGATCATTACCATCGCTTTCGTTTTCCACACTACGTGCCTGGAGCGGTAAAACGCCTAACTAAACAATTTTATCATTATCTACTTACGCTGACGATGCCAATTGGCGATGAATAAATTTATCGCCCCACAGTTCAGTTAGTAGTAGTCTTCTGTGTTGTAGGTTTTGGGTTCGATCCCCACGGAAACAAACATTTGTGTGAAGAACATAAATATTTGTTCTCTGTCTGGGTGTTATATTGTATTCTAAGTATGTTTTTTTTTATACAACGTAATCTATATATACCAGTTATAAAAATCTTGTGCGTTGTATTTATGACTGATTGTCAATATACAACGCACAGTCCAAAGCGATCGCAGAGATTTGAAATTTTCAGAGCAACTTCTTCTTGGTGCGTAGAGTAAGGCATTCCTGAAATTCAACCTCTAAAAAGGTGCAGCGAGGGTTGAAGTTTGTATAAAAATAACTTGCGCGGACGAAGTCGCTAGAAAATAATAATAATAAAAGTTAGCTTAAGTATAATACGGATAAATTCACAGAATGGCGACCATTTAGCTCGATTCACTAATTAGTAGTGATGTAGAGATATCGACGATTGGATAAACAATTTATCTATACTAACTTTATATAGAGATAAAGTTTGTGAGTTTGTAGAGGGTAGTTTCTGGATCTACTGAACCGATTTTAAAAATTCTTTTACCAATAGAAAGCCACGTTGTGAGTGTCATAGCCTATATATTAGCCAGAAAAATTAAAAGACTTTTTCGTGGTAGTCGGATTTGCAAAGTAAGTCGGAGAAAAAACAGCCGAACCAAAACGTTTCTTACAAACGCTGCTTTTCGATGAGAGATATATGATTGAGTTCGATAATTTATAAAGATGTGTAAATTAGCCAAAACACGCAGACGAAGTCACGGGCAACAGCTAGTTAATTATAAAATACTTCCGCTGATGAAATTAATTTCAATTTTATTTAAATTAACGATGCCATACTAACAATTTATTATACAAAATATTAGCAGTGAAACGAGAATGTAATTTCAATCTCGTTCTCAAAGTAGCTTAATAGATTTTAAAACGATGATCGATTTAATCGATGTATCATGTAGGTTAAAGTAACCATTCAAATCGATGGTTCTATCGAAAAGTATATCGATAAGTATTCTTTTAGTCAATTATCGTAACGGTTTTGTTAATAAGTAGTCCAATATTGATTGAGAGCTAGTTGAAGTATCACAATTTAAATAAGGTGGGAATGAGAGTAATACAGAGGGATTTTTTTTTACTTTGCTGAGCTAAAGTCGACCTTAGTTACCTACTAAGGTAAACTTTAGCCCACCAAAGTATTATATGAAGAATTTTGGTCCTGACAAGGAGACAGTACATCCTAAAATCACTGCTAATCATTTAGTCTTAAGATTTTCAAGGTAAGGCCTTGGTGCGCAGGGGCATACTGAGGATCTTTCCTCAATACCACCACCAAGCGCCAAGCGTCAGCTCCTAAGTAAATGCTTGGAAATACTAGCAAAACGTTCGCGACTTCGTCCACGTGAAGTTATTTTTGTACAAACTTCCACCCAACAATCAAACTTCCTGACCTTATCCCACACTAAGTGGGGTCGGCACAACAGCTTTTTTTCTTCTACTCTCTTCTATCAGTCGTCAACTCAGTGTTCACTCCTTTTTTACTCATATCATCTCACGCAATCCATCCATCTTTTCTATGGTCTTCCTCTGCTTTTACAACCTTCCACATGATATATCCATATCCATATATTATATATGAACAGGTACAAATTAAACAGCCCTAATAGGGCTACGATTACTGAAACTTGTTAAACCAGTTAGGCTTGTAAAACAGTAAAAAATCAATCTTATAGAATTTAATAACAACGTTTTAAATAAATTGCCGTTTAAAATCACTTGAGCCTTGTGGAAGGGGAGGAACAAATCGTGACTTGCCTGGGAGGCGAAGGGAGAGCATAGACTGGGTGTCTCAAACTACGATTTGCTAGACCTGTATTTGCCTATAAATAAATAAGGGAGTTTATTAATTAGTCAAGTTATTACTGCCTGGCATGCTGCGTAGTGTAACTCAAAACGCCAATACGAAACTTCGTTTATCGTTTCCAAGAGTAGACAAGAAGTAGTATTCTTACTACTTCTTGTCTGAAGGACTGGTTAACGTTTTCGGGGAATTATTTTTTAGGGTTCCGTACCCAAAGGGTAAAACGGGACCCTATTACTAAGACTCCGCTGTATGTCCATCTGTCACCAGGCTGTATCACATGAACTGTGACAGTTAAATAAAAACAGAATAAAATAAATATTTAAGGGGGCTCATACAACAAACGTGATTTTTTGCCGTTTTTATTATAGATTAGTACGGAACTTTTTGTGCGCGAGTCCGACTCGCACTTGGCCGGTTTTTTTTTATTACATACTATAGTATACACTAGTCTTTGGTTTCAATCTCAGCTGATGGTAAGTGACGATGTAGCAGGATGATCTAGAAGATACGTATGCACTTTAGCACTAAATAGACCTAGATTGTAGTGGTCAGGAAAAACACGGCGGCAATTAGCTTCCCTCTTTAGCGGTTCCAGGTATATGATATTGAACCGAGCGTTTATAAGTCTTATGGTGGAATCAGATCTTTTACACCCTGTATGTGTATTTATTTATATTCAGTATCAAGCTCATTCATTTAACAAAATAAACCAAAAGGTTGGGTTTACTGTCAATCGGCTCTAGGAAATCGTGGGCGATCGCAATCTGTCGCTTAGTGGTTTAGTTACAGACGTAAAGTTCGCCATTTATGGCATGCAGACTTAAATCAAAACGTTGTTTAAGGTATAACTCAACGACTTTCGAAAAAAAAACATTTGAATTTTCTATCCCACTTTTGAAAAAAAAACATATTTTGAATTTTATATCCCACCGTGGCGATATTAGAAAGGCGGCAGTTTAGATATTTGATTTGATCTGATGAACATCTAAGCCCGAAAAAAATACAGGAATATACATTCTTTTCTTACTATACTTTTATGTACTAAGACGGAAATTCTCAAAAAAAGATTAAAAAAAAACAACATGCAGTTATTGTTTTCTTATAGACTAGGCATGACTTCTTTCACGACTACTGGACCGATTTGAAAAATTCTTTCACCGTCCGGAAGCTACGTTATCCCCGGGTGACATGGCTATATAATATTTTCAAAAAAAATAGGGATCCTTACTAAAACCCGTGCGAAAGCCGGGACGGAGCGCTAGTATACATATTTGTTTCGTATTATAAATCCAATTAGATTAGACGTGTTGGCAGCGCACCGTTCAACAAGGCCTGTCAGAGATACAAAGACTCGCTCGTTGGATTGGTGGTACTTATGCAAATGCACTGGCATTAAACGAGAACCAATAACAGTTTACAGTTTATAAATTAAAGCTTTCTCTGAGTGATGAGGAAGTGATGATTCGAGAATTTGTTTTCTTAGCAGTGGGAGACTTTATTATTATTTTTTTTTATTTGATTTGCTGATGAAACAATCAGATGGCCCAACTGATCTTAAGTGGTTATCATCAGCCATAACAAAGCATTGTCTCGCAGGTCACGTATGTTAGAAACGTGTCCTGCACTGCAAGACTTTGCGTCCATCAACCTGAGGCATACAGGTGTTAAGCCTCAAGTGCCTGTAATTACACTTGTAATTTCACTTGTGACGAGAAGCTTTATCAAACTCGGAAACCGCAAATTCTCCCACGTGACACCCTTCAAACCGTTCAAACCGGAACACAGTACTCAAAATAGTACGGTAGTAGTACTTCTCCAGACGAGCCTTACACAAAGAGCTCAACTACTACTAAAAAACTAGACTCATCTAGATGACGATCGGACCAAGATTTAACAAGCTTTGCTTAGTTCAGGGTTAGACTGCGATGTCTGATATCTGCCAATATTTATTTAGAAATACATTTTCTCACATATTTGATAACAAAACGAGCAAATATGGTAAGCATGGCTCTTAAGTGGTAACCATAACCTAATAAGGCATTGCCTGAGTCCGTCAATTTGAGGCATCCAGGTGTTCCTCACGTGCCTGTAATTTCAACGGCACCTTAAAGGGTATTATTTAAACCGAAACACAGATGTTAATACTCATGTATATCTAATTTATTGGCAAATGGAGGTTTTTACTAGATACCATACTTTAGCTTACAAAATTGAGTATTATCATCCTACAAATATAAGAATGAGTCCATCAAAATATTTCCGTGACCCTTTTTAGCTCATTAATTTATCAGGTGGGCCAGCTGCGTATAACTACGACTAAAGAGGCTACCGACAACTCGGTTGTTTGCTTGATTAAAAACCCGTAACGTAAGCCTCTTAATGAATTAGAAGAGTAACGGTACGGATATTTAAATTTAGCTATGCGTTCGAAATCCATAATTATTGTATTATGAGACCCGAACATGCCCGAACAATACGAGGGTACGAGGGTAAGTTCGTTTTACGAAATTATTGTCTTCAAGTACAAAATAATCTAGAACAATCACAGCTGTCCGCAAGTTAGGCGTCGTTTTGACAGATTGTACAGTAAAGCGCCAGGTTGTGCATAAAATACTTATGTTCATTATGAATGATAAATAATGCTCCTTCACTGTAAAAATACCCTTATAGATAGTTGATGAAGACACTGATAAGATTGTTTTACTTGTACATAATTCGATCGTATCTAGAACTGTCGCTTCTGAAGAGCTTGTCAACGAATTAATGAATTATGCAAGACTGCAGGTGCATTGAATACTGAGTAGACCATGAGTATTGCAATTAATGATTTGTATTCTCATGAGTTCAGTGCCTCAGTTCAGTAAGTCTTCAAATCTTGGTATATTTGCATCTATTGCAATTTGTTGTCTTCTGTATCATGTCCGCTCAACTAAACCAGCCTTAGCGGAAGAACAGCGTGGGTTGTTGCCAACCCGCATCTGAGTTAGGTTCCAATTTGTAGCACTTTTGGATTATTGTTAATAGCTGTTTGTTTTTTAATGTCTTCGTGTGTTGCAAATAAACTATTATTCTATTCTATTCTAAATTCATAAGAAACAAACGAAACGAGCTTAACTTTGTCCACGTGAAGTTATTTTCATATAACTTTATCGTCTAGCGGTTGAATATTGGGAATTAATTTCTTAGTACACCTCTACGCATCAAGTTAAATATACCCTAAAATGGTCACGTTTCTACGACCAGCGATTTAGTCTATGCGTTGCCTATATGTCACTCAATCCGGCCAAAGATTCTTGGTATAGATTTAATGAATGATTGGTATAGATTTAAGACCAATGAATTCTGACTCCGAACTTCGGAACACCTATTATTATATGTGGATAACTTTCATTGCAAAGTAGTAGGTTTGGATAGCAAATGATACCAGGCAATTAGGTAAGTAGCCATTTGAAAAAATATAGCAATTTGCTGCATCAGTAACCTCAATGATTACTCAAATATTGGCAAAAGAAAGCTCAAATTGGCCATGAAATTGTAAGAATTAGAGAGCTTATAACTGTTGCCTTAGGCCATAATTTTGCCAGTTGGTAAATTGCCAAAGCCAGAGGTCACATAACTACGAATAGCGTAATAGGTATATTGTAGCTTCATATAGGATTAGACCATAATCATCAATAGCCTGGAGAAATCCACTGCTGGACATAGGGCTCCCCCATACGTTTCCAGGAAGAATGATTTTGACCCCTTTCCATCCATCGACTTCCGCGATTTTATCAATGTCGTCAGTCCATCGGGTAGGAGAGAGTCCTGGGCTTCCCCGGGGATAGTGTAGCTTCGTAACGGTGAAAGAATTTTTCAAATCGGTCCTCTAGTTTCGGAGCCTATTCAATACAAACAAACATCAAATCGTTCCTCTTTATAATATTAGTAATTAGTAAAGATTATATTGATATTAAAATTATCCAGGCACGCCATGGTAAATCATAAATCTAAGATTATAGACACGCAAGAGATAAATTTTCGATCTCGTCATGTTAAACTACACGCTAGACCGTATTGAAATTTATGGGACGGGTCACATCTTATCAATTTAATAGATAAGCTGGATATATGTCCAGTATGTAATGAAGTATGGAGCATAACTTTTATGACAGTGCCAAGATAATCACAAACACTGATTGATATGCAAATAAAGATCTTGTTAGTAACTAATTTAAATACATGACTTCAGATCAAAGTGTAGAAGATTTCTGTAAGAATGAGACACAAACAAGGGACATTAAGTAACTAAATGCGAAAGTTTGTATGGATGTCTGTAACTCTTTTACGCTAAAAGTACTAAATGGGTTTTAATAAAACTTTAGAATAAAATACTTTATTCATCAGAATAATACCAAGGCTACAATTTATACAGATCGGCGGACAAAGTCGCGGGAAAAAGATAGAATTCAATAAAATTTTAAAAATCACTTTGAATTTACTGTACTTATTACAAGTTACTAATAGACGAGTGCAAGAAACAAGAAAAACACTGTACATCGCAGTAGTAAAAACTGTGTCACGATCTACAGCAGAATAATTATTATAAAAATGCATACGTTCAATGCTACACCACGAAAGAAATGACACCACAAACTAACAATATCTAAAGGTATTGAACCGCATAAAACAAGCAAACTCTTCAACACAAAACAACAATTTCAAAAGAACCCATCAATCGAGACACTCAAATAAGAACAACTCAACGCATAAACTATGAGCCAACCACGAGAACTGCATCTAAAATAAAACAACTACACATATTATTCGCAGACAGCCGCAAGTACGACTAGAGGTGTCTAAAAAATTGTATCCGGACAATTCAAACTTAACCTGTCCGGCTCAAATTCCGCCTACCCGATGTAAAGCCTCATCACTAGGTTCGTTTTTTTGAATCAAAATGTTTCAATATTGAAAGAAAAGGAGCTGGGTGTTTATTTATTTAGTTTCACCAACTGCTTCACAATGCTTTATAACTATTGGCCTTATTGTACGTGCATAAACCTTTTACAGGTGTTTACCTACCTAAACTACATGCAGACTTTAATAATTCCTTAGTAAGAAAATTATATACAAAATTAAACCAAAATCTAAAAATAAAAACAATTAAGTATGCATAAAATTATTCAAAAAATAAAAAAGGATAATAATATAAAAACCAACAAACAAAAATAACTGCAAACCATAAGGTGATAATAACCGATTAGATAATCGTTGATCAATATTGAACCAAAAGGTTGAAACGTTTATTGCGCTTCTACAATAGAAAAACGCCGGAAAACACTATCCAAAGATAGTGTAATCCTAGATTATCATTTTCCGGCTTTTTAACAGATACAGGACAATTCTAGTTGCTTGCTGGAAATATTGTGGCAGGTCTTGGCAGGGCCTAGACAGGTAATATCCGTAATGGTATTGGGACTTACTGGCAAAGGCTGATGGGATTTGAAACTGGTTGTATAGGTTTTCGACGAGGAAAGAGAATTATAGCTAGAACTGTAGAAAAGGTAATAATACCTGCAAATGTTGTGAATTTAAACTGAGTGGAACTACAATGTAAGACAAAACTTGTAGTTATTTATATTTTACTGATGCTGAGTGGAAAACTGACAACTTTAGAGTCACTTTCTCAAATACTGTGGACAAACAAATATAGCAAGCAGAAACAAAAATATAAATAACTACTTACTCAACATATACCTACTACATGGATAATACTTTTTTTTTTATTTGACTTGCTGATAGAACAAGCAGATGGTCCACCTGATGTTAAGCGGTTAACATTACCTATAACAAAGCATTGCCTAGCAGGCCACGCTCATTATCGTAAGAAAGAAACTTAATGTTGGTATGCCTGAGATTTAGCGAAAATTAAGAATGAATAATAATAATAATAATGCTGGACAATCCACACAGCATCATCTAGCCCCCAAGCTAAGCAGAGCTTGTGTTATGGGTACTAGATGACTGATATACTTAATACAATACATTACGTATATAGATACTTTTTGTTATACATAGAAAATACCCAGAACACCCGGAATAAATATTTGCAGATCGTACAAACATTTATCCCAAGGCGGGAATCGAACCCGCAACCTCCTGCGTCGCAGGCGGACATTCGCCCGCCGCGCCACATCGGTCGTCAATAAATAAAAATAGTAGTAGTAGTGAATAGTTCGATAGTTTTAAATTATTTTGTTATTTTTAGATTTTTTACCATTATTTATAACATACCTGTACCCGTATTATTATATTTTGAATGTTTTTTAGAATACCGTTGTGTATCATAAATTAGTATAATTGATTTCGACCGATTCTGATTGCTTTAAAAAATAAATAAATACTAAAAAACTGCTATAATTTATCAAACTTTTAGATAAATAATGATCTATGATATTTTACGTATAGGAATGGACACTATTGAAGGTATTTATAAATCGTAAAGGTATGTTATGTTAAAACTCTGATGAAACATGCATACTAAAGATTTCATTAAAACAACTGGTTTTATTATGAGATTCCGCTTTACAACACGACTGTGGGAAAGACAACACAAGTTATAAACGCAAACGCATTATGCACTGTCATGAAGTTAATATCTGTTTGTATGGCTTCTAAAACAGCACAAAATACAGATATACAGGGTTACAGGAAAAATCGTGCTAGATCTGTTAAGGGCGTGGAGTACCCATCATTTCTGACTTATTTCACTATGAAACACCCTACCCTAAACTTAACTCTTTTCGAGATACTCGACTTTTAATTTTTTTGATTGAAAATTGCCGATTTTTAGGCTACTAAATTTGTTTTTTTTTTTTTTTGTGTAATAAGATGCTTTAGGACGTCAATAATTAAAATAGTGCTAAGTTAATTGAATAGACCGTAGTGGACAAGTGAAAGTTAAGAAATAAAAAAATTAAAAGTCGAATCCTGTATGTAGTTAAAATATTATAAAAGAAATAGCATCACGACTTTAATCACCAGGCACGGTAGGTATCCTTTCTGATCTCTTAGTACTAAGTTACCCACTCGTGATATCTAAGGGGTGTAGTTAGAGAGAGAGATGTATCTAAACGTGAGGACCGTTAATTGGCTTTTCTGTTAACTAGACTACTTAGCATAATTCTTTAGTAAGCTGTTGGTCTTCCTATAATAAATAAATAAAATTTTAAAATCACGTTTGAACAGAATATAACACGCGTCATAAATAAATACCCAGCTAACGTTGGTTGTCCTCTTACCATTAACAAAATGTTTAAACCATAAACATTCAAAACAAAACAAGAGACCGCACAATACGACAAAGACAATGAAGGCAAGAATGTAAATTACTGACATTTACTATGGAAATTTCTCTCGTAAGCCTCTGCTTGTTACACGCTTTAACTAGGTAGTGCCTACGGCTTTCTTTCCACGATAATGTATACCGCTAGTATAAATTGGCAGCTGGAAGATACACCCCAAATTTCATGCTTCTGGTGCTTCTGTGGTGTAAATTTAGTGTCTGGAATCAGTTCAGCTATCTTTAGATCGTTTGCAACGGTCTGAAGATAGCTCAACTGTTTCATATGTATTTTGTACGTACCCATTATAAATACCTGTATTAGCTATAATTTTCTTTGTAAGTTAGCCATAGCGCAATCTATATACCACTTATAAGAATCTTTGTCCTGACTGACTGACATAGACAACGCACAGCTTAAACCATTGAACCTAGACTTGATTATTATTTAAACAATATTACAGGGTATATTGGATTTAGTGCGTAGGGGTGCACTAAGAAAGAAACTCTTGAAGTTCAACCCCCAATGTGGCAGTGGAGTTTTAAATTTGTATAAAAGTAGCTTAATGCGGACTTTATATATAATCAGAACAAGGATCTTGAGATATTTTTTTCATACTGTATTGGCTTAGTGGTGGTAGTTGTAGATATATCAAAGAAAAGTAAAACAAAATTAACAGAAGTACGAGTTCTTCATATCGCATCAATTATTTGTGTTGCAAATACCACTTCATATTTTATTGAATTATTTAAAGGCAACAATATCCTAATAACCGTAACACTGTTTCATTTATGTCTTGACCTTTACGGTCAAACCTTTAAACTATCTAAAAATACTCAAATGTGATCGTAAATATTCTTTATTATATACATGTGCCATAAAATTTTATCATAAAAAAGGAAATATGATTTTTGAAGTTGTTTGAACTTTTACTCAATTAGATTGTAAGCATTATACTTTTATATAAAACATCATAGAATACCTTCTATTTAATCCTATCATCATCACCTTCTTGCCTTTGCCCTACACTAAGCGGGGTCGGCACAACAGGTTTTTTGTTCCAATCTCTTCTATCAGTCGTCGTCGCTATGTTCACTTCTTTCTAACTCTCATCATCTTTTACGCAATCCATTTTTTCTTTGATCTACTTCTACTTTTATACTTCACACTCATCTATATCTAAAAGTCCTCTCGTTTTAAGGCTTTCTTCTCTCTGCATGACATGCCCATACAATGCTAACTTATTACTCCTCAACTTGTCCGTCATAAACTACTTTCAAACTTCTAATATACTCGTCTCATATTTTATCTATCCTTGTGACTCCACACATCCATCTTAACATTCGCCATTTTTGCTGCATGCACTCTCTTATTCATCCCTTTGGTTGCCAGCACTCAAAACACTTGTGTGATGATGAAAAATTAAAAGGAATATCATCAGACGATGTGTCTCAAAGTGTCAATGAATCCTTAACTGATACGTATTGACGTAGGTGAAAACAATAGGGCTATGATTGATATGAATTCAATAGCCGATAATCACTGTTAAGGAGAGTATTGAGACCATGAAGAAAATAATACGATTCGTCTATAACACTAGTAAAAACCAGCCAGGGTATATTTAGGTTATACATTTATATCCAAAAAAAGGTCCTAAAACCGTGCAAACCTGGGGCGGTAAGGTGATATTTTTTAATAATAATAACGTTTATTGTTCAGAAAAAAGGTACAAACAAAATGTCATCAAGTAATTAAAGAAATTCCATGGTTTGGAACTCTGAGTTTCGGACAAGAAAAAATCTGTTTCCCGAACCTCAGCGCCCTCCCCTCGCCTCGCACAAATAATACATAGGTAAACAAAGAATAAAATAAGTATACGATATACAGTTATTAGGTTGATTGGTTAAGTTTAGATCTATAGCAAAGAGGAAATATCATTAAAACCAACTCAGGTATATTGTGCTGTTGGTTGTAGATTGGAACCCAACAACAACAACACACATTTGTGTGTAGAACATAGATGTTGGTTCTGTGCCTGGGTCATGGGTGTTATATTGTATTTAAAAAAAAAGTACACAAGAATTATATCAGCAATCTGGTTCCTTTAGCGCAAGCTTTACTGTTTTCTAGAGGGCATTATATGAATGTCTGCCGATATTTATAAATTTATGTTAAGCCTGTGTTGTGGTACCAAAAAAGTCGTTGGATATGGAATTCTGGATAGCCCAAGCTTTGTGGCACGTATCAATAACTCTATCAAATAATAAGCGTGATTCGATACGTGATCAACTGTCATCATACCACATATCCATCTATCATTTGTAATTTTTCATTATTATATCTACACGCGTAGACGATAAGCGTGAATGAGATCACGATATATTTTTCAAGCCTCATATTTCAGTAAATGACGCACGACTAAAAATGATGCCTCAGGTCGTGATATATTACACCAGTTCAATGTACTTTCTACCGTAAATAGTATTCTTAGAACCACCTACTTTATTAATCAACATAATATAACAGTTATACTAGCACGCTCTATACTCAATCACGGAAATGTAATCGATACTACATCGATATCGCGTTTAATAACAATGCTATGTTTTCTTATGGGTTAATTTTCAAAACTGTAATTTGCTGACCACGAATGTGACTTGGCAGCAAAAAACGACCTGGTATTTGTTCGATTGATTTTTTATCGAGCAATGATAAAAACACTCATTCTATCCATCTAATTAGGCTATGTTCTGTTCACCCACAGCTGGAGAACTTGTGAGCGTGGTCTTTTATTTAGCACACTATTCTATCAGGCCATGAGACTCATCTATATCTATATATCTAAATATATATAACTCAAAGGTGACTGACTGACTGACTGACGTAGTGATCTATCAACGCACAGCCCAACCACTGGACGGATCGGGCTGAAATTTGGCATGCAGGTAGATGTTATGACGTAGGCATCTGCTAAAAAAGGATTTTGATTAATTCTACCCCCAAGGGGATAAAATAGGGGATGAAAGTTTGTATGAAACTATGTCAATTTTAGACCGATCGGGCTGAGACTGCATGCATAAAGCTAATATGATTTTATCCCGAAAAATAACGGGAACAAGAAAAAACAGCCACGCAGGCGAAGCTGCGAGCGGCCGCTAGTTCATCTATAAATTTTGCTCTCGAAAGTCCAAGATTTGGACCGAGAGGTTAAGTTTGTAGTCAGTTTTGGCTTTAGCTTTTAGTAACATTTTCGAATTTATGAAAAAATCTTTGTAGTTTCAAGTGAAGTACAAGCAACATTAGGTCATATGCCTAAATAAGTATACTGCTGAACATAAATTGCTCAATCAAAATATTATGATAGACATTGTGCTACATACCTCAACGTTTAATGATACATCGTGAGCCTACAATTCGTGAGTTCAATAGAAAAGCTTTCTTTCGTCGAACTGCCGTCGAATGTGGGAGTGAAAATTGAATCGGACGACCGATGAATTTAATATCGATCGTCCTACACTGTATCGAGTATTTCTATTCATTGTAATGTAGCTGGCAACAATGGAATGTCAGCTATTACAGGCTAAATGACAAATTGTATATTTTGCCTTAACAAAGAAATTATAGAGTCATGACAACATTATGCTTTGCCATGGTCATGGTAGTAATATAAAAATAAGGTTAAGTGGTAATAGTTGATTGCTGTGTCACTGGTTCTTTCATGGTCATTCTGCACCAGATTAAAAGAGCCCGTGACCGTTGGTGAAAGGATTAAAGTGAGCCTCAAAGAGGCACCTTTCATGCATTAGATAATATAGTGATAACACTGTATCTAAACCAAATTGCAGGAATTAATAAAAACAGTAGCTTGGTGATTTGTTTTTTGCGTTTTTTTTTTGTAATTAGAACCCTGGTCTGAATGCGCAGTTTCAGATTTCAGAAGTAGCCTTATTATACCCGGTATAGTAGAGAAACCCAATTTTAACGAAAAAACAAGTTTTATCATGGTTTTATATTAAAGTGATTAATATTTGTATGACAATTCAACACTTATTTTGATTTAGTGTAGAATCTACGCCTATTAGGTTACCAAAAGCACGACATAAAAACAAATATTTGCATAATAAAACATTTTATAAACTTTAATAAGCCTTTTAAAAATAATGTTTTGGTTTCATAAACTCTCGGTCAAAACCCTCATTTTCGTAGGCACTTGACGTAAACAAATATAGTTTTGTGAATATTTTTACGCACTTTTCAATTCAGTTTGCATACAAATCTCCATTTTCAAACATAGCCTCAAACTAATCTTAATATTTGCTTTGTGAAATGTACAGTTGGAGAAAAAACTCTAAGAACAACTCCTACTCCAAATATTTATACCAACCTTAAATAGCTACGATAATATAACGAAATAACAATTAAATATTTAATAATAAATGGGTTGTATATTATTGTCCTTATATTTAAAGAAATCTGTCAAAAAATACCCCTAGCAAAAAGTAAAGCGTGTACCAAGAGAACCAGATAACTGATATAATAATTATATACTCTGTTTTTTGTAAATACAAACTTAGAATATAACACCCAGACACAGAACAACATCTACATTCAGCACACAAATGTGTGTTCTCGGGAGTTCGAACTATTAGAGTAACATTTATAAGTATACCTATTGTATAAATGTATACACTTGCAAAACTAGAAATGTCGTAATACGGAAATTTGTGAGCATGTTTCGACACTTTTTTATTGGAGTTTTAGGTCATAAGTTAACCCAGCCGTGCGTTTTAAAAAGGCAAGGAAATCATCGCAAAAAATTGCTTAATCTCGAAATCTAGTCACTTAAGTCTTACGCCAGGCATCAATAAAGACGTACCCATATGAGTTTATATTCTATTTAAAGACCATTTAACCTATCCTTAAAATACTGTGGTATACAAACTCTTTAGATATTGTGATCACTATAGTAACTTGGTATTGTAATGTCACATATGTCTAACTTATTTTGTATCGTCTATTTTATTGAATAAAACCGTTATACTAAAGGTTTATCTTATTACACCTATCCTTAAAATACACTGTACTTATACTAAACTATGAATTTTATACTATAGTAAGTTTCTTCCCCGCCAGTACCATTGTGAAGGGGGCCTGTCATAGTCAATTAGTGTGCTAGTGTGGACCGATGGCACTTACCATAAATAGAACGACAACTGTTTATAATCACCGGGTGGACGGACGGTAACTAAACACTGCGGTTAGCCGGTTACAGCAAATTACGTGTGGGCTAGTTAAAATATTATGGTAAAAATTTTATAACATCTCCACCTCAGGAAGAAACCTTTTTTTCAAAAGAAAATATTAAAAAAGTTTTCTGAACTTATTTTTCTAATACAGATTCTTTTTGTTATTTAAGCCAGCTCATTACGTGTGTTAATTCTTGTGCCATAACATTTTTATGATTTACACAACATAATGCTGGACAATCCACACAGCATCATCTAGCCCCAAGCTAAGCAGAGATTGTGTTAGGGGTACTAGATGACTGAAATACTTAATACAATACATTACGTACATAGATATTTTTGATTATACATATAATATACCCAGAACACCTGAAATAAATATTTGCAGATCGTACAAATATTTATCCCAAGGCGGGAATCAAACCTGCAACCTTCTGCATCACAGCGGTCGTCAAAAAATAAATCTCGTATAAAATGCTTATATAGCAATGCACAGCTAAAACCACTGGTCGCAGACTGGTAATTTTCAGGGTACTTATATTAGTTTTTGTACGTAGTGTACTAAGGAATTACCGATATTCAACCCCTAATCGAGTACAACGGGGGTTAAAGTTTGTATGAATATAATTACACGCGGATAAATGCGTGTTTTGCTAGTAAAAATAAAAGCATGTACCATACAGATAAGTTCCCAAACCAATTGCAACAAAGCCTAGTGACCCACGACAATCTCCATTCAGTAATCACAACCAATTGTCTCAATGGAAGTGCAGTAATCAACAATCACTCAATCGGGACAACTGCTGCATGCACTGGATTTCATGATGTCAATTGCATATAATCAACTGATTTATTGTTACTGGTTTATTTTCTTTGCAAGATCCAGAGTATTTTATGCTCGGTATTAATGAATGCCTACTATACTTAGAGACATAAACCTATACCAATTTATAAGAATCTTTGTCCTGATATTGTCAGCCAATTACCTTTCACTTGAGTTTTTTTTTTATACAACTTGCTGATGGAACAGACTGAGCCTGTGGGAGTATACTATTCTCTTCTAGATATTTTGTGAGTTGAATGCTTACTGCTTTTTCCAGAACCTTTGACATACACGGCAGAGGGCTAATAGGGCGCAAGTCTTGAAGGGAGGATGGATTATTATTCTTTGGTAGCGGTTTCACAACTGCAACCTTCCAACTCTCAGGAAAAACTCCAATTATGATAGATCTATTTACTATGGCCCACCTGATGTTTAGTGGTTACCATCACCTATAACAAAGCATTGCCTCGAAGGTCACGCTCGTTAGAAACGTCACCTACAATGCATTAAAAAGTTAAGTTATTGAGTTTAAGGTAACTGCTTGTTAAGGAGAAATACTTGCTCCCAAAATAAAAGTTTTTTACTTAGTTTAGGACTTAAGGAACCCATATTGTTTGTTGCCAACTGTACAACCTAAACTATGATTTTTATCGCTATTTTTGTATGCTACAAACCCATGTTGTACATCTGTCGTTCTAAATAAATTTATTATTTAATATTATTATTATATAGACAACGCACAGTTCTTTGCCGCTTTACACTCTAACTCTATAAAATGTTCGGTCGTAAAGAATATATAACTAGGCTAGTAATAGGTGAAACGACAGTATAGGCCAAGATCCCACTAAACTTGAACTACGAGCACTAAGCTTGTATCACATAATATTAGAATCTATGTCAATGAATGGACTCATGTAGCGCGGATGTCCTAGATATGAGTTCTGAAAATAGCACACAGTTCAGATATGTCCAATTAAAAACTGACAGGATGTAATAAACGAAATTGCAGAAAGGTGTGGGAATAAGGAAATGATAATGGACACAATAAATCTTTCAAGTCGTATCTTGTTTGGGTAATAAATTTCAGTAAGTTGTTTAGATTGTTCTTTAAAAGCTAATGGAGTTTGTGAACAAGCCAGGATATTAAGCTTTTTAGTGAAAGAGATCTGGGTTATGTTCTCAGAATGGACATTATTCATTAAGAACATTATCTTTCATTTTGCAAGTTTCATTCTGCAGGGCTAAGATGTACAACGCGACAACATTTTGTCAACTCGTTATCTCCTGGAAGATAATGCTTCATAGCATTATGTTCACCTTTTATTGTTATGTTTTTGTGCAATAAAGTATTTTCTATCTAGCTATCTATCCTGCAAAATGAAGATATCCCTTTATGTTTACCTAACATGAAAGTGTTCAAAACCGATTTCGTTACGTCTAATGAAGACAGCATATTTGCGGGTCTTTTGTCTACAATTTTTAACATATGCACCAATAGAAATAATATCTCGTGTCAAGCGCGACATATCTCACGTTGCACAACTTAGCCCGGCTGATACTAATAAACTTCGCGTAACGTTGAAATAGTTAACGTTTTTCAAACATTGACAGCTAATATTTGCCTCCCATTTCTTCTACTTGTCATCGCAGATAGACAAACCTTTCTCAATGAATCAGGAAATTACATTGAACTCAAACCTCACCTTAGCTTAACTACCATTCCAAACCTGTCTTTAAGCATGAAGCTTAAAAAGATTTAGATTAGAAAACGTTTTAATAGCTTGTTGAATATATCACGTTTCTAATAATTTCTTCCATTCTAAATAGACCTAAATTTTTAGATATAATTTAATACTCCAACGAAAAGATGTACTTAGGCTTAATTACTTTAAGTCAGGGTAAAAACAACAAAGATTTTATTCAACTAGCGAAACACGCGCGACTTCGTCCGCGTGATGTCATTTTCATAAAAACTTCAACCCCCGCTGTATCAGTTTAGGGGTAAAATTTCGGGAATTCCTTTCTCTGTACATCTTTACGTACCAAGGCGAATATACCCTGATAATTTCAAGTCTCTGTGACAGTGGTTTAAGCTGTGCGTTGTCTATATATCTGTCAGTCTTCTTCTTTTATTATATGGCTTTTCAGCGGCTGAGGGTTGCCACGAATTTGCCAATGTCGAGTATTTACTAAACTTCGAACAAAAAGGCGGAGATCTGAGCATATCTGTCAATCAGTCAGGACAAAGAATCTTATAACTACAGAGTGAAAAGAATATCCCGTAAGTAGTCTGTAGTCTCACGAAGCTTGCAAAGTTTGCATCAATTAACCTACTTACGCTATTTTTGGTGACGTAGAAAAAGTAGCAGCATTACCAACTCAGAGAGATTAGTTTCAGTCAACATTTCAGAGAAGAGCAAAGATAACCGAACAAGTGTGCGATGGTCTACTTTGAGAATAATAGTAATCCTACTAATACGACGACCGATGTGGCGCGGCGGGCGAATGTCCGCCTGCGACGCAGAGGTTGCGGGTTCGATTCCCGCCCTGGGATAAATGTTTGTACGATCTGCAAATATTTATTCCGGGTGTTCTGGGTATTTTCTATGTATAATAAAAAATATCTATGCAAGTAATTTAATATTGTATTAAGTATATCAGTCATCTAGTACCCATAACACAAGCTCTGGGCTTGGGGTCATCCACACGATCCACACAGCATCATCTAGCTTGGGGCTAGATGATGCTGTGTGGATCGTCCAGCATTATTATTATTATTAATACTATATACACGAAAGTTTGTAAGTGTGGATGGATGGATGGATTGGGCCACTCGCAGCTTCGCCCGCGTGGCAGTATTTCCCGTTCCCGTTATTTTTTCGGAATAAAAAGTAGCCTATGTCCTATTCCAGATTACAATCTATATTTATTCCAAATTTCATCCAAGTCGGTCCACTGGTTAGAGCGTGAAAGAGGAACAAACATCCATCCATCCATCCGAACATTCGCATTTATAATATTAGAAGGATTGATTAAAACAGTTTCTTTAGGATTATAAAATAATCTTTTATTAATAAGTAAAATATGGAGACTCGTTTGCCGCTTAGAACGTGCATTTTACATGCATCTATTTCTAATCAGGAAATTATGTAACTAGCAAACAGCGGGTGTAAAATACGATTTGCATAATATTATATTAAACGTTTGCGATAATATTAGCTCTGCTCAGATTAACTCGTATGTAATCACGCTTGGTGGAGTATTTGTAAATATTACTTGTAATACTTATATGATTCCAAATGCATATTACATTCTTCTTCTTCTTTGACAGCCGTCACAGCTCAGTTTGTAGTAGCCCTGCCTTCTGTGCTGTAGGTGGTGGGTTCGATCCCCACCGAGAACAAACATTTGTGTGATGAACATAAATGTTTGTTCTGTCTGGGTGTTGTATTGTATTCTATGTATGTATTTACAAAAAAAAAGTATATAAGTATTTTATCAGTCATCTGGTTCCCATAGTACAAGCTATGCTTAGTTTGGGGCTAGATGATGTGGTGTAAAAATGTCCTGACATATTATTTATTATTTTGAGTCAATGATCAACAATTTTTCATTTATATACATATATTACGATACGACTACGATCACGACGGTATAATATATACATTCGTGTATATTATATACGAACATAGATTTAGCAACCAATGTGGCGCGGCGGGCGAATATCCGCTTGCGACGCCGGAGGTTGCGGGTTTGAATACCGCCTTGGGATAAATGTTTGTAAGATCTGAAAATATTTATTCCGGGTGTTCTGGGTATTGTATGTATAATAAAAAAATATCTATGTATGCAATGTATTAAGTAAATCAGATATCTAGTACCCTAACACAAGCTCTGCAAAGTCAAAGTCAAAGTTATATTTGTTCTGTCTGGGTGCGGTACTGATCTAGTAGCAGTAGTAGTAAACGTCTAATATAAGTAAGTAGTTCAAAAAATAATGTGAGGTATAGTATTTTATTAATCATTTGGTTTCCATAGTTTGCTTGGTTTGGGGCTAGATGGTGCTGTGTGAAACCATTATAAATATTTATTTATTTATTATATCAATAATCTCCACAAATCTTCAGTAACATCGGTCAAGGGAGGGACCAATTTATAGCCTGCATTCCATAGAATCAGACAAGGATCTTGATCCTTTCAATTTTTTAAACGGATGTTGCTTTTTCAACCAAGAAACACGATATAATTGTGGAGAGACATCTCAAAACCGAACAGGTAACTATTACAATGAATAAATATAGAGATTTTCATGGCAAAGGACAATTTTCGAAACGATCTCGCTAATTCCACGGGGAACCATGACCGTGACACTACAACACAAAAGGTGCAAGGGAGAAGCTTACATCCATTCATGCAGACAGCCTCATTGTTCACAATAATCCAATAACCATGGACCCATCAGGAACGAACAAATGATAGACACACGAGTTCTTGGTAATCTGGACAGCTCAATAATCCAGAAAACATAGACCCCGCACACACAAATGCAGCAGGAGTAAACATGATCAATCAAGAAGATCTTGGTAGTTTGGAAGGCTAAGTCACACTAGGGACGTATACCAACAAATCAATGTATTAAACCGTTCAATAGAACTTCAAATATATAGGGGCGATGATGACGCGTCATAACTTTTAATTAAAATAGAGCATTAATGTAAGGCTGGTCGAATTGTGAGAAAAAACGAATGAATCTGGTGACAATAGTTATAGGCGTGTAATTGATAGCGTAGAAATCTGTCAGCTGTATTGGACGTCAATAAATTACTGTGATAATGAAATTGTCGCGCGACTTCTGAATAGAAAGGCGGCTGTCGCACTTTGTGTTTGATGTTGTAAATCAGTAGCAGTGTAATCATGTCATGTTTGTAAGATCTCTAGTATTGTTACTTATGAAGTTTAATTAGTGACCTGCCGGGCTAAGATGAGCACCGCGAGATTATGTTGCGCTTGACACGAGATAATTTTTCTATTGATGGACATTTTAGAAATTATAGATAAAAGACACACAGATAAGTTAAATATTAGCATTAAGTCTTCATTTGACAGAACGAGATAGATTTTTGACACTACCATGTTAGCACAGGAAGATATAAAGAGACATCTCTTTTTTGCACGAGAAAACGAGCAGACAAAATTTTGTCGCGTTGCACATCTTAGCCAGGCTGGTGGGAACCAAATTATACGTTCGTCCGGCAAAGTACTATCTACCTATTTCTACTACGATTCATTGATGCTCAGATTGCTGCATTGAAATTTAAGGGTATGAGTAAAAGGGTTAGTAGAGTATGGTTTACGTTTCAGATTCGTCCGCGTGAAGCTATTTTATACAACTTCAACCCTTTGTTAACACAATAACAACAGTTGAATATTGTGAACTCTTTTCTTAGTACATCTCTACATACCAAGACGAAAATACCCTAAAATATCAAGTCTCTTCTGGTAAATAATGCTTAAACAGTTTCCATCTCTTACCGTCATCGTGATGGCAAACAGTGACATTTTTAAGCAAAATTTAAATAGCGTTTATAAGTATAGTGGTTACTCATTAGTTACCACAATGTACAGTTGACGACAGACAATTACAATTTGAATCCGAAAAACCTTCATATTGTAACTATAAAGACATAAAAATGTACATTTAAGAAATAAAAATGTCCCCAAGATGTTTCGTGGAAATTACGATCTCATAAAGTTTAAAATGTCGCTGACAATAAAATATAGAGGCACTTAAATTGGAATAATGATCAACTTAAAGCTCGTGATGTTTTCATAAAGAATTGAACGTGTGAATAACACAAAGTGATCAAAGAAGACTTGGATCATGAACACTATAAAACAATAGGTTAAAAGAAATACCTACTTCAAAACTGCAGTTATAACTGTTTTTCTGTGTCAGTTGAAACAACGTAACAAAAAATACTAACCAAATAAGACATACCTGTTAAAAAATTACCGCTGAGTTAATGTCTATCTATATACAAATATATATACAAAACTAGAAACAATAACAGAATCTTTTAAACTTTCGCGATTGAAACACACATTGAACACTTATATTACACGGGTATTTATCGCGCATTACCTTTTTTATTTATTTTCCCGACGTTTCGGCTATGTTGCAATCGTGGTCGCGGGCAGACTCAATACGCAAAGGTAATACGCCATAAATGCCAGTGTTATATAAGTGTTCAATAACAGAATCACCTAGTTTGAACAGGCTCAATTCGATCACACTGTTTCGTCCACAATGTCCTTTCAAATCTACCCACATACTGTTTTTGTTTAGTTCGATACAAACAAACAGCTTTATTACTTTACTAGAGGCCACTCGCAGCTTCGCCCGCGTGGCAGTTTTTTCCCGTTCCCGTTATTTTTTCGGGATAAAAAGTAGCCTATGTCCTATTCCAGATTACAATCTATATTTATTCTAAATTTCATTCAAATCGGTCCACTGGTTAGAGCGTGGAAGAGGAACAAACATCCATCCATCCATCCAAACATTCGCATTTATAATATTAGTAGGATCATAAAACAGTTCTCGTTAGTGATTTCTTTAGAGAATTAATAAAGATCATAAACCTTGCACTATTTCAACACCATATCATATAAAAACAGTTTAATATCAACATCAATAAGTCTCTGATTCTACAAGGAATACACTTCAAAATACATAGAAAGAAAATGGTAAACCGTTAAACCAGGAAACGGCTGCAAACGTAAATAAAAGTGGAAATTGCTTTAGCATTAACGACAATAAAGACGTTTACGAGTTAGTTGCACCAAATGAGATCGTTGACACGGAAGATGTTAAAACTACATAATCATATATCAAGTTTATGGGGAACATAGGGGAAGCTGGTGAAACTTTAAAAACAAAACATACTAAAATATTACATTAAAATTATAGTCCAAAACGCCCAAATTAGTTTTTATAACCACAATTTTTCCATACATGCAAAAGTGTGACTTTGCGTTTGTTTTGATGGTTAAACCGAAATACTCAAACGCAACTCAAATGTAATGTAATGTTATGTTCCAAGGGCTTTAAATTCTCTCGGATTTTGTCCCGGTTATTGTCACCAACAACCATCCAATGACGTTTTGATGACACTTGACAAGCATATTGCAGGCAGATGAATGGTATAGTCCTCCCAAGTTCACCAACCGACCCGCACAGGCGAACACAATACCAACATATTAAAATAAAATCCGAGAGAATTTAAAGCCCTTGGAACATAACATTACAGTAATCACACCTCAAGTCGCGATTTTTCGACAGTTTGCAATGAAAGTCTGTCAAAAATTCGTCACTTGAGACCTGAAACGTAGATTGTTTTTAATTTCTGAATTTACATTTCTGTTTTATCTTGTCATATCAGTAATTATACAGCAATTATTCTTAAATGACTTTCTACGAATTTAATTAACGATACAAGCGATGCACCCTCTTAATGTAACTACACAAAGCTAAAGATAGATTGAGTCAAGGTGTGGGAGTAAACGGTCTTTAAAAACACGTTTTTGTGACCATAACCGTATTTTAACTGTTTATATTCTAGATATTCATCTGAAAAAAAGGAATAAGCTCACGATTTCAATCCCCAAGCCACCACATTAGATAGGGATCTCCTCAAATCGCTATAAAACCAAGTGCCGACCTCGTCGGCATTGTTGATCGAAGTATTATCCAAAAGAGTTTTTTGCCTTTGGAAATAGAAAAAGCATAACGACTTTAATCCCTCAGCATAGATTCTCTTCCGATATATTAGTACCAAGTAGGTACAGTCAGCTGCACTAGAATTTACACAATTTGTAACTTTCAAAATGGTTTCACAGTGGTGCTAAAAATAAATAACTCTACAATTATTCAAAAAATAAGTGAGGCCATCAACTTATTTCATGACTTTTTAGTTTTTGAGGTGTAAGAGTTCATTGTTTTGCTGTAATACCGTTGTGGAAGTTACAAATTGTATACATTCTAGTGCAGCTGACTGTACCTACTCGAGATTCTTCGACGATGTCTAAGGGAGGTAGTCAGAGGTACGCCCAGATAGTACATCTGGTACATGCCTACATTTTGAGTTGTTAGTATTTCAAACGTAACAGGTTGCAAGCCCATCGCCGGTGCCAGAATACTAACTGGTTTTCTGACGAAGTTTTCCTTCACCGTTTGAGAGCAACGGTATTGCACACAAAAAAAATCGATCAGGAAAATCAATTGGTGCATGACCGGATTTGAACCCACGACCTCAGGATCAGAAGGCGGGCTCACTCCCACTAGACCACCGATGCTCACATCGACCATCCTCAAAAAAGTCGGCCAAATTGTCGGCATTTGGCACCTACATTGATATTCCATACATGTCAAGTTTTACGCCCATTGCCACTGCTAGAATACTAACCGGGTTCCTTTACGATATTTCCTTGAAATCTGAACGCTTGTCTTCTAAACTGTAAGTAGGTCATATTAATCAAAGTCCCCGGGAATCTACCATGAAAAACGTTGGACGAAGTTTCATATTGATATTTTAAGTTACACTGCAGTAACTTAGTAACCGTCCCCCTCAGTCAAGTTCCCGTTGTTTCACACTCCACGCAGTGAAACTCAAGACATAATTTAGTTTATAGTTTCAGGACTATCATCAATTCTAGTACTAGTACAGTACTGTTTCATCATCAATTTATTTCCAAAATGCTCGACAAAAAACCTATAAACCCTACATAATACACGTGGAGTATGCTCAAAGTTAATTGATATCACATAAGGCATATTATGTACCAGTTGACCCACTCACACCTTCGTTCGCGTTCATACAAAATACATTCCCTTTTTACACCCGTTTTAGGGATGACAGCTCAATGGAACCCATACTAAGTTTTAAGTTAGACTATAAGCTAACTAATTCTGCAAATCGCATGAACATTAATTCAGCCGCTTTTACGTGATGCGTGTACAAACAATCAAACATTTATTTGTTTTTTAAGTTGATTTTGTCTTTTTGCCTTTTATTAGGTATGTAGATAGTTTACTATAGTATAGATTAGGCACTGAATTACTATTAGTTTTAAGTTAGACTATAAGCTAAGTAATTCTGTAAATTTGCGCGAACATTAATTCAGTAGTTTTTGCGTGATGCGTGTACAAACAAACATTTTTTTTAAATTGATTTCGTCTCTTTACCTTTTATTAGGTATAGTTAACTATATCATAGATATTAGGCACTGAATTACAATTACTACACTACTACACGAACTAAATATATTGTATTTAAATGTTTTTAATTTAAACCTTATAATGTTCTTTCTTTACAGTTATTCTACACTTGAATACTCTCTTATCAGTAACTTCTAAATCTGGAAATGTTCTTGGTAAAGTGCCGTGTCTACAATTCGTTCCCGATTCGATTCAATTACAAACTCATGTTACAAAACAAATCCAATTTACTGAAATATGTGGTGTAAGTTGTAAGCGTGTCAGTATTATCGATTTCATTTAAATTACAATAGGGTTGAACATTGAACAAGATTTAATGAAAACAGAAGAGAGAAAGATTAAAAGATAAAGAGAAAGTCTCTAGGACCAGTCAGTTAGGACAACATTCTTATAATTGGTATAGATATAGATATTAGATGAGCGGGTATTCAAAATGCTCGAATGTATTGTCTGGTTTCAGCTAAGTAGTAGCTTTGCATTCTGCGCCGTAGGCTGTGAGTTCGACAACTACCAAGACCAAATATTTATATGCAATTAACATAGATAGCGTAAGCGTATTTCCAAAAAATACATATGTTAGTATTTTATTAAGTAAATAATAAAGACATCATCTAGCTCCAAACAAGACATAGCTTGTACTGGGAACCAGAATGAGGAATGGTCTGGTTCCCACAGTACATATTTACATTATTTATTGATTTTGATTGCAGTGGAATATTAAAACCAGACTTCTACTAAGTGAGATTTTTTTTGCAAACTAAAAAAATCCGAGCATAAAATTAAATGATCCGCTTTCGCCTGCTTTATTACACCGCACTTAACGCTCAGATGGCGTTTCAATCGTCACTGTACAGATACCACTAATTGGTAGTTTGAAACGCGCCGCTAATGCGCGCGCGCAATAAATTCGATAGATCGATGACCCGCCGCGGGATAGTGACGATCACACGTTCAAGTTCAGACAGAGATGTAGGGCCTTGAAGCTTCGGCATGTCCTTATGCCGAAAACAAACCGAAGTCAATGAGCTTGAACAACGCGTGATGAAACTGATAATGATGACTCTGAACTTCATCAGGTCAGAGTGTAAAGTTGAACCAAACAAATTCGGCTTTAGAATATATTATAAGCCGAAAATAGTGACGCTTGTGAAAGAAGTTTTTTTTTCAATGCTTTATTTTAGTTTAGGGGTCGTTAAATCGACTTACTATTGTATTGGCCCCCTACCCCTAGGTATCACTACGTACTACGTACGTGAAAAACTACTTATTAACCAGCCTATACGTAGACCAACCGGTCTACGTATAGGCTGGTTAATAAGTAGTTTTTCACAGTTAATAAGTAAATAGTAATAGTAGTAATAGTAAGGCTGGTTAATAAGTAGTTCCAAAGTGTGCTGGCACAGACTTCTGAGGCAGCTATGATACTTAACCAAGTATCATAGCTGCCTCAGAAGTGCCAGCACACTTTGAAACAGACCCACGTCAAGCCAGTTAATGTTATTGAAGTAATACTTCTTATGCGACTTCCAACAAGGTTGCGTTAAACGTTTAACACTCCCATGGAGGGGGTATGAAAGCACTGTTCTTTCTCTAGTTCTCTCATAGTTTCGTATATTAAAGAAGTTTTACTTCAGCCGTGTGGTCTAAAGCACACTCGTTTTTTTTTATTCATATCGTCTGGAAGACATTAGTCTTAGACACTTTACCGTATATAGTACGAGTATAGTGTCTATTCCAGATACTATAGTTACTATGATAGCAAAGAAGATCACTATCAGATCAGACTAATAAAAAATCACCTTCGGCAAACCAGTGCACTGGTTTGCCGAAGGTGATTTTTTATTAGTTTCGGCCTAAAAATTATAAACCTTTAGGCTACGCTCCGCGCGAGACTCTGAGTCTCGGCCACTAGATAGATTATAAGAAATTAGATCGTAGGTGGTAAATAATGAGTAGAAATAAATATTAGACTTTGAGTGATCGAGTTTTTAAACAAGCTTACGTTAGTCGTGTACGATGACCTCTGAATATCTATTATATCCAGCCTATATTTAAAATTAACGTATGTTGCTGTCTTGTGGATTTATTTCCTATTAGTACTACATTTTGTGAAAAAAATCCTATTTATGTGCTTTTAATGGATGACAGATGAACTAAAAGGTCTTTACACTACAAGTTATTTTTCACGGTAAATAATTTTAGCATTATCATTTCTGCCATGAACGATTTTTCTTTTAACATTTTCAACTATTCGATTTTTTAGTGAAACTATTTACTTAGTAGTGGCTCTTGATTTTCTCCCAACGCTGAAAACATTCACAGTCTGACAAAGTTCACCACCTTGAGAACTGAACGGTTTTTGTTCTCATTTTATAGTTCTCTGAATAATCAAAGAAAAAAAAGAAATAGCATCACGACATGAATCCCCAAGCACGGTAGATATCCCCTACGATCTCTTAGTACCAAGTACCTACTCAAGAGTCTTCGAGAATGTCTAAGGGGGTTAGTCAGAGGTACGTCCAGATAGTACATTTGGCCCAAACCCACATTTTGCAGTAGTTAGTATTCCATACGTGGCAGGTTGTAAGCCCATCGCCGCTGCTAGAACACTAACTGGTTTCCTCACGATGTTTTCCTTCACCATTTGAAAGCACTGTCACTGAAAATCAGTGCATGTATATCTTTTCATAAAAATGAAAAGTAGACAGCAAGAATCTTTGACCTGACTGATTGAATGGGATATAGACAACGCACAGCCTGAACCTTGGTCTTGGTGCGTGGAGGTGTACTAAGAAAGGAATTACCAAAATTCAACCTCTTAACGTGTAGAGCGGGGGTTGAAGTTTATATGAAAATAGCTTCACGCGGACGAAGTCGCGCGCGTTTCGCTAGTCATACATAATACTTTAGGTATCAGTTTAATTATTTACATGGGAATTCATAACAATGACAAATTAGGCGTAAGATACGTGACATATCGTGTTCCACGTAATTTTATTAATGCCGTGACGTGCAGTTGGGGTCAAGACAAGATTGTTACTATCGCGAAAAAAGTCATAGATAACCCGAAACGTTTTATATGGCATGTTTAGTTGTTATTGCTGTTTCACAGTATTTTACGTAAACGCACGATACTCAAAATAAGTTAATACTAAGAAATCAGATTAATAAAAATGTGAACAACAAAGTCACAAACAAAACAGATTTCTTTGAAACAAATTAATGAAATGAAAAGAAATACAAACTCACCCCAACAACTGATCAAGACAATACTAAATAACAGCAAAGTGGTACCAAATGTATCTAATCTAAAACAGGACGCAGTGCCAGTTGCCAGACGTAAAGGCATATCATTTGTCAAGCGGTAAAGAGTCGGTCCAAATAAAATGACTTCTTATCCTGAGAATATGCAGCTCCTGTATCCGTTTGGACATTTAAATGAAATTGGCGTGTCTCGAATGAGTGTTCTAAAATAAATACGATTATTGTAAGGATTTCTGAAAGTTTAGTCTTTGTTTTCGAGCCATAAATAGTTTCGCGTCAGTAAATAATTATCGTACTCCTAATTTATGAATAATCTTACCACAAACATGCGACAGTTACCTTCTAAAAACCTTCAAGATGGTGAGTTATTTGGTAAACAAGATAAAAATGAACATTAGACTTCGCAAACATTTAATACAAAAAGTAGTTAGGTAAGTATGTAACATCTATACCAATTATAAGAATCTTTGCCCTGACTGAATGACTGGGACATAGACAACACACAGCCTAAACCACTGGTCGTAGAGACTTGAAATTTTCAGAGTATATTGACCTTGGTGCGTAGAGGTGCACTAAGAAAGGAATTTCCCCTAAACGTGTACTGCGGCGGTTGAAGTTTGTATGAAATTAGCTTCACGCAGACGAAGTCGCGCGCGCTTTGCTAGTAAATTATAAGGACAATGATGAGACATTTAAATACGCAGAGGATAGTTTTTAAATAACAGTGTAAATAAATCACACAAAAGTGAGCTTCCAAAAAAACCTTCCAAAGCAGTGACAGCTGTCGGACTAAACACAATAAATATTTTGGCAAATCAGTCTTGTTTAAGTACAAATAAAATAAGCTGAGCGCATGCGACGAATGACACAACATTTTCCATTCAAACACGAAACGTCACGAACACACTTCACAGTACTTCTTCGATACGCAGAAATAAACGGTAGTGGCATAAATAAAATTGAACCCGAAATATAATCCAAAAAACCAACAGTGTGTTAAAAAGAGTATACATAGCAATATATAGGTAGATCTTATATTATCCCAATAACTGTAGTGGATGATACGACAGTGTGGGAATAAGCCCTTGGCTCATTTACGCATGGAATGCCACAAGCAGGGGGACAACAGTACGTGACAGAATATTAAAAGTTATATTAAAGAGGAATTTAATAACAATGGAATTAAACCAGTTTCCGATCACGTTGACAATATTTTAAATGCAAAACATATGAAAGTATGCACGCGTGAGTAATCGTTGTTGTAATGGAAAATAATATAGGGAAACAACTCCCTATATTATTTTCCATTACAAAAGGGCGAGATTTTTGGACCATTGCAATTTAACTTCTATGCAAATGAAAAATATTATTATTGAACAAAGCAAATCGTTATTACCATACCACAAACATATTCCAGCTATACAAAGTCAATCTTTGACAACAATCGTGTAATTTTGCATAATGACACTGAATCGTCTCGCTTTGTTGGTCAAGCGTAAACCCCTTCAAATAACTATTGTTTAGAGTGCATAATAATGGCGACTGCTAAATTGCTTTTCGACTTCACCACCAGCCATCGTAATGATTGCATTTGTTAGGACTATAATCGAATTTGGTAAATAAGTATTCAAAAAATATGCAAACTAATCAGATTAATTTTTTTATACGTAAATTTAATATCATGACCATCCAGTAGAGTACCGTTTTTTGCCACGATCAAAAAGGCATTTTTGGTTATTTCTTAGCCGGAAGTAAAATTACAAAATTATTTTCACGAAATATATTCTACATAGAAATGTTTATTTCCAGCCAAACAAATAGGAGTAAGCGAACAAAAATAAAGAGACAAGCTGACACTACTGTTGATCCCAATAAGTCAAAATTACAAGTGTGGGCGGTGGTGCGCATCGCCCGTGCTGCATTATTCATACAAGGCATTGAATAAATAATAGTATTACTCCGCACCGCACCTATTTAGATATCTAAACATACGGGACATAGAAAGTAATATAAACTGCTATGATTAATTAATTAATAGGAATGTTACCGAATCCATAAAATAAATTAATCTATACCAATTTTAAGAATCTTTCTCCTGACTGACTGACAATATACATGTTTAAGCAAATCACGTAAACACAAGCAGTAGTGAGTTCAAGTAGTAAATATAACGCACTAGCTCTAGCAGTGACAGGAAAGCTTACAGCTAAACAATTAATTATAATAAAGCGAATTACGCAAAACAGATTGAAATAGACAAAACATAAAAATTTTCTGTGAACTTTCAAAGAAGGCAGTTCATAATTCAAAAAAAAAACAACGAACACGATACACCATTTTAAAACAAGCAGCTGTAAACAGTATCGCATATCAATAGGAATTATCAATGCTGTCGCATTCGACCATAACTCGACAGCTAATGAGACAGACGGATTTATAATACAAAAGCGAACCGTGTGTTTTCAAAGTTCATTTTGACGGCCAAACGAACCACCCAGACACCAAAACGTCCAACAAGCGAATGCCTTTATTTAGATCAAGATCTTCAGTGTAAACACTTTAGCAAAATAATAGTGGCTAAGAGATTTATCATTGTTTCTCTAAGATTAATTAGCAAAGATTCTCTTAGATTAGATCAAAGAGAAGGATTCCCATTACTGAATACATGTAATTGTTTATGGTTATTTAACTTGAACTATGAAATTAAGAGTATTTCAATCGTTTTTGCAGATCGTACAAACATTTAACCCAAGGCGGGAATCGAACCCGCAACCTCCTACGTCGCAAGCGGACTTTCGCCCGCCGCGCCACCTCGGTCATCGGTGATAACAGTAAACATGACAAATAACACGATGATTTAAGACCTCAGACACTATGTCAATAGAAACCTGATCCTTTTAGACGGAGACTGTGTTCGACTCCAATGAGCTCCCGTACCAAGTCGGAAAATGCATATATTATCTATGTAATGGTGTTCCTTTTACTCGTTTAAGTACGATACTTTTTAAATCATTGAAATCGTTCCATTGGTTGCGAAGATATTACACATTTTGTACCAGTCAACCGCGGGGCGGCCGAATAGCTCATGTGACGTCACGATATCTTTTCCGCCCGCGGGCGCGCTCTCCGCAATTCATTTATTAGAGTTCACTCGATCTGCGCGGGTCGTGTTGTGGTTTTTACGTGAATATACCGAACTATAAGTACTGTATAGTACCGAAGTGTACTAATACTTCAGTTAGTACACCTAAAAAACTATTTTTCAATGTGCCAAAGGTCCCGAAAGTGCGCAAAAAATGGTGCACTATCATGAAGAGGGATGACAAAATTCCGCTTTCGTGCCAAACTTCAAGATTTTGTTGCGAGGATCATTTTGATGTAAGTAGGTAGGTACCTCCATTAATAGTTGGTATATTATGGAGGTACCTACTTACATCAAAATGATCCTCAATCATTACTCGTGTGGTAAACAGGTGCGTAGGTAGCTTAGTAAAGCTTGTTTACGAATGTTAAAGAAAAATACAGGGTCGTACCTACTAGGTATATTTCAATGAGTAAGTAAATGATAAAAAATGTAAGTAGTGAAGTTTCTAATAACCCTTCCTCGGTAGTTGGGTTAAAACCAGGGTCGTACTCAGGTCTAACTACAATAAAATGTGCCGTTCCCGGTAATATTCCCCAATGCGGGAATATCCCACAAGTTTCCCGGGATATCGGGGATCATTTTGGGATTATAGAGGAATATTTCCGTCTTGGGGAATATATATCTATCTCATCATCATCAGCCTGTAGAAGTCCACTGCTGGACATAGGCCTCCCCCACACGTTTCCAGGAAGAACGATTCTGAGCCCTTTCCATCCATCGACTTCCCGCGGTCCTAACAATGTCGTCAGTCCATCGGGTAGGAGGACGTCCTACGCTTCGTCTTCCGGTTCGTGGTCGCCATTCGAGAACCTTTATTCCCCAACGGTTGTCGGTTCTACGAGCTTTATGGCCTGCCCACTGCCACTTTAACTTGCTGATTCTGAGAGCTGTCGGTGACCTTGGTTCTTCTACGGATTTCCTCATTTCTGATTCTACCTCGCAGTGAAACTCCCAGCATCGCTCTCTCCATAGCTCGTTGTGCGACTTTAAGCTTGTATATGAGACCAATAGTTAGCGACCACGTCTCAGTGCCATAAGTCATCACTGGTAACACACACTGATTATAGACTTTCGTCTTGAGGCTTTGCGGTAACTGTGACGAGAAGATGTGCCGTAATTTCCCGAACGCTGCCCATCCGAGTTGGATTCGTCGGCTGACCTCCAACATATACCGGTACGGGTGCGACATGAGCATTTGACATAAGTTTCGTCTTACTCATGTTCATTTTAAGACCCACCTGTTGGGAGACAATATTGAGGACTCTAAGCATTGTTTCTAGGTCTTCCAGCGATTCCGCCATTATGACTATATCGTCGGCAAATCGAAGGTGACTTAAGTGTTCGCCATTGATATTGATGCCATACCTATTCCAGGACACGAGCTTTAAAATATCCTCCAGTGCAGACGTCAACAGTTTCGGAGAAATTACATCTCCCTGTCTCACTCCTTTTTGCAACTGGATAGGATTTGTAATCTGGTCCTGGAGTCGGATAGTCATGGTGGCATTACTATATAGGCCTTTCAACACTTCGATGTACCGATAGTCAATTTGACACCGCTGGAGTGACCGTAACACTGCCCAGGTTTCGACTGAATCGAAGGCTTTTTCATAGTCCACAAACACTAAACAAAGTGGCTGGTTATACTCTTTGGTCTTCTGTATAACCTGCCGGAGCGTATGAATGTGGTCTATGGTACTGAAGCCTTTTCGGGACCCGGCTTGTTCGGGAGGCTGGAAGTCGTCTAGCCTACGAGCGAGACGATTAGTAACTACTCTCCTTCAAAAGGGTGTTATCACCTTTCTTAAAGAACAGCACCACCACACTCCTGCTCCATGCCTCTGGCGTCGTACCCTCGAGGATGAGGATATCTATCTATACATGTAATAAAACTGTAGCCAAAGTGAATGAAAAAGAAGTACTTACCTATGTAAATCTAAGCGCGAACGAAGTTACGGGCATCATCTAGCCCCAAGCTAAGCAGAGCTTGTGTTATGGGTACTAGATGACTGATATACTTAATACAATACATTACATGCATACATATTTTTTATTATACATAGAAAACACCCAGAACACCCGGAATAAATATTAGCAGATCGTACAAACATTTATCCCAAGGCGGGAATCGAACCCGCAACCTCCGCGTCGCAGGCGGACATTCGCCAGCCGCGCCACATCGGTCGTCATATGGAGAACTACGTCAAGTATAGGCTTGTGGGAGGAATGCTTAGATTGAAGAAGGAAGTATTGCATTCCTGTATTGTATTCCTGACCTTGATTATTTATTGTATAATTTTTAAATAAATAATAAATCTAATAACAAAATATAATTATTTTGTCGTAGGTCGTAGGCTTATTTTAAACTTAACATACCTAACGCTTTCGTTTATTCATAGCTCTAAATTACGTGTCCAAAGAACTTAGGTAGGTACATTCCTGTCAAATTAAGTATTTAAGTCTAATTTTATTTATTTTATACCTACATAATATTTTTCTTTAAACCTTTAAGTTTCTACATACTTATCTACATACCAATGTTGAAAATAACAGCGTAGGTAGTTACAACAACAAACACAACTTCCCTGGCTGACTAACCTAAAACTTTTAGGTATTTTATAGGCTAGTCCAAGTATGTGTACCTACCTACATATTATCCTGTTATTCTGATTAGGTTGATAATGAGATTTGTTTACCTCTGAAGTTTCCAACCATGAATTTCAGCGCTTGTGTAATTTAAATGATTACTAAGATAATCAAATACCATGAAGGTATCAACTTTAGGTAGATTATCGGATTGCGCTTGCTCAAAACCGATATCTACCTTATTTCTAATACTCATTTGTTATATTAAAATAACAACCTTCTAATAAAAACCTAATCAAATCACTTGGTGACGTTACGCTCCGTGTCGGACGAGTATCGCGAACAGAAACGCGGGGCGCGCAGTGGTTTGGCGGCTAGCGCTGGGCCATTGTGACGTCATCGCTTCCGTTCGCGCGGTCAGTGAATCTCGTTCGGTATTTTGCCCATAACTTAGTCAGTTTTGGCCGTAGAAAAAAAAAAATTGCATTTTATGTTTTAGTTTCTCAAGGCCTATAAAACTGCATTCATAGAAAAAACTGTGACGGGTCCCCATTGGATAAGTGGTTGGGTCAATTGAATTATGCAGAGTAGCACATGACAATGCATCATGCAGAGAAGTCGTTTGAGGATGTATGATGGAAATAATCAGTGACAACTCAAATTGGGGAGACAGTTCAGTCAAAATTTGTGAGATTGCCAAAAAATTTCTTACCGGCATAAATTTTGTCCGAACACTTTGGATCGATAATTTGGATGATTTCAAAAAAGTTCTTTTTCTTTTCTTTTTTTTTATGCACCGTGGTGCTTAATAAACAAGACAAGTTACCATCACCTATAACAAAGCATTGTACTGCTTTACGTCCATCAATCTGAGGCATACAGGTGGTAAGCCTCATATGCCTGTAATTTCACCGGCACGTACAACCGTCAACCCGTACTTCGACGATTGTAAATGTTTGTTCTTCAACCCTTTGGATTCTGTTCAACTTGAATTCGTCTGTCTTCAGAATATCTGGCGAAAAGCAACAGCCAGAATACAATAAACAGCTCGCTTAAACACCAAAAGTAAACCAATACTGATAACACGGATATAACCGAACAGACTAAAACCGCAAAAATCGTACTGCCATAAGATATATTGGCACAATGGTCGTTTTATGAACGTAATCTCGATAAAATGTTATATTTTCTGGAATTACTTTTACTTTGTATATACATATAGGTAAGCTGTACTTTGTCAATACGACTTTGTTGTTGAACGGTTTCCAGTTATCATAATTAAATTAAGTACATTGAAAATGTGAATATGGAACTAACTACGTATTGCAACTGTTTTTGTGTCGGATATTTTTGAATGAGAATAATTGAGAGAACAAGTAGATGATCGACGACGTTGAGCGGTTTTTTACCTATATTAGTTGCAATACTTTATTTTTATCAAAAAACAAACAATTGCAACTTATAGCTATAGGTGTTTTTGCATGTACGACTCTCAAAGAAACTACCACTAAACTTCTTGTACTATGGGAACTAGATGACTGAAAAAATACTTATATAGGATTTTTTTGCAAATACATACAATTTAAACCCAGACATAGAACAAAAACAATGGTGCAACGTATCAAGAAAAAATAAGTGCTTTAGCTTGTTTGTTTCGTCTAATAAACACTGTCATTGCTAAACCCGTGGCAACGCTATTATCACATCACAACACAAGAAATCATTGATTTGTTTCTGAGTATCATTTTAAAGCAACGCTCTTCAATTCTTCTTTACTGACAATCCGATAAGTACCGAATAAAGTGAGCGGCATTAAACATTTCACTGCTGTAACGATAATGCACTTCTGACAAGACAATGGAGATTCGATCGCTATCTGATTTATAAGCTGTTTGTTTTCTCTTCTTGCTCAATGTTTTACTTTTGAAAGACATGAATCAGGCTATCAGTACGATAAAAACTGCTGAGTTTATTTAAGCATTCTTGAAACGAATTTTTGTAATAAGACTACATCCGAATACTGAGACTGTGCATATAACACGATATTGATTGAAGTTTTTCCAAGTTTTCAGCATTCATATCGGCAAAACATTACAAACAAACATAAGAACATAAGAACGTATTCGGTACGATATTACGCAAATAGGTTCCTCGACAGTCTCATTTCCAATCACTTAATTAATGTACACTATGATCCCGTTAATACCGTTAAACCATTTCATAGTATCTCTTTCCCAATGCATTGTAATATCAATATTAGTGAAGTAAGAAATACCTCTCTGGATGTCTGTATTACAAAAGCTGACGCAAAGCTCTTGGTGCGGGTAGATATTACACAATCATGAGTGGGTGCCTCAACTGTCAAATTTCTAATTGCCCTGTGATCCCATTCATACCACCTGTTCAGCCATTTCACTCTATCTCTTTCCTAATGCATTGTAATATCAATATTAGTGAAGTTAAAAATACCTCTTTGGATGTCCGCATTATTAAAGTTGAAGCAAAGCGCTTGGTGGTACATTACGCAACCATAAATGAGTTTCAAAACAGTCTCATTTCCAATTGTATAATTATAAATGTATAGTATTATAAATACCTACTATTATCCCGTTAATATCACCTGTTCAACCAATTCACACTATTTATTTTCCAATGCATTGTAATTGTAATATCAATATTAGTGACTAGGCCAAGATAAAAGTAATACGTAATTTACTGCTGGAAGCTGAACGTGGAAAACGGCACGTTTCTATGTGTATAATTTGTACTTAGTTCATGAACAATGAAAATATCTTTTAAATAGATCTGCAAATTACCTTGCGTGATATCTTGACAATTAAATGAGTATGTTGAATACAAAAACAAGATAAGATACCTATGAGAATGCCGTGTGGTTTGATCTTGATTACATGCACGACGACCCTGTCATGATAGTATTGTACATGAGAACTACACGCTAAGATCAAAGTTAATGACATATAAATCTATCTATAACAAATATAAGTTCTGGGCAACTGCCATATAGACAACACACAGCCAAAGCCACTGGTCGTAGAGACTTGAAATTTTCTAGGATGGATTTTTTTAAATTCAACCCAAAGCAGTTAAATTTGGTAAAAAAGTTTGTGTGAAAATAACTTCAGCGCGTTTTCCTAGTTCATATTATACTGAATTTATTAATTTTTTATATAAAAATAGAAACGGCTTGCAGACTGGCGGTCATCAGAGTAGAATAGTTACTATAAAATCTATGTATTGTTGAATTAAAGCTATGAGAAGAAAAGAGCGCGATGACTGTTCTTATTTATCAATACTCAATACTCAATACATTTATTCACATGGTTTAGGTTTAATACAAACATTGTTCTTATGTGTAAGTAGGTATCACATGGACATTGAATAGGGTATAGCAACATGGAGCCAGGCCGAGGTTATAAAGTAGGTAGGTTGTTTCATATACTTTAATTCAATTGGATAAGATAAAATATACATGCTCTGCTGCGGCATACCACATGCTGAAGCTTGCTCCAGTGTGCGCTGACTTAATATGTACTCTTATTCATATTATCCTTAATATCATAATATTATTTTGGTCACTGTCACATTCACGCCAGTAAAAAGAGATAGCAACAGAGTTATCGGTTTTTTTTTCTAGTGCAGCCCGCATCGATCTATATTATGAATGAGAACAGTAACTGTAGACTAGCGAAGGTTTTATTAATGTACAGCATCATATATCACAAAGTATCGTAACCTGGAAATATGACATCCTAGACTAGAAGTATAACAGGTAAAGATAAAGGTACTCACATCAAAGAAATGAGGCCTCAGTCTGCCTATGGTGTACTTGGCGACGTCGGTAGTCAGTTGCTGGCAGGCAACTCCAAACAGGAACACCCCAACCATGCGGTAAGCCTCCCAAACCCAAGCAGGAATCTCCTTGCCTAGGACGAGACGGGATCGCCCGCCTTTGTAGTCGCGTAGTCTAAGCCATTCTGTTAGGCACATCTGGGGACAAAATGCTACAGTTTATATAGATGATGGAATTCTTGTATAATTACATTAAATTAATGCATGGCATACTTATAAGACTAAATTACCCTGCTGGAATGATTTCGATGAAACATAGAATATAGTTTTTGGTGTGGAACAACTTTAATCTTCTGTTTATCCGAGCGAAAATAAACCTATAGTTCGCTGTTTATGCAAGCGTAGCCATTGTCTATAGATTTTGTTAAGACAAAGATATATAATTCTTAATTGAAATTTGAGGAAATTTAAAAAAGGTAAAATTTATTCTGATGCTCTATTTCATTCTGATACTAAGGTCGTGGGCTCGAATCCGGCCGTGCATCAAAGGATTTTTCTATCCAAAAAAATATGTGGGCAATGCCAGTGCTCTGAAACGGCTAAGGAAACCAGTTAGTATTCTAGCAGGCTTATAACCTGTCACGTATGGAATACTTAGAACTGAAGAATATGGGTATGTGCCAAATGTGTGGTTGTGTGTAATGTCTGGACGTACCTAACTCTGACCTCTGAGTTGGTACTAAGAGGTCTGAGTGGAGATACCGTGATACCGTACTTGATTTAATCGATGAAAACCTTGATGCATTTTTTTTGTATATTTTACATAATAAAGAGATTAAGAATTTAGTCCATATTTCTAAGGTTTGGTGGCTATGCAGCTATAAGCAAATTTAAACCTTGCTTGCTCATTACTACTCGACCCAATGTCATTCACCTCGTTAACCTAGCGACCTCTGTCGGTGACCTTCGCTCCGAATTCGCTCATGCGATGCGCAACATTATGCATTTGTCGTTTCCTAAGACTACGTGGGTGATTCAAAATGAACAATGAGCCTAGTGAGTTAGACTATTTAGCGGGATAGAATGTTTGCATGATTTGCATACTGACTGATAATATTAGGTTATTACCAATTATAAAGCCCGCTTGCATAACAGTCTGATTTAATTTTATTTAGCTAATCACGTTTACCAATATAAAAATGTTTGGCGTCGACATAATATCGACTTAATTTTCCTTGTGCAAGACGTTAAACGTAATTAGCTTTCTAAATGCATTTAGAAGGTTCGCTAAATACATTTAGGCCCACTTGCACAACAATCACTAAATTTAAGTCAAAAGTCAAAGTCAAAAAGCATTTATTCGGTAAAATCCGCAGGGATCATCTTGAAACGTCATAAATCTAGTTGAATCTAAGCGCCAGTTCCTCGCGACCAAGCCTTGAAGAAGCAAGGATTTATTTAGCAAAGATCTCCTAAAGACATAAGCATCCTACATTTACTAGAATTGCATATCCCAGAACGAATCCTATCTACAGCCTTCTTCATCTTGAAATAGATAATCGTTGAAAACTTAGTATTATGAAAACAATTTTGTGAAAGAGATACCTCATTCAATTCGTATCGCATTAGGATACAAAGGATCAATAAAGTATTAGATCCATTAAGCAATATACGCCTGATGAAATCTAGCCACGAATCTGCAGTAATGAGCTGCCTAACTGGTAACCTAACTATTCTTTAGGAGTGCGGTTATTTCGCAATGTCTGACAGTTAAAGTTACTTGAGAATGGTGTCAGTAAATGTTTGGAAACAGTAACTCATTTCAAATCATACTTAACACTGTAAACCTTTGATGCATGTAAGAAAAGTTTATATAATACTAAATTAATTGTGGCGTGCTTTTACGTAATTACGTATGCAGGTTTAATTAAGATATTAGGTATCTTATTGCATGTGGTGCAGGAGTTGCATTTTTTAACAAAACGGGATTGAAGTAGTATTATGTATTTTAATTAGGCGTAACCCAAACTATTGGTATGTAACCAATTGCTAACCATTTGGTATTATTTAGGCATCTATTTTATACCTTTTAAATTTATATAATGTCATAAAAGGTTATTTTGTTGCCGACGATAAAACAAGCATGTGGCCCACCCGATGTTAAGTGATAACCCTCACCTATTATAACAAAGCATTGCCTTGTAGGTCATGCATGTTAGGTGCACTACGATGCACTACCCTGCGTCCACCAACCTGAGGCATATAGGTGTTAAGCCTCATGTGCCTACATTTTCACTGAGACCCACCACCCTTCAAACTGGAACACAGTAATGCGGGCGTCGCTGCTTGGCGGCAGAAACAGGCATGGTGGTATTACCTCCCCGGACAAGCCCTTCACTAAGAGCAAAAGGTTATTGTGAAGAAAATGAACTCTAGTGACAGGTTGCAAAACTATCACTGATGACTGCATAAACAATAACGAGTTCCATTTTTTAGGGTTCCGTACCCAACGGGAAAAACGGGACCCTATTACTACAACTCCGCTGTCTGTCCGTCTGCCACCAGGCTGTATCTCATGAACCGTGATAGTTAGAGAGTTGAAATTTTCACAGATGATGTGAAATGTGTGTGAGATGTGTGTGTGTATAGACGGTGGACTGATGATGTAATCCAAATTGCTGGGAAAGACTGGATGAAAGTGGGAGCAGACAGGGAATCGTGGCAGAAAATGGAGGAGGCCCAAGAAGGGATCCATTTCTCCAAACTAGATAAATAAGTTTAGATTACATAAAAGTAAAAATTAAATTTGTATCTTAGATTAGAGATTCGGAAACAATAAAAGACTTTATTATTATGTATACTGTAAGTAATGAGTGACCCAACCCTGCGCCAGTTACATTGCAAGGTCAGGATATGCGACATGCGTAAGTAATTTCATTATTTACATTGCGTTCTTGTACGTGATTGTTTATGTACGAGTCTGTTGGTCGGTCAAAGGTAAACATCATAAACATCAGTGCGACCTTCAGAGGTAAAAATTTATGATTGTAAAAAACCGGCCAAGTGCGAGTCAGACTCGCGCACGAAGGGTTCCATACCACTATCTATAATAAAAACGGCAAAAATATCACGTTTGTTGTATAAGAGCCTCCTTAAATATTAATGTTATTCTGTTTTATAGTATTTGTTGTTTTGGCGGCACATCATCAGAACAGAAATCATCATCTGTGAAAATTTCAACTAACTAACACGGTTCATGAGGTACAGCCTGGTGACACACGGACAGACAGACAGCGGAGTCTTAGTAATAGGGTCCCATTTTACCCTTTAAGTACGGAACCCTAAAACTACATGCAGTTGATCATGGAACCTCCTTTTTTTTAAATGAAAAGTTGTTTTATATAAACAGACAGTGTATACTCTCCCCTCATAGTTTTTATTTGTGTACCTACCGCATGCTAACTGGTCAGGAATTCATCGTTATCATTACCATTAGCACCTTATTAAATCCATTAGAATTCCTGTTCTGGCTCCGACTGTATTTTACAAGTGTTCAACAGGAATGTAAATTATATTCAATGCTACTACAATAAGTAATGATATTGTTGAATTAAATAATGTAAAACAGATAAAGTGGAACATGTCACGCAGAACATTTTAAATTTATAAATGTATACCTATTTTAATTTATTGAGCATGTTTTGGAGCTTTTTTTGTATGCTACTTGTGGATGGTATGAACACACGGCCCACCTGATGTCAAGTGGTAAACATCACCTATAACAAAGCATTTTTTTTAATATTCAAACTGATACTAACATAGAATAAGTTTTGACTAACATAATATGGACCTAAAATTGATTTTTGTGTTGTCTGAAATAAATGAATTTTATTTTTTTTAATTTTAAAAGCATTAACTTGCAGATCACGCACGTTAGGTACCAACGTGCCCTACGATGTACTACCCTGCGTCCACCAGAAGTAGCATAAAAAACACTTCCTATACTAATATTATGAACGTGAAAGTTTGTAAGTATGGATGGATGGATGGATCGATGGATGTTTGTTACTCTTTCACGCTCTTACCAGTGGACCGATTTGGATGAAATTTAGAATAAGTATAGATTGTAATCCTGGATTAACATATAGATTACTTTTTATCCCGAAAAAGTAACGGGATCGGGAAAAACTGCCACGCGGGCGAAGCTGCGAGCAGCCGCTACTATGATATGCATTATATTAATGAGCAATACAAACACCTGATTATACGTAATAGCTAATTGCATGTCTGGAATTCTGGTTTGTCTATCTTTTAAATACCAGAATTCTAGATTTTCTTTTGTCCCAGAGGGGGTTAGTTTTTTGTAAAGGTAAATGATAAGTTCTGCTTGTACAAACAATTTTTTAAGATTAGTTATTTGTATGTTAGATGTTTGTTGCTCAGTCACGCTGCTGTAAAAGTTGAACGACATTTAGACGACATTCGATATCTAACTATATTTAAAAAACTATCGGGATCGGAGTAGAATGAACGAATGAGCTCATAAAGGGAAGTACTTTAAATAGTGATAAGCACAAAGTAAAAACACATGCAGCGGGTTGTATAAAATAAATAATCTAAAGTACAACTCAGATGACTACCGATGTGGCGCGGCGGGCGAATTTCCGCCTGCGACGCAGGAGCTTGCGGGTTCGATTCCCGCCTTGGGATAAATGCGTGTACGATCTGCAAATATTTATTCCGGGTGTTCTGGGTGTTTTTTGTGTATAGTAAAAAATATCTATGTACGTAATGTATTTTATTAAGTATATCAGTCATCTAGTACCCACAACACAAGCTTTGCTTAGCTTGGGGCTAGATGATGCTGTGTGGATTGTCCTGCATTATTATTATTACTATTAGTAGTAACTCATGATATACAAAGTACATGTAACTGACTCATCACTCAAATGCAAATCGGAGAATCTTATCAAGTCGTGCACCCGATAGTTTTTGCAACAAATACCTAGCGATCAATGAAGCAACCGTGGACAGATAAGACACGCTTTCTATACAACACGGTTATTACAATCATGATACTAGTACACATAAATATACATATATAACTAACACAAAGCGATAGGTGAGGATGGTAGATAAACTATTTCAGAAACGTCTTTGACTGACAACCCGCGGGTCTCTCGCAACTGAAACGATGTCGTGAATTCTGACTCATGTAAGCTTCAAGTCGGGAGCTAGCAAGAAGTTTTGCAGATATTGATTTATTTAACACTTCGGTTAGCAAGCTTAAACGCTTGTTAGTCGTCAATTTTTTCTTATGTTGAGATTTATGTAATTTTTTTTAGTTTTTTGTTGTGTAAGCTTTTGAATATCTATATAAGTACATATATGTATTTTTATTTTTGTTTTACAACTTAGGTATTTTTCTAAGTTAACAGTTTTTTATTTATTTATATATTGCTATCAGTGGAAACTTTTAAGTGGCCTTCAGAATGTGTGTTTTAAATTTATGAACTTTCTGTGTACCTAGCTGTATTTAAAAGTTATAAAATAAAATCAAATAACGATGACAAGATGTTTAGACCCAACCCTTAGATTTATTATGTTTTATTATACTTACTACTATTGTTATATTATGTTTTTGTGAGCTAGGTAGGGTAGGTTTTAGCTATGTGTTTTAGGGTATTTTTAAATGTAGGCACCTGCTGTGGTGTCTTTGTGTGTGTGTGTTGTGTTGAATAAATTCTATTCTATTCTATTCTATGTTATATTGAGGCCAAACGCACTGAATCGCTGACTAAGTAACACAAACATACCCTACGTACTAAATGTAATTATGAAGTTAAAAAACGAAGACGCTCGCCTCGTGTCCATAATGAGTGTAGAATATACACATGGTAGTAAAAGTGTCATAACAAACAAAGAGCTGATAGGTGATGATTTTGATGAAGCAGTGAAGATTGATGGTGAATCAAGGGCAGTAGGACAATGAAATGAGTGATTAAAAAGGCACAGGCAGTGTGCCAAACACATGGTATCATATAAGGAGTTGTAAAGAACAAGACACGGACACGGAATACAGATGTGACAGTGATCAAACTAAAAAATAAAGTATCTACTAAAAACAGACGAAGAAAATAGTGGATCCGCATTTTGTTCGACTTGTGTAATTAATTTTAAGACAGAACATTAATGCTAACAGTTTTCTATAATACCCATTACCAACTAAACAAAACTCAAGTGACTTCAAGTTAGAATAGAAAAAAGTAGAAAAGAATAGTATTATAAAATAGAAACAAAATATTAAAGTTGTACTATACTCTTAGATAGAAAATAAATGAACAAATATGTAACGGCAATTTGCATACCTACTTTTTTATTTGCAGTTGCGTACTCTCTTAACCTTATATTGAGACAATACAACTGAAAAAGCAAATATTTAAACATGTTGTAACTTATTTTTATACATACAATAAAATCATGCCTGTTTCCCATATGGGACTTATTTTTATAACACTATAAAACTCGCCTAAAGATACCGATTCCTAAATGAATGTGATTCAATAGTCATCTGCGATAATTGCCATCCTGACGAGCCCAGTCTCACCTCACGAAACCCCAAAGCATGCCAGAATAGAGATTACTGTCAGGCCAACTTAAATTCCTGTCTTATTCAGCTATTTTTGTAATAACATGCCGACATAAGGAGTATTTAGTTAGGATTTTATAAGGTCCACTGCCTACTGAAACGCTGCATATAAGGATGCAGAGAAAATAACTTCACAAATGTAAGAGTCACAATCTATATTTTTCAGAGGGAATAATTTGGAGAAACTTACTTGGTAGTAATTTAATTCTGCTATTGATGATAAGATCAGAATAGAATATCTGATTGTTTCTATAGAAAGTTCCGAAATAAGTGCCAACAAATTAAATACAAAAGTAAAACCGAAAATAATAATAATATGGAAGCAGAATCTTAGAGTTTAACTAAAAAACTTTCTTTTACGCATCTGCAGCGCTTTAGTGGACATCTGTCTTAAAGAAGAAATTAGTTAAGATGTCTATTTTTCCATAAATAACGAATGAGTTTAGGTGTGACAGTAATCGCATTAGTATTTTTGGAGCTATTACAATGAAAATGTCAAGACCATGCCGCTCTTGACGTCACGTCATGGTTTTGATAAGAAACTGTAACTAGGTTGTGAAAATGCCACCAACAAATAACAGAAATAGATAGTAAGCTACAAACTAAAGATAATAGCTCATTAATGTCAAAAAATAAACCAAGTACCTACCTACTAAAATTCTACTATTGTAGCCAAAAATCTGGAATAACTCAGAGCGGATTAGACATATCCTAAAGATATTATAACCAATTTGTACTATGGTTATAATAAATGGTCTGTAGAAAATAAAAACCCTGGCGTCATTAAAGATACTTACCCTATTTTTAGTTAGTTAGGCTATGAAAACTCATAATTATGTAAACATAAATAATGTGTGCATAAGCAATAAAGAAAGTGCTAAAACAGGCATAGGGATACATATAAAGTTAGGTTTTCGATCGATTTAGAATGTAAGAGATAAGATAAGATAACACTTTATTGATTACCACTGTAAAGAAACACACTGTTTAGAAACTTAAAAATAAACAACACGGTAATATAATGGGCAGCCTAATTGCTAACAGCGATCTCTACCAGGCAACTGTTGGATGGACCGGACTCATCATAAAAAGAGTAGGGGGGAGGAGTTTCGGAGAATGTATTATACTTTAGGGAAGTCTAAAAAAACCAGACACGACCCGCATGCTATTTTTAGAACCCAATGTCGACATGATTAAACTCCCAAATGATCAAATGAATCAATCCTATACAATAATGATTTGATCAAAAAACTATTGGCACTACTTATAAAAAGCAATCAAAAGATAAACAATGCTTAAGCACTTAAGCATATTTTAATTTATACAACGTTTGTAAGTAAGACGAATTGCCGGCAAGAGTTTAGCCAAAATAATATACTTGATTGCATGATATTTTAAAAGAGTATAATTTGTATGGTGTACTTGTAACATAAATACTGGGTGTAATAAGACCACTTCTGAATACTCCAGGAACGTGTAAAGTTACCTACAACAAGGTCTTATAGAATAACCACTTGGCTGACAGTCAAATACATTTAGAGTCATACGATTATTTTACTAAAATTCCTGTTTATCAACCAGCGATGTATTTCGTACAGCGGTTAACGACCGCGCGGTCAACGGCGCGCTAGAGCAACGCACCGATCAAATGAGTACGATTTTCTTTAGATTGCTGTTTTTGGTGATTTGTCGTTTTTACGAGCTCTTAAATAAGATAATTAGGTACTTATGTTTACTTGTCGATACTGATGCTGAAACCACAGAACGGAAAGAAACGGACAAAAAGTGTCGATTTTTTTAACGTTGAATGCGCAGTTTCAGTTTTTGGAAGTAGTTTTATTACACCCGGTATATCTTAAACAACAAGCAGACTTACACTGACAAGAAGTTGTATACCTACGTATTATAATGTAGCGTATTAAGACTATAGCTTCATGTTTATTCAATTCATATTATTATCACATGTAATTTCTTAATACCAAATTCAACAAAACCTGAACAATGTGAACATACAGACAACAAAAGCATATATTGCATCAGTGATACTATCATGGCATTCAAAGGTTGCGGCGATACGGGTGCTAAATTTAGCTGAAACTTTCGGCAGCCTAATTTGGGCACAAATGTTCAGGAAGTTGATTTTATCCAATACATACATAAAAGGTCATATACAACAAGGGAAATAGTCAACACGAGAACGAATAGAAAACTCAAAATTTTTTTGATCAGAAAAACCAATTGGTGCAAGACGCGAACTTTAACCCACGACCTTAGGATCAGAAGGCAGGGTCACTACCACTAGACCACCGGTACTCTCTCTCTCTCTCTCTCTGCTGAGATGTTGGTGCCAAAGTCCTGTTGCTTTTCTAAGTCGCTTCTTACGACATCTATGGGGATGGAGAGGTCCTATTTTAAGGCGAGACCACGACGCCTTAAGCAAAATAGATTTAATCTGTAAAGCTGCCAAAACATTTACAATTTTATGTAAACTAGAGATAAAAAATGTTTGTTTAACGTCGTAAACAAGTTTAGATTTGAAAACAATAGTACTTTGACTGGCGTATTGCCAAAAAACCGAGGTAGCTTAGCGGTCAAGGACAATGATAGAGTATTGCAGCATATTGGTTTGGAAAGACACAATAACAATACTAAGCACCTTCGTTAAGGGTCGCTTGCATAATCACTGTATTTAGCGAGACCCTAAATGCTTTTGGGAAACTAATTACGTTTAACACATCTTGCACAAGGAAAATTAAATCGCTATTACGTTTACGCTAAGCTTGTTTATTTTAGTAAACGTGATTACCTGATTAAATTAAATCAGATTGGGCCTTTGTATATGCCATTCTTACGAAAAAGGGTATGTAGCATATATAGAGATAAGACATACGGACAGAACAAGTAATGCATATTATTATTTTTTGTTAATGTATACATAATCCTTAAAATAAAGGAAATTGGCATTCAATTGTGTGAGAAACAGCTTTTCTTAGAAGTTGTTGCTGCCGACAATCCTGCCACTAATGACTGTAATGAGATTAAATAGCAAGCGTTGACAAGTTTCTTTAGGAAACGGCAACCAAGAAAGCGTATCAACGATTTCACTACGAATTACCAACACTAGAATGTCATATAATCCATCCAATTAAGAACAATTAAAGTAAAAGTACGGTTAGAGAGAAAGCCACAGAAACTATAGCAAATAGTAGGTACATCTCATTATCAAGGTCAAAATAATTTTCGATATGTAAAAGCAAATAACTATAAAGTGTAATATGAATATAATCATGATCCAATGAATGCGGCGGTTCCAATTATCACAAACGTAATTGCCCATTCCATGCCTATTCAGATGGAAGTGATAGAGTTATTCGGAACCCGTTTCAAACTGGATCAAGTGGCAAATAAATTTTATGTTGACAAACAGACTACCGGATCCTTCAAAAAAACGAATCTCGACAGTGGCTTGTCTAATAAAATATCGATTTATGGATAGAAATAGTAGCTGACGGTTTTGACGTGGGTCGATAAGAAACGATACGGATATAAAAAGTGCTGTGCTCCGGACGTGATGCATTTGATCATTGAGATTGTAATCGATAATTATTGTTCACTACTTTTCTTGCAGTTGTTGGTTTCAATGGAGTTACTTAAATTCTTGTTTTTTTTCTTTTTCCGCATTTAGATTCTAGTAACTAGTTTTTTCAAACCAGTCAAGAGAAGCATGTAACTCCACTTTTACTGTTCCACTTGTAATGGAAAGCATTAATAAAAAAAGCTATCAACTATGTTATTGGTCTAAGTGTAGTAATATATAATATAAAAAAATATACTGATATATAAGAGAGTTTAAAAACCGCAGCGGTTTTAAAAGCAAATCAAAAATATGACGGGTTGTGGTTTGCATAAAATTTTACAACAACCATACTAAAGCCCACCCATTATACGGTCAACAATCACATTGCTAACTCAAACACACTCAGACCTTTTAGATCTAATCTTAGTGGACACTGAGAATGAAAAGGTGAGCTTAGCAAACAGCGATAAGATATATGGAAGTAATAAGGCATTAGTAAACACGTAATCGATGGCCAGAACGAGACTAATATTTACCGACGATAGTAAACTGGATATTTTACGAGAAATTTTGTGGGTTTTCATGGGTCATCGACATGGCTGTGAAAGTGGAGCAAATGAATATGGCATTGTGTTATTGTGAAGGGTTGTGGTACCCGAAACACATCGTAAAAATTTTCATTGTTTGTACAGCAATAGTAATTCGTCGGTCTCATACTAATCAAAAAGATTTATGAAATTAGTACACATTTTCACACAGCGCCATCAAACTCAAAATGATGCAAAGCTGCTGGTACCGTAGATATCGCCTTAGATCTTTTGGGCCTACCAAGTAGCACCAACTCGAGATTATTTGAGGATGTCTAGGTAGTCAGAATTAATATTTGGATTACATTGGTCACATACCTGCATTTTGCAGTAGCAATTATTCCATACGTAATAGGTTGCCATCACCGCTTCTAGAATTAATTGGTATTCTCACGATGTTTTTCTTCACTATTTGAGAGCACTGGCGTTACGCTCATACATTTTTGGAATAAAAAAATCAATTGGTGGACAGATTTGAACACATGACCTTAGGATCAGAGAGCGGGGTCGCTTATAGCAGGGGTTTTTTTCAATGCGTAGTGATAGGGTTTTCAAAAAAAAAATAAGACGATACAATGGACTAACGACATTCTTAGGATTAAGTCGATAAAAAAAGGGTTAAAAATCGTTCTTCCTGGAAACGTGTGGGGAGGCCTGTGTCTGGCGTTGGACTTGTACAGGCTGTTAATGATGGTGATGATAATGATTATCGGTAATCAAATAGATAAACACTTACCGTCAACACAGGAAGTCCAAGCCCTACGATATACAGCATGAGACTTGTGACAGTGGACTCCTTGTATGGATGTTTGAGTGATTCATCGTCGCAGAAGAAGCCTCGCTCGTAAGGAGATCCCCAGAGGTAAAACACCAGGATAAGAAAACCAACTGTAACAAGGAAACAATGACTTTGAAAGTAGCTAGGGAACCTAAAGATACAGACGTTAAGATGAACAAAGAGTTTTTCCTTCGTCTCATTAAGATTGGCACCACCCAGGAGTTTCATTACAGAAACTAAGCCATTAGTTTTAAACTTGGTCTAACTTGGCCTGTTATTTTAAACTTGGTTGCGAGAAACTGGCGCTGAGGTTCGCCTAGCTTTAGCGCTTTAATTTCAACGTTTACAAAGTTCGAAAAAGCTCACATGGCCATATTGTATTGATGATTGAAATCAATACTATTCTTTTAATTTTAAACTAAATTAGATCATAATCATCTACCTTTAGGATTAACGTTACAAAAGTTTTTATAAACCATTTCAAATTGAGAAGCAGGTGCATTTCAGAATAACGAAAATACTATTATTTAAACACCTAAATGCAGTATAAATTACTGCAGCATCACTCAATAAATCAGGAACCACAATTAACATTCTCCAGCTTTAAAAAAACAGAGAAGAAACTATTAAACAAACCGCAGCTTGTCAAAATGGAATTCAAAATGTTTCGACATAACCCCTAATTCCAATAGCATACGGAACCCCATTATGAACAGAATTAACTATTGTTTTACGGATAGTTTCTTGTCCAAACACACTAAGGGACAGACAAAAAACATCAGGTACAGAAAAGCACGGAGATATAGATCGCTGGATACGCTGCGATGTAAAATAATAAAGGATCAATGAATTCAATGGTTTTGATATGGCAGGTGTTAATTGGTTAAAGGTAACACTTCATATCATATGGAAGTCGATGGATGGCTCAAAATCGTTCCTTCTGGAAGCGTATGGCGGAGTTCTATGTAGAGTAGTGGACTTCTACAGGCTATTGATAATGATAATAATGAACACTTAATAAGTATAAGGTCACTTCAGAAACTTACCACATTAAATCCGCGGTGGCCGACGGTAATATAATTATTATATTTTCAATATATGTACTTAATTAGCTTGTGAAAATCAAACGATGAGATATCTCTCATCGTTAAGGCATTGTTAAGGTATGATTAAGTTCTATAGCTTATAAAAATGTGTAAATTAGCCAAAATATAGAGATAAAAAAAACGAACCATGTGGACGAAGTCGCAGGCAACAGCTAGTGATAAATAATGCTGCATCCAAGCCATAGCATAAATTGCATCCATTAGTGTTACTTAATGAACCCAAAACTAAGGATGCCAATAAAAAAGTAGGTATTTAGTCAAGAGTCTTTAAGGATATCTAAAGGGTAGTCGGAGGCACGATCACGTTACGTTCGGCACATGCCATGCTGCTGGCTCATACGATAGATTATTCTACAGCATACTAGGCATATGAGAAAGAAGTTTGCAAATCGCGTATAATTTGTTCTGCAGCGGGAGTTCAGCCAAACGAGCTTGTCAATATTGTTAACATCTGCAATAGTTTTCATTATAACTTTATGCAGTAAATGGCGCTGGCGCTCAGAAATATTTCCAATACTCATTGTTATTCCAACTCTGTACGGTGTACATCGTTTATCGCCATGTTTACTAGTCGTATATTTGCGACAAACACTATTTCTATTCAGCACACAATCCACAAACCCAAACGGTTGTCCGGCTCGTTCTATACAGTAAAGTTGTTTGAACAAATTATGTAATTTAACCGTCAGTGACCACTAAAAAGAAAAAAACGTTACGGAGACTGTAATTTATTCGCCAAGGGCATCTTGTTTTTTATCTGAATTGTATAGGACATTATAAATCTCGCGGATACGGTCCAGGGACATCATGCGAACCGGTCGTCCATTCTTCATGAGCCGGTCGCTTTTCAATAGGCTTATTTTTTCATCGTTCTAAAGTCAACGACCCGTGTTTGGCAACACCTACATTTTTAGATTACCCCAAACTTTGCTCTGTCGATAAAGGTTACTTACACAAAACTAAACCTTGTTCGCTTGGTATACAGATAAGTCTAAGAAAGCTTAACATCTGTTGTGGTGATGTCATTGCTCCACATGACACAATTTACCTGTTTGATGTAGTTTTTAAGTACGCTCTTATCAGATTATTCTTGATCAGGACCTTACCGTTATAATACCATATTTCGAAACTCGTAAGTCTTCCGGTGCGTAAAGCAAGAAGATAAATGTTATGGGACAAAGCGTGGTATTTCTGAGTACGTTATTCAATATTGCGAGGTGAAATTTACTTCTTACAGCGACAGGTACGACAAACTCTGTCCAGCTAGAATTACAATTGATGTCAACACAAATAAAGGCTCGGCTGCACTGGGAACATTATCACTCGAGAGGAAAATTGATTGTCAATAATGGTTTACGAAATAGCGGTGTCGATTACTTTGGTTTTAGAGCCGACTGTATTAGTCAAGCTCTTGCATTATTCATTAGTCCACCATAAAAGCTGCATATTCAATTTCACATAACCCCATTATCTATTATAGATCAATACTCTCAAATTTTATGCTCCTCGAGTTTACATTATCAATGAAATAGTAAAGAACTTCTTTGATGTTACTTTTAGTGGTTTCCTGTTTAATTTAAACTTTCTTTTCATCATTGGAAAGTGTTCTTTAACGTTGATGAATTTTGGGCTTCACTATGATTTAGATTTTTTTTCAATCTTTTAAATGACACTCTTTTTAAAAGCCCTTGTTTATTAGTTTGTTGAATAAATGAAGTTAAAATCATAGTAAATAAAACGTTTTGTTGATGAATTTTGGGCTTCACCGTGATTTACATTTTCTTTCAATATTTTAAAGGACACTCTTTTTAAAAGCCCATGTTTATTAGTATGTTGAATAAATGAAAAGTTTTTAAAATCATAGTAAATAACACATTTTGTTTTTCTGTTTGGGACGCACGCGGTTAATAATCGTTATGTTGCTCGGTCGGTCTTAACAGATTGATTAGGTCAGGCAACGTTCAGCGCGCACGATCATAATTTGGAATAGCTGCATTTTGTTAGCCGGTTTAGTTAGTTTGTTAAGTCGGTTCCTATATCAGTCATTAAGCCACAGCAGCGGCTTTCAGGAAAGTTCAAAATTAAAAGACATTTATACTTAGAACCGTAGGGATCAATTTGAATAGTAGCTAGATGAATCTAGGTGTCACTTCTACGCGACCCAACCTATTATTATTATTGGGTCCAATAGATTTTTCTGTTAAAAAAAATTATATGCACAATGTCTGTTACTAAGACATTGTAGAAGAATCTCGAGTAGGTATTTAGTACTAAAAGATCTGAAGAGATAACTACCGGTCTTGGGGATCAAACTAGTAATTAAGTACAAATTGTACTATAAAGTTTTGTTACATGTTTATATTAAAGAAAGTACCAATTATCATAACGGTATTATTTATCGCTTTTGTAAGAATAAATGGCTCTATCGGCTTGCAAACACCCTTGTCTAATTCTATCCTTGATTCGCCTGTTATTTTATGGCATTTAACATCAATTGTACTAAGTTTATGAACTCTTCACACGTGCTTATCTCTTGAGTCTAAATTTTTACGAGCATTGTCGTTTTCTTTGGTCATGCGTCTACTGAAGCATTATCTTGGCTTCTTTTTTCGCTTTGTTCTTGGTTCTACACTTGGTTGCTTTTTCATGGCATCATAATATATTTTAAACGCTATTTTGTGACACTGTTATGTGTGCTAGTAACCGATAGCTGTACCTTTTTTTTAACGTTTATTATATATAATTAGACTATCCTTTGGCTTCAATCTCACCTGATTGTAAGTGACGATGAAGCCGACGATGAAGCAGGACGGTCTAGAAGACACCTATTCACTTTTGCCTTAAAGAAATCCAGATTATAGTGGTCAGGAAAAACCGAAGCTGGCAATGAGTTCCACTCCTTAGCGGTTCGCATAATGAAGGTGGAACCGAAACGCTTGGTGCGAATGGGTGGTATGCTAACCAAGTAAGGGTGGTACCTACTGAGCTGTGCGCCTACTCGTCCAAAAGTGGAAACGAGATTGTGGAATGAGATCGTGTAGTTCCTGGGCACATTTTCCAAAATGTAACCTTTAGAAGATCGATAGGCAAGCAACTTTACGACGGTGTTCGAGACTTTACCTAAACATAAATTGTTACGCTTCAGTGGATATAGGGTCTTTGAGTTCTTGAGGTGTGAATTACGCTGTGCGATACACGCAGTAATCTGATGATGCTAGACCACATAATGCATGTGACGGGTCGTTGCCCCAAATAGACGGGTTCAGCTATTCGGTGATTCATAGCGTTATGGTTTCTGCTTCAATAACGTTGAATTTTTATCTTTATCTTGTGGCATTGACAATGGAATTGTACTAACACGCGTTTGCTCATTTGCATGGGAGACCGAGATTTTCATTTTAGGGTTTCGTACCCATAGGATAAAACGGGACCCTATTGCTACGACTCCGCTGTCTGTCTGTTTGTCCGCCTGTCACCAGGCTGTATCCCATAAACCGTGATAAAGAGTTGAAATCATTACCTTTGGAATATGTCTTATTTTATCAATTAGGAATTCTTCCATACTAAAACAGCATTTTTCTAGGTTAACGTTACAGATAAACGTTATGATGATTTCATTTAAATCATTTTGAGGATAAATAACAAACTTAGATGTAAAATAATTTCAATATACGCCTTTTGCTACAAAGTGTAGCTTACAACCCTTTTCGTATTTCAAAGGCCACACAAAACCCAGTCAAAACAACCACAATGCCTCCTATTACCGAGTCCAATCCGAGTAATTCTTTTAATATGTTGCGTGTGTTCAGTTCGAATAAAAACATTGCTGCATGAATGGCGGTGCTGTTTACTTCGACAGAGTAATTACGTGTTGCTATTATTGTTCAGAATAATTTGATACATTACAGAGTAATAACATTCAGAAGAATACTGAGGGAAAAGATCAAATGCGTAGATTTGAAAATAAATGATATGAAGAAGGAGTAAAACGAATAAAACAAACTACAAAGTCCTAACTTATAAAAGCCTTGACTTTATTAGAAGTAGTAGAACTTTTCGTCCGGGGAAGTACTACCAGCATGCCTATTTCTGCCGCCAAGCAGCGCAACGTATTGCGGTATATCGTAAGGCACGTTCCTAACGAACATGACTTAAGGCAAACATTTGTTATAGGTGATAGTAACTACTTAACATCAGGTGGGCTATCTGCTTGTTCTATCAGTATATCGAATAAAAAAATAGTAGCTAGAGTTCAGTAGAAGAATGTTCAGTATTTTAAGAGTTTAGCAATGGTTTGATTAAGTAATATAAAGATTCCTTTTGTACCGTACCGTGTATCAAAATCTAAAGTGGGTACATTTATCAACTGACAACCTTCATCGTCAAACAGTAATCCAAACATCAAACTTTTCAAAATAAAAGGTCTCTGTAGGTCGTTACATTCCACAAAATCAACTTTAATCAAAACATCTCTATTCACCATTACCATTACTATTAGGATACGTAATACACACTCGTGTTGGTCATTTAATGGAGTCGATCGCTCAATGACCCCATCTGCAAGATGGAAGGCAATGGTTTGTTTCGGGAATTATAATTTGAGTTTTGATAAAGGATCAATCGAATGTTATGCTATAAGGTTTAATAAGTCATATGTAAAATAAATAAATCAAATTTTGCTGGCCACGTTAGTCGAATGCAACCTGAAAAGTGGGTAAAATTGTCACTCCTTGGATGTCTGTGGAAGCGGAAGATTTTGCGGGACGATCTTGACTCTAACGGAAAAGATTGGTGAGAATGTCTATGACGAGAAGATGCGCCGTAATTTCCCAAACGCTGCCCATCCGAGTTAGATTCGTCAGCTGACTTTTTTGTCGAAGTTGGATTTACCTTGTTGGATCATCTGATTTAAATAAACATCATGTTGTTATGTCTACAACATCGATGATATCGCTCCCAACATGTTACAGGCACGGGTGCGACATGAGCGTTCAATATCAAAAGCAAATGAGGTTTCAAAAGATTAAGATGACGAAGTCACATGAAATTTAAATCTAATTAAAGAAATATTCATTAAATCAAAGTGCTCTTTCACTTTAATGTGTTTCAATATTGAATACGCAATATTTACGAGCTCTTTATCTTATCAACAAAATACACTTACCTACCGCTATAATACTAATAAAAATACAAGAAAGGAAAACGTAACTTCCGTGCCAGTTTTGGATAACAGTAAAAATAAGGAAAACAAATGATAAAATAGTTGGTCAGTGGTTAGATTAGAACATTCATTATAAACCTAGACACCAAGAGCGTTCTCAAAATAGACGATCTGAAGCGACACAGAATCACAATTGGCACCATACAGAAATTTCACTCAATTGTTTAGCCTAAGTGCAATTGTTTTCGACTGCCTAGATTTCACTTTAAGTGTTGTGGTTAAAGAAAGACAAAAACAGGTCTCACTCAAAAAAGAAAGGTTGTAGACAGTTCAGGGTCAGAAGAAATACCATGAAAACAGTAACCTTAGTACATATATGTAAACCACAAAACAATAGGACAGAATAATAATAACTTAGCTTATACGGTTTTAAAATATAAAAAGAAGTAACATCAGCTTTGAAAGTGAAAGCATTTAAAAGACACCTGAACACATATTTGTGACTAAAGCCAAGCAATATGAATGGTGTTTGTGTGGAAATGCCAAGTATTCTCAAACTAAACAGGGTCGGTACTTGCAAATGAGTATGAAGACTGAACTTGTCACCCATAATATGAATAGAGGATAACATTAACATAACAATAATGTTGAGTAAGAGACACAGTTTTCTATGAATAACTTTAGCGCATAATGAAAATTAATGCATAGAAATGAAATCTAAACTGTATATTTTATGGCTTGATTTCATGAGCAGGCAAATGAAATAGTTTGAAATAGGTTTAACAGCTCAATTTATTTATTGTCAACCTGAATGTCGGTTTTGCTACTATATTTTAAAAGCAAATTACAAAGTGTCGAAAACAGGACATTAATTTTCTATTTAATCGTTATTAGGTACGAAATATAATTCACATTGGATATTAAAAAATGAAGGCAGCCGAAAAAACATCAAAGAACTCATTTTCTATAAACCATGGTACCACAAAAACGCCGGAATGCCACAAAAACCAGAATATAAGAAAATAAGGAAATACAGCTAGTAAAATTTGTATATAAAAACCTTGACCTTGGTAAATTTTTAACGAAATAAACATCTGAAGTAACCAGGAATGTTCAAAATCGAGTATTTTAATAAATAAGTATACCTAAGTAAATACAGTGCCTCATTTGCATATTAAGTTAGTTTTAGATCATATTTTTTATTATGTAGTGTTCTAAGTTCTTTTTTTCGATTGTACGCCTGAATAAATAAGACTGTTTGTAGTATAACAAATATACCACCATCTTATACTTTCAACAGTTCACAATCAAGATTATTCTGATTCTAAAACTAAAACGTGCAAGAAACTTGTCTCAGAGGTCAGAAAAGATTATAGCGGCTAAGTAAGCAGCTTGGCGGCAAAAAACAAGGCTCTTGGTTTTGCCGCTATAATTGCTCTATTAAAATAGTTATTACTTAAACTACTGCAAGGGACCGACGACGTTAAACGCATTTATCTTCATAAACGAGCCATGGTCCTTAGTGTAATAAGAGAAATTAAAACACATGAAGTTTGTTTATCCACATTACTGACTGCCGTTGCAGTTACTACCAGCTGAGAGTAACTCTGCCTTCACCAAGAACAAACATTTGTGTGATGAACAAAAATGGAAAAGTATTATATCACCTATCTGGTTGCCATAGTACAAGTTTAGCTTAGTTTGTGGTAAGAGCCAATATCAATACCGATTATAATCTTTGTGCTGACTGACTGACTGACATGTAGACAACGCACAGGCTAAACCACTGGTCGTAGAGACTTGAAATTTTCAGGGTACATCGTCTTAGTGCGTAAAAGTATACTAAGAAAAGAATTTCCGAAATGAAATCCCTAAACGGATACAGAAGGGGTGAAATCTGTATAAAAATAACTTCGCGCGAAATCGCACGCGTTTCAGTACTTATATATTTTGAGAATTAGGTAAAAATAGATACTCGTCGAATTTGTACTCGGTAATTTTTCGTACTTCGGTGTAAATTAGATAGCATTCGATAGCTGACTGTGATACGAAGGTTTTATAATTTAGATTCTTCAATTTGTGAATTCATTAGGTAACGAACACAAAAATTTAAATACAATTGAGCTATTAAAATAAAACACAAGGTTATATTCACAGCGGATTCTTGATAAGAATAATCAACTAGTGTAGTAAATCAAATAGTGCCAACATAGTGGAAACTTTATTATCATCTATACCGATATTATCTATCTATACCAATCTATCTATATCTATACCAATTATAAGAAACTTTGTCCTGACTGACTGACTGACATATAGACAAAGCACAGCCTAAGCCCCTGGTCGTAACGACTTTAAATTTTCAGGGTATATCCGTCTTGGTATGTAGAGATGTATTAAGAAACAAAAACACCAAAACTCAACCCCTAAAAGGTTTATCTTGCTTTCGCCTTATAACGTTAGATTGGCATCACACTGGAGCTTCATTATTTAGATTATTATAATACGCAGGCAAAAGGATCAAGGAAAAAACGGTAGGAACCAAGCCGTAAGTTTCTTGCCTGTTCTTTTAGATTTAAACGCGAGGAACTGGCACTTAGATCTACCTAGCTTTAAGCCACAATAGCATCCTGAAAACCATAGCGGATGGGTTTTCATCGCCGCTATGGGCATTCATAAGCCTGGTTCGCAGAGTGATCCCGGCAAATGTATGTTTGCTATGATGATCACTCTGGGAACGGGGCATGCATAATGAAGCTAATTTTAAGGCTTTACTCTTTTCTTCATTGTTTTATATTTTTGTGTGCTTACTAACCCTATATGGATCCTTCTGGTTATCCGAAATAAAGAGATTTTATTTATTTATTTATTAAGACGATTTAAGATGATCCCTGGATTTTACTAAATAAATACTTTTTGACTTTGATTTTATGAAAACAACTTGACGCAGACGAAGTCACGCGCGGTTTTAGTAAGAGCATATAAATTCACAAGACCAAGCATCAATTAGCAATTTGATGAGTATCGACAGGATATCTTGATAAAGCATTCACATAACGTGCTTATACTGCTAAACATCTAATTAAACACCTACAAATAAAGGAATGACGTGTTATATTAAACTAAACATTAGCAACAAGCTTGCCTTGTTGCTATAGTGTTTAGTTATAACAGGATGAAATTACAGGCCTGAGGCATACCACCTGTATACCACAGGTTGATGGACGCAGGGCAGTGCATCGTAGGGCATTCCCAACATCCATGATATACAGGGTAATGCTTTGTTACTATAGTTACCAGTTAACATCTGGTGGGCTATATGTTCCTTCAGCAAAGAGTATTCAAAACTTAATAATAGTAAATATTTGAGGACATTTTTACACAACATCACCTAGCCCTAAACTAAGCATAGCTTGTACTATGGGAACCAAATGACAAATAAATTATTACTAACATTTTTTTGTAAATACATTCTTAGAATACAATATAACAACCAGACACAGATCAAACATCTATGATGATAACATAAATGTTTGTTCTCAGTGGGGATCGAACCCACCACCAACAGCACACGCAGGGCTACAACGAACTGAGCTGCGACGGCTGTCTTAGATTGACTTAGAATACAAACATGATGGGAAATGGGAACAATAAACAGAGCACAAGCAAAATAATCTAATTTGGTTAAGTAACAAAAACTATAGGAAGGAGCCGCTTTACTGCGTCCTCTTATTATGATCCTATATAAACAAAGCGTACAGCAGACAGCATTACCACACCACAGACAATAATAAACCATACTGTCTACTGAAGCATACCAAAGACAAAAGGAATCAATCACTTAGAATAGACTAGCGAAACGCACGCAACGTGAAGCTATTTTCCTATAAACTTCAACCCCCGCTGTACGCGTTTAGAGGTTGAATTTCGAGAATTCCTTTCTTAGTACACTTCTACACACGTGTTTAGCTAGCTAGCTGTTTAGCTAGTATTATACTTAGTAGTAGTAGTAGAAGTAGTATTAGTATCATACAAATCGTATCCCAAATCTGTACCATTGTCAGCTTTCGCTAGTTCTAAAATAAAACAAGTGATTGAAAGATCTAAAATGAAAATGTAAAAAAAAGAAAAGGATAGTTTGAAGCACAACAAAGCGAAACGTTTTTAGTGGACATAGGCCTCAGTAGTCCACGAGGATCTAATTCAGCATTTCCATTCACACCACCATAAAACTATCGTAAATCCCAACCGACTTTATACAGCTTATAGGGAGTTGTTAAAAGACACCATAAAAGTAAGAGTGTATCTTGTTTCGTGCTACTAGTTACTGCTAAACAGTTGAAAGCTAGTTTTTTTTTTTTTTAATAATGCTGGACAGTCCACACAACATCATCTAGCCCCAAGCTAAGCAGAGCTTGCGTTATGGGTACTAGATGACTGATATACTTAATACAATACATTTACATATATAGATATTTTTTATTATACATAGAAAACACCCAGAACACCCGGAATAAATATTTGCAGATCGTACAAACATTTATCCCAAGGCGGGAATCGAACCCGCAACCTCTTGCGTCGCAAGCGGACATTCGCCCGCCGCGCCACATCGGTCGTCAAGAAATATGTAGAGGGTCAAAATAAAAAACTATTGATTACTAATTATTTTTAAAATGCTAGTGATTACGTTTTTATAGCTGTTACAGAAAATATCGGTAGGTCCTTACATAGGTACGAGACGCGAGCTCATTAGTAATAGCGGCTAAAGGACCAATACTACATCAGAGAGAGGATACAAGATTATAAACAAACTAGCGGTCCGTCCCGGCTTCGCACGGGTTTTAGTAAGGATCCCTAATTTTTTTGAAAATGTAATATAGCCTATGTCACCCGGGGATAGTGTAGCTTCCCAACGGTGAAAGAATTATTCAAATCGATCCAGTAGTTTCGGAGCGTATTCAATACAAACAAACAAACAAATCTTTCCTCTTTATAATATTAGTATAGATAGTATAGATACATAAGTAAATATAGCAATATATGTAGGTATATATAATAATAATGTGGACATATTACACAGCAACATCGAGTCCCAATCTATGCAAAACTATGGGAGCCAGATGACTGATAGAATACTTATTTTTAAATGAATAAAAGCACAACCATTTTAAAATTTACAAGCTATTTTGTAAGCCACATGAATAAACTTCAAAAAAGCGGTCGGCACCACTTCAAAGAAACTGAGAGAAAAGCTACTAATAGCCGTTTTATCAATAGTCTACACAAATTTAATCGTTGGTATTGCCACGTGTGTCGACATTGACATTGGTCAACGTATTAATGAAGTAATGAGTCATTTATTATGCGCCCGCGCCGCGCACCGGTGTTCAACCGATAACCAACTACAAGTTTATTTTGATTTTGATTTGACAAACTCAGATTTTACAAAAATATTAATCTTCTTAAAGAAATATACTATTTGGACATACCTCTGACTACCCCCTTAGACATTCTCGAAGAATCTCGAGTAGGTACTTGGTACTAAGAGATCGGAGGGAATATCTACCGTGCTTGGAAATTCAAGTCCTGATGCTATTTTATAATAATATACCCGAAAACCCGAAAACACTTACATAACTACGCAGAAAGCTGCTATCCTGAATACATGTCGGATTGTCAGAAAATTTCTGCCAGACGCCAATCATGATTAGCACTTATTGGCTTAGGCCCGTGAGCTTCATTATTACCAAAGTATTTATATTTTGAGAAAAAAAAAGAAATAATAACAATAATAATTTCTTTCTTTTCTTTCTATTAATCTTGAAGATGATTTTGATACAAAGACAAGAGTGATTGAAAAAGACGTCTGGTTAATTGATGATATTAATAGGTGTAACGTTTTTAAATAAATAAATAAATAAATAAATAAATGATTTGATTGGCCTCACAGCTCAGTTAGTAGTAGCTCTCTCTTCTCTGCTGTAGGCTGTGGGTTTGATCTCTAATGAGGGCAACATTTGTGTGGTGAGCATATATGTTTGTTCTCTCATCATCTTCCTGCCCTTATCCCACACTAAGTGGGGTCGGCACAACAGGTTTTTTCCTTCCACTCTCTTCTATCAGCCGTCATCTCAGTGTTCACTCCTTTCTTACTCATATCATCTTTCACGCAATCCATCCATCTTTTCTTTGGTCGTCCTCTGCTTTTATAACCTTTCACATTCATATCTAACACTCTTCTCGTTATATGGCTTTCTTCCCTCCGCATGACATGCCCATACCACGCTAACCTATTATTATTGTTCTCTGTCTGAGTGTTATATTGTATTCGAAGTATATAAAAAAAAAAGAAAGAAATAGCATCACAATTGTAATTCCTAAGCACGTTAGATATCCCCTCCGATCTCTTAGTACCAAGTACCTACTCGAGAAACTTCGAGGATGTCTAGGGAGGGTAGTCAGAGGTACGTCCAGATAGTACCTACATGTGGTACACACCCACATTTTGCAGTAAGTATTTGGTATTCAATACTTGACAGTTTGCAAGCCCATCGCCGCTGCTAGAACAACTGGTTTCCTCACGATGTTTTTCTTCACCGTTTGAAAGCTCTGGCATTTATGTATTATAAAAAAACCTATAGAAGTATTCTGTCACTCACCTGCCCGGCTAAGATGTGCAACGCGACAAAATTTTGTCTACTCGTTACCTCGTGCAAAATAGAGATATCTCCTTATATCTTCCTGTGCTAACATGCCAGTGCCAAAAATCTATCTCGTTCTGTCAAATGAAGACTTAATGCTAATGTTTTGCTTATCTGTGGGTCTTTTATCCATAATTTCTAAAATGTCCATCAATAGAAAAAGTATCTCGCATTGCACATCTTAGCCCGGCATGTTTCCGTAGTTCAAGCTATATTTAGTTTGGGGCTAGATATTGCTGTGTAAAAAATATATACAAAAATATTTATGATGCGATCTTTTTAAGGCGGTGGTACTCGCCAACGACCTTGAGGAGTCTGTCCATACTGAGTTGCACTGCCGCCCGTCGCCCGCACAGGGACCCGCGCGCATTCCATTTCATATCGCATTCAAGAAATAATTATTTGTAGCCTAATGAATTATTAGTTCGAACTCCCAATTGTTCACTTTGTGATAAATACTTTAGCAATTGACAAAAAATATGATTGTGGGTAGATCTGGACGAGAAATAGCCTAAGATTATGTCACCTAAATCCGTTCTGGCCCACACTCACACGCAACACATAAATTGTTATTTTTATAACATACTAGCTGCCGCTCGCCGCTTCGCCCGCGCCGCGTGGCAGTTTTTTTCCCGTTCCTGTTATTTTTTCAGGATAAAAAGTAGCCTATATGTTAATCCAAGTAATAATCTATGTTTATTCCAAATTTCATCCAAATCGGTCTACTGGTTAGAGCGTAAAAGAGTAACAAACATCCATCCATTCTTACAAACTTTCGCGTTTATAATTTATAGTAGGATATATACATATTATTATATCTTGTAAGTTTTGAACGAGTAAATGCAAATTCTTTTATACACAGATATTTTTTTCCCAAAACTAAATTTTAACAAATATTGTTTACTTATATGACTAGCCTTACAGCTCAGTTAGAAGTTACTCTGTCTTCTGTGCTGTAGGCTGTGGGTTCGATCCCCACCAAGGACAAACATTTGTGTAATGAAGGCAATGTTTGTTCTCTGATTGGGTGTTACACTGTAGGTATTCTAAGGTATGTATTTACAAAAAAATACGTAGTATATAAGTATTCTATCAGTCATCTGGTTCCCATAGTACAAGCAATGATTCGTTTGGGGCTAGATGATGTTGTGTAAAAATGTCCACAAATATTTTTACATTTATTTACTTGCATATTAAACGCTTAATTTATATACTATCTGTGTTTGTTTAGCTAGAAAGCTTTCTCATTGCTTATCTGAGTTACGTCTTACCCATCCACTACAATGTCTCAGATTTATGTACCAGTCCGAGGCGGCACAAGAATAAATAAATAAATATTATATAATGCTGGACAATCCACACAGTATATTCGTCTTGATCAGTGGCGGATTTGCAGTCTCGGCCGCCCTAGGCCCCAAGCCATCAGCCGCCCCTTTCTCAGCATCCACCATATACTGCTCTACGGTCGGGGCCGCCTGTAAATCTGGCCACCCTAGGCCCGGGCCTAGGGTGGCCTTAGGGTAAATCCGCCACTGGTCTTGATGCATAGAGGTGTACTAAGAAAGGAATTTCCGAAATTCAACCTCTAAACATGTACAGCGGGGGTTGAAGTTTGTATGAAAATAGCTACACGCGGACGAAATCGCGTGCGTATCGCTAGTTGCTAATAGTAGTGATAAGCACTCGTCGGGGGAAGTACTACCATTGTACCTATTTCTGACACCAAGCAGTGATGCTCGCATTGCTGTGTTCCGGTTTGAAGGGTGTGGGTGCCGTTGAAATTACAGGCACATGAGGCTTAACACCAGTATGCCTCAGGTTGGTTGACGCTGGGTAGTGCATCGTAGGGTACGTACCTACCTTGCGTGACCAACAAAACAATGCTTTGTTATAGGTGATGGTTACCACTTAACATCAGGTAGACCACTTTCACTTTTAGGTATATCACTTTTTTATGTCACTGCTAATGAAACAAACCTTTGTTTCATTAGCAGTGACATAAAAAAGTGATATAACATTGACTTTCACAACAATATAGTTTAATAAGGAGTATCTAGGTCAACCAGTCCCACGATGTTTATTTCAAGGTAGGTAAGTAACAATTTGAAAAGGATTTATAAAAGTAGGTATTTTCTAAGGAAGCTCAAGGTAAAGATCGAGGTAACTTAACTAGATTGGTTATTTCCATGATCATTAATGCTACTTTATTTATATACTAGCGGCCGCTCGCAGCTTCACCCGCGTAGCAGTTTTTTTCCGTTCCCGTTATTTTTTCGGGATAAAAAGTAGCCTATATGTTAATCCAGGTCATAATCAAATCGGTTCACTGGTTAGAGCGTGAAAGAGTAACAAACATCCATCCATCAAAGAGTTATAGCCCAATACAACCAGAGAAAATGCCCTCCGAAGGGCTAGGTATGCAGTATCACAGAGCTGCCCGCAGTACTCGTGCTTGGCTTGAAGCGATTGGAACCCAAAAAGGAGATCAACTTCGAGTGGTAGCTAAGTATGAGGATGTATTCTTCTCTCCGAACTTCTGGAAGGCAGGAGTAGTCTACCGAAGGTATAGGAAGCAACGCTTATAAAGCAAGTTCCCTGACTTTTTGTGTAGTGTTATACGAGTATAATAATGAAAAAAATATTATTATTACGACAACGACAAAGACAAATTATTTTTCTCGGATCCGTTATCTTTTTGTTTTAAGGTCTGTAGGTGTATTGATAACTTATGCAGTATTTTAATAAGCAAATGAATCTTACTCTGACATGTACAAAGCATTGCAAATCTGTATTAATGCTCATTCATTTCGCATGCTCCCATATATTTCATTCAGCGTCTTCGAGATTTGTATCTTCAAAATCATTATACCCTTATTCCATTCTGTTAGGGTTGCAATTGGGACTGTTTCTTTAATAATCGTTTAGGTCTAAGATACCTGCAGTTTTGTATGGCTTAGTACAAATCGCGTGGGCGTTGCATTAAAGAGTCATAAATCCTTAGCCAGCATTAATTATTCCTTTGCAGAGGCGGGAAGGGTGTGAGAGTTATATTTCATTAGACAGAGATAGCGTTTGTGGTTGATTTATGGAGTTTGATCAACCCTCGGGTATTCGAGTCTCATGACAATTAAAGCAGACACTTCCTGCTTGAGTTGGATAAGAGCGTCTTTGTAAGCTGTTTTGAGTTTCCGACATTCCCATAAGAGATCAGACGTCTTACTTCTAAAATATTTTATGACTTTTCTTCCAAAGGAGCTTCACTTCGGTGTAATTTATTGAGAAATTTAAATTTACTGTCGATAAAACTGTTTAACTAAATCTGTACACGAGACATTTAAGTTGATGACTCGAAACGATATTTTTGTTTGAACTCATTAAAATGGCAATCACCTCAATCAGCAAACGTTTAACTGCAAAGTCAGAGGAATGACCGGCAACATGTAAAAAAAAATCTAATTATGATATAACCACATATATTTAAATTTAAAGCTTCAAATTCAATATAGACAACTGGATTCGCCAGCGATTATTATATTAAACACAATTAGAAGGCACATACTACGGATGCAGTAATTTTGTAACTTCCTCCCAGCAAAGTGGGAGCATATTAAGAGCAATCTAGCGCTTCCAATCATTGTGAAAAGTGCATCTAGACACAGATACTACTTAGCAGTAAGTGCCTGATTTGCAGAGAGTAGGAGGATATCAGTCCTAACTCGAGAGATGGAATGCAATGGTGTATTATTAGAATGGCTAAGGAAAGAAAATAAAGGGATGGACGTTAAGTCAGACACCATAAAAATATAGTGTAAAGAGTGGTGGAATAGTCAGGTAATAAAGAGCGGAACTCGATAATGCCTTTAATACAATGGTGAGACTGAAAATAACTATACACTGAGGAAGATCGTGAATTGCCCTGTGGGGTATCAAGAATCAAGATAATGCTAGACCGAACACTAGCTAGAATATTGGTAATGTAACTCTCTTTTTTATTCAACCACTTGCCTTAGTATTATCACACACTGATAAGAAATGTATTTTGTTTTAAATTAGTTTCTGTCTATTATTATTATTATTATTATTATCTCTCAGTACCAAGTATCAACTCAAGATGATTTAGTACTTAAATATAATTTTATGAACTACTATAAACTGAAAATCCCACTTAGATCTTTACAGAATGCAATTTCTCGTTATTGCTAGCTAAAACTACTGTTGTGCTTTCATAAAGGTAGTTAGCTAAGGTATACTGACTGATCTGTTCACCGACAATGCTTTTCTTTGTTTTCCCTCTGCCCTAAGATTTCTTCGTTCACACCTACGGAGTCTACTGTTTGCTATCTGACGCTTTATGTTTGACCACTAATAAGTTTGCCTGGCGCAAGTGTGAGGTCGTTATGAGCTAGTGCTTAAATATTTGTTAGTCCTTACATTTCCCAAGAACGCATAGTTTTGAACCCTTCAACATATTTGAATTTACGATAAATATAATTAGGACCAGAATAAAGCTTACACAATTGCTGAATCCGCTTCTTGAAACTATAAAACCTATATCATATAGGTATCTAATGACAGACACCATTTTTAATTTAAAACCATCCAGTTTCTTTAGCTTCAGTCTTTATTCCAAACGTCACTCACTACCACTTTAAACCCTTCATGAAAGCTGACAACTAAATTGGTATCTTTTCAATTCAAACCCCCATCAGCTGACTTCAAAAGGCCAATCATTAAAACTGAACTGTTGATCAATTTGTGCAATTGGATCCACAATTTTATCTTGCATTGAGACCACAGTATCCTCATTAGCAATCCTTAATATTTCGCGACGGTTGTTCCTAATTGGATAAACAATGACAACATGACATGTTATGAATCCGGGAATGTTCTTCCCGGATCATGTTTCTAGAGTGCACAATAGAGATATATGAGATTATCAGGAAATTGAATATCCTTTGGATAGCTGGATGAAAGTGCCCTTAATAGAAGAAAGTAATAATCAAACCTAGCGTTCCTGGATCATATTTCTTCAATAAAATATGCCTATTAGGAGTAAACGGTCTAAAGGATATGTAACAAGAGAAGGAAACGAAATTGGTATATCCATAAACCTGCCTACGTGACATAGTTATTAATTTTATGAATTTCAAAACAAATAAATAACAGTAACAAACTTATGTTCAAAACTATTAGTAAAAAATATTAAATATTAACTACAGGGGAAATGAATACTGAGCATAGTGTTAATTAACAACCCAATTTTAGTTCTACAAAGCTTATCTGTAAAAAAACACTTATTGAAGGGAAATTAATACTGGTGAAATAACCAGGTTAGTAAAATAACCAATATAAAGTTCAGATGTTACTTCCAAGTTTTACTTTTATTTTTCTAACTGGTTTTTGGAGTGTGTTTTGTGTTAATTCGTTACTCACCTTTGGCATTGCGAATGCTAAGCAATAAAATAGCCACTTCCTAGTAATAAACCCTTCAAATCTTAATAACAGTGCGATCTATGTATGTTATTCAAAGAATAATAAAATAATGTAGGGATAAAGTATTTTTAAACGAATACTACAAGTAGTTCTACGGCATGCAACTTGTCTTGTGAATTGAAAGGGTCACTGTTTCCAACCGATTTATCAGAAATTATTTTACGATTTTACACTATCAAAGTTGCACCTATTTCTTTTCTTGTAATCATTCTACTATCGACTTGAAATACAATTGTATCGGAGTTTATGATCGGCATATTGTTTTGGTATAATCCACCACCTATTTCCGTGTAACTTGCGAATTCAATGACCATGTAATTCAGTCTGACCACAGAACTATGCATAGTTCAAGCTATGTTTACGAATTGATCAGCTTTGGTATTAGTTTACCCGAACTAAAAAACTTTAAAGTCGTCAATTTGATTATCTAATGACGGTGTTTCGATTTCCTAGTTTCGTTTAGTATTTAACTAGTTTCGTTATAATTATTGACAAACATCTATATCAGTCACTCAGTCAGGACAAAGATTCTTATGGTGGATTTAGATAATTTATATTATAGATTAAAAATTGTAAGAATATAACAAACAGTATGTTACTTATAAACTTACTTAAATACTTACAAATATATCTGTATATCATTTTAAAATAGCAATCAATAAACTTAACAGACATCTTACTAACGTCAGAGTACCTATGGTTCTTAAAATAGAAGCTCTTACCACTCCGATAAAACTATAAGTACGCAACCTATGTAATATAAATAACATGAACATAATAAACACCGGACATTACTACCAGTGGGTGTGAGTAATCAATAAATCAGCAGGCGACATTGATAAAAGAATCGAAGTTACCTGTAGAAATATAATAATAATAATAATGCTGGACAGTCCACACAGCATCATCTAGCCCCAAGCTAAGCAGAGCTTGTGTTATGGGTACCAGATGATTGATATACTTAATACAATACATTACATATATAGATATTTTTTTATTATACATAGAAAACACCCAGAACACCCGGAATAAATATTTGCAGATCGTACAAACATTTATCCCAAGGCGGGAATCGAACCCGCAACCTCTTGCATCGCAAGCGGACATTGGCCCGCCGCGCCACATCGGTCGTCAAATTATTGTTTAGACCTAAACGTTGTGCTGAAAAATAAACTACTTCGATAGGGCTCAGCTGGGCAGAGGATAGGAAGACAAGTAGGTACTCACAATTCAGTGTCCTTTTGGTGGATTTCACTTGAGATTTTCACTTTTAATTAGATTACAATAACTACGCCACAATTTGGATCAGTTTGGATAGTGGTTTTGAGTTTTTAGAATGCTTTCACATATATTTTGAATAGTTTTGTACGGAGCGCACGCGACTTCATAGGGTATCAGTCAGCCGACATCTTCTTATTTCTCCCGGCTCGGGTAATCCGTTCCGTTTCATGTTGTCGTGGCGCCAAAGTTTGAATTCGTGAGTCGTCGATAGGTAGGAAATGGATAGGTAGGAATGCTGAAGTCATAACAATTATTATGCACAACACTTGGACTAAAATAAATAGCCAAATAGCACTTATTGGTGCAGAAATAGAAGATCTTCTATTTCTGCACCACAAAGTTAACAAATACCAACAAATGTAAACAATATGTAAAATATGGTAGAATCCTCAATCGTGAGAAGCGAGTGTGTGAATCGGCGTTCGGCTTGCAACCTGTCACGTATGGAATACAAGCTAATGCAAGATGTAGGTTTGTACTAATTTAATATCTGGAAATACCTCTGACATTAGACATCCATAAATAATCTCGGTACTTGGTACTAAGAGAGCTGAGGGAATATCTACCGTGCGGGGATTAAAGTCATGAAGCTATTTATTTATTTATTTATGTGTCACCAACAAAGTATACACCCTAACAACGGAAAACTTGCTACATGCTTATAGGAATATATCTAAGTGCTACTGGTATTTAAAGGTGACAGACTACATGCAATACAATTACAAACGAGCGAGTAAAACGAGTACAAATTCTAGCCTAAATAATAACTATTGCAATTGACATAAACAATATAAAACAATCAATTCAAAATTAGATTAAAAAATATTTACAGATTGAATTATGTACACATACTTTTAAACAATAAATTATTTTTTTTTTCTTTTTTTCTCAATCTTGAGGATGTTTACCAAGACGGATACTATCAGGCTAAAGAAACGGTAGAGGAAAGACACTTGAGGATAATGAATGAACCTATTGTAATATTCGTATTGATGTAATTTACCACGTAGGTCGATTTGAAAAGACATACGAAAAAATCGCTTAATTTGATTTAGTCTCAAGCAAGCCAACTAAGTTGACCTAAAGCTATTTTCATACAAATTTCTTCCGCTACGACCCTAAAAGGGTGAATTTCAGAAATTCCTTTCCAATACATCTCTACACATCAATACAAAACCCTCAAAATTTTAAGTGTCTACGTCTAGCGGTAAAAAGTTATAGCAGCTGTGTGTTCGGTTTGAAAGGTGTGGGTGCCGGTGAAATTACAGGCATATGAGGCTTAACACCTGTATGCCTCAGATTGATGGACGCTGAGTAGTGCATCGTCGGTGACGTTTCTAACGAGCGTGACCTACGAGGCAATGCTTTGTTATAGGTAGTAACCACATATCATCAGGTGGACCGTCTACTTGTTCCATTCAGGTATAACAAATAATATTAGTACAATAGATGAATCTTAACAATTCCACAACACCCCTTGACTTGGCCTTTAAGCGCTTTACACTCGAAATTCTTTAAGCCTAAGAGGGGTAGTCAGATGTACGTCCAAATATTACGTTTGGTACCTAGTTGATAGTAGAAAACTCTTTTCAGGGTTAAGCTCGCCTTTGTACATCTGTCTTTTGTAATCACTGTTTTGTAAATATTTCTGTGTACAATAAAGAATTTAAGAATTAAATACGCTAGACCTAGTGGCTTGGCAGAAATCAACCTTTATATTTTTAAATTGGTAGTAAGCATGACGTGTGAAAGATTAAATACAGGTAGCAATATCATCACCAGATGTACATACAATCGAAAGGATCTGATAACGCAGGTAGTATTGTATCAATACAGATTGCACGTGGGAACAGCATTGAAGACGCCGGCACTCAAGAAACACTCAAAGCAAAGAGTATGGTAGTAGGTAAATACGTACAGATATGGCAGGTGCTAACAACTTTTTACCTTCAATACGTCTACGAATACGAAGTACCTACCACACCATATGTAATTTAGTAGCAGTTGAGCTCTATGTGAAAGGGCTCGTCCGGGGAAGTACTACTATTTTCGCCGTCAAGCAGCGATGCTCACATTGCTATTCCAGTTTGTGGGTGCCGGTGAAATCACAGGCACATAAGGCTTAACACCAGTATAACTCAGGTTGGTAGACGCAGGGTAGTGCATCGTAGGGACGTACCTAACGTGTGTGACCTACTAGGCAATACTTTTTTATAGGTGATGGTTACCACTTACCATCAGGTGGGCCACATGTTTGTTCCATCAGCAGTTACATAAAAAAAATCATAATCATAACCTACTTGAGTAAAAGAATCCTATCGGGAATTTCTGTCTTGTGTTACGCGAGGTCGTTCTGAGAATAATTTTGTATAGAGACATGATAATCGGACTCTCCTCTTCTTTATCGGACGTATTGAGACCAGTTGTGTCCATACAAAACCAATTGTAGAACAGAAACCACCAAAATGACTGAGTGTCACATAGAGGTCGTTGATAATTCGATATTATCGCGTCATGGTTTAAAACGTCAGAATATTTTAATTTGATTGACTATTACAATGCTAAATACAATTAAAAATTCTGACTAACGTTGCTAATAGGTGCGTGCGTAGACACATTAGCTAAATTAGCAAAACTGTAATGGATTTCATTACGATAGTGAGACTAAACCTAACAATAGTACTTAGAATAAGAGTTTTTGTACAAATTAATTAATGGGATAAATTGACAAATTGTACGTAATCTATTAAGTATTTATATCCTCCTAAAAATTTATTTATTGAATATAATTAGAACGGTTTAAGAAACCAATTACTAAAAAATACTGGTACCTGACTCATAACCTCCCTACATTTATCACTTAATAGTTTTATCTAATTGAGAACCACACTGGGTATTACTCAGGCCTTGAAAATAATACTTTTTCCTTCCTTCTATCATTTATGAATGTTACTAACCATATGATACAAACTACCCAAATAATTTTAATTAGATAACCAATGAATACGTTGGGCTATCTGTAGATCGTATGTCGATATGCCCTTCAATTATGCCCCTAGATGACGGGTCACATACAAATCATAGCTAATAGCTGTCCGCTTGAAGATATACTTAGTCAGTTAAATTTGTTTACTCACGAAGAGACAAAAAAATGAGTAGTTTTGAGTTAAACCTAAAACAAAATAAGGGCTCACTTCTCACGTGAGCTTACTTACCGAGATGGATTTTTTGCGCCGTTCCTATATTAGGGGTATCATTGATCGAAGATATCTGCAGATAGCTTACTGTTTTATATGTATGTTGTAGTTTTTTGTTTTATTTTAATGATTTTGTATTTATTATTTAAGTAGGTATAATTATAAGGAACAATCAAAATGTAACGATAATAATAAACCTTAAATTACCTAATATTTACAATTTCATCCTTGTGACGTTAAAGCAAAGTGACCTTGGAAAGGTACGAGTCCTAATAAGGAGTGACTCGTCTGTAGGTACCATTTATTCTTTGACATCGGCTTCGCACATAAAATATTCAGCTGCATAATTTGTGTACGCAACATGTTTGCCTCGAAGAGATAACTTTAGCATCCACTTAAGTGACTTTAAGTAACTTAAGTAGTACTTAACTGATAATTGTCGAGAATGCCTTGATATTCCGATAGCTTTTGGTAATTACCTACAGGTGTCAAGGTACTTAGCGGTTTTTTGGATTGTAGTGAACTACGGAAGATACTTTTAATTTCGTAAGAATATTCTAAAAAACTACTGAATTAATACAAATGCGTTTTTCAGAATTAGTTAACTTATAGTCCAACTTAAAACTTAGCATGGGTTTCATTGGGTTGTCATCCCTAGCGGGTATAAAAAGGGAATAAAGTGTGCATGACAGACAAATTAAAAGAATGCCGACGTCTCGAGCGGGTAAGCTAGTCCATACTAATATTATAAAGAGGAAAGATTTGATTGTTTGTTAGCAATGAATAGGCTCCAAAACTACTGGACCGATTTGAAAAATTCTTTCACCGTTGGGAAGCTACACTATCCCCGAATGACATAGGCTATATTATATTTGCAAAAAATTAGGGTTCTTTACTAAAACCCGTGCAAAGCGCCGCGCCGTTAGTTTAGAATAAGGCGGTACAATTACAATAAAGTACTCACCTACATCAAGATATATTTTCAAAAGCATATCTCTTTCGTATCGGTTGGAGTGATTGACGGCTGTTCATATGCAGACAAAACGAGCTGCACGTCAAAATATCAACTTGGACATTTAATTTTGAGTTGCGTGCGACGTAATTGGAAAAGAATTATATATTTTTAAGTCGTATACCCACTTACTCAACTCATATATATTTTTAGTATTCCACATGAAAATTAAAATAAAAGAACATCATAATCTCACTGGCCTCAAAGTTCAGTTAGTAGTGGGTTCAATCCCCCGTGAGGACAAACATTTGTGTGATAAACACAGATGTTTGCAATGGTGTTATATTATATTTTATGTAAGTTATGTATTTACTTTATTTGTTTGTACTTATGTATAGACAAAAAATAAGTATTTAAGTGTTCTATCAGTTTTCTGGTTCCCATAGTACAAGCTTTGCTTAGTTTGACTGGATGGCGTCAAATATATTTTAGCATACTGCCTAGGTACTTTATTCGTCTAAGCATGAAAGTCGAAGAGATAGGTATATCTCGTATTTTTCACGTAGACTAAGAGGGACCCTATGATTCTTCCTGAGAACCTCGAACAAACAGATTGTAAAGATCAGGGAACCACAGAACCCTCATTGCTATACGCGAAAACTCGTTTACTACGGCTTAAAAAAACTGTGCTCATTTCATACGTTCCAAAGTGTCTGACAGAACTGGCTCCTTAACGGATACGGTTAATCTGACAGCGGGCCTCCGTGTCGGATGTTTTGACAGGCCAATTACCTGCCGCTTACGTGCCCCTCGCATCCTGAGGATCTGGGGTCTAGCTGTGACCTGAGCTTACTAACCTATCTCACAATCTAGACCAGGGATTCTCAAACTATTTTAGGCAAGGGGCCCCTTTTCCAAAATGAACCGATACTACAGACCTCCATAACCAAATTCTAGTTTTTTTCATAATACTGTATTTAGTATAATACACAAAGGAAGTTTCTAATTGTCATTTTAAGTTACACAGCGCAGTATGCGATATGCGAGACGGCGCTAACGCGACTGTAAGAAACCGGCCTAGTGCGAGTCGGACTCGTGCATGAAGGGTTCCGTACCATTATCTTTGATAAAAACAGCAAAAAAATCACGTTTTTTTGTACAAGAGCCCCCTTTAATATTTATCTTATTCTGTTTTTAGTAGTTATTTGTTGTTATAGCGGCAACAGAAATACATCATCTGTGAAAATTTCAACTCTCTAACTATCACGGTTCATAAGATACAGCCTGGTGACTGACGGACAGACAGACCGACAGCGGAGTTTTAGTAATAGGGTCCCGTTTTACCCTTTGGGTACGGAACTCTAAAAATCTAACGAGTTTTCGCTAAGTGAAACTTAAAATGTCAATAAGTAGTTTCGTGTATCGTTTTTAGTAGGTAGACCTACAGTAGTGTTGAAACGACTGACCTAGTTCACTATAATTTAACCTTCGCATATACTTTGTAATAAGCTGTGACCAGGAAAAGGATGAGCAGATAAAATTTGCATTTTATTATAAGTATGTTATTATTATAGTGGCAAAATAGTTTTTAAAATGGCCTTCCTACCTTATTAGCATTAGTAAATTAGTATGCAACAGTATTTTTATCATCTTGAACCGCCAGTAAAAGTTTGACAAAAATGAGGTTAAAAACCAAAGGTACCTACCAAGTTTTACTAAGATAGATTAGACAGAACATATAGGTATAAATTAACTCAAAAAATGAAGTAATCTGTTGACAGTTAAGTTCTAAATATAATAAAATTACCAAACTATATTACAAAATTAATATTATAAAGAGGAAATATTTGATTTATTGTTTGTAACATATAAACTCAAAAATACATCAACGATTCTAAAACTTCTATCACATCATGCTGTGTAGATTGTCCAGCATCATTATTATTATTTTTATATCTAAATTAACAAGGCAAAGCCAGAATGGATCACTATATATAATACTATCTATATAAAATAGATGAACTGACTAAATAATATATTTCTTCATCTATACCTCTATGAAATAGTTAGTAAAAGCTTCTTTAATCTGTGGTAAAGAGTTTTCAGTCAGCTTTGCACATATTTTAAAAGTCAAAAAGCAATTAAGTATTCCATGGAAACAAAGTGATCACTCTAAATAGTCTTTTATCTAGGTAAGTCTAGGTAGGTACCAGTTCTTCGTGACCAAGCCTAGAACAGGCTAGAACATAACTAAGAATGACTTGGGAACTTGGTTAACCTTAGTACCTTTATTTAACATCATCTTCTGCCCTTTTCTTTCCTATCACAATAGTTCTTTCTTACCCATAATTATATTTCATACACCTACTTTACACCTAACTATTTACCTACCTACATCTAGATCATATAAAATATACTACTGAATCCGCTATGCATAAAATACCTAAATACAGGTTTACTTTTTAAATAAGTAATTGTTTTGCCTAATTGTGTATATTTCCTGTATTATGTTTCTGTGTGGTGAACAATAAAGAGTTATCTATCTATCTATAAGTTTGTAAAATTATAAATTTACTAACAAATACTGAAACATAATGTAACAAGTAAGAATAAACAACATTACAAGTGCACTTCAATTACAGGCTGAAAGGAAGAAGCCGTTGTTTCGAGCATTGGACAATGGCTCCTCTGTCTCGAGAGAACACAAACTGGACATGTGCTAATGTGGATGTGTAAAGGGATACAGCAGTTCACTGATAACGGTATGGGAAAATTAAATTTTATATTGGACTTGCCTGGCATTCAGTGTCAACAATTATCTATGAATTTCTTGCTTTGAGAGTTTTTTTTTTCAATAGTGTTAGGATTATTCATTAATAAATTAACTATTCAAAAGAAAGTAGGTAAACGTATGGGGTGTAAGATTTACTTACTAAAACATTAATTACATAGGAGCTCTCAAAGTACTTACCTACTTAAGATTTTTTAAGAATTTTGTGTATTTTTAGTTATCAGCTGTTTGGTGATAAGTTGGGTGATACTTGTGACACGATAGCTTTTAAGTTTAAATTAAATTCACAAGATAAATAAATCAAAAAATAAAGAACTCTAGAATGCAAATATAATATATACTTACTAATAAACAGAATCACGAAATCCAGAACGATTTTTCGCAAAACATACTTCGACTCTCGATCCATGGTGATGGTGTGGCCGCGGGAATTGGTTTTGCGCTCGTTTCTGTCCATTGTTTATAGTTACAAAGGTTGGAAATACAAGAAATAATCACTTTTACCACGACACCGGTTACGATTTACGAATTCGCGGAAAAAACTTTGACATTTACAACACGTCAAACGCTAAGCGCATGCGCGCGAAAACTGCGATAGATAATTTCTTTCGTTTCGTTCCGAAATACTGAAGTACGGTCGGTCGCCGACCGAAGCGCCACCACCACCCAGAGGTGAAGGATGTGGCAGTTTTGACGCCAACGCCATCTATGCGCATCAAACAGAATCATTTGAACTTAGTAGGTATGAACTTATCAAAAGTAAATAATTATTGCTGGTTAGTTTTATATGTTGCTACTAGAGGGCAGTGACAAAGCTAATGTTTTAGTTCAATGGTAATGATGATAGATGGTGTTCGCGCTGCACGGTTGGTTGGTTAAATTGAAAAAAAAAACAGCTGTTGTAAGCAAATAGGCCGCACACGTAGGAATGAAAAACAAGACATTTTAGACCAACTTCAAAAGTTGTGTGATGAACATAGATGATTGTTCAATGTCTGGGTGTTATACTTATTGCAAATCTAATTAAGTAAGTACCTACTTACTAACCTATGTAGGCACCCTATTTACCTTAAAAAAACAACGTCCAACAAATATTCTAATAACGATTTGGAGTACTCTGTAATGTTAGGTCTATGTGTATATATAAATAAATAAATTACTTAATAAATTCTTTCAGACATCTGGCTCCCATTATAGTACAAGCTATACTAGGTTTGGGGCTAGATGATATTGTGTAAAAATGTCTACAAGTTTATATTTGTACTTAGACCTAATAATGTCTAAGCACAATTAATAAGACGCTTTTATAATTTATAAATAATCTAAAATTCTAAGTACCTACCTAAGTACCTACTTACTTACCTACGCAAAGAGGTAGGTAGGTACAGTCAGTTGCACTTGAATGAAAAATATAGAAATATTTCCGAGCACGGTTGATACCCCCTCCGATCTCTTAGTACCAAGTACCCACTCTAGATTCTTCCAGGATGTCTAAGGGGTAGTCAGAGGTACGTCGACATTTAGGTACACACTAACATTTTGCAGTAGTTATTTTTTCATAAGACGTGAAGGGTATGTTTTTCTTCACCATTTGTTTTTTTTATATGACTTGCTGATAGAACAAGCACCCACCTAGTGTTAAGTGGTTATCATTACCTATAACATAGCATTGCCTTGCAGGTCACGTTTCAATGCACTACTGCGTCCATCAACCTAAGGCATACAGGTGTTAAGCCTCGTGTGCCTGTAATTACATCGCCACCCACATCCTTCAAACCGGAACACATCAAGCTGCTTCGCGGCAGAAATAGGCATGGTTTCCCCGGACGAGCCCTTCACTAATAGCTGTACTACTACTAAAACTACACTTAAGGTGGAACACGTCGTTACTATTTCCATACAAACGCTGTAACTGAATATCTCTACTATTAACGTGCGTCCGAAGTTAAGTTTGATACTGAATTATCTTGCCGTTATCTAGGCTCGTTACTCTATATTCTACAGTAAAATCAGATTACCTTGAAAGTTACAAGCGTCGAAAGATTTAGTACTAGATCTTATATGCTTGTTCTACCAGCAGTAGCATAAAATAAAAAAACTATCGTTTTCTTCAAAGCTTAGCATATACGGTATTCAAGATGAGTAGGTAGGTAGAAGATTCTTCAGCTAATCCGTCACTATCCGTTGGGCAAACATTTCAATAGTAAGATAAGCTTGAACTAAGCTGGATTACCGCGTCCCGTGTCCTCGGGAAAGTAAACTGGGTTCACAGGTAAGCAAAGAATAACTAGTTAATGGTATAACTTTTTAAACTTTTATTGTTTTGATCAATATTTTGGATAGAAACGGGATATTTACCATGATTTTTGAGTTTGATTGTTTCCCGTCATGGGTCGAACTCCCGATTCGACCCGTGATCATGGCGATCATCAAACTCAAAAATCATGGTAAATATCCCGTTTCTATCCAAAATAATAGTTAATGGTAGTGTCCCACAGAAAAGAGGGGACTCTTCTAATACAGGTCTCACGACCTAAAAGAAGAGATCCCAACCCAAAATAATTTCAAACTTGTAATTACTGAATAAAAACATTTTGATTTTGATTTTTTTTGAGTGTCATACATTATGACGACCGATGTGGCGCGTCGGACGAATGTTGCGACGCAGGAGGCTGCGGGTTCGATTTGCCTTGGGATAGATGTTTGTACGATCTGCAAATATTTATTCCGCGTGTTCTGGGTATTTTCTATGTATAATAAAAAATCTATGTATGTAATGTATTGTATTAAGTATATCACTCATCTAGTACCCATAACACAAGCTCTGCTTAGCTTGGGGCTGGATGATGCTGTGTGAATTGTCCAGCATTATTATTATTATTAACTAGCTGACCTGTGCCCACTTCGTCGGGCTGTAAACATTTTTACTTTACATTTTTCACCTTAATATATAACATAAATCACTCACAAATAACATGGCTTTTTATTGGTAAAAGAATTTTCAAAATCAGTTCAGTAGATCCAGAGATTACCCTCTACAACCTCACAGACTCACAAATTAACAAACTTTACCTCTTAATAATACTACTAAAGACTGTATAGAGAAATTAATGTAAAAAATAAATAGCATCATGACTTTAATCCTCAAGCACAGTAGATATCCTCTCCGATCTATTTGTTTTAAGTGCCTACTCGAGATTCCTTGAGAATGTCTAACGGGAACACGGGGGGTTTGTGTTAATTTCAATCGCGAAGACGGTTTCAAACTTTCAGTTTCGTGGAACCCCGTCATTGATAGGTGTGTGCGTCGCGATGTTCCATCACGGTGCGTAGATACTATTAGTGTTGTGTGTCGTAGTGTGAACACTGACAATATGGATACCGAAGATCAAGTGAGGGTAGTTGTTGATACTGCCACCGCTTCTCAGTGACGGTAGATCTCAAGTTCAATGCTCCAGTCTGCCCGCGACCACGGCTATTGCAACATAGTCGAAATGTCGGGAAAATAAATAAAAAAGGTAATACGCTATAAATACCCGTGTAATATAAGTCTTCAATAAATGTCTAACGGGTTTAGTCAGAGGTATGCTCAGATTACATTTTGTACCTACATACCCTGCAGTAGTTGATATTCCATTATTTTGACAGGTTCCACCACCGCCGCTAAATACTAACCTCCTCACGATGTTTTCTTTTACCATTTGAGAGCAGTATTGGGCACATTTTAGAATAATCCATTGATGCGCGACCAGATTCAAACCTACGATCTAAGAATCAGAAGGTGGGGTCACTTCCACTAGTCCACCGGTGCTTTGTCTTAATTGAGAGCCACTATCCACTATTAGAGAGATACTGGTGAGATGAGTAAAATAAACAGTTATACCAAATAATACTCATGGAGGTTGCCTGGAAGAGATCGCTACCAAGCGATAAGGACGCCCATTGCACCTTTCATTTTATAACTGTTCTTTTATTTTGTTTTTGTAATACTTGTGTCTGGTGTATGTACAATAAAGTATTTTTCATTAATTTCATTCATTCATACTCATTTCTCAACTTTGTAAAGTACTCGTCGCAAGTTAAGAGAACCGTAATAAAACCTCTTTAAACAAATCACCACAAAATTCAATATAACAACAAACAAAGGCAAAATTCCTTCATCAGAACACAATACACCTACATACGAATACCTAGATAGCAGCCAGAGTCCAATTTAAATAACAAGCTCGCAAAGCTGAAAAACAAGCCGTAACCGAAGTTGGGAATAAATTAGCAACCCCCTTCTGCACCCCCTTTTACCCCAATGTGTACATTGTGCAAAATATTATTTGCCTTGCCAGACAATAATAGGATCTAATGCTCCGCCCTGACATGTTAGCTTTGGCAGGCTCCGCCCAAGCGCTATCACTCTTCCCATTGGCTGCGATATCATCCCTCTTTATCTGTTTATTTTGTATCTCCCTCTCACGTATAGCTTTTCCCTTAACGCCAGAGGGGTAAATGTTATGCTAGGAAACATATACGAGGGTTTTCTACTCTTCGCATTGTCAGTTTCAGGAATATTTTTACGCGAGTTTTATTTGAAGATATCTACCTGAATGAATTGGTATGAGATTTTTTGAAAGGAAATGTGGATGGGCTCAATGGGGAATAGGGATTACGGTAAACAGTTGCTTTTGAAAGTGTGTTGGATTTTTATTGCTTTTCGTTTGAGTCTCTTTCGCTTTGAGGTCGAAAACTCATTTGCGGAGCTTTGTAGATTATACTAAAAGCTTTCGAAGTTAATTATATTTCTCTTTCTCTCTGATTGTAGTAGGTACTTAGGTTGGAAGATTATGGTATACTCTACACTAAACACGCATAATTCATTGGCAATAAACAACTCTACAGCTTTTTAGATTTTAGCATGTATTTATTTAGTCAGTTTAAACATAGATAGGCAGGTTTCAATAAAAAATCGGCTGATGTTTTTTTCTGAAGACATCCGATAAAAGACGGCGTGCAATGGGAATAGGTAATATATAAATCAGTTAGGGTACAAAATAATAAAAATATAGTCTTAAACCAGTCTCAGTTCAGCATTTTAACGACACTAGCAAACAAAATGTAGCACAAATAAACCCAACACAAAAGCTGCCAACAAAAAACAAAACCCTCAAACATTCAACTCAAAATAAATACCGCAACAAAGTTGAATCGATGAGTTCCAGCGGCCTAATAATTATCAGTAGTCGGCCTGAAATTCATGCACAAAGAGCCGACCCGCAGTGATAATAACGACAATTGTTGTGTTTACTGGAACGTAAACGCAGCCCCTGTCAGGAGGCGGAGCCTGGCCGCCCTGCCTCGCGGCCGAGGCAAGCCAGCTTCAGTCCGCGTCGCGCCACGCGCCATCACGCACCTCTGACATGTGACCGGAAAATGGAAGATTGTGATCTCGCTCAATACCGCGACATGATCATCGACGGAGACTTGCCGCTGGACCTGAGGCCGCCACCTAGGCTCTACCTCCCGCACTACCTCCGCGACACCACTGAACAAGAATACCCTCAAGACGATACATACGTGTCCGTTGATGAGGATACTCCTGACCTGCCGCCGCCGTCCAGCGACTCCGACAGATACGACGCGCCGTCTCCGTCTGATAAACCATCGTCACCGAAGAAATCAAAATCAAAGTCTTCATCACAACTCATAAAGCCTCCTTACTCGTACATAGCTCTCATCACCATGGCGATTTTGCAATCTCCTCACAAGAAGCTAACTCTCAGTGGTATATGTGAGTTTATCATGACTCGATTTCCGTATTACAGGGAAAAATTCCCAGCGTGGCAGAACTCAATCCGTCACAATCTGAGTTTGAACGATTGTTTTATCAAGATACCTAGAGAGCCAGGGAATCCTGGGAAGGGAAACTATTGGACTTTAGATCCGTTGGCTGAGGATATGTTTGATAATGGGAGTTTCTTGCGCCGTCGGAAGAGGTATAAAAGACCGGCGCCGTCGTTGCAGCACGCGCACGCTGTCGTCGCCATGTTAGCGAGGGAAGCTTACGGCCCTCTGCTGCCGATGCCTTGTTACCTGCCTCCGACACCGTTACTGACTCTTCCGCGTCCGCCGCCTTCAACACTACGGCCAGTTCCGCTGCCGCCGAGACTCACCGAGCAGACGGAACCTCGGTGTAAGAGATCCCGTAACGGATTTTCCATAGAATCAATAATAGGTTCACAGGAAACGATGGAGCCGCGAAGAAGTGCGTTTTCGCCACTGCATCAAGGCACCAGTCCACCAGACGACTGGGCCAGATGAATGTACCTAAACGGGTGTGCCTCCACTCCATCCCCGTTTTAAAGCTTCGTCGGATCAGCGACTTCGTACGTATAACTGCGACTGATGTGTTTGTGAACTTTGAGTCAATGTCTTTCAGTGGTGGTTTTAGACTTGAACTTTATTACAAAAATATTATATCATCTTTTCAATTATTGACCAAATAATTTAGGTGATGGCTTATTTTTAACTAGTAGGTTAGTAGGAAAGATAAATACCGTCGTGTTTCCTGCCTTCTTTTATCTTATGAATCAAGCATTTTATATATATTTTTCGTATTCAACTTTAATTTTAATACAGTGCTCCATTGTTTTAGTTAATTTTTTTTTATTATAGCTCCTATGAATTTTTTTTGATTTTGTTGCTTGGCAAGTATTGAATGCACAATTCAATATTAACCAAAATTTTTTACTCTATCCACTTTTGACTTGGTAGTATTTGAAACAAAAATATTTCATTAGATTTTTAAAGGTTTGATTTATTTTCTGATATCCTCGTTTCGTCTATTAATTGTTTAGAAAAAAGATCCGGAGTGATACGCCTAAATAAAATACCAAAATGAAAATTGCCAATGTATAATAACCAAAAACTGTAATATTTCCAAAATATACTCTAGTCATTTCGTGTACAAAGTATTGTAAAATAAGTATGTTAATGTAAATATTACTTTATTATTGTATTTAGTACTGTAGCTACGCAACTTTAGAATAAAAGATAAAAAACCTTGTAAAAATTCATATTTGTAAAATATACTAAAACAGCTGGTATAATACTGTAGTATATTTTGTGTAACTTTAATGTAAGTAATAAATTTAAAGCTATTATGTGAATAATTATCTGAATTTATTTACTTCCTTCTACAAATATATTTTTTACTTTTTTGTGCTTGTCACAGCATTGTGGATACAAAGAAAGAATGTTGTAAATATTCAGAGCTTACTAAATGTATAGTAACTACCTATACTGATTCATATGCAAATGAAACAAAATCAATTTATTGACAAAATAATATCCTAATAGGCTTTTACAGACTGGTAATAATGATGATGAATATATTAAAAATAATTTGTTCAAATCTATCTAACAAACGTGGTAATGGCTAAAAAAAAACATTAAAAATCATTGTTACTTGGAATTTGGACACAGCAAAAACAAGCTTTTGTGCAAATCGCGTCAAAACACTGAAAACTTTCCCTTTTCAGGAATGTTTAATAGAAATAAATCATTTAACTACTTTTTCGCCTTGCTGGTTCTTCAAATATATGACTTTTACTTATTAGTCCACAATTTTGTAATTAAATTAAATTAGAATTTCTTTGGAAAAATAAAAATTAGATCGAATATTATGGTCGAGGCTTAAAAAGTTATGGAAGTTCACTGCGGATTCGTAGAGAACAAAAGAAAAACCAGCCACGCACGCACAAAGGGTTCTGCAATAGGAATACATCATCTGTAAAAATTTCAACTCTCTAACTATCGGGGTTCATGAGATACAGCCTGGTGATAGACAGACAGATAGCAGAGCCTTAGTAATAGGGTCCCGTTTTACCCTTTGAGTACGAAACCCTAAAAATAAACTTATTTAGACTACGTCTCAGTGATTATTACTGTAGACCTACGACGTAGCGGCAACGTAGCTAGTGCTACGTATCTACGTTCGAATCTAGAGCTTAGGTAGTAGCGCGATGACGCGACGACGGCCGGAGAGTTGGTCAGCCGTGTCGCCCGTCTGACCGTATCGTCAGCGACAAAAGTATGTCAATTTCTGGTTGGCACCTTCTTTTTCTTCTTCTGGTTTAATCTTTCAGTCAGCATACTTTTTATCAGTTTTGGGATTTTTTTATGACAGCCTGACCCATTAGGTACTGCAAACCGAAGTTAGGTGTGGTTTTTTTGAGTCTTATTTAATGACATAAGTAAACTATGCTATTGTTTAAAATGTCACCTTGATCCCGTGAGATAGGGGTACACAGAATGCTACATAAAATAGGTACAGATGCACCATGTACTTTCTTCTAGCACGTACTGAATGTTTACTAGACTGTCAATATAGTATGTATGTACAATTACTTCAAGTTAAATACACTATTTTTTACGTTTAAAATCTCACAGACAAACCAGCTGTTGTAGCAACAGGTAACTTGTACCTTAATATCTAAACCAATTATAAGAATCTTTGTCCTGACTGACTGATTAACAGACAAACATATACAACGCACAGTGTAAACCACACTGGCTACAGAGACTTGAAATTTTCAGGGTGTATTTGTCTTGGAGTATAGAGGTGTACCAAGAAATTTCTTAAATTACACCGGAGGTTGAAGTTTGTATGAAAATAACTTCACGCGCAAAGTCGCGTGCGTTTCGCTAGTTTTACATATAGTTGTAATCTCGGCAACAACAGGTCCAAATTGGAACTTATAGTAGCAAAAAAAAACAAGTGTGCTTTAGACCACACGACTGAAGTAAAACTTCTTTAATATACGAAACGTAACTGGCTATGAGAGAAGGAGAGAAAGAACAGAGCTTTCATACCCCCTCCATGGTAGTGTTAAACGTTTAACGCAACCTTGTTGGAAGTCGCATATAAAGTATTTTTTCAAAAAATCACAATTGCGTCAACAAAAGTTGCCCGTCTGCGCAGATTAATGTTTTCTAAATAAATTAAATCTAAACAGTACTAAGCACAAACTGATAAGGTATTAACACCGTGTGAGGTAACTATACAAACAAGGCAACATGACAGCTCGGATTACTTTAACACGCGCTATCAAGTCATTTTCTGACGCAAATTAGGTCCGGTATTTAGGTATGCCCATGTCGCTCGTTTGGGTGGTCCTCTAATGCTGAGTTCTAATATTTTACAAGTGTCCGTATAAGACTTGCAACTCGCAGACTGCCATAATGGAAAAACGCTGCTAAATTGATACGGACATAAACTTATAAAAACAATATAGGGTAATAGATTATTCGGATTAGGTTATATTAACAGAAATACTCTTTTAAGGATAAATAGCACCGGTGGTCTAGTGGAAGTGACCCCATCTTCTGATCCTAAGGTCGTGGGTTTGAATCCGGTCGTGCACCAATAGATTTTTCTGTTCGAAAAATGTATGTAATGTATGTAAATGATAACATCTTAAGGAATCTAGTTAGTATTCTAGCAGCGGCGATGGGCTTACAACCTGTTACATATAGAATACCAACCACTGCAAAATATGGGTTTGAACCATGTGTAGTATTAAAACGTACCTCTGACTACCCCCTTTAGATATCCTCGAAGAATACGAGTGAGTACTATGAAGATAGATATATAGATAGAAAATACTTTATTGCACACCACAACTTAAGGATAAACAAGTATACATAAAACTTAAACCTAATGCTACATACAATGGGCGGTCTTATCGCTAAACAGCGATCTCTACCAGACACAGACAAGTACAGACCATGCAGTATGTACTTAAAGATCTGAAGGGATATCTACTGTGCCTGGGGATGGGCTGACTCTTCAGTTAAGTTCCCTTTTTTCAGTCTGTAACAAAAACAATTAAATTAAAAAAAACAATAAAATCAGATTGTTGTGCAAGCGGGCCATAAACTTGATAGCTGTCGCAGCTCAGTTCGTAGTAGCCCTGCCTTCTGCGCTGTAGGTGGTGGGTTCGATTCCCACCGAGAACAAACATTTGTGTGATGAACATAGATGTTTGTTCTGTGTCTGGGTGTTATATTGTATTCTAAGTATGTATTTACAAAATCATCAAGTCATCTGGTTCCCATAGTACAAGCTATGCTTAGTTTGGGGCTAGATGATGTTGTGTTAAAATGTCCACAAATATTTATTTATTTTATATTTATTAAACTGAATCGCAATAGTTTAGGGGCTGTTATGTAGATTCAAAGCCAAACCGAAAAACAACCCTGTGTGTCTACACACGCGTCTCTCGCGTGCTTAGCCGAATTCAATACCTATATTTTTACATTAAAAATAACAACTGTCTCAATAACAACGTAAGTGTTTGAACAAATTAATATTTCGTTTCGTCGTTCGGTCGTTTGACGACCGATGTGGTGCGGCGGGCGAATGTCCGCCTGCGACGCAGGAGGTTGCGGGTTCGATTCCCGCCTCGGGATATATGTTTGTACGATCTGCAAATATTTATTCCGGGTGTTCTGGGTATTTTCTATGTATAATAAAAAATATCTATGTACTTAATTATTGTATTAAATATATCAGTCATACCCATAACACAAGCTCTGCTTAGCTTGGGGCTAGATGATGCTGTGTGGATTGTCCAGCATTATTATTATTATTATTATTATTAGTTGTAATTCAGTACTTATCAATTCTTTTAAAATACAATTTATTTTATTTTATATAAACAGGTGTAAAAGGAACAATGCTGAATTCTGAGGGTGCTTGCACAGCTATATATACAAAAGTGTCGTATTCAAGGCCAAATCTAATTGTCACTTTGAGATTTTAGGCCAAATTTATTATTGTTTTGCATGTAGTGAAACAACTGTTTAAGCATTAATGTAAGTGTTTGAACAATTTGATATTTCATCTACAAATTTGATATAGCTACTTATTCTTTCATACTTTTGTTTTTGCTTTAAATAAATAGGTGTAAAAATTATCGTCATCATCAAAAGCCTGTAGAGCTCCACTAATAGACAAAAACCTCAAAATTCTTAATGGCGTTTTTCCAGAAAACGTGTAAGAGAACACGTTTCCTAATAAAAAACAATTTTGAGCCTTCTATCCACTGCCTTTCTGCGATACTAACAATATCATGGACCACACATACTTTCTCTTTGCATTTTCGAGTACAGTCAGCTTACTGAATGGTTTTACAGCGTTACAATTAATATTTACTGGACAAAACTCAAAAAATAAGTGAACTTACTAGCTGATTTCACGATTTTTGTGTTTTTAATGTTTGAGAGTTTACTATAAGGTTCTGATACCGTTTTGAAAGTTACAAATTGTATACATTTTAGTGCAGCTGACTGTACGTAGTCGTTATTCGAGAACCTTTTATTTCCAGCGGTTGTCGGTTCTGCAAGCCTTCTGTTGAAAATTGAAGGGTACAGCTCAATATTTTCTAAAATGAAACATTAGTTTATGGTAAGGATGATTATTATGACGATTACCTTCTAATCTAATACAAAATAAAATCACTAAAAAAGTACTAATGTAACTGTTGAAACTATTAATACTTAGGTATTATGAATATTTTTAATAAATAGGAGGGTGAAGTTATTATTAGTTACAGAAATAGATACCAATTATATTTTATGTTTTTTCGTGTTAGTTAAAGGAACATAATTGTCTATAAGGCCTCGTTTAAGGGGGGTTTCTTTTTACACCTTGTTATCTGACCAAACCGTACAACTTTTTATAGTTTCCATAACACATGAGGATATTATTTCATGGTAAGTACATGTATGTTTGAGCACATGTCAGTATACTAGCAGTAGTAGAGCAACAAAAACCTGTAATAATAATAATATAATAATAATAATGCTGGACGATCCACACAGCATCATCTAGCCCCAAGCTAAGCAGAGCTTGTGTTATGGGTACTAGACGACTGATATACTTAATACAATATTAAATTACTTACATAGTAATTTTTTATTATACATAGAAAATACCCAGAACACCCGGAATAAATATTTGCAGATCGTACAAACATTTATCCCAGGGCGGGAATCGAACCCGCAACCTCTGCGTCGCAGGCGGACATTCGCCCGCCGCGCCACATCGGTCGTCAAGGTGTAATTTCACCGGCACAACCTTCAAACCGAAACAGCAAGCTGCTTGGCGGCAGAAATAGACATGGTGCTAACTTCCTCAGACGAACCCCACAACTACTTAAGTAAACTTCATAATTTTACCCATCTTAATAAGTTGAAGCATTGTAAGAACATTACAAAATAAAACGCTCACCTAAAATGTAACGTATAGAGCGTGTTTATTTTGAAAAAGCAAACAGAATCAAAATTGTCCTCTTTCTCAATCCAGTGTTAGTTTTGTAAAGTCTTTATTGTTTTTTCGAATTGCCCAATCTGTCACAAGCAAGAGCAACGTCTGATAAAAATGATGCACGAGGCAGCAATGATACGGAAAGCTGGTTTCCGGCGTGGCGCTAGCCGGTACGACCATGCGTACAATGCCACACTGAAGTATAAGTACATAGTTATTTATTCCACAAAAAACAAATATCATAATATTTGGAAACAAAATACGATCAAAATAAAAATTAAAAACAAATAAAAAGAACCAAAATCACTACTTAAACAAGTTTCGCCACCAACTTATTTATTAAGTTGAGGTGTACTTACAACACTTACCCAGTAATTAGCAGGGAATGGAAGTAAACTTACACCAATTCTTGCTCTTCTGATGTCCGTGACCTCAAAGGAATGATCTCAAAAGCCACGGCACCAGACTGTGCATTTAGAAAAAAAAAAGATACCTACCTAACTAATTAATTAGTTTTAAAGATAGATGGAGTGTGTGTGTCTAAGATATATGAGCAGGAAATGAATACTTAGGTAAACTCCGAAATACAAGCGCATTCACTCGATCAGCACGCCTTGCTCCAAAACCTTAAATCCTGACGGTCTCTGCTAATCCTGGATGTTGCCGACTCAGGAGTGGTGTAAAGTCATTGTAAAGGCATTGAAAACAGTGTGACAAAAACTGCCGTGAAGTCCAAACTTCCAGTGTGTGTACTCTATAGTAAATAAAGGTAACTACAAGAATTTCCAAAAAAAATAGCTGAACCAGATCGATGACGAAAATCTTAGTAAAATAACTGTGGTTAAAATGGCGACTGAACAAAAATGATGATTAGTCTGCTTTCATTGTAAATACGGCTAAGTAACACGAGTTGTCCCATTTATTTTTATGATGATGGATTGCACAAATGTTAATTCTGATGTACAAAATAATGATAAGATTTTGAAATGTACGAAATTATGAAACTTGTCTTCGTTGGTTCTAAGTAATGCACGTACCGTGAGTACAGTCCTTACATGCACAAACAGACCCTAGCAATGTATACGGGGTGTCTTTGTACAAATCTGGAATCCGTTACTTCGTACAAAAAATGGGGAAAAATGCTATCGGTCAAGCACGATAGTAATATGTATTTTTGTCTGTAATAATAGGCAAATATGAAGTTATTGACTAATAGATCATGACTTTTAATTAAAGCATGGGGCATGCACCTTATACACTAACCCCACTACAAATAAACTCGGCGTAACCTCGAAATAGTTACACTGTGTTTTGTCTCTTTCGATCTTTGAAACTTCCAAATAACTCCACTTCCAAATAACTTCCACTGCATGGGACAAAACAAGGTGTAACTACTTCTACGTTACTGCAACTTTTAGTAGTGGGTATTAGTACAGTCAGCTGCACTAGAATATGCACAATTCCCAACTTTCAAAATAGTACCTATCCTGTAAAGTAAACCTGTCACGTATGGAATACCAACCAACAAAATACGAGCTATATATCTAGGGGTATCATTGTTCGAAGCTTCAAGCATAAAAAATCTAAGCACGAGTCGAGCACTAAAGTTAGGTGTCGTTTTGACAGTTTTCAGTCATGCTATAAGAGCTCACAGTACAGAGGCTGTATAGGTACATATTAGGTTCAAGGTAGACAAGACTACACAAATAAGCCAATGATAATTTCTATAACAGTATTTACTCAACAAATATAAACAGTTCTAAAGACAACATTGCTATCGCAACATTGTTAGAACAATAATAATTGAATTAGCAAATCAAGAGACTCATCATCATCATCATCAGCCTGTAAAGTCAACTGCTGGACGTAGGCCTCCCCCATGCGTTTCCAGGAGGTTTCTGAGCCCTTCCCATCAACTTCCCGCGATCCTAACAATATCGTCAGTCCATTGGGTAGGAGGACGTCTTATGTTACAATGGAAAACCTTTATTTCCTAGCGGTTGTTGGTTCTACTACTTCCTAAACATTGCCACTTCAGTTGCTGACTCTGAGAGCTAAGTCGGTGACCTTGATTCTTCTATAGATATCTTCATTTCTGATTTTATCTCGTAGTGAAACTCCCAGCATTGCTCTCTTCATAGCCCATTGTGCGACTTTGAGCTTGTTTAGAGTAGACCAATGATTAGCGATCAGAAGGCGGATTCTGAGTTTTTTACGTTTTGTCCACAAAACGTAAATTCGGTTTGCGACCTCGAATTTTTTGTATGGAGATACGCTAGTGCCCCTATATGCCGCTAGGGGCGCTTATCGTATCTCCAACAAAAAATTCTAGCTCGCAAACGGAAATCCGGAATCCGGAAACCGTAAAAAACTCAGAATTAGCCCACAGGTCCATACTGTCATCACTGGTAACACGCAATCAACTAGTACCTACAAATCGTTTGATAAATGTGTGTGTTTTCATTTAGACTTAATAAAGACAGTGTTTACTGAGGTACAGTGTTTGTTGACTGTGTACTGTCAGCAATAAAAGTTCATGAACATTTTGATTTTAAAATCTTGATTAAGGTACCTTCCAAAGAACCGTAATTATAATGCCACTTCAAACGTAAATAAATACCACCAAGATTATGAACTTATTGTACTGAAATGGTTTACAAGCATAGTTTAATATAATAATGAGCATAACTCATATCTACTCATACTAATATTATTATTATTATAAATAAATATTGACACAGTGCAAGTCGGCGACCACAACTGCTATTTGTATAACATTGTATTTTAAAAACTGACTGTCAACCAATTTTGTTGCTGATTGTACAGTCGCTTGCACCGAGATGGTTACATTTCATAATTTCAAATCTACGTCAGTATAGCATGCACGTTTTGTACAGGTATTATGAATTTTTGTATATTCTTACAAGACATGAATACTAATATAATTATTCTAGTGCAGAAGAATCGGTGAAAACAGTTGAAAATAACATTAAAAAACATGTGTGAAAATAACATCAAATAACACATAAAACGTTAAAAAACATGGCGAATAGTGCCACTTTAAGACCAAACTGTCCCGTATTTCGTTGGACCATTTTTTTAATTTATATAAGTTTTATTATTTTGGTCTTACATTCTTAATTGGAATAAAAAATGTCAGGATAAAAATCTTTATTTGAATGAACTTTTAGTTTTAAGAAAAGCGCCATATTTTTCTTCAGACCCAATGACATCCCAGCTTGATTTAATTGGAAAACTATGTAAACGCATAACACCTTTAATCCCATAAGCATACTACTGGAATTTTTTAGCAAAACTCTAAACGCAAAACTAACATAACGGTCAATTTGTATTTTTTTATATTCGCCTCTAGGAGCAGGCTAAAGTCAAAAGACTACACCGCCTCGTCTTTCGTTTTATTTTTTTCTTCAGTGTACACTATTACTATAGAAGAAAGAAGAAAGGTTTGTTTTACACATTCAATGACTCATTTCACCGTTGGGTTCTAAAGAAACCGGAAAGAACACTAACTTATGCTTAAGTTAACTTTTCATAAGATCTATAGTGATAGTGTAATTTTTCTATACAAAAAAGCAGTGTCGTTTACGAATGAATAGTTATAATGTGGTTTATTAACCGAAAATACAAATAGAGTATACGCGTCTATTAAGTCATCATGCGCACAATTGAATGCGTACGCACTGGTTAGTTTTAACAATGCCATTTCGTGTTTTGTCATTCAAAAGACGAGAGCGTAGGGCATAGACAAGCTTGGAGTAGATTAAATAGATGAGTCATGCCGAATACCGACCCAATTATTTGAACGAATAAAATATTGACTGACGGGAAAATTTTAAACTTATTTTCGATAATCACTCGACTCCCTGTCATCGGCTTCCTGAGACAAGCTGAGGATAGGACAGCGTGCAAGTAACTCGTCAACAACGCTACTAAAATACACAGATTTTTATTCTATCTCGTAAACCCCTACGTTATGTACCTAACCTATCTTAATAGATAGGTTAGGTACATAATTATATGAGAGAAATACCAAGCTATTTATTAAAAAAAAAGTTTGGGGTGAGCGCGACTTTCACTAGTGAAGAATTCTACAAAGAAGAACATTGACTTTGGTTTTAAATTATGAAATGTAATCTGGTAGGCAATTTTAAGATCATGTCCTATCTACGTCACATCTTTGCCAACGTTGCCCCTATAATTCCATATCAATTATCCAACTGTGCAAGTTGTAACATCTCCATTATTATGACGTGTGCATTCATGTGGAGTGGTTGCCGGCACTCGAACACATGGGCCCGGGTTCGATTCTTGCAAAGATTTAAGGGGAGTAAGAGATTCTGCATTGTAAATTTCCTGTTATTGAATATTATTTGGTTATGGTTCAAGTGGGTTTTTGTTCATGTTTTTGCTGAAGTGGTTGGTATGTTCTTTGTATCATTATGGCTGCATCACACTAACTTAAAAATCCAGGGATTTTTTTTTGCGGTATAGGCAAACACTCGTTACACTCGGTCTTTACTTAACCGATGGGTCGTTGCTCGTTAGATAAACTTGATTGGCCAATTGGCTCTTTCGACAAGCCAAGCCAATTATTGTTATTTTAATTGTGCTTGGTTCCTAGAGTGAAAATATTGCTGGACAATTCACACAACATCATCTAGCCCCAAGCTAAGCAGAGCTTGTGTTATGGGTACTAAATGACTGGATATACTTTGTACAATACGTTACATGCATAGATATTTTTAATATACATAGAAAACACCCAGAACACCCGGAATAAATATTTGCAGAACGTTCAAATATTTATCCCAAGGAATCGAACCCGCAACCTCCTGGCGTCGCAGGCGGCCTTTCGCCCGCCGCGCCACATCGGTCGTCGAATCTTATTTACATAGAGCATTACTTCAGGTTCTAGGGCAAGATGTAATTCTGAAATCTTGCCTGACGAAAACATAGATGTGAATTCCTTTCAGAATATTACATAATACTGTTTTCTTCCAACTAATCGACATGTGCTAAATCCTTAAGTAATGTTGGTAAACCATCAAAATTACACTGTAACACTTATGCAAACATTAAAATGAAAGAGTGTTATCGAATAGTAACCACCAGACCTATTCTCTGACGAAAAATAGTCACACTTGTATCAATACAATTTAAATTTAAACAACACGATAATAATGATCCCACTTGCCATAATATTAAAGAAAACAAACAATTGGCCAAGTGGTCTTAAATTCAATTTGGTATTTGTGAATTGTAATTTCTGTTTTAAACTGCTGAAATAACAAATTAAAAATTAACAAGTTGATAATAAGTTTTTGCTTCATATTCTTCAAACTAGGTGGCCTTTTGAGATGCGTTCTACAGAAAAATTACCTTAAAGACCAGCAGATCTACTTTTAGAAACGATATACGAAGTTTCGTATTGTCGTTTTGAATCACACTACGTGGCATGTCAGGCAGTGTCAGCTTGACTATGAATCGGCTACCGAGTTGTCCCGCAGTGTATTACAAAACTTCATTTATCGTTTCTAAGAGTAGACCTGCAGTTTTAAGATATTTTGCCTGCATTTACAGATTTTATAAATAATGTACAGTAAACGAAAAAATGCTCGATTTCCACAAAAAAAAAGCTTATTGATTGAATTTCTTATAAGGATGAAAGCCATAGCGGATCAACTAAAATAAGAGTAGCAAAAATGTTTGAAACTTTTCCTACATTATGTTATTTAGGTATGTTGGTATTTTTGTAGTGCGGCCAAAAATCCAACCTGTATCAATACCTTGTGTCGATTATTTGTCGTCCCTATGTGTGAACTGATACACTGCGCAGCGTGTGGGGTAGCAACAATATGACTGTGGAACGGCTAACAAGTTTCCTCGCAGTGTAACTAAAAACGGTAATACTTAACGGAAACTTCGTTAAGTTTTACGAAGCAGACACCCAAGGTTTTATCAATGAAGGCCCAGCACCTATGCTATCCTCACAGCCTAGCCGGCCGTTCACTCAGTACTAGTAGAGCCCTTATTAGTGAAGGGCTCATCCGGGGAAGTACTACCACCATGCCTATTTCTATGCTATCCATATAAAGTATGCCACAATTTTTTTCAATAAATTCTCACAAGTAAAATACCGTTTTTTGTTCTAAACATAGTACACAATAGTCAGTGTGTTTACTTTTACTGTATTATTGGTTTTTTCATCACACAAACAGGGACGAAGGCCTTTGAGCAAAACATTTTCATCGCTCCTGAAATCAAATCAAGTCGATCTGAATTGTTTTGCAAATGTCCACAAGGGGATGTTTATTAGATTTGCTGAGAGACCCTTTATCCCTTCCTTACATAATGTACCTATGATTTAGGGTCGAATGTTTTACGCCGGCCTACTCTTGGGTGCACTATCGGTAGGTACGTAGTTTTACACTCATGCGCCTACTTAAAATACTATACGTAGATAAATAATCAGATGACCTACCTGAGGGGAAACAGTGAGCTCAATAGTGTGTTTGTTTGTACCATGAGCATAGTCCAAACAAACCCGAATAATAATAATAATAATGCTGGACAATCCACATAGCATCATCTAGCCCCAAGCTAAGCAGAGCTTGTGTTATGGGTACTAGATGACTGATATACCTAATACAATTCATTACATACAAAGATATTTTTTTTTATACATAGAAAATACCCAGAACACCCGGAACTAATATTTGCAGAATTTCTCTGTATTGACGCTCAAAGACAAATTAATGCGGAGATTCGTTTTCTGTCATCTTTGGAAATAACATAGCATGCTCACTATAGTTTTTCTCGTGTTATTTTTAGAAAGAAAGAAGAAAGAAAGAAAGTTATAAGTTTATTTGACGCACACACATAAATATATTAGGTAACATGATCTTAAAAAAATACATAAAGCAACAGTTACCTACCTACTAGAAAAAGACCTAATATTGAAGTTTTCAAGAAATATAAAAACAGTAGGGGGCAGATTAGTCCTCATAAGGCCTCGTCTCAGCAAAATTTTTTGTTCTGTTGCGTAATTTCAGTGGTAATCTACATTACTTGAGGTCTTAGCACAAAGTGTGAACAGTTCAGCCAATTGAACGAAAATGTTTCCCTAAGGTTGGACAGGTGCCATAAGAGAGAAGAGGTACTTGTGTGTATTTAATAATGCGAGACCAAAAGGTCTTATCTCAGCATCTGCTGTAACGGTATTTACATATTTTAATTTACAAACCACTTGGCGAGACCATTAAGTCGTTGCCTTTTATTCACAATATCACACCCCAATATCACCGTCAAAATTAAGAGTCGCAGCCTCTGTCTATACGAATTAAATGAATCTCACTTGCCCTTATTCATCCTTTTAAACTTCCAAAGGAATCTAACCTTTAACTCTACATAAACAAAGTCAACTTTAGTATCATGCTTCCAGGACAATGAAGCTACGTTTGATCGTGGTATTATCCTTACAATAGTGTTCCGCTGTGAAGACTCGTTGACAAATTGCTATTATGCAGTTTTAGACTTTATTGGGAGTGCACGAGGGTTGATAGTTGAAGGGGTTGTATGATAATATCACCACAGGGGTCGAAAATCCTACCCTTGGTAGTGACGCCCCGCGTAGTAAGCTATGATCTGTTTCTGCATTTAAATGTTGCTTGTAGATCGAGGAAATTGCCAGTTTTTATAATGTTAGTTAATTAACAAAAAAATATAAAATAAATAAGTGTATATTTGGCAATAAACATAGGTAAGTCCTTAATTATTTACTTATTATTATGAATATAATCATTTATAATGCCAGAGTTCCGGGGTGGGTCCGGCAACCCACTCCAAACTAGATGGTAATGTATTAATTATCTGCATATATAAATATTGCAAACAAGATATTAGATTATTTTTTTCTAATAATCTTTGCCCCGCCTATTTTATAAAGCAACGCATATTAGATTACACTTAGAGTGCACTTAGACTTATTATTATTATTATCATTTAGGTTGATAATATTGTATCGCATGCCCCGTGTTCATTTGCGTTGTGAGCTCGTGATGACGTAAAAAGACAACCAACGTCATTATAATCGAAACTTCAAAAAGAAACCCCGTTTCAAACTTGCCCCGCAACACAGATTAGAGCCTATGAATAGGAGTAATGAAATAAATATTTTGTCGGTGGGGCAGACTCGATAACGCCCGGCTGCACTAACCCCAGCCATTTCACAAAATGCCCGGATTGTTCGCGGTTAAGAACCGTAGCGTATTTTGTGTGGTGCGTGATTGCGTGGAAACTAACTACCGGTCTGCGCATTGTCAGATAGATATGGATTTCCAGAGGGCTTTGTAAGTATTTATGTGGTTGCATCAATTTGTGGTTAATTGGGGACCTCGTGAATGTGCTAGCTTTTATTTACCTAGCTCACATTTTATAGTATAGAGGTAAAGGTATACGGTTATGTACGTGTTCGATGACCGATATGGCGCGGCGGTTGAATGTGCGCCTGCCGTAAAAGGTTGCGGATTCGATTCCCGCCTTGGGCCAAATGTTTGTAGAATAAATGATAAATGTTCTGGGTATTTACTTTGCATAAGAAAAAATATCTATGTATGTAAATATCAGTCTGCTGCTCTACTTAGCTTAGGGCTAGATGATGCTGTGTGGATTGTCCAGCATTATTAATATGATTATTGTGTTACACACAAAATTACAGGCACATGAGGTTTAACACCTATATGCCTCAGGTTGGTGGACGCAGGGTAGAGCTTTGTGCTCAGCAAGCGTTACCTACAAGGCAATGCTTTTTTTGGTGATGGTAACCACTTAACATCAGGTGGCCCATATGTTTGTTCAACCAACAGAATAAAATATATCACTCTTGATGTAGATTTTGATTAGTTAGATTGGCACCACACTAGAGTTTCATTATTTACATTATTATTACTTTGTGAAAGGATCATACAAAAAAACGGTAGGAACCAAGCCGTAAGTTTCTTGCCGGTTCTTCTAGGCTTGGTCGCGAGGAACTGGCGCTTAGATTCACCTAGATTTAAGACGTTTCAAGATGATCCCTGCGGATATTACTGAATAAATGATTTTTGACTTTGATTATTTTAGTTTTATTTTATTTAACCCATGCGTAGACAGGGTGGGTCTACAAGTCACCTATAAAATAAATACATGTATACATATTCGTAGTATAAGATAACAAACATTTCACGCTCACAAAGCTTCAGCAAACACAAAATCACTCAAACTATAAACAAATTGTTTGATCAAGTGATTTTAACCCCTGAGAAACCGCGCAGATGAACGCTGACTAAGCTCAACTCTACACAAGGCCCCCAACAGCGAGGATTTATACTATACAAAGACTATGGAGTCAGTAGGTACCTATAACAACTGTTTCTTCAGACACGGTAGCTACTCTAGATATGTTACTAGCCTAAAACGTTGAGGATCTCAAAGATTTTTAGGGTTCGGTATCAAAAGGGTAAAATGAGACCCTACTTCTAAGACTCCGCTATCTGTCTGTCTGTCTGTCCGCCTGTCAACTGGCTGTATCTCATGAACCGTCATAGTTAGAGAGTTGAAATGTTTGAGTCGAAAAGGGCTCTTATACAACAAACGTGATTTTTTTGCCGTTTTTATTATAGATAATGGTATGGGTTCGTGCGTGAGTCCAACTTGCACTTGGCCGGTTTTTATATTAGCCCAAAAGATTTTACTCTGAATAGAATTGTTTTTTTTTTGAGATAATTTAAAATCTTTGAGATCTTCATACTACCTAATATAAATCATCATCAATAGAGTTGGGCCTTAGAGGCCCAAAGATTAAAGTAAAAAAGCTGGCTAACTTGGTAATGACACGAGAAAATCAAGTCTACAAAAGCGAAGGCACGCGCAAAAGTTAGTCAAAAATAAATGCCAAAACTAATGACAAACTAAGCGCCGAATACAATAAAATTACCAAACACTTTATTAAAAACCACCCCTTCTAATTCCACCCCCGTATTAAAGCCCCCGTCGCCAGAGGTACTCATTTAAATCTTATTTGTACTTTTTAGTTGACAAAGTCAACAGTTTAGGAGAATTCTGGATGGATTAACCATTGGGTTATAAATTAAGTTCGTATACACTCCTGGTAAAAGAGTTTTATGCGTCCCGTCAAGGCTTATCGACTGCTTGGTCCTGGCTTAAACTAATATCAACCCTCAAAGGCAAAGAAGCGTTTAGAAAATGCTACTGACCTTACTGAACAGATGTTATGTGGTAGCCATTACCCATAGACGACCGATGTGGCACGGCGGGCGAACGTCCGCCTGCGACGCAGGAGGTTGCGGGTTCGATTCCCGTCTAGGTATAGATGTTTGTTCGATCTACAAATATTTATTCCGAGTGATCTGGGTATTTATATGTGTAACAAAAAATATCTATATATGTAATGTATTGTAGGTATTACCTAAGTATATCAGTCATCTAGTACCCATAACACAAGCTCTGCATAGCTTGGGGGCTAGATGATACTGTGTGGATTGTCCAGCATTATTATTATTATTATTATAAAATAACATTGCCTCGCAAGTCAATGTCTGTAATTTACCCTCTGCTTGTTCCGTCAGCAAGTCAAAACCTAGAAGAACAAGCAAGAAACTTACGGCTTGGTTCCTACCGTTTTCTGTAATTTTTAGGGTTCCGTAACCATAGGTTAAGACCCTAATACTAAGACTCCGCTGTCTGTCTGTCTGCCCGTCTATCACCAGGCTATATCTCATGAACCGTGATAGAGAGTTGAAATTTTCACCGATGATGTATTTCTGTTGCCGTTATAACAACAAAAACTAAAAAAACAGAATAAAATGTAAATTTAAAGGAGCTCTCATACAACAAACGTGATTTTTTTGCCATTTTTATTATAGATAATGATACAGAGCCATTTGTGCACGAGTCCGACTCGCACTTGGCCGGTTTTTAAGATTTTTGTGTATTTGAATAATATCTTCGTCTGGAATAGGACAACAAGTAATAAAAATATTGCAGAACGAAGTTCGCGGGGTCAGCTATTAATACCTAAAATCTAATGTAATACCTCATCAGCATCAACAGCCTGTAGAAGTCCACTACTGGACATTGGTCTCCCTTATACGTTTCCAGAAAGAACGATTTAGAGCCCTTTCCTTCTTTCCCTTTTCTTCCCGCGATCTTAATAATGTCGTCAGTCCATCGGGTAGGAGGACGTCCTACGCTTCGTCTTCAGGTTCGTGATCGCTATTCAAAAACCTTTATTCCTGCGTTGTCGGTTCTACGAGCTATATGGCCTGACCATTGGCACTTCAACTTGCTGATTCTGAGAGCTATGTCCGTGACCTTGGTTCTTTTACGGGTATGTAACGGTTCTAAACCTACAACATAAGAAAAGGTACAGAAGTTCCAAACGAAACCCAGAATACTAATTTCAGTTCAATAATATGTCCACTCATTGTTATATTGAATAGTATTTGCTTGCAAACATCGATATTAGGGGTCAACGAGATGCCGCGGGGGTGTTAGCTATTCGCACTGCTAATGCGAATGGCGCGTGTCTGTACTTACCTACCCTTGTAATAAACGGGGCCTACCATAGTCTCCACGCCTAGCACTGCTTGGATAGCCAAAGAAAATTAAAATAAGTCAAAACTCATGTCTAACATTTTTGTTTGTGCATGTCTCATCTTTTGACATTGTTTTAGCGTTTTGCCATTTTTCTTTTCTCTTTGTTTTGTTTTGGCCTCATTTGTGTTTATTGTTTCACAATAGAATTAGAATTTACCAAACTTGCAATGTAAAGACCAGTACCTTGTAAGATACTAGACTACTTGAGACATTCTTGCAAATGACTTTTGGTAGAAGTTTCTGTAATTGTACTGGCAATACTGACGGAGATTGACGGTAGTCTGCTTGACAGGCAAGATGGCCGACAGTCTGACGTTCAGTTAGGAAAGAGCGGTAGGAAACGTGGCAGTCTGTCTTGGGATCGGGTCGGAGTCGGTCGATAGTTTTGTAAAGTAAAGGAATATGATGTGCTATAATAGAGATTCATGTAAGTACCTTTTTGTAATACGATTTAATTAAATGGCAGACTTATTAAAATATTGGTTTGGTTTTGCTATCCCAGTATCTGGAGGGAGTTCCCTTACACTATATTATAATAAATATTAAATAATAATTAATAATCTTATATAATAATATTTTAAAGAGGAAATGTTTGTAAGGTTGTAGGGGTATCTCTAGAACTACTAAACCGATTTTGAAATTATTTTAGATAGAAAACCACGTTATTTGTGAGTGTCATAGGCTATAATATTAACCTAAAAATAAAAAGACTTTTTCGTGGTAGTTGGACTTGCAAAATAAGTCTGAGAAAAAACAGCAGAACAAAAACGTTTCTTACGACTGTCTTAACGATGAGAGATCACTTATACAGATGTTGTGTAAATTAGCCAAAATATAACGATAACTGTTAGTTAAGACTAGATTTTAACAGTAGTGCTTGATAAGTTCAGTGTTAAAAATAAAAAGAGACACGATTTGTGTTGACCATGGTAGACCCACATGATGATATTAGCGGATCCACCCTTAATATCACCAGTGACAAATATCACTTTTCCCATGGCTAACGGTATAGGTATAATTGAAAATATTTTGAATTGAAACTTTATATTTATCTTATTTCCAGTAGTATAGATGATTTATTATTTTAAGTAATAGGGATACAAGATTTATTAGTTTACCAACGATTATGTTCGCTTAATGGCTGTTAAGCCTAGCTAAATAGCTACACACAGTATGCCACATTTTGTGGTATCAGTTTCCATTATGTGACAGATGGCAGTGCATCAGACCTTTTTTAGGGTTCTGTAGCCAAATGTTAAAACGGGACCCTATTACTAAGACTCCGGTGTCTGTCTGTCTATCTCTATATCTGTCTGTCCGTCTGTCACCAGGCTGTATCTCATGAACTGTGATAGCTAGAGAGTTGAAATTTTCACAGATGATGTATTTCTGTTGCCGCTGTAACAACAAATACTAAAAAGAGGATAAATTAAATATTTAGGGGGGCTCTCATACAACAAACGTGATTTTTTTGCCATTTTTATTATAGATGGTACGAAACCATTTTTTTATGCCAATATTTTATTAAATACTATACCAATTTTGAATCAGAGTTTAAATCTAATTATACTTTTCTTTAGGAGTAGTAGAACTTTTTGTGAAGGGCTCGTCCGGGGAAGCACTATCAGCATGCCTGTTTTTGCCCCCAAGCAGCTTGCTGTTTGAAAGGTGTGATATATTTTTTTCGAATTGCACTCAACAAAATAATTCATCAGCTGGTAAGTACGTACATACCAAAATCAACAAAACACTCCGTAGGCAACCAAGTGTGAGTGTAATCTCGTCTCCTATGATGTGCTGGCACGTGCCGATGTAATCAATTGACGCCTTTTTATTAACACACGCGTGATATATTGGAAATTGAAATAGTCATAGGTAATATTATTTAGTGACAATATAGTAAAATGTAAAAAAAATTGCTAGAGCTGGATAAATATATGTTAGACTAGCGGCAGCTCGCCGCTTCGCCTGGTTTGCAGTTTTTTCCCGTTCCAGTTATTTAATCATTAATTAATTATTTATTATCGTTAGTTAATAAAATCATAGTAGCTTTATGCATGCAAAGTCTCAGCCCGATCGGTTAAAAATTGACAAAGTTTCATACAAAGTTTCATCCCCTATTTTATCCCCTTGGGGGTAGAATTAATCAAAATCCTTTCTTAGCGGATGTCTACGTCATAAGATCTACCTGCATGCCGATCCGTCTAGTGGTTTGGGCTGTGCGTTGATAGATCACTATGTCAGTCAGTCAGTCAGTCAGATATGTAATTACAGGCACATGAGGCTTAACACCAGTATGCCTCAGGTTGATGGACAAAATGATGGTGAATTGTTGGAGCGGAAAATATTTTTCATAATGTTTTTTTAGGGTTCCGTACCGAAAATTTTAATCCGCAATCCGATTAATCCACAAACATTCAAACAATCAAATATCTAAACTTTTGAATATTATTAGTAGCAGAAATCACGATGAGCAATGCTGAATGAATATACTGTCTAAGAGCCTGTGTTTGACAGAATCCTCCTATCTAATCGCTCGTTAGTATCTATTCCACAGACGCCTGCATTGAATAGGTGCTTATAAAGGCACAATTTAAGCTGTCTGGCCCTTATTGCCGCTGTGAAGGACGCTTCAAATGTGTCATCAAACTGATACTACCACTGTTGTCATACGTGCACTAATACTAAATAGAATAACTATAATAATAATAATAATTTATTTTTATCTCAAAATATGATATTGTTACTTAGTTAAATAATGATATATTGTAAACATTGATTATTGTTTCTTTTTTTGTAGTGAAGCCTCAAATGTCTAAACTAGTCTTAAAAAGCCTGTACAATACAAGTACTACAATGTAGGTACAGTCACCGAAATTTATTATGGCGTTTTGGGGACGTATTTTTAATTATTTATGGTCCATCGACAGACAATTTTGCTGATAGTAAATAGTCTTGAAATGGTTCTGGCCACGTGGTTCGACCGCATGGTTCGATCAATCGGATTACGTGAACTTTTTTTTCCAGTTGGTTCGATTAATCGAACCAAGTGTTCTTGAGACTCCTGATAGTACGATCAATCGGACTATGTGATTTTTTTTCCAGTTGGTTCGCTTCTAGCCACGTGGTTTGACCGCATGGTTCGACCAATCAGACTATGTGAACTTTTTTTCCACTTGGTTCTAAATACGTAAAAAAAAATACGAAAAGTCAGCTGTCATTTGTTTTGAGAAAAAAGGCGAGGTTTTTCAATGTTAGGATTTTTTTCCTGATTTGTTCAGTATGCTACTATAGCTTTACAGTATACTTGTTTTACTATTTACACTATCCCTACTGCTATTAAACTCTGTGTAACCTCGAAATAGTTACCACGTTTTGTATCTCTTTCGATCTTATTTGAAACTTCCCGTTAAAAAGACAAAACACGGTGTAAATCAACGTTACGCCGAGTTTATACATATTAACCCTAATATGTATAAACTGTTTACATTTTGTACCCAAGACCTCATTGACAGAAAAGGTTTGCTTATATACCTTGGCACTTGTCAGTAGTTTTGCAAAAATGACGTTTTTATGACAATGAACTCATCGCTCTGAGAAAAAAAAACAGAAAATTACCCTACACATCGGCACATTACTGTCAAACGCCCGTTTCTTTGAGGCAAAAGTAACTTTTGACAGTATTGCATATTCACGTTGGTCGCGTACCGGTTGCAAGATACGTACTAAGAGCCGGGTTATACCCCGCCTCTCAAGTTCCAGTTTATTTGCGCTTATATTGTGTGGACACAATACTTCAGAGGGATCATGTCACCAGTTTGCTACCTCGTAAGTCTAATAATATGTATGTTACCGGTAATGTATGTAATCTGGTGTTCTATAAAATGCCTAGAAAATAGTTTTGGAACTTTGACCTGAGCATAAGTTTACGGATACCGATACGGCTACGGTTTCATCTAATCTTATTTATTTATTACCGACATGTTGTAAGTACATATACTAGGGTGCTGAAAATTATATATAAAATAGTAAATTATGGTAGACGTACTGAGTTTACATTAGTGATACGTTTATTATACAAATACTCAAATCAACAATAATAAATCAATAAAAAATAATAAATTAAAATCAATTCATCACAATTTTTCTGCTCTTATCACGTCAACTATATTATTAAATTCATAACTAGGTATTTTCTTTGGGTTATTACGTCATTATTCGGAATCGCAGATTTTTTAGCACCCCAATAATGACAGATGCATACGTGATGCTAATCTGTACTACAGTAGGTTTAAAAGGAGACGCTTGTGTTTTTTTATGCTACTGTTGGGTGGAACATGACCCATCTGATGTTAAATGGTTACCATCACCTATAACAAAGCATCACCTTGCAGGTTTTGAGCGTTAAAAACGTGCCTGCGTCCATCAACCTGAGGCATGCAGGTGTAACCTTATGTGCCTGTAACTACACCGGCACCCACACCCTTTAAACCGGAACACAACAAGCTGCTTGAAGGCTGAAATAGGCATATATGTATGAATATAGATAGGTTGAACTTTATATGAAAATAACTTTACCCGAACGAAGTTACTCGCGTTTTCGCTAGTAAATTATGAAAATTATTAGTACACTGAGAAAAATGAAAAGCGGAAAGTGCCGTTATTACGGTCGATTTTGTTCGTTGAACCGACCAAACGTTGCAAAAAACCGACCAAACGTAACAACGAACAGAAAAGCTTTATAAATAAAGTGGCATCATTTTGACGTATTCACTTTGAAAGGTAAAAACTAACGTAAGCGTTACAAACTCGCCCAGCGTAATTACAATTCAACGGTGTAAGACTTTTTTAACCTTAGGCTGGAAAACCATTTTTCTGTGTTAGGTACGTAGGTTGTTTTCTTACTTTGATAGTAACATTATATATGGTGGCTGTAGGAAAGGATAAATACATAGACATATTCTATAGTACGTTAAGTTAAAGCTCTTGCGCTTTTACAAGAGTAAGCTGTTTGCTGATATTCTGCTTTGAGGTTTTCCTACATACAGTAGAATGTTAATATTTTGGATAGAAACGGGATATTTACTATGCAACTGTGCCGAAATATCGGGAAACAATCAAACTCAAAAATCATGGTGACGACCAATGTGGCGCGGCGGGCGAATGTCCGCCTGTGACGCAGAGGTTGCGGGTTCGATTTCCGCCTTGGGATAAATGTACATTTAACAAAATTAAACAAACGTTTGTACGATCTGTAAATATTTATTCCGGGTGTTCTGGGTGTTTTCTATGTATAATAAAAAAAAATATCTATGTACGTAATGTATTGTATTAAGTATATCAGTCTTCTGGTACCCATAACACAAGCTCTGCTTAGCTTGGGGCTAGATGATGCTGTGTGGATTGTCCAGCATTTTTATTATTATTATTATTATGGTAAATATCCCGTTTCTATCCAAAATATTAATCGAAACCATGATTTTCTCTATTTTCTAGGTATAAACGTTCAAACTTCTGTCAAACACCCAACGTCTCTACGATTAGTGTTTATATGTCAGTTGTGCGTTGTTTATATGTCAGTCAGTCAATCAGTCAGAACTATTGGTATAGGTTTGCAAGTTTTACTTAAGAGGCTAAAATTAAAACGTTAAGTATATTTTTATTTAGCAACCGGACTATTAACTTAGGGATGAGTATTAACTGTTGAATAATTAATATTGCCGCCACCCTCCTTCATGAGCTGAGTTCATACTAACACAATTTTTGAATTACCTTGCCTGGGAATTAAAGTCATGAAACTTTTTTTTTTATACAACAAAGTTGACAAACAAGCTTACGGCCCACCTGATGGAAAGCAGTTACCGTAGCCTATGGACGCCTGCAACAGTAGAGGAAACACAAGCATTTTGCCGACCCTTTAAAACTGCCGACTTTTTAAACTTTTAAACTGTTTCTGTTTTTGCTATATTTTTAAGAAATTGTAATAAATTGATTTTTTTTTAATATAAATCATCCCTGAGTCAGAGGAAATAAAAAAAATAATATTCCATTCGATCTAGCCGTTTTTGAGTTTTAGCGAGAGAAATAGATTTTTAGGGTTCCGTACCCAAAGGGTAAATAAAGAGTCCCATATTACTAAGACTCCGCTGTCTGTCTGTCTGTCCCCAGGCTGTATTTTTTTTGTCGTTTTTGTTACAGATAATGGAACGGAACCCTTCGTCGAGTCGGACTCGTGTCTGACTCGCACTTGGCTGGTTATTTATGTATTAAGATTAGATTTAAATATGACTAAAGTGTGGCAAGGCCATATTTAAAATGACCAAAACAAGGCAATTTGTAAGTAAATCGCCTATTATGTACATGCAGACAGAAAATGAAACCCGGGAATCCGTCTGGTTTTAATTGAAATATTAATAATTGCGCTGGGTTTTGAAATCTTATTACAGCGTGTTTAATGAACACTGTATTTTAATACATCATTTCATAAACTATTTGTATTAGGTATATAATAGGTACTGCGTTCTTAATTTACTTAAATTAAACTGGCTTAAAAAGTGAGGCCACAGGTTGATGGACGCATGTCAGTGCATCGTAGGGCACGCTCATAACATACGTGCGTCTTGTGGTAACAGTTACCACTTATCACCAGGTGGGCAAAAAGCTTAAAAAATTCTGAGGTTGAGGAGTTAAAAGGTAAACTATCGGGGAAACTAAAGCCCATTGACTTCGCTGGCTTAGCCATCTAGAGAAGATGGGAGAGGGTTAAACGTGCAGAAAGCGTGCTTCGGAATCCCTACTGGCCGACGTGCCCTGGTGTGCCCGCGGTATCGTTGGAAGGATATGGTGGAGGCTGACTTGCGGAAGCTTCAAGCCGGAAACTGGCAAGAACTTATAAATAAATAAATAAATAATGCTGGACAATCCACACAGCATCATCTAGCCCCAAGCTAAGCAGAGCTTGTGTTATGTGTACGATATGACTGATATACTTAATACAATACTATATTAAATACATAGATATTTTTATGATACATAGAAAATACCCAGAACACCTGGAATAAATATTTGCAGATAGTACAAACATTTATCTCAAGGCGGGAATCGAACCCGCAACCCCTGCGTCGCAGGCGGACATTCGCCCGCCGCGCCACATCGGTCGGTAACTTATGTCAATAAGTTAGCAACCATACCTCCATACGTAATTGATACTCTATCCCATTGTCGTCGCTGACACCAAATACTTTTATTTGCACCCACATTTTTTGCATAATGTTACTTAAATTTCTTTTTACTAATTCTGATCGATAATTTTAAGTTAGAATTAAGTCCTTCTGACACTTAGTACCTACTCACACTAGTGTATAATTTACATCTAAGTATAAATGTCTTAAACCTGAACTTACACACGACAGTAAATGCCGAGCACTCTTAGCAGAGGTTTGACTCACTTTGGGTCGTTGATCCAACGGAATAAGAAAGTTTAAAAGTCAGTTTGAGTAAAAGTCATTCTTTTAGCACTAAAGGATTTGAAATTGAAATCTTAATTATTATAATAATAATAATAAACTTTATTAAGGATATGACTTAGAAGTAATACAAAAAATATAAAATAAAGTATCAAGGATTTGTCCTACAATCGGCGGACTTATCGCGGGTAGCGATGTCTTCCAGACAACTTATAAGTAAGTAATCTATAACACATAATCAGTTATTTAAAACTTTACAGTGTAAAAACCTAACAACAAACTTAATTTGCTCATAATGTGAACCGGAAAATTCAAAAACATTTAATAAGATTTCCATGGGAACAGACAGCGTACTCAAATACTCATCTACTGTTCTCTAATATCCGTTGAGCAAACTAAAAACAGTACAACCCACATTCAAACTTAACCATTAAAAAAATATCTGTTAACTCTTAAGTGTAGTAGTATAAAGTTCAGAGTCGACTAACAAATGTTTATGAGATGAAAAGGGTAAAATTGTATGCAGTATTGAAACATGTTGACAAGTTTTAAGGGGACGTTTAGGCAAATAAAAAAGGAATATTGCTTAGCCACGTGCGTGCTACAAAGTGTTGTAATATATTGCTAACAGAGTGATGTAATATTGAGATGGTGTCGGTGTAATTGCCGTTCAATTTGCCGTTTGAGTGGTGTTTGTCTGTTTGTCATTGGAGATGAAGGGAGATGTTTGGGGATAGATTTGAATGGATTTGATGAGATTGCAGTCGCCTTTCAAGTGGATACCTACTAATGTTTACGCATTTGTATACCTTTGATTAGTCTTTTATTATTATTTGCTTTTTTTTATACAAAAACCGACTTTCAATCTCATCTCATCTTCCAAACGATATGACTAAAAGCGGAAACGCTATTTTGGATAGAAACGGGATATTTACCATGATTTTTTAGTTTGATTGTTTCCCGATATTTCGCCACAGTTGCATGCGCCATGATCACGGGTCGAACTCAAAAATAAAAAAAATATAGTTTAAAAAGTTATGTAGCTGAAACGCTTCTTTAGCTCGGTCAATCACCTACTAAATAATGTAAAAGTACCACTGCAATGAAAAATTCAATTTGAGTACAATTCATTATGAATACCAGCACATTTATTCAGCTCTAGCTCATAAATATTCACGAATCAAATTAAAAAGTCCAGCGCGGAATAAAAGGAGACATATTTTCCTTAAAAAAACGTCACAGCTTCATCAGGGAGGTATTTCATTAAGTCCTCACCCAATGGCTGGAAGAGCACATTCTCCAACTCACTTTTGTAATGAAGAATGTCCTTTTTCTAAGGCCGTTTGTCTTAAATTCTTTACACTTTTTCCTTTTCATCGAAGTGTGCGGACTTGCCCGCTTTGTGCTGTTCATTTAAAAAAATTACAAATGTACGTTAGACCTTATGGAAGGTTTTCGAACAGCATACTGGAATTCGTAGTCAAAATCAAAGTCAAAAAGCATTTATTTAGTAATATCCGCAAGCATCATCTTGAAACGTCTTGAATCTAGGTGAATCTAAGCGCCAGTTCCTCGCAACCAAGCCTAGAAGAACCGGCAAGAAACTTACGACTTAGTTCTTAAAGTTTTTTTTATGGTACTGTTACAAAATAATATAATAATGTAAATAATAAAGCTCCAGTGTTGTGCCAATCTAACTGAATACAAGACAGAAAACATGCTAAGTCAATCATACTAAGAAAAGTCCCATAAAAAATCAAAAAATGTTTTTTTATTTTTATCAAATGCGTTTTTCTATATTTAAAAGTAATTCATAAAAACTCGTAATATTCTAAGACTACCCAAATTAAACCCACTGTGATGTAAAAACAATTATACTTGTTTAAAATATTTATGAATTTGTTATTGAGAGCCGTATAGTGGCCTGTTTGCCGGCAAGATGGAAGAGAGAGAGCGAGATAGAGAGCGAGACAAGGACAACAATATTGGTTATGACTTTTGACAGTAACATTAGATTCCATGACAATACTAAATACAACTTTTTAAACTATCATGGTTTTGATCAATATTTTGGATAGAAACGGGATATTTACCATGACCCATGAGGATTTTTGATGATGATGATTTACATTAGACCCACTTGCCAAAGACTTCAGTTCGACCCGTGATCATGGCGCATGCAACTGTGCCGAAATATCGGGAAACAATCAAACTCAAAAATCATGGTAAATATCCCGTTTCTATCCAAAATACTAAATACTCTACTAAAATGAATACTTTATCACAATTTGGTTTGAAAAAGTTTTCAGTTCTAGTTATTACACACATGACATATTGCCAGTCGCAGTAAAACGCTATGCTAAAACTCCACAATATTTATGAGTTGAAACAGGCTGTAGTAAACTTCGTCATCATCTATAGATGTAGATGGTGATCTATAGATACAGATGGTATAGATAGCGACACAGATCGACCCGCTAAGTGATTTGTCCGCTTGCGTGCATTATTTATGTGCACCCGGTGAGTTTCCCGATCCATTGCAAACTGTGCCTACTATTGTAGCAATATATACATAAGTATGTATAGTACAGCTAGCGAGAAAAGTATTTTAGCAATTTTATTTATCGTTCTGGCAGCCGTCACAGCTCAGTTTATAGTCCCTGCCTTCTGCGCAAAGTCAAAGTCAAAGTCAAAAAGTATTAATTCAGTAATATCCGCAGGGATCATCTTGATACGTCTTAAATCTAGGTGAATTTAAGCGCTGTATGTGGTGGGTTCGATCCACTCTGATGATCGAAGTGGTCTGGTGAAAATAATTCAACCCTTTTTGACTGGTTTTTCGTGTGTTTAGCAAGAATATCGACAAAATCATTAAATAAACATAACTTACCTTATAGGACCTACAGGATAGTAGTACCTGATTATCGCATTAAAAAACGCGTAAAAACGACAAGACACCAAAAACAGCAATCGGAAGGAAATTGCGATCATCTGACCGGTGCGATGCCCTCGCCGCCACCGCACGGTTGACCCCTGTACAGAATACATCGCTGGTTGATAAATAGGAACTTCAGCAAAATAATCGTATTACTCTAAATGTATTTTGACGACCAATGTGGCGCGGCGGGTGAATGTCCGCTTGCGACGCAGGAGGTTGCGGGTTCGATTCCCGCCTTGGGATAAATGTTTGTACGATCTGCAAATATTTATTCCGGGTGTTCTGGGTATTTTCTATGTTTAATAAAAAATATGTATGTATGTAATGTGTTGTATTAAGTATATCAGTCATCTAGTACGCATAAGTTATGGGTACCAAGCTAAGCAGGGCTTGTGTTATGGCCCATAACACAAGCCCTGCTTAGCTTGGGGCTAGATGATGCTGCATGGATTGTCCATTATTATATTATTATTATTATTGCCGCTTATAAAAGCATCAGTACAAAGTCTAATTTTCATAGTCATTCAGTTCTAACAATATTCATTTGTCTAGAAATAACTAAATTATTCACTTGATTTACATAAAGTTTTGAGGGAGACAAACTTAATTGTGGTGGAAACTTGCTAAGTTATGAATAATTTATGAAGTAGCTCGTTTAGCCCCATTTCTGGAGTACTTACAATAGGTTTAAAGGTTTTGTGAAAGCTAGGAAAAGACCATTTAATGATTACCTTGAAAGTTACAAGCGTCGAAAGATTTAGTACTAAATCTTGAACTTTACGCTTGTAACTTTTATAGTAATCTGATTTTACTGTAGAATATAGGGTAACGAGCCTAGATAACGGCAAGATAATTCAGTATCAAACTTAACTTCGGACGCACGTTAATAAATAGTAGACATTAAACGCTTACAGCGTTTGTATGGACATAATACCGACTTGTTTAACCTTAAGTACAGGTAAGCACTATAAAAACTAACAAATTTAATACCAAACATTTCAGTACTTTTTAGGATTCCGTACCTAACGTGTAAAACGGTACCCTATTACTAAGACTCCGCTATCTGTCTGTCACCCGGCTGTATCTCACGAACCGCAATAGTTATAGAGTTGAAATTTTCACAGATGATGTATTTCTGTTGCCGCTATAACGAAAAATACTATTCATAAAATTTCATAAGATACTTTTATGCTTATTTCTGTATCTCAAGTTAATGGACGCAGAACATTGCATAGTAAGATGTAGGTGATGGTAACCACTTAACATCGGGTGGGCCATATTCCTGTTCCATCAGCAGTAGTATATTTTTTTATATTGGCAAACGAACTTACAAGTTTTACATCTGTTTGATAAATCTTCAAAATTCTTCCGTTGGTCGTTTGGTCAACAGTAGCAATTTCCGAAAAGTTAATCCCTCGAAGGACAGACACTTAAATAAAAATCTCACTTCCATCAGGCATTGTGCGTCAAACATCGCTTTCAAGAGCATAATCCTTCAGGAACTCATTGTTAGCTGAGTCCCGAGCGTCGCGAGAGACAGGGCATTAATCCTGCCTTTTGAAGACAGGAGATATCCATCAATTGTCAACATTGGGCTGGAGGGGAACTTTACCACCCTCGGACCCCTCCCTTACTCACACAGAGGGAATTTTCAAAGAGTTGAGACTATTTTAAAATTGCACAGATGGTTTTTTTGGAGTTGTGAATTGTTTGGAGTTTTTTTATTGTCAATACGGCAAAACAAGATATTCGCCGTAGCCTTGCAGCTTTGTCAACATGCTACGCCGTAGCAGTCTTGAGTTACGCCGCTACGAAATAGTAAAATCATTATTGATTTCATTGCTTATAATGGCACATCCACTGGGCGCGTCAGGTTGATTTTCAGTTCTGAAGCTATGAAAGAATGGTATAGGTAAGTTTTACTAACACTGTAGTGTCTGGAACATGTTATTATAATACAACATATAGTAAAGACCCGCACTTTACTATAGGTAGAAAAAGTTATGATAAAATATGTAGATATAAGTTAGATAGGTTAAATATTAGATGTAAAATATTTGTATATACTAATTTACTTCCGTTATAAAATAAATAAATAGAATACAACATGTCTTATGTTGGTTCTTATATATTATATTAAAATATCATGGACATTTACCTAAATCTATACCAATCTATACCAATTATAAGAATCTTTGTCCTGACTGACTGCGATATAGACAAACGCACAGCCTAAACCACTGGTCGTAGAGACTTGAAATTTTCACAGTATATTTGTCTTGGTGCGTAAAGGTGTACTAAGAAAAGCATTTTAGAAATTCAACCTCTAAACGTGTACAGCGGAGGTTAAAGTTTGTATGATAATAGCTTCACGTGGACGAAGTCGCGCGCGTTTCGCTAGTATAATATAGATTCTTTATTAATACCCTTTTACTTAATCTTGTTTCTGGCATAATATTTTTTATGAATAGCCAATAATTTTTTTCAACGTAGACCTGAAATTTCTGTTCCTTTTTTCCGTTTGTTATACGTATGTTTTTTTGTATGACATTTTTCTACTTAAATTCATTTTAATTAGTGTAATTAACCTTTGTATACCTATAATTATAATGGTACCTCTACTACAATACAAGTGCTACTGCTTGGCGGCTGAAATAGGTAAGATTATAGCACTTCTCCGGACGAACTCTTCAGTAATACTACTCCTAAAATTACCTTTACGGTAAGTAAAGGTAATTTTAGGAGTAGTACGCTTATAATTAAGCGTTAACTTAAACATAGTTTAACCCATTAGTAAAAGAGGGCAAAAGGTAAAAGAATAACTTGTTTGTCGCCTAGTTTATCAATGTACAAAGATTCTTTATTGTGAATACGTCAAAACAAAAAATTCGCCGGAGCCTTGCAGATTTGTCAACATGCTACGCCGTAGCAGTCTTGTTTTACGCCTCTACGAAATAGTAAAATCATTATTCACGAAATAGTAATATCATTATTGATTTCATTGATTTTAATGGTACATCCACTGGGCGGGTCAGGTTATATGGGTACCTGCTCTAGTTGGTATAGAAACGTGCCCTACAATGCGCTGGAGTTGTAGGCCACGTTCTTAAAATGCGTGACCACTTATACCAGCAAGTACTGTAAACGATTGAGATTGAGATTGCGGTCAAACGTTTACCTATAGCATGTAAAAAAAAAAAAAACAGTAAAGCAAATATAGAAGAAATCTATGTCTGGCTAAGGCTTATTTAGACTATACTGATGACCAAAAAAAACACAAATTGTCTATTTTATCTAAATCTGAATCTCTTTAAGGCAAGAGTGAGAGTGTCTTCTAGACCGTTCTGCTTCATCGACGGCTTCATCGTCACTTTCCAGCACTTGAGATTGAAGCCAAAAATAAAATCTATCAATGATAAAAAAATTAAGAGAACTCTTTAAACCTCTTTAAAATGGTACATCTGTGCTTTTCTTTGGCCACCAACATAGCTATAGGAGTGAGCTAGTGATTGTCAAAATTTGGCTTCGTAGAACAAAGCGCTATTTACGAAGCGAAGCGCCTTTGTCCGCATTACACCACTCCACATAATATTGTGAAAGTTCTGACAATACAGTGTTTGAACGTTGGTATTATGAGGTAGAGCGAAAATCTCGACCGCTTTGAGGTGACGGGTATTAGATTTTTTGCTCCAGTTCTGTTTATTGGAGTTTAAGCTTCCGTCTTGAAGTTATTTAGTAGTGGTTGGAAAATTAACTTGAACTTAGCGAATTGGTACTTTGGGTTTGGTGTACGTGTTTATCTTGCTATTGTTAGATAAGTTAAGTATTAAAACAGTTGTTAAACATTATAATAGGAAAAGATAGGTAATTGAATCAAGAGATTTTGATAGGGCAGTATAAATAGGTATAACTAATTAGTTCAAATTAATAAAAATCTGAATTAATGGGTCGCTATATTGTTTTAATGTATGTTCGCTATAAAGTTTAATATAATAGGATTATTTAAAAATCCAGGGAAATTATTCATGATCATGCCGGTACGCGCAACCCTACTTCATGTCAATATCACCGCCAATTAAATAACAATAAAGCATTGAACAGACAGAACGCAGAAACCGAATTATGCCGAAATTAATTGGCCGAAAACCCGTTCGAACACACGTTCGGAAAGCTCGCGTTCGAAATTCAAATGAGGCGGCTGGCCCCACCCCACGCTCCGCCCCGCCGCCATCTTGGATCCGGGTGGGGACACAAGGGGGGCTATTAAATTATTTCATTCCACATCGGGCCACGCTCGGTATCGGATTAAAACAATTGCCTGCGAAACCGTAAATGGATAATGAATTTAGCGAAGAAAATAATATGGCACGAAATTTAATTTACTTTGAGTCTTTGCGAAATTTCTGGATATTTTTATATTTCACGACGCTTTAGCGTACCTATTTCAATATTAATTTTCTTGCATTAAGGACACAAATTTATGATCATAAGTTTTTATGAACTTAGATAACTTTACAGTGTCACTGTATACTTTGCCTAATCAAGTATTTTTTCTCATATATTTTTTTAAGACAGCTAAGTTACTAGAAATAAAACTATTTTTCTACACCTAATAGAGTTAATCTTGACACAACACTAATTATTAATATCGGTCCTAACTTACTAACCTAAAGACAACCCACGCCAAATGCTGCCTTGTAATTTTCAGTGTAATTGTCCTAGTGCGTAGGGGTGTACTCATAAAGAAATTCACGGCTGAGTTGTAGTTTGTATGAAAATAGGTTCACCAGTAAGCCACCCGCGGTTCCACTATCTAAGTAATGCTTTGCTGGTTTTAGTTTAAAAGTTTGATGTAAAATAAAAAGCAACAATAATTCCACTCCCTGAATTTTTCACTTGTTTTTGCAAATATGCTCGATTTACTCCGGTAAATTTTGATTATTGTATTTTTTTTATTTTGATTCGATATGTGACATTTTGGGTACCTACCTAGATAAATAAATTATGATTATTATACCAATGATATTTTAAATTTGCATGTTAGATTATATTTTGGTCATGTATTTTTTTATTTTGGTTTGATATGTGACATTTTGGGTAGGTAGGTAAATTGTAGTTTTTATTTAAAATAAAATAAAATAAAATAAAATAAAAATAAATTTTGGTTTGACATGTCCGATGATATTTTTTAAATTGCATGCAAGATTTTAGTAATCTACTGATCATTAAATAATGTTCTTAAAACTAAATAGTTATAAGAACTTATGGTGACCACAAATGGATAAATGAAATGCTTAAACTTTTTTAAATGAACTCGATCTTAGTGCGTATGCATAATCATATCAAGAAAGGAGCCGCGGAGCACAGCCTCCCATACAAAAATGATGACTGTAAACTTGTTTTTAGGGTTCCGTACCAAAAGGGTAAAATGGGACCCTATTTCTAAGACTCCGCTGTCTGTATGTCTGTCCGTCTGTCACCAGGCTGTATCTCATGAACCGTGATAGTTAGAGTTGAAATTTTCACAGATGATGTATTTTTGTTGCCGCTATGACAACAAATACTGAAAAACAGAATAAAATAAATAAATATTTAAGAAGGCTCTCATACAAAAAACGTGATTTTTTTGCCGTTTTTATTATAGATAATGGTACGGAACCCTCCGTGTGCGAGTCCGACTCGCACTTGGCCGGTTTTTTTTTTCACATTGTCTTGTCACATACATGTGACTAGACATTATAAATTATGTTCCAGCCCCCGTGAGATCTTATTGCACGATTGCAAACTGTCATAAACCATATTATCAAAATTGCTATTGCTATTTAGGTGTTGAATTTCAGGGATTTCTTAGTTCAGATAGATAGGTGACCACAGACACAGATATAACATACTTAGAAGATGATGTATGCATAACCCAGAACATACGCTCAATAGTCGTCTATTACGACATTCACGTGAAGTAATGGTATTCTATGCCTATTCTATGCCGGAACTTAAACTTAAACTAAAACTAGGTATGAAAATGTTTCCAACTTAAAGCTGCAGTGACCCAGGTTCAAAACTCTTTCGTCTTGGAAGCCAGAAGTTGCGGCCGCGGAAGAACGACAGCTTGTAGTGACGAGATGCGGTCTATAATGTCGAAGAAATGGTTCGTTCGAAAAGTTACTCTACTTGCAATTTTTTTTGCTGTTACAAGCTTTCTTTCTTAAAATCTTTTGCCTGCAGAATGGTTCTAATTGTGTCCGGATAAATTTCAGGTCATAAACAATTATTTAAATCATGTGTAAATGGTCTAGAGATAAGAGTTTATCTCAAAGCCAAAGTCAAAAAAAAGTCGCAGAGATCATCTTGAAACGTCTTAAAACTGGTGAATCTAAGAGCCAGTTCCTCGCGACCTATCTGACAAGCAATGACCCAAAGTACTTTTAACGGATGCTAGTAGGATATTGGACTCGGACGTTTGTCATTCCATAGTCAATCCAATCATCAATCCGCATGCATCACGCTTAGCATGCGGATTGATGATCGCAGTATTGGTATAATCTATATCTATACTAATAAATAAAATTGAAGTGTCTGTTTGTAATATTAAAATAACCGCTTTTTACTACATGCATAGGAATGTATATACGGTACATATACCAAAATATCATTTTTTAAAATTTTTGTCTGTCTGTCTGTTTGTTCCGGGTAATCTCTGGAACGGCTAGACCGATTTCGACGGGACTTTCACTGGCAGATAGCTGATTTAACAAGGAGTAACTTAGGCTACTTTTTATCCCGAAAAAAATAACGGGAACGGGGAAAAACTGACACGCGGGCGAAACAACGAACGGCCGCTATTTTATGCCGTATTAACGCCATCTGTTGGCGATATCGAGTACTACTTCAGTTAAGATTTGTAAGTAAAAATGTTTACCGCCCAACGAAGTGGGCACGGGTCAGCTAGTATCTAATAATAATGCTGGACAACAGACACACAGCATCATCTAGCCCCAAGCTAAGCAGAGCTTGTGTTATGGGTACTAGATGACAATACATTACAATACAATACATTACATGCATAGATATTTTTTATTATACATAGAAAACACCCAAAACACTTGGAATAAATATTTGCAAATCATACAAACTTTTATCCTAAGGCGGAAATCGAACCCGCAACCTCTTGCGTCGCAGGCGGATATTTGCCCGCCGCGCCACATCGGTCGTCAATAAAATAAATAAATAATCACCTGTATTAGCTGTATTTTTTTTTGTAGTTAAATTATGAATGGTAAGTAGAGCTACATTAAGGCCATATCCCAAGCAGGTGCGAATCAAACACGGTTTAGCCATCAGCGTCGGGCTTCAGCATCGTCAGTCGCATCTTGCCCCCCTACCCCTTCGCACCCTCTTGTCTCCGATTCAAATTGAATAGTCGAGTTGCACCGCTGAAGTAACTATTGTCTGAGCTGTGGTCGCTGAAACTAGAGATGGGCTATTGGGTTAGAATATAAAGTTACGGATTATTGTTTGAAAGTGCTGATATAAAAGACTAATAGAAAGAAAAGATAAGTAAGGACTTATCTACGAATTTATATCTTTATCCTTACTGACTGATTGACTGACTGACTGACTGGGTGGCTAACTGACTGACTTATAAACAACGCAAAGCCTAAACTACTATGGGTGGATTCTGAGTTTTTTACGTTTTCCGGTTTTTGGTTTGCGAGCTCGAACTTTTTGTATGGAGATATGATAAGCGCCCCTAGCGGCCCGTTGGGGTACTAGTGTATCTCTATACAAAAAGTTTGAGCTCGTAAACGAAAATCCGTTACCCGGAAAATGAAAAAAAAAACCGCCTGCTGGTCGCAGATTTAAAATTTTCAGAGTATATTCGTCTTGGTGCGTAGAAGTGTAGGTATAAAAAGGAACCTTTGAAATCGTGAAGTTGTGTTATTACTTTTTAGGGTTCCGAAAACAAAGAGAAAACAGGACCCTATTACTAAGACTCCGCTGTCTGTCTGTCTGTTCGCCTGTTCGTCTGTCCGTCTGTCCGTCAGTCCGTCAGTCCGTCTGTCACCAGGCTGTATCTCATGAACCGTAATAAAAGAAAGAATTAAAGAGTTGAAACACAGGCGATTTATTTCTGTTACCGTTAACAACAAGTCGTCGGCGTCGGTGGTCGGTGTTCTGATCCGTATCCGCAATTCGTTAAGAAATAAATCACATCTCTATTTGAATTGTGTGCGCGCAATTGGGCGTATGTGGCTTCCGTAGTAACTATTACATGATCTGTGGCTTCGGCTCTGGCTCGAAGACAATGCGGTGGATGTTTGCCGATCGATACCGATTTGTTTTATCGTTAAACCTTATATTGTTGCCTAACTGCCAAAGGTGGATTATAGATAGGTAGATAGATAGATAGATAACTCTTTATTGATTACCACAAGTAAAGTACACACATTTTATAAAGAATATAAAGTAAACAATGCAGTAATACAATGGGCGGCCTTATCGCTAAAAGCGATCTCTACCAGATAGATAGATTATATCTTTATTGTACACCATTAAAGTAGTGACAAGTATATAAAATTACAACTTAAAAACTATTGGTACAATGGGCGGTCTTATTGCTAAAAGCAATCTCTTCCTTTCCTTTGGATGGACAGAAAAATATTGTATAGGATTATGTTTTTGCTCAAAAAATAGCATTACCATATTTTAATATTATTCTTAGTAAGGTTCGAAACTTGCAACTTGTCACGTATGGAATACGAACTACAGCAAAATGTAGGTATCAAATGTAATATTTGGACGTACCTCTGACTACCCCCATTAGACGTCCTCAAAGAGTCTCGAAAGACTTGGTACTAAGATATATGAAAAGATATTTACCGAGCCTAAGGATTAAAGACATGAAGCTATTTCTCTATTTTTAATTTTTTTTTTTCATTCCTAACACACGGGTGTGAAAAGAGAATGAAGTTTGTATGAAAAACGCGAACGAAGTCACGAACTGGTCAGCTAGTAAATAATAAATACGCAATAATTCTATCGCAAAACAGAAACATGGGCCTAAATCACTTCGCAGGCCAACATTATCGTTAACAGCATTTATAACTCGAGTCCTATATTATATACATACAAATATGTTGTCGTGTCCGTCCCAGGGTACATTATTGACTTGTCCAATAAGCGTGCGAGCCAGCGTGCCTTTTGTCTGCTTGAGAGGATGGAGATGGATTTTCCTAAATTATTTGAAAGTAATAGCCACAATCTTGGCCGCTGATTTTTTTTTAATAATGGTAGACAATCTGCTCAAGTTGATCGGCACACAGCGGTGCATCTTATGACACATTTAAACATGCGTGACCTGCAAAGCAATGTTTTGCTACTGATGGTTTACCATGTAACATAAGGTGGGCCATTTGCTGCATCTGCATCTATTTAATTTTTTCAAGATAGTTTTGACTTCCAGAATTACGAGCTGTCGTTGAAAAACAAAGCTTTTTTTTATATAGCCTGCTATTTTTTTTGCGTCAACCATGGTTATGCGCCCATTTCCATATTGGTGCTTTGGTCTTTACTGAAAGCTAAATAAATAGATAAAAAAAATGAGTGTGCTTTAGACCAATACGTCTGAAGTAAGACTTCTAAACGTAACTGGCTATGAGAGAAAGAGAGAAAGAACAGTGATTTCATACCCCCTCCATGATAGCGTTAAACGTTTAACGCAACCTTGTTGAAAGTCGCATTAGAAGTATCACTTCAAAAAGTCCTATTCCATACTTGTCTGTCTGAATGGTCTTATCCCCACAGATTCCTCCGCGTGATTAAATGAGCGTCCGGCCATCGCTATATTGCTGTCCCACGACACGCGCTAATGTACCCCCTTGCCCCCAACCCCCCTCTCTTGACCCCTAAACCCTTAAGGGTATGGACACGGATAGTGGATAGTTCGTGAGTAGAATCTTGATGGTTTTTTGTACACAATTGTTTTTCATGTTCCTAAGGCTTTATATGTATAAAAACGCATAAAACTATCTAGAAATAAACTTCAACTCAGGCTCTTATACATTGAGGGCTAGTAGTAAAGTGGTAGCAAGCCCGCTTTCTGGTGCTAAGATCGTGGGTTCGATTACGATCGTGCATTAAATTTTTCTGTTCGAAAGATTTATGCGTGCAATGCCAGTGCTTTCAAACGGTAAAGGAAAATACCGTGAGAAAACCAGTTAGTTTTCTAGCAGCGGCGATGGGCTTGCAACATGTCACGTTTTAAATAGTACTGCAAAATGTGGCTACGTGCCTAATGTAATATTTGGGCGTATCTCTGACTTACACATCCTCAAATAATCTTGAGTCTTTTGACGACCGATGTGGCGCGGCGGGCGAATGTCCGCCTGCGACGCAGGAGGTTGCGGGTTGCGATAAATGTTTGTATAATCTGCAACTATTTATTCCGAGTGTTTTGGGTATTTTCTATGTATAAAAAAAATATCTATGCATGTAATGTATTATACTAAGTTTATCAGTCATCTAGTACCCATAACACAAGCTCTGCTTAGCTGGGGCCTAGATGATGCTGTGTGAATTGTCCAGAATTATTAAAAAAAAAAAAAGTTGGCCTAAAGAGATCTGAGACTCGCGCTTGACCATTTTATTTCTTTTTCACAATAATAGTCTCCGCCGCCGGTCCCGAAGAAACATTTTTTCCGAAAGCAATATTCTCCGACGCAAGTAATGAATTTAGAGGGTTAATGGAATAGGGGTGGAAATGACCACCCAATTTCCAACCCGATTGGTGATCACTACTGGAGTTGACCAGGGCCATTTGACATTGTAGTAATATCGGACTGGACTTACATGACGACCGATGTGACCCGGCGGGTGAATGTCCGCCTGCGACGCAGGAGGTTGCGGGTTCGATTCCCGCCTTGGAATAAATGTTTGTACGATCTGCAAATATTTATTTCGGGTGTCCTGGGTAATTTCTATGTATAATAAATAAAAAATGTATGTATGTAATGTATTGTATTAAGTATATCAGTCATCTAGTACCCATAACACAAGCTCTGCTTAGCTTGGGGTTAGATGATGCTGTGTGGATTGTCCAGCATTATTATTTATTATTATTACTTACCTACCACGTGAGCTTTTATAGCAGGATTGCAAACTATCAAAAAAACTGGCCAAATCGCATTTGGCCAGTTGGACACGCGCACGAAGGGTTCCGTACCTATAATTAAAACGGCAAAAAAAACACGTTTGTGTATGAGAGCCCCCTTCAATATTTATTTTATTCTGTTTTTTAGTATTTGTTGTTGTTATAGCGGCAACAGAAATACATCATCTGTGAAAATTTCAACTCTCTAAATATCACGGTTCATGAGATACAGCCTGGTGACATACGGACAGACAGACAGACAGGCAGCGGAGTCTTAGTAATAGGGTCCTGTTTTCTCGTTGGGTACGGAAACCTAAAAACGACGCCAAAATCGCCGTTAATATAGAAAGAAATAAATAAGTTTATTTGACGCACACAAATACATACACGGAACTAGACTAGACTTGATACTTGGTACTAAGAGGGGATATCTACCGTGCCTAGAAATTAAAGTCTAAAGCAATTTTTTCAACAGATAAAAATCCCAGGCTTTGAAGCATTAAAAACACTCCTAGCTCAATGTATTTATACAAAGGCAAACAGGCGACGTATTATACAGAATGTAAAAAGACTACTCACTAAAAAGCAATGTTTTCATTGCTATCTACCGGTTTCAATGGTATAGACCACCCTATTAACTCAGTAGTAACAGTAACAGGACTACAATACTTGTGTAAAATATGATAAATCTGACCAGGATCTATTCTTCGAACTGTCATCGTTCAATCGTCCCATTATGTTGTATTAGGTAAGTAGGTAGGTATATGCATCATTTTTAAGGGTAATCTTGTTACACCCTTTATACACAGCATAGATTTTCTATTCGGAAAAGCATTTTTTTATAATGTGCTGATGGAATTAGCATATGGCATAAGTAGTGTGAAAAACTATTTTATACATCTTTATTTATACCTAATCTATCACGCCAGGCGCCACCAAAAGAATCCCCATCTGACTTGTAAAACATAGGTACATTGTTTATGAAAGTAGTCTTTTTTCACCCTGTAGTTGCAGAGTTTTAGTGTAACAAAGCGAATATTGGAGAGGCTTCACAAAGGCCATAAAACGAGGAACTAGTGCAGGGATAGAGGGACAATAATGGCTGGCTATATCGATGTTTCTGCATGTCGATTATTTCTACACACAGAAGAGTTCGAGGTTAATATTGCGCTGGGGAGAATACATTTATAAAAGATAATTATGTAAGATATAAAACCAACACAAAAGATAATAGGCGTGTGAGGAAGTAAGGCTCGACAAAAAAAGTATTTCCTAAGTACCTACCAAGCACGAACCGGAAGGACTGACGTGTTAAGATCGCGGGAAGTCGGTAAATGAAAAGAGTGATACCTTTTCATTGTTCTTCTTATAAACGTAATGATAAAACGACAAAACACTTACTAAGCGTGGTAAATGTGACTACGGTAAATCCCTCATACAAAATCGAATTATATCTCTTAAAATATGTTTATTTTTCTTAAAATATGTTTTTGGGCAGTACTATCGTACCATACCATACCTATTCGTAGTAGTAGAGCTCTTTGTGAAGGGCTCGTCCGGTGCAGTACTAACACCATACCTATTTCTGCCGCCAAGCAGCTTGCTGTGTTCCGGTTTGAAGGGTGTGGGTGCCGGTGTAATTACAGGCACATGAGGCTTAACACCTGCATGCCTCAGGTTGATGGACGCTGAGTAGTGCATTGTAGGTGACGTTCCTAACGAGCGTGACCTACGAGGCAATGCTTTGCTATAGGTGATGGTAACCACTTAACATCAGGTAAATAATAATAATATAATAATAATGCTGGACAGTCCACACAGCATCATCTAGCCCCAAGCTAAGCAAAGCTTGTGTTATGGGTACTAGATGACTGATATACTTAATACAATACATTACATATATATATTTTATTATACATAGAAAATACCCATAACACCCGGAATAAATATTTGCAGATCGTACAAACATTATCCCAAGGCGGGAATCGAAGCCGCAACCTTCTGCGTCGCAGGCGGACGTTCGCCCGCCGCGCCACATCGGTCGTCAAATATGTTTATCGATAGAACATGTCCCTTCCCTACCTCCTGACTCAGCTTCCCTCCGAGTGCCCTATACTTACGTAGGTGTAATTGTCTATAAGCACATTTTTCTTTGAGGTTACTCTATTAGACGCTCAAGCCAAATAGAACGCAATAGGACCAACCACAAAGGTGCAACATGAAAGAAAATATAATTGTTCCTGAAATTATTATGAATGTTGTACAAGGTACAGTCAAAGGAGAAATTATGAATGTTTGAAGTGATGTTGGTGTGTTGGTCTACTTACTTTTGTTTTGGCGGTAAGTTAAACGTAATGATGGTATAAAATTAGAATTTCTTTACAAGTGTACCTTAGCTACTGATGTAGAGTCTTAAATGAGAGCATAATATATACCTAGTATCACGAATAAGCAGTTCGACTCAGACAGATAAAAAAACGAACTCATGCTGCCTTTATCCCTTACTAGGTGAGTTGGTACACCAGATTTTCTTCTTCCACTCTCTTTTATCAGTCGTCATCTCTGTGTTCACCTCTCATATGTCATATAGGAGTTTGTCATATAGGAGAGTACTCCTTTTACGCAATCAATCAATTTTTTCTACGTCTACTTTTACCACCATCCACTAAGCAATTCGACTCATGTATTTAAATTTCTGACTTAACTGAAAAGTAGTCTGTATGAAGAGAAAAGCTCTTCATACAGACTACTAGATTACTATTCCTAGAGTATTTTTTTTCATACGACTTTTGATAAAACAAGTACATCGCCTACCTGATGTTAAGAACCTTAAGCAAAGCATAGACTTGCAGGTCACGTACGTCACGAGCGTGCCCTACGCACTACACTTTTTTTAAACGATTTGATGGTGGAACAAGCTCATGGCCCACCTGATGTTTAAGTGGTAACCATAACCTTTAACAAAGCATTGACTTGCATGTCTCATACGTCACAAACATGCCCTACGATGTACCTACTGCCATGCGTCTACCTGTGTCTCATGTGCCTGTTATTTCACAGACACCCATACATCATCAAACCGGAATACAACAATTCTACTTGGCGATAGAAAAAAGTATAAGTAGGTATACCTACAAACTACCTAATCCAACAAAATCACAGCAAACACATGATGCTCGTAAATATTTACAGTGGGGCAAGCTGCCCGCCTTTAGTAGAGATTATGGGATTTTTATTATGAGAAACTTGGTCGTTACTTGGCAAGAGCCAACTGTTCTAAACCAAACAAATATGATAATAGCCGCTTTGTAGAGAAATGCATCAAATAATATCTTCATACACATACATCCTACTTATGATAGGTAGATGTTATCTATCTATACTAATATTATAAAGAGGAAAGATTTGATTGTTTGTAGTTTGTTTTGCATTGAATATTATAGGCTCCGAAACTACTGGACCGATTTCAAAAAATATTTCATGGTTGGAAAGCTACACTATCCCCGGGTGACATAGGCTATATTATATTTTCAAAAAAATTAGGATTCCTTACGAAAGCCCGTGGGAAGGGATATCTACCGTGCTTGGAGATTAAAGTTGTGATGCTATTTAATATACATTTTTTTATAATAAATGTTGAGCAACCAAACCATAAATTAAATTGGTATGGTAAACATAAATCAACCAACTTTCAATAAACCAAATCTTTATTGATTTTATTTAAATCATAACTAATAACCATAGAACTGAATGCGGTTATCCGTACTCACGCCATCTGTCGGCCAAACACCCACTTCACAAAACGTGTTCACAATGCCATTTGAAAACCCACTTTATTCCACCGAGATAAGAGTTTTTCGAAGGTTTTAATAACGTTTTACTATAGTTTCGACGTTAGATCAACTGGCAATATCAACCTTATTCCGTTGCCATAGAGGTGTTTATTTATTTTAAGGGGTGTACGTACGAATAGGTTCATAAGTCAAGCTAAGCGGGTGTGATCATGGGTGGTCATTACCAGCTGTATGACACCACTTGTAGCGCTAAAATGTCGACAAGCACAGAAAAATCTTGGTATGTTCTCCAATCTATAAAATAATAATAATAATAATGCTGGACAATCCACACAGCATCATCTAGCCCCAAGCTAAGCAGAGATTGTGTTATGGGTAGGTACCTACTAGATGACTGATATACTTAATACAATATATTACGTACATAGATATGTTTTATTATACATAGAAATACCCTATATTTGCAGATCGTACAAACATTTATCCCGAGGCGGGAATCGAACCCGCAACCTCCTGCGTCGCAGGCGGAGAGTCGCCCGCCGCGCCACATCGGTCGTCTATGAAACCGAAATAACCGTACCGGCTATTTTATTAATCACGAAGTATTTTTTTATTAATAAAAAAGTTAGTAAGTAAATAATATGCGATAAATACCCTTGTAGGATAAGTGTCTAATTATTCCCGATTCTTCCCGCTCGTTTCGTCATTTCGTCCCCACTAGCGTTCCTCCCATTTTTTATAGGCAGAGGGAACCGCTCAACATCAGATAGGTCATATTTATTTGATTTGTTTTATGATTTTTTAAAATTTTGTAACAAAATAAAAATCGCCCACTTTATATTGAGCAGTTCCCTCTGCTTACAGCTATTTCATTATAATATTTATTAAGTTATTGGTCAGGCTAGATTATACCGGAAGTAATAAGACAACCTACTTCCGAAAACTGAAATTCAGACCATGATTCTGATTAGATACGAAAAAAATAAAAACACGCAAGAAAAATGTCGACACTTTGTCCGTTTCTTCCGTGTTTTCGGCATCAATATCGACAATACATCGTAAAATAAACATAAGACCTAATTAGGTATTTTATATAAAAACGCGTACAAAAGCACACTTAAAAAATTTTTCGTCGACATTTTAGCGCCCCAACAAAATCGAATCTAATAAAATCCTTGTAGACAGCAAGTGGTCTGTTATGGGATTATGTTTTATTGGAATTAACTTTGCGCATCATGAATAATCGTCCTCATTGAACAATTCATGATATAGGGCTTTATAATAACAGTAGGTAGATACATTTTTCTGCACATGCCTAATATCAAAAACTTTTATAACAACATAGGTAGTATACATTTATTTAAATTCTACCGACTAAAAAAGCTATGGACCTCTTTCAAACCTACCTACATAGAGAAAGAAGACAAGCAATTCTTCTTTCGCTGAAGAAAAATGCTTTCTTTTAGTAGTAGTAGAGCTCTTAGTGAAGGGCTCGTCCAGGGCAATACTACCACCATGCCTATTTCTGCCGCCAAGCAGCTTGCTGTGTTCCGGTTTGAAGGGTGTGGGTGCCGGTGTAATTACAGGCACACGAGGCCTCAGGTTGATGGACGCAGAGTAGTGCATCGTAAGGAAATGCTTTGCCTGGCACTTAACATCAGGTGGGCCATCTGCTTGTTCCACCAGCAAGTACCTAGTATACTAAAAAAAAAACGGTTAGTACCTACCTACCTACACCAAATTAGAGAATAATAAGATAAGGTACTAAATACCTTACCTTATTATTCTCTAATTTTGTGATCCTATCCCGACACTACTTAAGCTACTTAAGCTTAAGCTATTCGTACTTACGTAGGTAGATATGTTTATGCAGGTACATAAATAAAATTATAATTGTTTTCTGCTTAGCCCGGCTGTCCAGGCAGTGGCGTACCAACCTAGGTAAGGGCCCCAGGGCATAAAGACAGAATCAGGCCCTCATCTCCTCTTTCCACGTAGCACGTAGTTGAACTTATCCTTTAAAAAGCCTTCAAAAAGAGAAAATTACTATACCTAAAAATTTTACAATATTTTTTTCTTTTTTTTCAAAGCTTATGTTAGGGGGCCCCTGAGGTACAGGGCCCTGGTGCACTGCATTGCTATGCCACTATGTCTAGGCTGAACCAAACCCTACACTGCGCTACGTAGGTACCTACCTGTCTAATCCTTTTTAATTTTGCAGCATCACGTCATAAGCCAACACAGCAGACACATTCCCAATAAGTAGATAATTGTAACTATCAATAGGGTTACTCATACATACCATACGTACGTTATAGAACATCATAAATTACGGGATTTCTTTGGCCATCCCTATTCCCTATCCATAATCCTATATTCGATTATAGTTTTGATGCATCTATATTGACATACGAGTATCTCGCTGTAGGTAGGTGGTGGGTTCGATCCTGAGAACAAACATTTGTTTGATGAACTTAGATTTTTGTTATGTTTGAGTTTTATTCGTAGATTGTGTTTCAAATTATTTTACCCTAGTGATAGTCGGGGTATATTTAAGATCAGGGGGCTGATTATGAGTTTGTTTCGTTTTCAGGATACAGGATTTCGGTTTGGGAGCGCAAACTTTTTTTATGGAGATAAGCTAGTACCCCCACTGGCCGCTAGGGGCGCGTATGATCTCCATACAAAAAGTTTGACCCCGCAAACCGGAATCCGGTATCCGGAAAACGAAAAAAACTCAGAATCAACCCACAGAGGTTGGAAGCGTTGCCTTCCTTTATCTAAATTTTTGCTTTAGTCCATATTCTTAGTCTAAATTTGATCGAGCCCAGATAATGTACAACCATGAAATACACAATCTGAGAAATCACAACCCATAGAATAAGAAGACTAGTAGAAGACATGATAAAATAGCAACCAATTACACAAAATTTGTACTGTTTTCACTTACGATATTGAAATGGTACAAGAAAGAGATGCATACAAACTTTTAAATCCGTCTTTTGAACAGATATCACTAACATTTACGAATATTACGTAGCATTCTGTGATGTTAGTGTTGTAACTATGTCGACTTCGATATCGATAAATAAAGTATGTCTGTAGGGCTAGCTACCAACTCTTAGAAACGATGAACGAAGTTTTGTATTATCGATTTCAGTTACACTGCAGCCAAATGCTTAGTTATTATTAATTAAAACAATAAAGAAAAAATAAACGAGCCATTCGATGCCGGTCAGTAACAAAAGCACTTCAGTGTGAGTCGGGCGCTCTCTGCAAACTTAACATATGTAGGTACCTACCTACGTCGGCCATGGCTACTGTAAAACTATTTAGCGAATGAATCAAAAAGGTTGTAATAAGGATGTAATAATCGGGTAGAGGCGAGCTCGAAATGAACCTCGTTGCGATGAACTTTCCACAGCAAGCGTGAGCATAAAGCAGGTCGTCTCCAGACTGCTCAAATTAAAACACTTAGCATTCTAGCAGTTATTTCAAAAAAACTAGCACAACAGTTTGGCTAGGCGAATGGTAAAAATCTTACAATGAAGATCGAGTATTTGATAGTGCAAACTTGCACCACCTGGTCCTACATCGTAATGTTTTTATTCGTGCGTTAAATATAATGTTGGTATTGCAGATGGCTTTAGCCGCCGATATTTTACTTGATCATTAGGTTGAAATGAATATGTTGTGAAATGATTGGAACAGACATGAATGACTTTATTCGGTGTCCAATTATCGCTTCTTTGTATGAGTTGTAACCATACATTTTTCATCTTTTCTTCTTTGGGAAATCTAAAACAATGATTATGGATGGTAAAATCATCGACATTTTTACTCATCGATACAATTTACTACATCACTATGATTAAATTATTTTGGTTGTAATTATCGTATGAAAACTTAATAAAACAGGTGGAAATGTATGTGAAAACTGGAGACAACATAATTTACAAAGATATTCTGAGCATTTGGTTCTATAAATAGCACAAATTTTCCAGTAAAACTCACAAATGGAAAGATAGCGACACATCCTCATTTTCTCATCGTTTTCTACTTGAATCAAAATCTTCAACTACACATGGCATTTTATACACACATTACGCTCCTTTTTTTGCAGTTATTACGTTGTTTTTGAGTGATCTAATGCATTATTTTCAAATATATTATAAAAAATACAACAAATCGTCCGGGAACTTTCACAGAAATGTCAACGCGACATTATTATGATAGTTCTTACCTATCTGAAAGCAATAAGGTCGTTCATGAGTTTTTAATTTACAAGTATGATATTTTTCGAAAAGTGTAAAATGGCACTTCCGTCATTTCAAACGAAGGACAATGTACTGAATAACTCTAAAAATTGAATTAATGAATGTATATGCGCTATTTTCTCACATCTTGACGTTGTCGTAAGCGAAAAGAGCATAAACTAGTGTATTGAGTTGCTATTATAGCTGCATTTCTACTGCTTTAGTCCATATTCTTAGTCACAACCATTCCTGGCTGCGTATTCTATGGCTGTGTTTTCCATGGTTGTGTAATGCCGGTACCTAATCTAACCTATATGCCTATGTCACGCACGTAGGTCGAATCAAAATTCAAGAAGAAGCAAATTTGTAAAATCTAATCTAACCAAAATATAGAATTTGAAATGATGAGTTAAAAACTTCAATTCAGCAGATAAAACTTCCTTGTTCATGGTATTTACTTATAATGAATTTAATTCATTGATACTAAGATGTGGCAGTTACTTCAAACATCGTCGAACCAAGTAGTGCGACAAAAGTAGGTTACCTATCTAGTTTACAACATAACCGTATGATAGCCTTTATGTAAACTTGTGGTACATAACGGCAATAACACCTTTTACAGATTTCTGTCTGCAAAAACAAATCTAATACTTAAAACCGTTGTAAAAGACCGGCCTTTTAATGTTCTTAGAAGATACTTTTCTGAAGTAAGATGTAAATCAGAAAAAAGTGCAAAGTCCGGGCTTCTACTGGTCTGTAGCCCTTGGAAACTCTGTGTCGGTGTCAGCTTAGGACTGGGAGCGCGCCTACTATGTAGTCAGCCTGCGTATTGTAAGGCTCAACCTCCCTCAAGGATTATACAAAGGAGGCCTAATGTAAATGATGACAGCTCGAAATTTGACTGGAAGAGACTAATTGAGTATTTAAAGCCTCATAGATGGCTCTTGGTGGCTGCTGTTGCTGTAAGTACCTACTCAGCTTATCTATACATAATATAAATGAGTATTAACCTATTGATTCACAACATTGCACTTATTTCAGATTTAGCCTATTGAAACATAAGTAAATGCTTCTTTTATTTACTTCCACCACCAAATTTTGTTCTTCAAGCTCTTATATTTTCTTTCTATAATTATTACCAGAGGAATTGTGAGTGATTTCAGAAGTTATACCCTTATTATACTTATTATACCCCCACGGACCATCTGAGTTTTGAATGTAACTAGTTGCCTAAGTTTCTTGTATAATATAATATTTTGATATGCCTAATTTTTTCTTTCAGTCAGCGCTAGCAGTGGCCTTTCTCAATGTATATATTCCTGCAATGTTGGGGGTCATAGTGAATGTCCTAGCCAATCTGAAGAACCGTCCAAATGCAGATTTTATTGATGAGATAAAAGTTCCAGCTATGAAACTAATCTCTTTGTATATTGGCCAGGTTAGTGATAACATTAAGGTCTACTCACAGAAGCAAACTTCATAAAGGTTGATGATCATGATGATAATGATGAGTTAGTTAAAATTGACAAACTGTATAAGACAATTTTCAATTTGTCCAATTTAATTACTGTCTCACTTTGTTAATTTGTCAATTTAACTGAATAAACTCTGAATAAACTTTTTTTAGTGACCGTTATGTTGTTATTTATCGCTGGGGAACTTGGTGAGCGAACTGGTTTCCGCAACTAGGCTGCCGATAGGCTCTTTTTGGCGGGTGGTGGTTGCTAGGTGAGCCACCCAATGTCCTCAGGGAAGGCCAGCAGCTTTTTTTTTTTTATACAATGTGCTGATGGAACAAGCTTATGGTCCACCTTATGTTAAGTGGTTACCATCGCCTATAACAAAGCATTGTTTTGAAGGTCACATTCTTTAGGAACGTAACCCACAATACACTGCTCTGCGTCCATCAGAGGCATACAGATGTTAAGCCTCACGTGCCTGTGATTACTACTAGTAGACTTCCCTTGCGCTGGGGAAATCATCATCATCATCATTGGCAGCTTGTTTTAACCCACTGCTGGGCATAAGCCTCCTCCCTCAGACGCCACTCAATACGGTTTTGGGCCTTTTGCATCCAAGTCTTTCCCTGTACAGCAACGATGTCATCTACCCATGACAACGTTGTACCCATGTACGCTGGGGAAATGCTACGGCCTAATACCTGGTGCTTTCTCTTTCCTGTTGCTGCTTAAGACATCCACAGGCTGTGATGGAAAAATTCTATTTCATGAGACCATGGGGTATGTGAATAGTCGCTAATATTTCATCAACTAATTTTGCAGGCAGGATTCACATTCTTATATATTCACCTATTGTCACAAGTTGGTGAGCGAGTTGCGTCCCATATGAAGCAGGATCTGTTCCAGTCAATACTTCGACAGGATATGGCCTTCTTCGACCAGGAGAGGACAGGAGAACTTGTCAATAGGTAAGTCATTACTATTACTTGCCTGGGAAGTCCACGGTTAGGCAGGCTGTCTCATATATTTTCAGGAAGAATGGTTTTAACAACCCTGTTGTTTTATAGAAAATAATTCACGACTTGAATCCTCACGGTACGACACGGTAGATACCCACTCAGATTTTATTAGTACCTGGTAGGTCCGAGTCAAGATATTTGAGTCGGTACCAAGTACCAAGTAGGACGACCGATGTGGCGCGGCGGGCATATGTCCGCCTACGACGCAGGAGGTTGCGGGTTCGATTTCCGCCTTAGAATAAATGTTTGTACGATCTGCAAACATCTATTCCGGGTGTTTTGGGTATTTTTTATAAAAATATCTATATATGTAATGTATTGTATTAAGTATGTCAGTCATCTAGTACCCATAACACAAGCTCTGCTTAGCTTGGGGCTAGATGATGCTGTGTGGCTTGTCCAGCATTATTATTATTATTATATTTGAGGATGGATGTTTAATGTACTCACATTAAACATCCAGTCCAGTCAGAGAGAGGGTGTGTCATATAGTCCAATATAAATTTATGTTATTTTTATTCAAGGTTAACGGTCGACGTCCAAGACTTCAAGAGTTCGTTTAAGCAGACAATATCTGGGGGTCTCCGAGCTATCACTCAAGTGGTCGGCTCAGCTGTCAGCTTGCTGGTCATATCGCCGCATCTGACGGGGTTGACGTTGCTCTGTGTACCTTCCGTGGTTATTGGAGGAACCTTCATAGGGTCCCTTCTGAGGAAGCTGTCAAGAGAGGCGCAGACACAGGTATTAAAATTAATATTTACATACTACAACACTATCTAGCCCCAAACTACGCAAAGCAGACTTAGCAGAATTAGTTAGCTTATAGCCAAACTTATAACTTAGTATGGGTGTTATTAAGCTGTCATCCCTAAAAAGGGGCATGAAGTTTGTGTCAAATCAAATATTTAGAAAACAAAAAATATACATGTATACTAAAAGTCAGAAACGATGATATCTGCAGAAGTATTAAACTGTATTGTGTATTAAACTAAATGCTTAAAGTAGTAAGTAGTAGAGCTCTTAGTGAAGGGCTTGTCCGGGGAAGTACTACCACCATACCTATATCTGCCGCCAAGCAGCTTGCTGTGTTCTGGTTGTAATTACAGGCACACGAGGCTTAATACCTGTTTGCCTCTGGTTGATGGACGCAGAGTAGTGCATCGTAGGGCACGTTAACGAGCCGGACCTACGAGGCAATGCTTTGTTCCATCAGCATATCACATTAAAAAAAACAGTTATAATAAACTAAAAAAAAACACTCAACAATACCGGCATTTTATACGACATGAAATATTTACGTATGAAAAACTACTATAACCACGTGGACAAAGTCGCGAGCGGATCATCTAGTAATATAATCATATTTTTCAGATAGAAAAAGCGACCCTGGTCGCCGAAGAAGCTATCTCAAACATGCGAACGGTACGAGCATTCGCCGGCGAGGAGAACGAAGCACGAATGTTCGCGGACGAATGTGACGCAGCCGCTGAACTTAGCATGGAGCTTGGACTGGGAGTTGGACTATTTCAAGCAGGCACTAATCTGTTCCTTAACGGGTTAGTGACATTAAATATGCATAATACCGGGTGTGCTAAGACCGTTTTCGAACACTCCAGGAACGTGTAAAGTTGCCTACAACGTCTTATTGAATACTAGTAGCCGCTCGCAGCTTCGCCCGCGTGGCAGTTTTTTCCCGTTCCCGTTATATTTTCGGGATAGTAATCCAGGTTGCAATCTATAATTATTCCAAATTTGATCCAAATCGGTCCACTGGTTAGAGAGTGAAAGAGTAACAAACATCCATCCATCCATCCATCCATTCTTACAAACTTTCGCGTTTATAATATTAGTAGGATAATACTACTTAGCTGACATTTAAAGTAATACGATTTTTTGGCAGCAGATGGCCCACCTGATGTTTAGAGGTTACCATTACCTATAACAGACCACGCAGGCCACGCTCATTATAAACATGCACTTGATAGACTACTCTGCGTCCATCAACCTGAGGCATACAGGTGTTTAGGCCTTTAATTACACCGGCACCCACACCCTTCAAACCGGAACACAGCAAGCTGCTTAGCGGCAGAAATAGGCATGGTGGTATTACTTGGACAAGGCCTACACTAAGAGCTCTACTACTACTAAATTCCTATTTATCAACCAGAGATGTATTCCATACAGCGCTTCAAACTGCACTGAGAAAAATGGATTTCGAGCCTAAGGTTAAAAAAGTCTTACACCGTTGAATTGAAATTACGCTGGGCGAGTTTGTAACGCTTACGTTAGTTTTTACCTTTCAAAGTGAATACGTCAAAATGATACCGTCTATTACACTTACACAGAACGACCGGAACAACTTTATAAGGCGTTTCTGTTCGTTGTTACGTTTGGTTTTTTGCCTTCATACGAACAAAATCGCCGTAATAACGGCACTTTTGGCTTTTCATTTTTCTCAGCGTGGGCTGCCCTTTGTTTTTCAGAATGGTGCTAGGAACAATGTTCCTCGGTGGCCATTTGATGTCGACCAACCAGATGTCTGCTGGTGATGTTATGGCGTTTCTTGTCAACGCACAGACGGTACAGCGCTCTGTAGCACAACTGTCGCTGCTGTTTGGCTCTGTTGTCAAGGGTGTCAGTGCGGGCGGACGAGTTTTTGAGGTAACTTCATCATTGTATTCAAGCACCGGTGGTTGATAAACCATGGATGAACCGTAACCGTGGATGAATCATGGATGAACCATGGATGAACCATGGATTTTGTATAAGCGCCTCTAGCGTATGTGATGAAAACTATTATCACTCTGGACTGTGAGGCCACTAAATATGCAATTTCGTACTTGTTGATCTGGAAACAATAAAAATGTATATTAAAAATTATTCCCTCAAGTGGGATTAGTAATTAAATCAAGCATGTAGATGGAGCCACCGTCGCTAAAGTATCGTATTATAAGGACCCTAAGACTTATTTCATCGGGTCCCATTGGCTCTCGATAGCGCACTAGCGCATTCCTGTATCAAGGGTAGGGTCGTGCTGAAAAGTACTTTGTGTATCCCACTCGAAGGAATTTTTGGCATAGTATAAAATCTTTGTAATTTCCTTTAGTGCAGATAAGCACTATAAAAAAAATTTAAAATTTATTCTTTGCTTTCAGTACATAAACAAAGTGCCCGCAATGGATACATCTGGGCGGAAGGTGATAAAGTACCACCAGTTCCATGGAGATATTGAGTTCAAGGATGTCACATTCGCTTACCCAACCAGACCTGAAGCGGTGAGTTCGATGTAATAATAATCTTTATGTGTAAATTATCTTGTAAAGATGTAATAGTCGTCACACAAGAACCACGCGCCATATAACGCTGCCACTGAACTCTAAAACTGCAGTTCAGTGCAGTTCAGTACTATGGAGGGGGTATGAAAGCACTGTTCTTTCTCTCTTTCTCTCATAGCCAGTTCATCATCATTGGCAGCTTGTTTTAACCCACTGCTGGGCATAAGCCTCCTCCCTCAGAGGCCACTCATTACGGTTTTGGGCCTTTTGCATCCAGGTCTTTCCCTGTACAGCAACGATGTCATCCACCCATCTGGCTGTTGGTCTGCCAAGGCCTCTCTTGTGTCCTCTAGGCCACCACTCTGTTAGAGCCTTACTCCACCTGCCATCAGTATAGCCAGTTACGTTTCGTATATTAAAGAAGTTTTACTTCAGTCGTGTGGTCTAAAGAACACTGTTTTTTTTTATTTATTTATATCTCCGTCAATCGACGTCCGTTTTGACGACCGATGTGGCGCGGCGGGCGAATGTCCGCCTGCGACGCTGGAGGTTGCGGGTTCGATTCCCGCCTTGGGATAAATGTTTGTACGATCTGTAAATATTTATTCCTGTTCTGGGTGTTTTCTATGTATAATAAAAAATATCTATGTATGTAATGTATTGTATTAAGTATATCAGTCTTCTAGTACCCATAACACAAGCTCTGCTTAGCTTGGGGCTAGATGATGCCGTGTGGATTGTCCAAAATTATTAAAAAAAAAAAAAACACGACAAAGAATCCTATGATTGGCATAGATGTTTATAATTTCAGATAGTGCTCAATAACTTCAACTTGAAAATACCTGCGGGCAAAACTGTTGCTATCGTCGGTACTTCGGGCAACGGCAAGTCTACTATAGCTGCATTGTTAGAAAGGTACTGGAATGTGCCACCAACTTGTCATAGTAAACGGCGTAGAGAGATACATACGGGTTTTAGTAAAGATCCCTAATTTTTTTTAAAATATTAATAGTCTGTCACCCGGGGATAGTGTAGCTTCCCAACTGTGAAATCATTTTTCAAATCGGTCCAGTAGTTTCGGATTAGCCTACACTTCTTACAGCACCTGCAATAAAGTAATTAATGCTTTAACATTATTTCGGGTGCTGTAGGAATTGCACATCTATAAATGTTTATTTTTTCCTATAATTTATTTTATTTTTATTCAAGACCTGTCAGATCCTACAAGGAGGCTTGATTGCTAACCAAACGTGAACTGATTTGATAATTTCTGTAAGTGGCGTATAGTGCTTAGTTAGTGCTGAAGGCACAAATTAAGTAGGACAATGTACGTGCTCGTACACAGAACGTACAAGCATTTATCCCAAGGCGGGAATCGAACCCGTAACCTCCTGCGTCGCAGGTGAACATTCGCCCGACGCGCCACATTGGTCGTCGTTAATCATCTTATTATTATATATCTCGTTATTTCTGCCGCCAAGCAGCTTGCTGTGTTTCGGTTTGAAGGGCGTGGGCGCCGGTGTAATTACAGGCACATGAAGCTTAACACCTGTATGCCTCAGGTTGATGGACGCCGAGTAGTGCATCGTCGGTGACGTTCCTAACGAGCGTTACCTACGAGGCAATGCTTTGTTTGTTAACGATGTGCAGGCAGATGTGTTAGCAGGTGGGCCATCTGCTTGTTCCATCAACAAGTTGTATAAAAAAAAACACTTGCCATCGTTCTTTCAGGTTCTACGACGTGAACGAAGGTAGTGTTACAATAGACGGGACAAATGTGAAGGAGTTTGACTGCAGCTGGCTAAGAGGCCGCGCTATCGGACTTATCAGTCAAGAGCCAGTTCTATTCGCGACATCTGTTAAGGAGAATATACGTTACGGACGACCTGAGGCCACTGACCCTGAGGTAAAGATTTGAATAAAATAGAAAATAGAAATAGAAGTACTTTCTTGAGGTTCTTTGAGGATGTCTGAGGGAGTAGTCAGTGGTACGTTCAGATATTATTAAAAAAATAATGCTGGACAATCCAAACATCATCATCTAGCCCCAACTTAATATAATACACTAGCGGTCCGTCCCGGCTTCGCACGGGTTTTAGTAAGGATCCCTAATTTTTTGAAAATGTAATATAGCCTATGTCACCCGGGGATAGTGTAGCTTCCCAACGGTGAAAGAATTATTCAAATCGGTCCAGTAGTTTCGGAGCCTATTCAATACAAACAAACAAAGTTTTCCTCTTTATAATATTAGTATGATAATATTAATATTAGTATTCGTCCGGGGAAGTACTGTCACCATACCTATTTCTGCCGCCAAGCAGCTTGCTGTGTTCCGGTTTGGAGGGTGTGGGTGCCGGTGTAATTACAGGCACATGAGGCTTAATACCTGTATGCCTCAGATTGATAGACGCTGAGTAGTGCATTGCAGGGCACGTTCCTAATGAACGTGACCTGCGAATACTTTGTTATAGGCGATAGTAACCACTTAACATCAGGTGAACCATCTGCTTGTTCCATCAGCAAGTAGTATTCAAAAAAAACATGCATAGATATTCTTTATTATGCATAAAGGAATATTATAAATATGGAATGTTCTTTTTTGTTCTTTCTTTTTTTTGGTCACATTGTGTTCACATTTAATTGTGTACCTAGAATAAGTACCTACATAAGAACCTATGTGTTTTAGTAAGACAAATAAACGTTTTATCTATCTATCAGGTGATGCAAGCGGCGATGATTGCGAACGCTCATGAGTTCATCGTTGGCTTCCCCGCGGGATATGACACGTTGGTCGGTGAGAGAGGCATGGCGCTCAGTGGTGGACAAAAACAACGCATTGCCATCGCCAGAGCTGTGCTGAAGAACCCTCCTCTTCTTGTACTGGACGAGGCTACCAGGTATAACCTACGTTCACCCGGGCTAAGTAAGATGTGCAACGTGTGATATGTCGCGCTTGACACGAGATATCTAAATATATATAACTCAAAGGTGACTGACTGACATAGTGATCTATCAACGCACAGCCCAAACCACTGGACGAATCGGGCTGAAATTTGGCATGCAGGTAGATGTTATGACGTAGGCATCCGCTAAGAAAGGATTTTGATTTATTCTATCCCCAAGGGGATAAAATAGGGGATGAAAGTTTGTATGAAACTTTGTCAATTTGAAACCGATCGGGCTGAGACTTTGCATGCATAAAGCTACTATGATTTTATCCCGAAAAAATAACGGGAACGGGAAAAAACTGCCACGCAGGCGAAGCTGCGAGCGGCCGCTAGTATTCTATATTGGTACACAATGTTCAAATTTGTAGAAAAAATACCCATAAATAGGCTAAACATTGGCGCTAGATGAGTCTTCATTAGACGAGTTCGGTTTTTAACACGGTCTTAGCACAGGGATGTGACTATTTTGCAAGAGAAAATAAGTAGACAACATTTTTCTAAGTTTGAAGATCAAGAACTCCTAGTTTATCTAGTTCATTTAGAGAATTTTCTGTTTAAATTTTTTAATTTATACTTTTTTATATTTTACAGTGCGCTAGATTCTGCAAGCGAAAAAGTTGTGCAAACAGCTTTAGAAACGGCAGCTAAAGGACGTACCGTGTTAGTTATCGCCCACAGATTATCTACCGTCATGAATGCAGATCTTATAGTAGTGCTCAACAAAGGAAAAATTGTTGAGGTAACTTAATATTATTTATTATTATTATTAATTTTATTATATTCACTCTTTGCTTCTTGGTTAATCTAAGTGCATCTTGGTTGCTTTTTACGACATTCATTCTACGCCGCCGCACCGAGATCATCACAAGGAATTTTTCGAATAGAAAAATTTAAAGGTACACGACCGGATTCGAACCCAGTGACAACACATGTGACAAACTGGCAGCGAGTCGCTACTTGTGACAAAGTGGTAGCGAATTGCTACATGTGACAAATTAGCGATTTGTCGCTATATGTGACAAAGTGGCAGCGAATTGCTACATGTGACAAACTGGCAACAAGTCGCTATATGTGACAAACTAGCAGAGAGTCGCTACATGTGACCTAAGCTAAGGGGCACGTTAATCTGTTGGTCTCAGGTCGTCAAGTCATGATAGCCAAATTCTACGCCTGCTTATGGGGCCTAAAACTCTACTGAACTAAAGTTTGTTACTGAAGTCAGAACTGAAATCAGAAGCCTATCTATCAGTCCCAGACATTTTATATAGAAGTGATTACACTAGAGGAGACAGCGTGGATCTGCTCCCTGCAGCTGTCTCTGTATGTCCCGTACAAAACGTCTGAGTCAGTTGACGCTTTAGTTAAACGCTTAGTGAAAGCGAAATCACAATAATTCCACGTTATGCTAAAGAATTCGTTTAAACGCATAGCCAAAGTCAAAAAGCAGTTATTCAGTAATATCCGCAGAGATCATCTTACAAGCTTACTTTTTGACATGTAGGCTATTATCAAATCATTATTTTTTTCTTTTTAGATGGGAACACACGATCAGCTGAAAAAACAAAAAGGATTCTACTGGAACTTAATTAAACAACAGGATCAAGAACCAGAAGGGAACAGCGGGTTATGAGACTTGTAAAAAAACAGTTTATTTATTAGTAGTAGAACTCATTGTGAAAGAGTTTGTCCGGGGAAAACCTACCACCTGTGGTAGATTGTGATCTGTCGTCAAGTAGTGAGGGCCAGATTGCTGTGTTTTGGTTTGAAAGGAGTATTGGTGTAGGTGTAAGGAGGAAATCACTAAACATCAGGTGGGCTATTTAAGCAGGTATGGAAGTGACGGAACAAGCGTTCTGTCACTTTCTCATAAAAAAAACAATAGCTTAAACAATACTTATAGAAAATTATGTATATTTGAGGGTGTGGTGGCCTAATTAAGTAAAACTTTACTATCTACAATCGTTGTTTTTTATAGAAATGTTGATACCAGTTACAAAATGTATTTATGTAAGCTTGTAATTAATTTGTAAGGTTTATTAGTTTATTGTTTTTCTATTAAAAATTTGTTTTGTTCCTAATAGTTTAGGCTGTGAAGGTATACATTTTTAATAAATTATTTCTTATTATGAGCACTTTTTCGTATTATTTTATTTGATTTTAGATAGATAGAAAAAACACTTGCATTGACATGAAGAACCCATGTAAGTCACAGAGTACTTTTTATGTAAGTACTTTATGATGTAAATATGCTGATGCCATAGCCAACTCAAAATTCCACAGACCTACAGATACCCCGTATTACATCAAAATTCATACATATACTTGCATGGACATTGACACTTAGACCTAGGCTGTGACCTAGGTAATTCTAATAAAAATATATAATAAATACCTAGATATTGCAGCCGATAACGCGAGGGCTGGGGTAAAACCCACAAGGGAAAAATCCCTTAGCTAAAGTTTGGTAATTAGAAAGAATAAATTTATAAGAATAACCAAAAGAGGATTGGCTTCATTCAGATCTCTGTTGATATTTACACTGCTTTTTGATGAAGGAAGGATGATACCAAGATTTTTTCAAATGTCAAGTTATATTATTACAACAATGTCGCACATCATTTTTCAAATAATTTTTGGCATCGCTTTGGTACCTACTTGTGGACTAATTTTTTTGTTGGTAGAATATTCATAACAAAATGTAGTTTTTTGGCCGCAACTGTCATTCCATCGTTCTAATATTTTTGATCGAGTTTAATCTTAGATTGTGATGCCAAGTTAGGCGATTTTTTGCCATTTAGGCCATCTCAGAAGGGTCCGGACGACAAAAAATGCGATAAGCAACTTATGATTTTTTTTAAATAACGTTAAAACTCATGTATGAAACGTATTTGCTTACAATTTCCTTCAGTTAAATAATTAGTTCCGCGTCTCTTTTTTCACCTCACTAATTCAGGTCCTCCAAAAGTAGCTGTTTGAGAACCAAAAAGTTCGTCTCTTCTTTTTACTCTTAGCACTGGAAATTTGGCGAATTCTTCGAGCTTTTATCTGGCAACCCTTTGGTTGGTTGTGTTGATGCGCCAGAGTATTTGTTGTATTTTGTTTTGCTTGCTGGTTAAAGTAGTTAGCGAGGTATTAGTTAAAAGTGGTAAAATTCCTCTAGATGTATTTAAAGTTCGTTTCTTTCATCTAAACTTTTTTGAGTGTGTGTGAGTTCTATTTTATTACACTTACCACAGCTCTATGTAAGTTGTTATACCTTCTAGTACCTAAGTAAGTACCTACCTAAGTTGTTACTTGTTACTCACTTTTCATAAATTGTAATACTTATGCACCGCAAAAGACTACGACAGAAGCGTGAATACTTACTTAATAAAAACTTCAGTAAAGACTTTAAAAATAATAAAATTACTTTAAGATATAACTAAGAAACTTTATTATCAGTGGAACGATACGGATCACATAGAATTATTTATTGTCCTAGGTGAATCAAGGTGCCAGCTTCAATAAAACTTCAGTACTTGGACGATAGGTACCTACCTAACTTAAGGTTCTGCTACCTACCTATACCAAAACTAGACTAGGTTTGTCAACCTCCTATTATAGTGCCTTAATGGGGCTCACTTGTCATTCCACCACTGTATTTATGTGAATTTTGTATCTCCTAACCCACCATGTGATGACAATAAATGTATTGAGTATTGAGACTGGAACGTAACTTAAAGTAGGTAGGCTACCATAAATTACCTACCTACATTGATAACTTTTGAGTTGAAGGTATTTTATTCAATTCAAACACTACTTAGCTACCAAATTAATCAATGTCACCTGATTAGTGTCCAAGTAGGCACCTGGATACTATCAATGTTTTCACTACCTACTGTAAAATATTTTTACAATAAGTAGGTAAGTAAATGATTTTTATTCTTATTATAATAGATAAAACTATCTCGGTTTGGTGAGGGGTCAAGTAGATAAGGCAATGATAAGGGCCTTTGGTGTAGCTTGCTTATTAACTGACAGATTAACTTAGTTAAGTGATGTTGTGGGCCTTGGGCAGTCACCATTTGGTTGGGTGACGATAGAGGTGATCACTAATAATTTGTCATTAATATTTTGACAGCCATTACATCTTTGTTTGTAGTAGACCTGCCTTCTGCGCTGTAGGTGGTGGTTTTGAATCACACTGGGAACAAACTTTTGTGTGAGAAACACAGATTCATTTCAAGATGATCCCTGCGAATATTACTGAATAAATGATTTTTGACTTTGACTGACCTTGACTTAAATAAATATTGTTGACACTTTTACACAAACTAGTAGAATCATTTTCAAAACTTTTGAATAAAAGGTATAACAATTAGGTTGCATGTTACAGCTTTTTCATATAGGTTTTTAATAATTTTCCAAAAGCGCTCTACGGCTGGAAATAAATAAGACAGTAACTATTCCTTATTGCAGGTAAAAATGGAAAACCTGACAAATCTTAAATTAACTATGAAGAAAATAGACACCAGTATGGCTGAGGTAAGTAAGAAGTAACTCCAACGGGTTTACATTGATTAATGCACATGAGAACAGGAAACAAAATCCCTTACATTTTTATTCATAAAGTTTCTCTATTAGGAAAAAAAATATAAAAGATAAAATAAGCTTTTTTACACTAATATTTTTTTTTCTAGCCTATCTTGTCCCACTGCTGGGCAAAGGCCTCCCCCAAAGACTTCCAGCTCTCTCTTTCCCGAGCCCTCTCCCACCACGTCCTTTCAAAGGCATCCAGATCGTCTCGCCAACGCTTTCTCGGGCGACCCAGTTTCTACACTATTATGCTCTGTAAACATATTTTACTAGAAAAACGCGCGTGAGTTTGTCCGCATGAAAATTCATACAAAAATCCCTACTATACCCATTTAGTGGCTGGATTTCGGGAATTCCATTCTTAATACACCTTTAGGTACCAAGACAAACATGCTTGGAAATTTTAAATTGCTGCGACCAGTAGTTTAGGCTGTGGGTTGTTTATATGCCAGCCAGTATTTTAGTAGTAGTAGAGCTCTTTGTGAAGGACTCGTCCGGGGAAGTACTACCACCATGCCTATTTCTACCGCCACGCAGCTTGCTGTGTTCCAGTTTAAAGGGTGTGGGATACCGGCGAAATTATAGGCACATGAGATTTAACATCTGTATGTCTCAGGTTGATGGACGCAGAACAGTGCATTGTAGGGCACGTATGTTTTGTTATAGGCGATGGTAACCACTTAACATCAGGTGAGCCATATGCTTGTCTCATCATCACTTATATAAAAAAAGGTCAGTCAGTCAATCTGTCAGGACAAAGATTCTTATAATTGGTATAGGTATATTTAAAATGTTTTTTTTTGTTTAGGAGTATATCAAAAAAGTCAATGAGTCCGCTGAGTGGCCAAAAGATGGGCAGTTTGTTGTTCAGAAAACTCCAGAAAATATAGAGGACTATGAAACAGTAACAGGAATAAGCACCTTCCATAGCCTGTTACGATTTCCAATCCCAGAAGAAGCTGTGAGCGCACTGCAGAAACATATATTTAAAAATGAAGAAATGTTTGTCCAGTTGGAATATTTAGCAAGAGGAACTGACCACAGGGATGTTAGAGAACACATTAAACTGATGTCTCAATATTTAATGTGCAGTTCTACGCTTAGAAATCCTGTTGAATTCAGTAAGCAATAGCTAGGCTACATTATAATTTCATTTGACGACCGATGTGGCGCGGCGGGCGAATGTCCGCCTGCGACGCAGGAGGTTGCGGGTTCGATTCCCGCCTTGGGATAAATGTTTGTACGATCTGCAAATATTGATTCCGGGTATTCTGGGTATTTTCTTGTATAATAAAAATATGTATTGTACTAAGTATATCTCTCTGTTAAAAACAGTACTTTAACAGTATGTTTTTAACTATCTGTACCTCAAAAACTATCGTAATTTTTATGACTTACAATTTTTACAGGGTTTCTATATTTCACTGAGAATACGTTTCTCTACAATTTGGTGTCTGTTGTTAATGGTTTCCATAGTACTTCATTCAAATCCGTCCAGCCTTTGGGCATCGTGGTTGGAAGCAAAAGCATGGTACCTCTATGCAGATTCTTCGTGGAACTTTGTCGTGATGTTGGGTAAGCTCGCGTTGCATTTTGTACTCCTATGATAAATATTTATGAACACTAGGTACAGTCAGCTGCACTAGAATGTATACAATTTGTAACTTTCACAACAGTATTACAGCAAAACAATGATCTCTTACACCTCGAAAAGTAAAAAGTCTTGAAATCAGTTGATGATCTTACTTATTTTTTGAATATTATCGTGTAAATATTTTAAGCACCGCTGTAAAACCATTTTGAAAATTACGAACTGTATACATTCTAGTGCAGCTGACTGTACCTACTATTATGGACTGAGTGAGCGAAGCAAACGAAAATCTCAGTGGTAACTGGAGCAATTTGGCTTTATGTGAGCGTTGTTTGTGTTATGGGTACTACCTAGATCACTGATATACTTAATGCAATACATTGCATTGCATACATAGATATTTTTATTATAAATAGAAAATACCCATAACACCCGCACTAAATATTTGCAGATCGTGCAAACATTTATTGGGCGGGAATCGAACCCGCAACATCCTGCGTCGCAGGCGGACATTTGCCCACCGCGCCACATCGGTCGTCAATTGTGTTAATTGTCATTATTTTGTTTCAGTATAACTACTGCATTAATTTACGCAAACCCGGGTGATGCTGAGAAGATAAAGGCTGCATGTAATCATTGGTTAGGTAAATATATATTACCTACTGATATAATCATCATCATCATCCTGCCCCTATCCCACTTTATATAGGGTCGCCAAGATGATCCCTGCGGATATTACTGAATAAATGATTTTTGACTTTGACTTTGACCACAACATGTTCTTTTCTTCCACTCCCCTCTATCAGCCGTCATATAAATTAAACCGCCGAAAAAACTGAAAAGCAACAGATTATATATCTTTTTTATCTAACCTTAATAACTAAGTTTTTAAATTAATGTAAGTATACCTAACTTGAGTCGGCGCCAAACAGTAAAACGTGATGAGCGGCGGCGGCACTGCATATAATCGCTGGAAAATACTGAGCGCTCACAAAGTTAATGTCAGCTAGACAGCCACTTTTTTGAAGTAATACTTCTAATGCGACTTCCAACAAGGTTGCGTTAAACGTTTGACACTATCATGGAGGGGGTATGAAAGCACTGTTCTTTCTCTCTTTCTCTCATAACCGGTTACGTTTCGTATATTAAAGAAGTTTTACTTCAGTCGTGTGGTCTAAAGTACACTCGGTTTTTTATGATGTCAAATTAATGCAACAATTATCTCGTTTCAGAATCTGATGACAGCATAGGATGTACAGGTGTTATCGCCGAGCGGTCTGACCTAGACTCCGCCATTGATGTTTTCATAGAGTCATCTGTCACGGTAAGGCCGTATTGTTATTAGTAGTAACTCTTTATGAAACCTTCTAAAAGAGAAACCAATGGATTTTTCTGTTTGAAAAATGTATGTGCGCAATGCCAGTTTTCAAACGGTGAAGGAAAATATCGTGAGGAAACCAGTTAGTATTCTAGCAACGGCGATGGGCTTGCAACCTGTCACGTACAATGAAACATGTTATTTGCACGTGGCTAGTAGCTAAGGGGGATAACCAACAATAAAAAGGTTTCGTGGTATCCAAAGATGGGTATTTACCCGGATTTTTTCCGAAGGGAGGGTTTTATGGGTTGGAAGTTTATTAACAATCGGTTCAGCTAGCGACCGTGTATCCAAGTAATCAGTAACTAGGTTTGAAACAATCGGTTTGGCTAAAGACCGTGTAATCAAGTGATTAGTAACTAGGTTTAAAAACAGTCGGTTCGGTTAGCGACCATCTAACCAAGTCATCAGTAACTAGATTTATAAAATATCAGTTCGGTTAGCGAACGTGTAACCGAGTGATCATTAACTAGGTATAAAAACCATCGATTTGGTTAGCGAACGTATAACCAAGTCATCAGTAATTAGATTTATAAACAATTAGTTTGGCTAGCGACCTATTTCTGATGATTTGTGATTGTAGGTAACTGTTCAAGTTTATTATTAACTTTGCAGGCACCGTGGCGGCTCACACAGATCTATGTCCAGGAGAGCATATTCGAAGATTTCAAAGACGCTCTCGCGGCGAAGGCGCGTGTTACCGAGGACAGTCGCTTGCTCGCCGGAGACAAGACTATGCTAATCGAATGTCTTCAGGACGGGCAAATCGGCATACAGGTACACGGTTACCGCACTACTAAGGAGCTGCTGACGTTTATAAAGACGCCTTATTTAAGCGTGTGGGCTGCAGAATCAGCAGTGTCCAACGAGATAGCACTGCGCACCACTTCGTCCACAGTATGGGTCAATGACTATGGCTCGTTCGACGGCCCGCCTCGAGCATCTCTCTCTGTCTACAACTTATTCCATTATAGTTCTTCTCATGTTCCTGGTAAGACAATCGATGATTTAAAACCTTGGGCGAAGCTTAATCGTGATGAACGTTTTAAAGCTATCAGTACTGCACTCAAAACCATCACTGAACCTGATAAACTGCCCGATATCGACTTGGACTTGCTTCGTCGTCGTGACGATAATTTTGTACATGTTACTGAGACGACTATTTGCTTTGGATTACAAAAGTCTGGTAGAATAATAGAGTTTGAAAACAATCATTGTTTTATGGCTGCATTAAATGTCCTTCTAATGGGTAATGCAGCTGCTATAATTGGTTTTTTCATGTCAAACAAATCTATTTCTAATTTTGTTACTCAGTTGAAGAAAAATGGAGTTCCGATTTATAAAGTGATTGATGGCTTGTCAAATTCCACGGATGATATTAAGCCAATGTATCCGATGGTTTTAGAGAAATTTAGAGTTATCCGCACGAACTACGGTACAATATTTGCAAATTGATTGCTATCTAGTCTTTGCAGCTTTACTACTCCACATCTGTTTAAGTGAATAATAATGTAAAAAGAATATTGCCTAAATACAATATTATACAAAACATTCTTACTATATTATACATTACATATGTAATATACAATGTATATATACATAATATACATTATAACTGCCTTGGTATATTTTGGTATGGCGACCACGAAACGAAGACGAAGCGTAGGACGTCCTCCAATCCGATGGACTGACGACATTGCTATGCCCGCGGGAAGTCGATGGATGGAAAAGGCTCAGAATTGTTCTTCCTGGAAACGTGTGGAGGATATGTCAGGCCTACAAATGGAAACTGCTGTTTCTCGGCTAAATCAAAAGAAAATTTTTAATTTACTTTTACCGTTGACTGATTTGAAACACGTTTCAAGGAAAATTCTTTATTGCATACATGATCACCAAAATTTTATTTACAATGAAACCTGGATAACATGGAAGAACTATTTACAGTTTAACGTAATTATTCTATCTACTTTACCTACATAATATTTACAAAAACATATTGAACAAGTATACCTTTGACTAATTTAAATCTATTTAACACTATGGTTACACCATAGGGCTTTTATGGCCCTTATAGCTACCTAATATTTTTGTTATTGCATGCGACCAACAGAAGCGCACCAAATTATATCGCGTCATCTGTGTGCGTTTCTATTGGTTTATTTGCTACACTTCACACTTAAACATTATGTAACAAAAACCCTGTCAGATTTATAAGATTCTTATTTCTGCATAGAAATGAAAGTCGTAATCATAAAAAACTTATGTCAGAAACCGAGTTAAAAAATTAAACAACAGTACACTAATATTTTTGATCTTTTTTTTCTCACAAAAGATTACATATTTGTGATCACATTTCGATACCTTAGCACTTCCTTGCGAATCAAAGAGGATTTTTGTTACATACTGCACCTAAGATGTAAATTATCTTTTGGTTTTCATAGTGATAATAAAACATTTTTACTGTTTAGTATCTGAATCACCCTATGATAAAGACCCCTTTACCTACTATTTTGTCAATATCTTAGCTAGAGTGATTTTAGATACCAAATTTTTTATATCAATTTATATTTTGACAAAGTATAATTTATTTAATTTACAATAAACTTTAACTTATTATTACGTATATAAGTAATAAAAAAATGTGCGCCCGTGTCATGTCCGTGTGTGATAAGGTAAGAACATAGGTAATGTAGAAGTTTCAAATCATATTCTGCATAAACCCAGGTCCTTATCACCTTAAATGGAAGAATAACAAACATAACAGATATTTTAATTTTTTTAGTACCTTTTAGTGTATTTTTGCTTAATTTTTGAGTTATTTTGAGTGTTTTTTTTTTCAAAATATAAGCAACGGCAGTGATAAAAAAATCTTATAGCTAAGAATAGTGCGTATTCTATTGCAATCTTTTATAAACGGGTAATAACAATCTTTATCTGGGCTAGTTTTAAGCAGAAACCCAGAACAAAATTTATAGGTTAGAATATATAATAATATAATAGATATAATTACCCTTGTGTTTATTTTTTAAATAAAATATATACCTTTGTATTTTTTGTTTTATTCTCGGAATTAATGACAAATAGTTTAATTCTAATGTGTTGTTGTTACATATATAGTTTATGTAAAAAATAATTGACCAATCGGCTTTTGCACATCTATGTTGAACTAGGCTATGCGAAAGATATTTGTTGATCTAGATAAAACTAGACAATTCTGAATTATTAATAGGTTGGTGCACAACACATCATCTATGACTAATGATTGAAGGTACCTACTACCAATTGAGATGAAAATCTAGTTAGTTTGATATAATTTGAATATTTAACTTCATGGAGTTTCACTGGAGTTTTTTGTGTCATATCTGTGTAAAATTTACGATTATTTCTGTGATGTTAGTTGTTGCTAGAGTATGTATACCAATTTATACATACTATGTATATACGTGTATGTACATACATGGTACTTGGTTTGAAAGAAGGTAAATTATTACTAAAGTATAATATTACAGTCATTTAACTATCTTAGATTAATTACGTCATCATCTATTAAATACCTATTCTTACCTTTTCATGTAGATAAATTATTATTTTACAATTGAAGTACGTATGTGGTAGTGTAAAACTATTATTATTGTTATGGTCTGCTGCTGATAATGTTTTATGTGCATTTTGTAAATACCTACCTTTGTAGATAATAACAATAAATATTTGTAGACATTTTTACACAACTGTTCTTACGCTGTTTTTTATACAATGATGTATGGAAACTAATTATATAAGTAGGCTTTTATTATTAAATATTATAAATTCCAAATATTTTAAAGTAGATGTCATGCTTACAACTAACAGGGAATCGAATTGTGGATCCTTTTTACTAGTATCAACTATGGCCACACTGCTAGACAACGAATGATCTTCAAACATCTTAGTGTTGTTAGGTATTAACTAGGTACTAAAAATAACAAAGTCCCTACTATCTAAATGTATATATTACAAGATGTATATTTCGTAATATTATTGTTGTAACATTTATTACAGAAATGACAAAAATAAAGTTACTTAACTATATTTACCATCTTACCGTTAATCTAACTAATACAACACAAAATTGGAGTAACTCTTATTTTGAGCCCATTATAATAATAATAACGTTTTTTTTTCATAATAAAATTTTCCAGATGTAGACGAATTAGGTATTTATTTGACCTTGATAATATGATAAAATAATGTTTTACCTAAAACATTACCTACGGCAGAATCACATTAAACCCGCGCTATGTCTCGCGACGCGTTGGTCGATCCCGTATACTTTGTATAGAAGTGATTACACTAGAGCAGACGGCGCGGATCTACTCCCTCTGGCTCTGTCTTTGTCTCTCCCATACAAAATGTCTGAGACAGTCGAAGCGGGACGTGTCTGATGTGATTCTACACTGAGAAAAAAATGCTACGTACATGACTCGATTTTGTAATGTATATGCAATTTACTACTTACTACGCATGTAGCATACGTAATAAGTGATCCGCTTATCTATAAATGGTGAATCTTACTTATGCAGTTGTAAGCCGGGCCATGCTCCGTAATGGCATTACAGAAATATACTTATAATGTTGTTACATACTTATTTCATCTTTATAACCAAGGAGCAGTTGATAGTTACGTATTTTAAGTAGCTGCAGTATTTACAAAATGATATCGATTCTACATAGGTACTTAGTGCATAAGGTGGCCAGCTACTTAGAATAAGTAACAGATAACGTTATATCAATATGAGGTACACATTCAGCATCTGGCTACTTAATCTTTACCTGTTACGTATTGCGCCTACTTACCTACGATTGATAGCTACTTATTTTATGTAGCCGGTTATATTTTTATCTGTATACTTATAACATCTTCCTGCCTACTTACTAAAAGGTTGATAGCTACGTATTGTAGATAGCTGACAGCAATATTTCAGCATGCGGCATAGTTACAACATGTGACTAGCTACGTTCAATAAGGAGTCGGTGGTTTACCATAATACGTATTCCGCCTACTTACAAAAGGTAGATAGATATGTTTTATAAGTAGCCTGTTACACAATATCTGTATACTTACAACATTAAGGGACCGACGTACAATAAAGATGACAGATACGTAAAATAAGGTTGATGGCTACGTATTGTAGATAGCTGACAGCAATATTTCAGCATGCGGCATAGTTACAGCATGTGACTAGCTACGTTCAATAAGGAGTCGGTGGTTTACCATAATACGTATTCCGCCTACTTACAAAAGGTAGATAGATATGTTTTATAAGTAGCTTGTTACACAATATCTGTATACTTACAACATTAAGGGACCGACGTACAATAAAGATGACAGATACGTAAAATAAGGTTGATGGCTACGTATTGTAGATAGCTGACAGAAATATTTCAGCATGCGGCATAGTTACAGCATGTGACTAGCTACGTTCATTAAGGAGTCGGTGGTTTACCATAATACGTATTCCGCCTACTTACAAAAGGTAGATAGATATGTTTTATAAGTAGCCTGTTACACAATATCTGTATAGGTACCTACTTACAACATTAAGGGACCTACGTACAATAAAGATGACGGATATGTAAAATAAGGTTGATAGCTACGTATTGCAAATAGCTTACAGCATACAGAAGCAGCGTCCGCGTGGCTGTAATTAGCACAGATCCACCTACACCAATTTGCAAATGCATAAAGCTAAGTAGGTAGGTACCTACTACATTTTGAAACCTATGATGATACAATATAGGTACCTACTTAAGTACTTACTTAGAATAAGTACTTATCTAAATCACAATATTTTATACATATCTATTTAGGTAGGCAAGTGGTTAAATAGGTAAAGTAGGTAAGTAAATAAATACTTACTACAATTAGGTAGGTACCTAGACTAGACTATACTATAGGTAGGTACCTACTTACCTTTACATACTTCTCATAATTAAGTAGGTAAATACCTACCTGCCTACTTAGCTCTCATAAAATGGTGACAGCGAGCTGGTCTGATGATGGCGTCAAGGTCTGTTCAACGGAACTCTTCAATAAATGGTCCGATTGAGTTGAAACTTGGTTACCTACCTACTACCAAGTTAGTAAGGAAGTAGGTAATCAGAATTTAAGTCGAAAGTAGGAAGGTAGGAACCTTGGTATGATAAGTCGAAACAATGCAAGTCTACATTATATGATGATAATAATAGGTATTTTAAGTAAATTACGACAACGCCGTAGTGTCATGGTTAATTACCTACCTACCTAGGTGTTTCAAGTAGTTTTATTGTGCTAACTTAGCTCAATGACCCAATGTTGCACTCATGATCTGAAAGCTGGCATACCTACCTATGGCACGGAAAATAAGAGGCGGAAGTAAAGACCATATGATGATCATAAAAAAACATAAAAATCAATAAAATCATAAAAAACCGGCAAAGCGCGAGTCGTACTGGCGCAAGAAAAGTTCCGTACCATTATCTATATGTATACTTATTAAAATATTTCAAGTGTCTAGGTACGTAGGATAATAGTTACAGGTAGGTACCTACCTACCTGTAACTATTATCAATATCAAGCCAAACGAACATAAAAATCATGTTTTTGTATGAGAGCCCCTTAAACATTTATTTTGCTCTACTTTTAGGGTTCCGTAACCACAGGGTTAAACGGGACCCTATTACTAAGACTTCGCTGACTCTGTCTGTCTGTCTGTCCGTCTGTCACTAGTCTGTATCTCATGAACCGATATAGTTAGAGAGTTGAAATTTTGATGATGTATTTCTGTTGCCGGTATAACAACAAATACTAAAATCACAGAATCAACAGAATAAAATAAATAAACCTATAAGGGGGCTCTAATACAGCAATCGGGATTTTTAGCCGTTTTTATTTCAGATAATGGTACGGAACTCTTCGTGCGCGAGTCCGACTCTTACTTGGCCGGGTTTTTTTAGTAAGTATTTGTTGTTATAGCGGTAACAGGAATACTTATCTACATCATCTGTGAAAAATTCAACTCTCTAACTACCTACCTATTCATGAGATACAGCCTGGTGACAGATGGTAACTTCATTTTCATTACATAAGTAGGTAAGTTACCTACTTGTTTATAGTAGTTTGTTTTGTTACCTACGTACAAGTATGCCGGTACGTTAAAATACGTATCCCGATTACTTAGCTCTTTAGGCGCCAAATTTGTGCCCTTTGCTAAAGTGTTGCCAATTTAGCAAAGCGACGGCAAGTTGTGCCCGATGTTTCCAAAAATAAGCACCAGATTTATGATAAAATAATGATATTTGAGAATGGAAGAAAACTAATATTCCCTTCAGTCAATTTGCTTTATTCTAAACCTTTTTGAAAGAATGCTGGGTTGGCTTGCTATAGATGCATTTATTTTCTAATTATGTAGGTAAGTACACGCGACTTCGTCCGCGCAGAAATAAACAAAAAAGTTATTTAGTTTTTTTTTGTTCTTGCATTACTTTATTATTTATTTTTAGTTCTTCGTATTATCTTTATTGAAAAATGAACCCGCGGGATAGAAGCGGTGGGAGGTGCCCGACGTGACGGCGCATTAGTGGCATGCGCGTACCTGTGTAGGTATTGGACATTTTCGAATTTTTCAAAAAAAAAAGTAGCCTGAGTTACTCCTTATTGCAGCAGCTATCTGCCAGTGAAAGTCCCGTCGACATCGGTCCAGCCGTTCCAGAGATTAACCGGAACAAACAAGACAGACAGACAGACAAAAATTGTAAAATGCTATTTTGGTATATGTATCATACATATATACATTCATATGCATGTAGTAAAAAGCGGTTATTTTAATATTACAGACACTTCAATTTTATTTATTTGTATAGATGCGTAAAATAAATCTGCATATTTTTTTGGATTTCTCTGGATTTTGAAATCTTCGTCTGGCAACACTGGCTTGCAGTTAGAAATGTTAGAATTTAATTTACAATTGTACATTCTTTTCTACGACCGCCGCGCCGCCACCCGGGCCGCAGCCGCGCCGCCCGGGCCAAGCCGCCCGCTAGTAGTATTTTGTGGGTCCACATTCAAATAAAATTCTACAATTTCTACATAATGTAATACACAAAATAAGAAGCCAGCAAAGTATTCTGTGAAACGAGCCAAGTGTCAGTATCTGCCGCTGCTGCGCCCACTGCTGATGCCGACGGCGACTGCGCAAGACACAAGAATGATCTTGGGTGTAGATCTGAAATTGGAAAACGACGAGCAAGTATTTCGCGGTAAGTTTGCAGTGAAATGTTTGACCCTTGCTATTTGGTTTCTAGATTTCACGTTTTAGGGTAAATACCTACATCAAATGAACGCCTCAAGCTATTATTTCACGTTGTGGGATAGACTTGCGTTTTGCATTACCTACGCTTATCACTAAGATTAGGTAGGTACGACGCGTAATCTTAAGCTAAACGTAAGTACATATATATTATCTCCATGGGCTAAACATTAACATTGGTAGGTAGGTAGTAGTTAACTGTTGATGTGGTTGTAGATGGTACCGATGGCACGCATTTACCGCGTAGGTAGGCCGTCGGCGGCTCTGATGCTTTGTAACTCTTATTGGGTTGGTACATTCATCATGGATTCCAGTCTGTATCTTTGCAGATAAATGCAGTCTTAGTTTGGATTATATTTATGATTCACCACACACATCCAATACATTGAAAATCAATAACCTAATTATGTACTTATCTGCTTTTAGAAAACAACATTGATGTGGATGTGTTAGCCCTTATGAGTGCTGGAGAACTCCGAGAACTAATCCCCAAAATAGAAGATCACATATACTTAGTCCGGCAGTTGGCACAAGAACTCACTTTTGCAATAGGTAAGTACTTTTAAACTTTTTGCCTAGAAACCTACTTGATTGAAATACTGAGCTTAGTCATACTTAAGGGCAAATTATTGCTAAACATATTTTTTTCTCCTAACTAACTTTTATGAAAGTACCTACCTACCTACCTACATAGTTGGCTAGTCATGATGACGATGATGATTAAACTAGAATTTGGAACTATCAGCAAAAAAAATGGGCACAAGACTGGGTTCTAAGGTAGAATGAAGATAGGTTTACATTAAGTTCCATTTTTTATGTTTCAATTCAAGCAAAGCTTAGCCCATCTCGGAGCACTATGGTGAAACATGGGCACAGTGAATAAAGACTAGGACCTATATTTGCGCTCTCATTTTTTTATATTTCAGATTGTTGAAGACACTGATGAGTATTTCCCGATCCTATCAGATGACAACAATATAGACATAGTGCCTAACCTGATATTGAATCATCAGATTCATCTGCATCTGCCTTAGTAACTGCCATCAGATCTAATGTGAGTTATGTAAGTATTAATAATATAAGTATAATAAAAATATCGACGTATTGTATTGTTTAAAGTATATATCGGTCATCTAGTACCCATAACACAAGCACTGCTTAGCTTGGGGCTAGATGATGTTGTGTAGATTGTCCAGCATTATTATTATTATTATTAGCTATTAAGCAACTAGGCGAGGAGGTACTTTCGTTAACAAAGTAATAAATTTGTTACAGCTTCAAGAAGATTTTAAATATAAATGTACCCTGGGAAAGAGAACAGTTTATTATCTATGCTTCTATCTGAAGAAAGAAGAAATAATAGACTACGCCAAACAAAAAGCTCGACAAAGTAGAGACAAACATTATTCTGCTACTTTATTACATTTAATTGGCCTGATCCAGAGTAAGTATCTGTTCGTGTCACTGAGGCGTTATTTCCAATTGTCTCCGACGTTTGTCCCCACAAGTCTCTTTAAAAGTTACATCACATTTTTAGGACGTGCACTTTTTAGATTTTCTGCAAAGTTATGGTGCAAGTGACATGTTACTTAAGTATTTTATAAGTCGATTTGGTGTTTTTGTATACCTAAATAAAGTAAAGTTATAATTAAGAATTTAAAAATTAAAGAAGTAAAGAAAACATTAAGAGTTTTACTTGTACTTATGTGCTAAATGTTGTTTACTGGCATACTATACTGCCTCGGACTTAATACCATGGAGTGTTATACTTTGTTTAGGTGTTGTATTATTATTATATATTTAACTGATTGATTGTATGCTTAGAATGTGCTTTTTATGTTGTATACTAGCTCGTATTCATACAACATGGTGTTTTTACTTATGCTTAGGTGTTGTTCATGTACTATACTAGCTCGTATTCATACAACATTGTGTTTTCCCACTTATGTTTCGGCGTTACGTACTATACTGGCTCTTATCCATGCAACCTGTAGTAGTTCTGAGCCGGTACAGTACGTATTCGACACCATTACATAAGTAGAACACACCATGCTGTAAGTAATCTGGGCCAGTATAGTACTAGTACCACACCTGTACGTAAGTAGAACACACCATGCTGTACGTAGTCTGAGCCAGTACACTACGTATACGACACCATTACATAAGTAGAACACACCATGATGTACGTAGTCGGAGCCGGTACAGTACGTATTCGACTCCATTACGTAAGTAGGACACGCCATGCTGTACGTAGTCTGAGCCGGTACAGTACGTATTCGACACCATTACGTAAGTAGGACACGCCATGCTGTACGTAGTCTGAGCCGGTACAGTACGTATTCGACACCATTACGTAAGTAGGACACGCCATTCTGTACGTAGTCTGAGCCAGTACAGTACGTATTCGACACCATTACGTAAGTAGGACACGCCATGCTGTACGTAGTCTGAGCCGCTACAGTACGTATTCGACACCATTACGTAAGTAGGACACGCCATGCTGTACGTAGTCTGAGCCGGTACAGTACGTATTCGACACCATTACGTAAGTAGGACACGCCATGCTGTACGTAGTCTGAGCCGGTACAGTACATATTCGACACCATTACATAAGTAGGATACGCCATGCTGGACGTAGTCTGAGCTGGTACAGTACGTATTCGACACCATTACATAAGTAGGATACGCCATGCTGGACGTAGTCTGAGCCGGTATAGTAGGTATTCTACAACTGTACATAAGTAGGAGAGTCCGTGCTATAAGTAGCCTGAGTTGGTACAGTACATATTCCATACCTGTACGTAAGTAAGACGCACCATGCTATACGTAGTCTGAAACAGTGCAATACGTACACAGGGAAGAACTGCATGCCACTTATTTAAGTAGCAACGTATTCTACGCCTGTACATAAGTAAGAGAGACAATACTGTAAGTAGTTTGAGTCAGTATAGTACGTATTCTACACCTGTTCGTAAGTAGGACAGACTATGCTGTACGTAGTCTGAGCCGGTACAGTGTACATTCTACACCATTACATAAGTAGGAGAGCCCATACTGTTAGTAGTCTGTGCAGTGGCGGATTTGCAGTCTCGGCCGCCCTAGGCCCCAAGCTATCAGCCGCCCCTTTCTCAGCATCGACCATATACTGCCCTACGGTCGTGGCCGCCCCTAAATCTGGCCGCCCTAGGCCCGGGCCTACAGTGCCTTAGGGTAAATCCGCCACTGAGTCTGTGCCAGTGAAGTACGTATACAATGAAGGTATTTAGTAGGACAGTTGAGGATTGCATGCTACTTATTTTAAGTAGCAAAACGATACAGGAGTAAATTACGTATGCCGGTCGATGAAAAAATTCATGGTGCCGGCTACTTAAGTATAGCTACGTACGCGACATGGTGCCGGCTACAATCGTCATTCTGTATCGTTTTGCTACATAAATTACGTAATCCGGCTACGTAAATTTCTCTCAGTGTAACTTTATTCGTGCCGGGGTCACCAGTTCAACAGGTTCAGCATCAATGTATCTTTTGAGACACACCCAAGTTATTTTTTATTGATACACTTATTTAATAATATACAAAAACATCTAGGTATTTACCTATTCCGTTTGGAAGTTATGTAACAGTGTGGTAATAAAGTCCACATTGATATGTGGCTGTTACCAGTACCCGCCACATAATTCACTGTCACAAAGTACTAAAAGTATTAGATTTAGATATCTTTTGATTGGAATAAAGCTTGTGCTCAGACAATAGGTATCAATTAGTAGTAGAAAAACCTTAGTAGTTTAGTAATAGTAGTTTCTAAAATTGTACTTAATAAAGTATCTAAGTAGGTAGGTACCTTTTCGTTGAGTTTGACCGCCTCGATCGATGTGAGTGATCGAGTTGAGTTTGATCGTTTGGTTTATTTATAGGCTTAAGTACCTTGAGGCCTATAAATAATACATAGGTAGTGCTTAGATTCCTCTGGCAGCAACATAATCATTTGGATGTTCACATGGATCTGTATGTGGCGGGCTCTGAAATCAAGTTGAGCTTCATAGCCCAATACAAATCATTGAGCTATGTAGGAAGTACATTTTGACAGGTTTTCAGAAGTGGGATGAACTTACACTAGGTACTAGTGGAATATACCTACTGTAATAAAGACTTAGTTTACTTTTGAACGCATAGATAAAATACTCTATGCCTTGAGCCTGGCTCTATGGTTTATTTTATTTTACAGAGCGCATAGATTTATATACACTCGATAAAGTATTCTGAGCGAATAGAATAGTCTATCACTTCACTAGACACTATGACAGACTTATCTGCTGTCATCGTAGGCCAAGGTGAGCCAGCACTGAAGCTAGGAGGAGTAGACAAGTGCCGCTTGACGTAATACCGTGAATTGCACTGGTGTTTCTGCGTAGAATAGCTGCCATTTTGTTACCTGGAATAAACAAAATGGCGGGTTTTGGATTTGGTTTGTATGCAATAAGCAGTTTATGAGTGAATGGCGACCACGAACCGAAAGACGAAGCGGAGGATCACCACTACCCGATGGACTGATGACATGATGATGATCGCGGGAAGTCGTTTTTCATGGAAACTTATGGGGGAGGCCTATGTCTACCAGTGGACTTTTATAGGCTCGAATGACTCGATGATGACGAAGCAGTTTATGTCCGCGTTTACTAAAAGTTTGGTTATGTATAGAAAACGAGAACGTGTATATATACCTACTGGCTTTGTTTGTAGCACAGAGCGTGTAGTTTCTACTCTTTCAGCGTCTGCTTTTCTCTAGTTTTTTTTAGTCTAGTCATATAGGTACCTGCATCTAAAAATATAAATGAGTGTAAGTGTAACTTACTGCCTTCAGAAACGAAGACGTGTATAGAGGCTGGCTCAGTGTTGCTAGCACTGCAAGTGTAGTTTCCAGAATCCTTCAATGTCGCGCCTCTCACTGTCAATCGCGACTGCGTCCTGGCCCCTGGCTCCGTCTCCACTGTGATGCCGCCTCGCGTTGCGTCGTAGTTAATCATTCGGTCATTGTGATACCAGAATACGTATTGAGGTGGTGTTGGACTCTGGAAATAATTATTTGGCACTGATTCACAAATTACAAATTATTTATAAGCAGGTAGATAGGTTATCTAGGTGCCTATATACTCCTAGTTTTTGATAGTATGCACGACATTATTCATCATCATTATCAGTCACCCACTGTTGGACAATGTCAAGGTCAAAAGGCATTTATTCAGTAATATCCGCAGGGGTTATTTTGAAATGTCTGAACGTCAGGTGAATCTAAGCGCCAGTTCCTCGCAATCAAACCTAGAAGAACAGGTAAGACAGGCCTCTCCATTTTGAGAGGATTTACCATAGTCACCATGTTTGGCATGTCGATTGGTGTAATTTTTAAGTTTCAGGAGATGCGCTGCACACCTGATCCTTTCCCTTTGTCGTTTTTTGCATGGGATGTGGTGGAGGGGTCCTGTTCTATGCCGGAATCACCACAGTCTAACCACATAAACTGAATCATTTATTTAACGCCATGTTGGTGTAAACATACAGGATATTAATTTATTTATTCCAAAATCGTTTGCTCGTTTATTATTTTTCCTACATAACTGAATATCGGTTGATTGTAAACTCTTCCGATTGATACTCAATTACATAGTACTCTCGGAAACGCGAACAGTAAAAGTATTTTCGCCAAAAATCGGCAAAAGCTGTAAACAACTGGATATTCGGGAACCGTCGATGATAAAATTACGGCACCGCTGTCGTCCTTTAATAAAACAAGCGAAGTTTTACGGTTATTATCCGTGGTCGTAAAATCAACGATAAAAACTTCATACATTTTTGGGACGCTTGGTGACAGGATTCATAACACGTTGGAGTAGTTTGTGAATTTATTGGAATTGTAATCCTATTTTTATGGTGCTAATCGAGTTTTTTAATAGTAGGTGCTTTGTTCTACATAGTGGCAACACCATGATCTAACTGGGAGTTTCCACTGCCGAAACATCCGTTCAAAACACGTCACCACACAATTTGTTGAAGCTAAATGCGTTTCCTATACTTACTTACATGTTGCAGAACAAGTTTGGCAGATCTTGCAACATGTTGAAATATTTGTTTCAATGTTTTCGGGCTTAGTCGTACTATCCTATTTTGGTTTTTTATTTACGTAAAAACAAATACTTTTTACTCTTTTATTTTAATTATTTTTTTGTTGCAAAAGTTCTATTAATAGCTTCGTTTAAAACTTTTAATAGTATGAATCTGTTATTGGCAGTAGGTATGTTTAGTTTAAAATGTATAAGTAAGTGTTATACCTTCCTTATGGCTGTGAACTCTGCGATAAAAAAATTAAAAAAATGTACTTTCATCAGAATACCGCCTACCTACGGTAGACATATTTTATATAATCGGCATATCTTTACCTACACATAGGTACCTATTTATTACCTACCAGAGGCAGTAGTAAAGTGGGACAGGGTTGTCACGTTTGCGTGTATGACCGTAAGGGTTAAATTAAACGATGAAACTAGTTCTTAAGTAAGTTTTGTCCAAATAACGGATTTTACTACGGCTTTTGCTTAGTTTTAAAGTAAGTAATTTATATTTAGCGCATTTTTGCCTCAGGAAACAGGGTTGTGCATCGTAGGACACGTACCTAACGCGCGTGGCCTACAGGGCAATGCTTTATTATAGGTGACGGTTACCACTTAACATCATGTGGGCCATATTCTTATTTCACTAGCAGTAGCATAAAAAAAAGCAGCTAGTATTCTACTTGTACCTGTCACGTATGGAATATCAATTAATACGAAATGTACTAAATACAATATTTGGACGTACCTCTCACTACCCTTAGTAGGCATCCCTAAATAATTTCTAAGATACCGGGGATATATACCATGCCTTGGGATTAAAGTCTTGAAGCTATTTTTTTCTTTTTTTTTTTAATTTTAGACATCCGAGCTTGACGGGCTCTATTCTTCTCAGTTGATGGGTAGGCACCGGTCTTAAAACTTAATTTTATTTGATTGAAGGACCTATGTATAGAAGATAAGTACCACCAACAACCCAATACCTCAACTCAAATCGCAATTACAAAATCAATGGCATATATGAAAATGGTTAATTAGGCCAAGTACACTTAGGTACAGTTAGCGACTAAATAAATAACACTTAAATGTTTTTAAACAACAGTGTATAAATACTTAGGTACTAATTATTTTACCAATAATGCCAATTTTTTAAAAAATTGTTTAAATGTGTAAATTTAAGTAAGTAAAATATAAAAAAAAATACGTTCGTGAGTTGAACAAGTAATGTTTTACTTTTTATCATTATCTTATTTCTTCAGTAATAATATATTTTTAAAAGACAATAGTAAAAAAACAGTTAAAGGTAAATTAAAGAGTGTTGAACTTATCTGCAAACTGAACACATTACACGTTAAGGAATAACTTAGGAATCATCATCATTACTTTCCACCCTTATCCCTCTTTATGTGAGGTTGACACAACAGGTTTTTTCCCTTCACTTCCCTCTATCATCCGTCATCTCATCTCAGTAGTCACCCCTTTCTTACCCATATTATCATGTTTCACACAATTCATCCATTTTTTCTTTGGCCTACTTTTACTCTTATATCCATCCACATTAATATTTAACACTCTTCTGGTTATATACCCTATACCCAGCAGGGTGTTGTAATAGAGGAAACAGACCGATACAGAAAAAAACAGTCTCGGTTAAAATGATTAGAACTAAACATGTCAAATGGCAGTAAGCAAAATACTAAGGAACCACAATAAACAAAAGAATATTAGGAATTATGTCGGTGACTGTACTTGCGAAAATGACTCATTGCCCCGTCTCTGAAGTAGGTTATTAACTCGAAATTAAAACGTAATGAACTTATAAAGGGTTACGCGAAGTTGGAGCGTATTGTGTGTGAGAAAATTTGGCAATTTTGTGTTATGAATGGGGAAAATTGAAAGTAATTAATTAAAAAAGAATTTCGATGGCTTGATGAAAATACTTTGACAACCGTCACAGCTCAGTTTGTAGTAACCCTGCCTTTTGCGCTGTGTTATTTATCTATTGCCTAATCATGACTTTTTAAGACCTAACCTACCTAATACATAAACCTACATAATAATGTAGGTTTAACATGGTTAGGTCTTAGGATCGAAATCGTTCTTCCTGGAAACGTGGTCCAGCAGTGGACTTCTACAGGCTGTTGATGATGGTGCAAAGCATCTCTACTCTAACCCCTTTCTCTGGCACTTTGTTGGTACTCATCCATATATCGTATTTTACAACCAGTATTGACGAAAATTGGAATACGGTTTTACGATCTAATAGATATTTGTCGTCGGAGACTTTTGGTTAAGTATTTCCTCCAAAAAGTACAAAACTCTTGGTTTAGTGAAAGCGACCCCGCTTTTTGATCTTCAGGTCGTAGGTTCGAATCCGAACGTATGGATTTTTCTATTAGAAATAAAATATGTCTGCAATGCTCTAAAACGATGAAGGAAAACCAGTTAGTATTCAAGCAGAGGCGATGGGCTTGCAAACTGTCACGTATGGAATACTAACTACTGTAAAATGTCAAAAGACATCCTCAAAGAACCCTAGTAGTAGCAGAGCTTAGTGAAGGGCTCGTCCGTGGTACCATGCCTATTTCTGCCGAGCAGCTTGCTGTGTTCCGGTTTGAAGGGTGTGGGTGCCGGTGAAATTACAGGCACATGAGGCTTAACACCTGAATGCCTCAGGTTAATGAACGCAGAGCAGTGTATTTATTGTAGGTTGCATTCCTATAGCGAACGTGGCCTACAAGGCAATGATTTGACGATGGTAATCACTTAGCATTAGTTGCGCCATATGCTTGTTCCATCAGACAATTGTATAAAAAAAAACCTTGAGTTGGTACTATTTGGTAGACCCTAAGAGATCTGAGGGGATATCTACCGTGCTGGGGGATTACTTTCAGTCTTTTTTTTTATACTTGCTGATGGAACAAGGAGATGGCCATCTGATGTTAAATGGTTACCATCACCTATAAAAAAGCATTGCCTCGTAGGTCACGCTCGTTAGGAACGTCACCTACAATGCATTACTCAGCGTCCATCAACCTAGTCTAGTTTTTTCTTGTCTTTTCAAAGTAACATGATGGGTTACCTTTTCCACAATACAGATGAGATGTATAACGCTTCCGAGGTCCACATGGTGCTCCCCAGATCCCAGGATGAAGGCTTCTGGCACCACGATCTGCAGCCGGACGTAGTGTGACACAATACCCGTTCGAGTCGACACCTAGAAACCATAAATGGAAGGGTGAACATAAAAAGAAAGATCACACTCAGAAAAATGGATTTCGAGCCTAAGGTTAAAAAAGTCTTACACTGTTGAATTGTAACGCTGAGCGAGTTTGTAACGCTTACGTTAGTTTTTACCTTGCAAAGTGAATACGTCAAAATTATACCGTCTATCACACTTACACAGAACGACAGGAACAACTTCATAATGTGTTTCTGTTCGTTGTTACGTTTGGTCGGTTTTTTGCCTTTATACGAACAAAATCGCCATAATAACGGCACTTTTGGCTTTTAATTTTTTTCAGTGCAGAAGTAGAGGTATGGCTCTTGTGAAGGTCTCGCTCGGCAAAGTATTACTACGATGCCTATTTCTGCTGACAAGCAGCTTGTTGTTGTGTTCCGGTTGAAGGGTGTGAGTGCCGGTGAAATTACAGGTACATGAGGCTTAACACTTATATGCCTGGTTGATGGATCCAGAGTTACGCGTGGTAGGGCACATTGCTAATGAACGTGACTTGTGAGGCAACATTTTGGTATCATTTTTGTATTCGAATAATGTGCCGACCTTCAGGTCTTAATGTCGTGTACCAATGGATTTTCTGTTTGAAAAATGTATGTACGCAATGCCAGTACTCTCAAGCGGTGATGGAAAACATTGTGATGAACCCAATTAGTATTAGAATACTAACATTCCTCACGTTTTCCTTCTACTAGAGGGCAATGGGCTTGCAACTTATCACGTATAGAATACTAGAGGCCACTCGCAGCTTCGCCCGCGTGGCAGTTTTTTCCCGTTCCCGTTATTTTTTCGGGATAAAAAGTAGTCTATGTCCTGTTCCAGATAACAATCTATATTTATTCCAAATTTTAGCTGTATTTCATGAACCGTGATGGTTAGAGAGTTAAAATTTTCACAGATGATGTATTTCTGTTGCCGCTATAACAACAAATACTAAAAAACAAAATAAAATAGATATTTAAGGGGGCTCTCATACAAAAAACGTTATTTTTTTTGCCGTTTATATCACAGGTGGTACGGAACCCTTCGTGCGCGAGTTCGACTCGCACTCGACCGGTTTTTTTTTTCAATCTGTATGAAAATGCAACATAGTATTTTCATTTTTATTGTTTTTCTAGTGTTATTTTAAGTTCTGATGGGTAATTTTGGTGGTATTTTAACCATCATTACTTGAGGTCTTAGCACAAGTGTGAACAATTGAAATGAAAGTGTGTTATGAGGCATCCTGATTTGAACGAAAATGTTTCCCTTTGGTTTTGAAGAAAAACGCCATCTTTTTCTTTAAAACCGATGACGGCTGACTTTACTTTTTTTACCGACTCGACTTGACTGAAAAAAGTTTATTCAACCCACTTGACATTGGCAAAATTGCCACATGGATGCCACAAAAAAAAACAAGAAGAAGAATCTCAAACCGTAAACTCTAAAATTGTCAATCATGTCACGTAAGATACCTTGATTGCTTCGTACGCTCGTGTACAAAATAATTATGTCGCATTGTTACTTACTGTGATACTAATTGACAGTGATAATTTGAAGTACCTACCAATCTTTCTACTTTGCCATTGTTAGGAATTGTTCATTGTTAGTAAGTTTAGTAGAGTTTGAGCAGTAGTATAGCTCTTTGTGTGGCTAGTCTGAGGAAGTACCTACTACCACCGTACTTATTTCGGCCGCCAAGCAGTGATGCTCGCATTGCTGTGTTCTGGTTTGAAAGGTATGGGTGCCGGTGAAACTCCAGGTACATGAAGCTTAACACCTGTATACCTGAGGTTGGTGGACGCAGAGTAGTGCATCGTAGAGCACGACCGTGCGTGACTAGATGATGGTTACCACTTAACATCAGGTGGGCCATATGCTTGTTCCACCACCAGAAGCATAACAAAAAAAAACCAGCTAAGTGCGAGTCGGGGTCGCGCACGAAGGGCTCCGTACCATTATCTATAGTAAAAACGGCAATAAATCACGTTTGTTGTATGCAGGACGTTTTACCCTTTGGGTATGGAATCCTAACGAGGAAGTTTTTTTTGTAACCCTGAAATATGTTTATGTTGTTTTGTAGATAGTGTTTTGTTAATATTAACATGAATTTTGCTGAAAAAGGGACATAAATAGTTCTACACACACTTCAACACTTATATTACACGGGTATTTATCGCGTGGGTAGTACGCGATAAATACCCGTGTAATATAAGTGTTCAATATGTGTTCCGATCGCGAAAGTTTAAAAAATACTATAAATAGTTCTGTTTTTCATACGAAGTTTCGCTTGCTAATTCCTGCTATACCTATTCTAAGTTTTCATCCAAATTGGCTCAGTCAGATATATCAGAATTATTTAAATCACCTGTATCTTGTCTTAATACTATTATTTTTTTAATTACGTAAAAATCTGAGTTAAAAATGTTTAATAAAGTAGCTACGAGCGTAGCAAGAATTGCTACAGCGTAGATGCTCTACGGTCTACGCCGAACGTTAGTTTTAAATCATGGCTAAATATAAAATTATACACCATATTTGTAAACGTTATGTAAATAAATAGATATAAAAATATTTGTGGACATATTTAGACAACATCATCAAATCCCAAACTAAGTATAGCTTGTACAATGGGAATCAGACGACTAATAATTTTTGTTTTAAATATATACTTAGAATACAATATAACACCCAGACACAAAACATCATGTTCATTACACAAATGTTCGTTCTCGGTGGGGATCGAACCCACCACCTACAGCGGAGAAGGCAGGGTCTAACAGGCTACAACGAACTGAGCTGTGTCACGGCTGTCACAATTACAAATTGTATGTATAAATTTAAATATTGTATAATAATAATATATACAAATTATCAACATTTTCAAATGACACGCATTCAACAAACAAAACTGGTTACACAATAAAAATGACTTCGTTTACTGTTGGCGTAAACGCTCTACGCATACCAAATATACAAAGCAGCCCCTTCCAAACAGTCCACAGTCAACCCCAAAATAAAACAGTTTACTGATTCCCGCCCTATAAAACAGTTAATACGAAACGGGAAACAATAAAAATAGCTGAAAAGGCTCATCTCTCACTCGCTGAATCTTTAAAAACAGGCTACGTTGTATGTAGATTGTATTACCTTATTTACATAACAAAAATGATTTTCCGTATCGGAAGGTCGAGAGGCTGTTGCCGTGCTTATGCCTCTAATGGAGTAATGCTGTCAGGGCCGTACTAAGGCTGGGAAAAGGGGCAAAAATTAAATATTTAATGACTTTTGTAAAGCAATAAAAATCAAACATATTATGTTTAGTTAGAAATGTTTACCTTAAAATCGTTACTTAATTTTAATATTTCTTAAAATTCGTCCGTTAGCTGTTTGCTTGTATATTTATATATATCGGTAAGATATCACAAGATGAGTTGATAAAACAGTTAGTCGTATTGAAATGATGAGCATATATTAAAGCAAGTAATGATGATGATGATGATGATATGCATTATATTATAAGCATTTTTAAAACTTAAAGATTTTTACGCGGTTTTATTCAACCCTCGCCGCCGCTATCTCTGAGCGCACAATGCCGCTACAATAATACCAACGACATCGACAGCTAGTATAGTTACAATGTATGATCTCTTAGAATACAAGAAAACACACCGTAAATTTCTTGCCTGTTCTCCTAGCCTTCGTCGCGAGGAACTGGCATTTAGATTCACCTAGCTCCCTGCGGATATTACTGAAAAATGCTTTGTCTTTTGGTCCTATTTTAAAACCAGGAACACAATAGCAAACCATCCTACTAATATTATAAATGTGAATGTAAGATTGTTTGTAACGCTTTCACGCGAAAACTACTTAACCGATCATCATGAAACTTTGTACATATATTCTTGGAGGTATTAGAAGTAACATAAGATACTTTTTATGACAAAAAAAATATTTTTTTACGAAAGATTCAATGCGAGCGAAGCCGCGGGTAAAAGCTATAAATTGTAATAAGTGGTTTACAAACGACCTGATTTCAACCCTGCATCTAGGACTTGATTGTGGAGGTAATTCCGGAGTCAATAGCCAATATTAGGGTGAACGTGAACAATTTTCGGGTACATTATCATTTTCAATCAGAGGATGGAAATGGGATAGTTATCTTGGAGTTGGCAACGTAGGTGAGTCTAATGGACAATTTTTAAGAAAATATGCTATTGCTCTTGGGTACTAGGTACTGCTTTTAGTGATATTACTTCTATAAATACAAGACGTTGGCTTGCGAGACGGTATTTTGCATGAATTTTGAATAATAAGTAGGAAGTTCTGGCTGTAAAGTGTGGGAGTTATTATTGTCTGGGTCTCGCAAAGTACCAAGAATTCCGTGTCTTTCGGTACTTTGCGATCTTACGCTTCATAATATTCCTAACTAATTGTCCTTAAAATTCTACCCTGAAATAGTCCCCCTGGAATTTTAAACGCACATTTTTCGCTTTAATTCGATACATTCTCATTTCAGCAAGTAACGTCTCAGTCGAAGCAAGGTAGTGTATTAACTATCAGAGTTGTAGGGACCTTTATGAATACTCGTCCGAGGAAGTACAACCACCATGCCTATTTCTGTCACCAAGCTGCTGTGTTTCGGTTTGAAGAGTGTGGGTGCCGGTGATTACAGGCACATGAAACCGCCTCAGGTTGATAGACGTAAAGCAATGATCGTCAATCACGTTCATACAAGCGTTACCTTTGGTTTGATGAAATGGTTATCATTTAATTGTTTTACTATAGTATGCTACTCATAAGTTCCTTTTGCTGCAATATAAATACTGTTTCAATACTAAATGGACCATATTATTTCATTAACAGGCTGATTTGTGATCGCAGTGTTGGTACTGAGTACTCAGGATGAACAATTTTGTGAGCTTTTTCCATCCACTTATCCTATCCGTTACCGCGACTGCGCAGTAAAAAACCAATACAATATTTTGAAGTCAAAACTTTTTTCTAAGTGTTATGAAAGTCGCTAAAAACTTCAGACGCGTTTTAAGTCGATAAAAGCTTTCTCAGGTTTTTTTACATGCTATATTAATATGTAATACTTTTGCCGTCTCTTAATCCATACTAATTATAAGATTTTTTGTCCTGACTAACTGTAATTTTTTTTGTGTTATTTCTGCCGCCAAGCAGCTTGCTGTGTTCCGGTTTGAAGAATGTGGGTGCCGGTGTAAGTACAGGCACATGAGGATTAACACCTGTATGCCTCAGGTTGATGAACGCAGAGCAGTGTATTGTAGGGCACGTTCCTAACTAACGTGACCTACAAGGCAATGCTATGCTATGGTAACCACATAACATCAGGAGGGCCATATGCTTGTTCCACCAGCAAATTGTATAAAAAAAAACATAATAGACCACGCACAATGTCAGAGTAGGTATATACTTTTTTTGCGTAGAAGCGCACTAAGAAAAGGATTTCCGAAAATTCAGCCTGTAACAGATAAATCGGGCGTTGAAGTTTATATGAAAAAACGCTAGCTAATAAATAAAATATTAATGTAGAAGATATTTTTTCAAAAGCCTCGTAACCTGGTGAACTCATTGCCTACGTACGGCCTTAATAATCCGAAATTACAAGATACCTAGAAAGCGACGAATTTCTGGATTCTCAGTAAGAATTTTTCTCTCTTCTGCTCTAATTATGTGAACAAAAGAACCGGCATGTTGATTTATTTTCTTGGAATCTTTGCCGATCGTTCTGAAAGTTGCATAACGAAGGCAAAATATTTTTTCTCTCTTAAAACGCTAGTTAGGCAAAATGTTGAATCCCTTTTATTTTCTCATTAGTTTCCTTTCAGCATTAGTAGTACATTAATTACTCTATGAATTTTAGTCTATTATTTACCTACCTAACATTAATCTATGAATTTATACTATTATTATTTTAAGCGTTTACTATTTACCTGTGTTAGCTGTGGTTGCCTTAAGTGGATAAGCACAGGACGGGACATTGTTTTCGTTTAAGTTTAGTCTAAGTATTGTGTAATATTTCTTGGCAATCCTTTATAAAATAAATAAATAAATAAGTGGGAGTCACCCTGGTCTGAACCTAAGGTCTTGGATTTGAACATAACGCCATTTAGCCCCAAGCTAAGTCAAGCTTTTACTATGGAAACCATACTAACCTCTCTTGGTAGTAGTAGAGCTTTTTGTGAAGGGCTCGTCCGGGGAAGTACTACCACCATGCTTATTTCTACCAACAAACAGCTTGCTGTGTTCCGGTTGAAGGGAGTGGATGCCGGTAAAATTATAGGCAAATGAGGCTTAACACATGTATGCCTCAGGTTGATGGACGTTGAGTAGTGCATTGTAGGGCACGTTCCTAACCAGTGCGACCTACGAGGCAATTCTTTGTTATACGCAATGGCAACCACTTAACATCAGGTGAGACAAGTTTCCAAAAGCAAGTTGTACACAAAAAAAATGCCCGCTGCCTTATTCTATCAGAGAGTTCTATTACTAACTCTAGTGTGTTAACCTTAATAAATATGAAACGCATGTAAATTATTATTCTTCTTTAAATTTAAGAGCCTAGCTCTTCAATTGATACAATCCTCTTAATCTTTCTAGTGCGGCCTCCTTGACCTCGTACGACATGACAGCCACCTTCTCTTTTATCTGGCTCAAATAGCTTATCCTTGGCCTTACTCTCCCACGCGTTCCTTCTACCTTTCCTTCAATGATGTTTTGTATGTAGCTGTCATGTCGTAGAAGATGGCCAAACATTTTCCCTCTTCGGTTTTGAATGTTCTTGAGCAAAATCCTTTTCTCCATTACCCATGGAAACGAAACTCTCGCAAAATAAATTTCCTGCAGCCCTCGTTATTTTCGATGCAGCAATCTATAAAAGATCCTATCCAGTGACGAATGCAGATAATTAATATATTGCACAAAAGAGGGCGCGTTGATTTTCAGCGTTAATTAAAATTTTCATATTGGATTTTGCTGGTATACGTTTTCAGGTTCAATAGTTCCAATCCTTTTGGTAAATACAACGAAAATATTTTCCGATAAGATTTTTATCGGATTTAGCGAGACTGCCGGGGTACCCGTGAGCTCACCAAGTAGTGCCGACTTAAGATGAAGATATTTAAGGGTAGTCAGAGGTACATCCATACAGAGAACATACCTTCACTTTGCAGTAGTTAGTATTCCATGCATGACAGATTGCAGCCCATCGCCGCTGCTAGAATACTAAATCTTCACGATGTTTTCCTTCATCGTTTGAGAGCACGTAATTTATGAAACACGTTATTTTGTAATACATGGCCTTTTGCAAATGATAATCTACAAAGTTTATAAGTACCTATTATTTTTTTGGAAACCTTTTAGGCAAGACAAAAGACGATCAAAGAAATTTTAATTTCTCTCCACCGGAGCTTTCAGTAAATTGTTTTTGTTTGATAAACATTAATTGCTTGTCAGTGCTCGTTTGTATAATTTCAGCATTGTTCATGAGAATGTTCAAACACAAACAGTAAAAAATATATAGCAAGCAAATTATAATTCCAAAATTACTAGCTGGGCTTATAATAGTTTTGTTAGGCTACAAAAAACTGTTTTTAAAGTAAACACAAACTAATTACAAGTAGCGGCACGAAACTTTAGCGCTGACCGTTATTGCGCAGAAGTTAAAAATAAGGTACCTGAGGGGAGCTAGCGGGATGAAGGGCGGGCGTGCGTAGCGCTGATTGGCTCTCCAGTCGCATTACGTTCCCCGCACTGATACTACGCCCCGCGCACATCCAGTGTACAGTCGCGTTCTTAATTGTATTGTTATTGTTGTTATTTTTTGTTAAGTTTGAATTTGTTTGCTATATTTTGTTTTTTAAGTTTGTGTGTGGCTTTAAAGCGAATATGCCTAGAAGAAATATTGTTTTGAAAAGACAGGCAAGGAAAATGGTTTATGACGTTAATTGTTTTTTAAAAAGGGAATCTAATGAATTAATTGAGACTAGACTTAAATCTAAAATAAAAATTGACAAATTAACAGATGTTTTTATTTTTCTACTCCCCATAACCTTGTTAAAAATTATGTCTTCGGTACCTAACTACTTACAAACTATAAATAGTTCATCTTCTATAATATAAATATAAATAGTTTACTATTTGACATTACATTAAAATAATGTCAATAACGTTATTTAGCTAATAATTAATTAAAGGTATAATTGTAATGCGTGCACGACAGTACCCATGCGCAGCTATCCCCACCGCGTATCGTTCAGCGCTAGACTTACGTGCCGCTACTTGTACCCACATTATTTTTTATGTTATGGTTCGTTTGTATAATAGTTTGGTGGTACGGTATTTTAATATAAAAAATGTTTTATTTTTTTACTTTTACTTCTTTTAGTTTCTAATGATATTATTGTTTTTTTGAGGGTTAGCTGACCGATTGTTTTTATTTTATTTTACTAGTTATAAATGTGTTATATGGGTCTAGTACATATAAGTTTTTGTGTAACTATGAATGCCTGAATTATATAATACATTACATAACACATTTTATAATAAATCATACATTGTATTATAATAATTTATTATTTAAATTTTTTTTAAAAGCCGATATCGTCGTTTAATTTTTTTTGAGTTATTAACAAGATTTCAGAAAAATATCTTTAATGTACGGACTTCGACCTATATAGTTTCATTATATAGATATATATATAGAAGATTTACTAACCTGGCATTCGTATGTACCATTATCCCTTTTCTGAACGAATTTGATCTGCAACGTCCAATCTTCTGAACCCTCACCGTGCAAAACCTATAACATTTTAAAATTAATATTAAATACAGCTTTTACTAATTATAACAATCCTACTATAATATTATAAACAGTACGGATGGATGGATGGATGGCTGGATGTTTTTTTTTTTTTTACTATTTATAGGTAGACGTTTGACCGCAATCTCACCTGATGTTAAGTAATGATGCGGTCGACGATGTAGCACGCTTACCTAGAAGGTACCTATTACATATAGTATATTATATTACATATAATAACTATATATATATTACTACATAACATTATATAACATATATATTACTTTATGTATATTTGTTACTCTTTCACGCTCTAACCAGTGGACCGATTTGGATGAAATTTAGAATAAACATAGATTGTAATCTGGATTAACATGTAGGCGACTTTTTATCCCGAAAAAATAACGGGAACGGGAAAAAACTGCCACGCGGGCGAAGCTGCGAGCGGCCGCTAGTAATAAATATTGACACATATTCACATCACGCCTCCTAGCCGCACACTAAACAAAGCTAGCTTAGCTTAGCTATGGGAACCAGATAGCAGGTAGAATACTTAATTATATTTCTAAAAATAAGAATATAAAAATTTATAAAAAAATAGTTTTTTTTAGAATACAGGTGAAGAACAAACACTTGTGAATTCAATTGATTTGTGAAAATATAGGATTGTGTAAAAAATTGCCTCCTGGCGATGTATAAGTTTGAAGGTTGTTTTTGTGTGTATCCTGAATTTAGGCAACTCATTTCCATAAGGATATTAGGTTTTAAAATTGCGTAATTCCAAGCGTAAGAGCTTTTAGAATCGCCTCAGAAGCACTTCCCTAAACACACACTTAGCTCTGCCTATGGATTATGTAACAATGTTAAACCTGACTACCTACTTACATGTTTTTTTATGATAGTATAAAGTTGATGATCAAATTTATAGTACAATTCCGTCACTTCAATCCTTATAAGCTAAATTATAAAATTGTAATTGTGCAACTCCTGCAGCACCTGCACGGTACAACTTTTTGTACTTATAGTATACCAGCGGCCGCTCGCAGCTTCGCAGGCGTGGCAGTTTTTTCCCGTTCCCGTTAAACTTTCATCCCCTATTTTATCCCCTTGGAGGTAGAATTAATCAAAATCCTTTCTTAGCGGATGCCTACGTCATAACATCCAGTGATCCGTCCAGTGGTTTGGGCTGTGCGTTGATAGATCACTATGTCAGTCAGTCAGTCAGTCACCTTTGAGTTATATTATATCTAGATTTAATAATTTATTTTAGACTTTTATAATGGACTTCTGCGAAGATACCTACGCCTGAATCAATTAACTTAATATTTTATGATTTATAAGACAGAAGATTTTTTTTAAAAAGATTGAAGAAATATATTTATTTTGATTCATCATAGGTATAATGATACAGTTGATCAGCTTCCATCACTATCAGGCATACAGGTGTTAAGCATCATATGCCTGTTATTTCACCGGCACCCACACCCTTCAAACCGAAATACAGCAAGCTGCTTGGCGATAGAAATATCAGTGACATATATATACAAAACTCATATTTATTCATGTTATCCTACTTTGGACCACCACATGTTATTCTCGGTGAAATAATTTAAGTATGTAGATTCTGAATTCATAACTTATTCTTCACAGCTCCGGGCTTATTTCCATTTAAGCCATTTATCGCACCCGCCATTGTTGAATCTAACCCCATCTACGTCATGTTAAATAAATACAGGTAAGGCTTTTAAATAGCGACTTTCCGCTCTGCGCGACTCAGCGATGTAACTTTTGGCTATTTTGACGACCGATGTGGCGAGGAAGCGAATCCGCCTGCGACGCAGAAGTTTGCGGGTTTGATTCCCGCCTTGAGATAAATATTTCTACGATCTGCAAATATTTATTCCGGGTATTCTGGGTATTTTCTATGTATAATAAAAAATATCTATGTATGTAATGTATTGTATTAAGAAATATTTTACATCTAATATTTAAGCTATCTATCTTATATCTACATATTTTATCATTACTTTTTCTACCTATAGTAAAGTGCGGGTCTTGACTATAGGTAGAAAACAGAATTTAAGTCACTGACCGCAGGAAGTGTGCCCAAAAGGCTGGCAACGTTACCTCTTTGGATAGCTAAACTAATTCTCTGTCCAAGATAAGCGCCAACCCTTTGATCGTGAGTCACATCCACCAGTCTCTTGGAAAACTCTTAAGTATATCAGTCATCTAATACCCATAACACAAGCTCTGCTTAGCTTGGGGCTAGATGCCATTTACCTTTTGCAGTCGAAAGTTTGGATACATTTACTATTGTTTCTAGTGTTAACAACAATCTTCCCAGCTTTAAAAAGTCTGTATAGGTTTTTCCCCATACATTGGGTGTTTTGTCGTAGTTACCACGCTTGGCAGATTTGTGTCCGCGTCAGATAGCACTCTGAAAACGCTACCTCCTGATTTCAGTGCGGCAGTCGCCGTTTAAGACATCCAGGGTGATGAAGCGACAATCACTTGCGACATTTACGTCGCGTTATTCAAACGTAAAATTTACAAACAAAGTAGCTGGGCATCGTAAATTGCTCTAAATTTGGTCACCCGCAAAATTAAACGGCGGCTCTAAAATGCTAACGAATGTGTCCGGATGACGCAAAACTCGCTTTATTTGGGTGGGTTCTTAACCAACCCCCTGAATAATTCCTTCTGGGCGACATCTTTGAAGTGAGACTAAAGAAATTACTATTGAATAGTGTTATTATTCTATCCGTGACTATTTAATAATAAGAATAATGCTGGACAATCCACACAGCATCATCTAGCGCCAAGCTAAGCAGAGCTTGTGTTATGGGTATTAGATGATTGATATACTAAATACAATACATTATATACATAGATATTTTTTATTATACATAGAATTACATAGATTATTACTATACTTAGATTGACGACCGATATGGCGTGTTTTCTATGTATAATAAAAAATATCTATGTATGTAATATAGTATTGTATTAAGTATATCAGTCATCTAGTACCCACAACATAACACAAGCTCTGCTTAGCTTGGGGCTAGATGATGCTGTGTAGATTGTCCAGCATTATTTATATTTATTTGTTATTAGATATATTTATCATACCCAGAACACCCGGAATAAATATTTGCAGATCGTACAAACATTTATCCCAAGGCGGGAATCGAACTATGAGATAAAGAGAGAAAGAACAGTGCTTTCATACCCCCTCCATGGTAGTGTTAAACGTTTAACGCAACCTTGTTGGAAGTCGCATAAGAAGTATTACTTCAAAATAAAAGATTTGCGAGTACGGTTAAGAACACACCCAAATTCGGTTTATTTAGACGAATAAGCACAAAATTAACATGATGGTAATCGATATCGCCTTGTTTGTGGAAACGCTGTGTATTAAAATTAGCTGGTTACTGAACTGAATGTAGGTATTATGCGGGAATTTACTCTTTGTACAGCGGTGGTCGTGAGAACAGGATAGGCGATGGGCTTGCTGCCTGTCACGTATGGAATACTAACTACTGCAAAATGTGGGTACCAAATGTAATTCAATTCAATTATTTTTCTCCCTAAGCATAAATAAATACACCTAAAATTTTTTTTTTATGCGACTTATTATTGGAACAAGCAGATGGCCCACCTGATGTTAAGTGGTTACCATTACCTATAACAGAGTATTGTCTCGTAGGTCACGCTCATTATAAATGTGCCCCTACTTTGAGTCCATCCACCTGAGGCATACTGATGTTCAGCCTCGTTAATTTGCAACGAACATTTAAAATATAATAATATTATTATTATTTATTATTATAGTTTAAAAAAATCCTAATAGTTTTTGTCAAGCAGCCAAAGTCGTAGGCGTCTTCAAATTCTTTTAGGCAGTGATTTGATTAGATTAGGTTGGATTATAGATTTTTTTTGATATTTGAACGTACTTCTGACTACCCCCTGTAGACATCCTCAAAGAGTAGGTACTTAGTACTAAGATATCTGTGAGGATATCTACCGTGCCTGAGAATGAGATTCATGAAACTATTTCATTTAATTTTTTTGAATAGTCGGAAATAACTTTGCACAGTTATTTTACTCGTTTTCTAGTGAATTAAATCATCTTGTCCAGCTTACCTGAAACCGCTCATCGTTCGTGTAAGTAAACTTGCCGGAGCTCAGGATATGCCAGTCACGTTTCCGTATCCAAGAGACTTGCTGTAACAAATACAAGTCGTTAGGAACATTTAAAGCTCAAAGATTTTGAGAAAACAAGAAACTTGTACAGTCAAAGTGATTAAACTGAATGAATGAATGAAAGGAATAAACGAAATAAATAAATAAACGATCTCTTTCTGGCGACCTAACTATTCTTTAATTGGTTTGGTCGAATAACTATTTCAGTTATTCGAAGAGAAATAGCTTCGGTAGAATAAGTGATAGTTACCACTTAACATCAGGTGGGCCATATGCTTGTTCCACCAGCACAAACAAAAAAAAAGATGAACCAAGGTCACATTTCTCACAAGGTCTTAGCTCTTAGATCAACAACTTTCAATGGGTATGTTATATAGCTCATAGGACCCGTTGAACTATTAGCACAACTATATTAATACTATGGAAAAGGATCGTAAAGAATCGTAGAGGTAGGGAAAAGAAAAGATGTTTATATTGAGTGAGACATGGTATGGGTAAAAGTGACAACAGAGATGACGGATGATAAAGGGACATGGAGGGAAACAACCTGCTGTGCCGACCCTAATTAAAGTGGGATAAGGGCATGAAAATTTCATTTCATTTCATTTATTTTTATTCCAGTAAGATAACATTTAAGATACACTTGGAAATGTCAAAAAAAAAATACAATAAAATGTCAAACACAAAATTAAATTAAGAAACAAAAGAATTAAATTTGAATTACTTAATTAAATCTCAAAAAATTCAACGAGAAAAAAAAATAGCTAACATCACAGTACAGAGTAGAGCAAACCATAATATTTATGGCGTATTTAAGTCATCAGCTAGAGCTTCGTCAAGAGTATAATACGATTTCATTAACAATAGCTCCCTAAATGATGATGATGATGGAAAACGATCGTAACAGGTATATGTGTTATGACTTCTATTGATGATGGTAATGAAGCAGACAAGAGGCCGAGGATTACTTACCCCTCTTTCGCTAAGATGTCCGACCAAGCAGTGCAGGTATGCTGTCCCGCCGAGTTGAGCAGTGATGTTGCTGACAGAGTTGTTGGCGGTGACGTCAGCAGCTGGTTGGACGCCTGCCCGCCACCCACGAGCTCGTGAAGTGCCGTGGTGTCCTACAACCATACTTATATTTAAGAAACTATTAGAATATAGCATAATAATAAATACTTGTGGATATTTTTATACAGCATCATCTAGCCCTAAGCTAAGCAGAGCTTGTGTTGTGTAATGGGTACTAGAAAACTGATATACTTAATACAATACATTACATACATAGACATTTTTTATTAAGTATGCATAGAAAATACCAAGCACACCCGGAACGAATATTTGCAGATCGCATAGAAATGTATCCCATGTAGGAATCGAACCCGCAACCACCTGCGTCACAAGCGGAAATTCGCCTGCCACGTCACATCGGTCTTCATCGGTATTATGGGTACCAGATGACTGATAAAATACTTGTATTTGTTTTAGACCTTAAAAGTTTTTAATCTCTACGAGCTGCCAAAGTAAAAAGTGAAGGGTGAATAAAAGAAACAGCTTCACGACTTTAATCCATTGGCACCGTAGATATAAATAAATAAATAAATAAATAAATAAATAATGCCGGACGATCCACTCAGCATCATCTAGCCCCAAGCTAAGCAGAGCTTGTGTTATGGGTACTAGATGACTGATATACTTAATACAATACTATATTACATACATAGATATTTTTTATTATACATAGAAAATACCCAGAACACCCGGAATAAATATTTGCAGATCGTACAAACATGTATCCCAAGGCGGGAATCGAACCCGCAACCTCTGCGTCGCAGGCGGACATTCGCCCGCCGCACCACATCGGTCGATATCCCCTCAGATCTCTTACTACAAGTACTAACTCGAGATTCTTTGAGGATGAGTTGGTATTCCATACGTGACAGGTTGCGCCGCTGCTAGAATACTAACTGGTTTCCTCACGCTGTTTTCTTTCACCGTTTGAAAGCACTACATTGCGCACACACATTTTTTGCTAAGAACATCCGTTGGCGCACGGCTGGATTTGAACCATAGGATTAGAAGGTAGGGCCACTCCCAATAATCCACTGCCAGTGGACCACTGGTGCTCTTTCTGATACGCAATGAACTTACGTATATCGCCGGTGGAAGATGTGAAGAGAGGCAGCATGAAGAAGATAGCTACTGCTAGCGGTAAGCCCATCCCGCCTGCCAGTCGCCATCTCATCTGAAACAAAATTTTTGTCATCTCAATATTGTTTTTATATTTCCTTAACATCGTGGGCACATTCCTAACTAAGGTCTTCTGGCAATGCCGTGTTACCTTGCACCTATAACAAAACATTGCCTTGTAGGCACGTGCCCTCTAATATACTTTACATTATTAATATTATTTTGTAACAGGATCATACAAAAAAGCCCAAGCCCTAAGGTTCTTGCCGGTCCTTCTAGGCTTGGTCGCGAGGAACTGGCGCTTAGATTCACCTAGGTATAAGACGTTTCAAGATGATCCCTACGGATTTTACTGAATAAATGTTTTTTGACGTTGCTACTACTACTACTATTACTCTATGTTATTTTTGTAAAGACATACTTAGAATAAAATATACATAACACACAGACAGAGAACAAACATCTATGTTTATCATCATCACACAAATGTTTGTCCACGGTGGGTATCGACCACAAACTACAGCACAGAAGGCAGAGCTACTTACTAACTGCTGAGGTCAATACGTGACAGATTGCAAGCCTATTGCCGACGGTCGAATAAAACCTAGGACAATCTTTTGAGGCTAGAGTTACCGCAGTATTACGACTACCTACTAAAATACTAAAACCTTGATACCGAAAACGGGCATAATTACAACATGTTTAGTCTCTAGAATTAATTTGCACATTTTATCCGCAAAATATTGATGCAGTCTAGCTAAATAAGGTCGGAAACTAGACTTAATTCCCTCGGGAACCCAAATGTTACGTGTTCCGACAATATTCGCAAAAACTAAGTTTATTCAGCCCGAACTGGGCTGGAACTTAGATTATCCTGGCGATAAGCAAAACTCGGTTAATTATCTGGATCCCGCCCTATGTGCCTTTGCACGTGCACTCGATCGAACGGCGCTGCCGACATCGTCACACACTTGAGGAAGTTTCACATCACTTGCGACCAAGCGCTTTGCTTCCACATTTATTGCACGAACTGCCAAGGTGTGGAACTTCCTACCATCGTCATTGTTTCCGGATCACTACCACGTCGGAATTTTCGAGTCAAGAGTGAACAAGTGGATAGATTAACCATAGCTAAGTGTGCTTCACCTTAGGCTGAATCTTCACTTTCCATCAGGTGGGATGGCAGCCAAACGGTTAGTTACCATTTTAATAAAAAAAACACCTTTTTTGCGTGCCATAGAGCTTTGTGTAAGTGACACATTTTTATAGTAATATCATCACTAATTCTTTGCGGCTTTACACGCATTGTTTGTAACACCACTCTTAGTGCGAGCAGCAATATTTATTACACAAGTATAAATAAATATACAAAATTACCTATTTTGCAGTACCGTTATGACGTTTAGTGGCATATTAAAAGGCATGTGAATAGGCTCTATGTATGCCAGTTGGCAATGTGCCTTGTGTGGCAATATTGAGAGTAAAAGTTAAACTTTATTTATATTTCTCCCATAATTTTATATGGGGTGCAGTGTTCCCGAACGGTGACGAAAAACATCAGAATCCTGCGGCTTAGTCAACTTCTTAGCATTAGGCCAGCTAGGTTGATACTTGACTGATACAGCCTGGTGACAAACGTATAGACAGGCAGCGGAGTCTTAGTAATAGGGTCCCGTTTTACCCTTTGGGTATGGAATCCTAAAAACTAACAAAATACACGCAATTTCGTCCGCGTAAAGTTGTTTTCATGAAAACATCAAAGTACCCTTTTAGGGGCTAAATTACAAAAAAAAAATCTTTGTTCCTCTACGAACCAAAAAGAAAATACCCTGAACATTTTAAGTTTCTACAACCAGTGATTTAGGCTGTGAATTGACTGTCATCAAAATCTGTCAGCAAATCAGGCAGTCAGGACAAAGTTTTCTATAATTTATATAAAAAATAACTAAAGGGTGATGATGATTATCTTGTAAGCATCTAAACTCGCCCTCAAAAGACTTAATTCCCATTAGGGACCAGTGACTCACTGAAAAGCACTAATCTTCTTGTAGAATACCCAACTTTGTCATACAGCATCTAAGGCAGGTCACGTCTCCTTGTTTTCTCCGAAACAACCCGCAGTACAAAGTAATCAACTAATGAGCGAGTGACGTCATCCCATTAGCCATGTCTCGAATCTGTGGGTCGGCTCCAACAATAGATCCGTCCCATGTTGTCGTTCTGAAGAGCGTACACAAGGTAAATGAGACCTTTACATCAATTATATAATTATGATTTATTTTGTCTTTATTTGATATCATCGTTTTATAGTTAAAACGATTATAGTTTTATAGTTTTAGTTTTTAAATATTTATTCCAGGTGTTCTGGGTGTTTTTTATGTATAATAAAAAATATCTATGTATGTAATGTATTGTATTAAGTATATCAGTCATCTAGTACCCATAACACAAGCTCTGCTTAGCTTGTGGCTAGATGGTGCTGTGTGGATTGTCCAGCATTATTATTATAGTTTAGTTGGTAGTAAATTTGCGGTCTTCTCTGTAGGTAGTGTTCACTATTTGCTGATAGAACAAACAGATGGCCCACCTGGTGTTAAGTGGTCACCATCATCCATAGCAAAGCATTACTCCGCAGGTCACGTCTGTTAGGGATTGCCTGCCGTGCCCTACGATTCACAATCTGAGACACACAGATGTTAAGTCTCATATGCCAGTCACTTGATGAACTTCACCGGCGCCAACATCCTTCAGACCGGAAAACAGCAAGCTGCTTGGCGGCAGAAACAGGCATGATGGTAGTACTTAACCGGACTAACCCTTTATTATGAGCCTACCTACTATCTAATATTACATGCTTAGCTTGGGGCTAGATGATGCTGTGTGGATTGTCCAGCATTATTATTATTATTATTTTATTTTGCTCGTTTTTTTTATTAGGTATGTTCTCCACTTGGGTACCCTAAAAAAGGTACTTTCAGATGGTACCTTCTGCAAGGTATAGATTAAAAATCAAAATTAAAACTTTGTCGCGCTATTGTTGATCGAGTTCTCGTGATTCACTCCATTTAGAGGTAATTCGAAGTGAAATTCATGTTATCTTAAAATACGGATGCAAATAGATATTCATAGAAATAAATTACAGGTTTTCAGTTTTGCCGCGGAATGGTGCTTACCGCATAATTTATTGGCTCAAATAGCCTGGTGCCACAGATTATACGGAAACAGCTAGGTAGTATAAACACAGATAATGAATGTAATGGAGAAAATATTATCGTATCTCTGTCTGGGTATTTACTTTTTGGTGAAATTCTTTGTGGGGGGGGGGGGGGGGGCACGGGCTGTTTAAATTAAGGTTTGCGTGGTATTCGATCCGTTACGTCAAATTTGTATATACTTAATAAAGTTACATGTAAAATTAAAAATAAACTAGTTGTTACGGAAACAAAAATTCACCACCTCTTTTTTTGGGGTATCAATCGGAAAATGTCGATTCTAGGAAAAACATATGCGCACCGAAATTATAAAAAATTTAATTCTTAGAAAATTTGTGTGAAATTAAATATAAGCGTTTTTTTTTGTGGCATCTGTCCGTCTTGCGGACAATTTTGCCAATGTCAAGTGGGTTAAATAAATTTTTTTTAGTCAAGTCGAGTCGGTAAAAAAAGTAAAGTCAGCCGTCATCGGTTTTGAAGAAAAATATGGCGTTTTTCTTCAAAACCAAAGGGAAACATTTTCGTTTAAATCAGGATGCCTCATAACACACTTTCATTTGAATTGTTCACACTTGTGCTACGACCTCAAGTAATGATGGTTTAAATACCATCAAAATTACCCATCAGAACTTAAAATAACACTAGAAAAACAATTAAAATGAAAATACAATGTTGCTTCCAAAGATGACAGAAAACAGCGAGTTATTCAATAAACAAGAATTAAAATCAAGATGGCGGATCACGCAACGAAAATGCCACACAAAACAAAACGACAACGACGACCGATGTGGCGCGGCGGGCGAAAGTCCGCCTGCAACGCAGGAGGTTGTACTCTAAAAGTAAGTCTTAGTCAACCTAGACTAGATCAAAAAAATACATGTATTTGACATACTTATTAATTTTTCGATTCAAATTATTTTTTTGATTCGTAAGTAAACGTAAGTAAACCAGCTGTTTGCTATAATGGTAAATGTTTCAACGACTTATTCACTAAATCACTTTTTAAAGCATTACCTGCGCCGAACAAGCTTTAGTAATTTATAACGAAACTACAGGCATTAGTAATGAACTATTACGGTTACGTTAACTAACGTAATATTTAACTGTTGCTTACTATGGTGTCACGGCGTAAGATAGGGTGAAGACAAAACAAAGTTATATCTATGTTTATAATAGGTAGGTATGCTAGGTCGTGGGTTCGAATCTGATCGCGCACCAATGGATGCTTCTTTTAGGAAAAAATCTATGCGCAATGCCAGTGTTCTCAAACGGTGAAGGAAAACATTGTGAAGAAACCCGTGGCGCCATTGGATTTTCTATAAAATAACTTCATTCTACAACATGGCCGCGAGTGCGTGAATTTTGATTTCTTCCTCTGATTATTTTAAGAAAAGTAAATAAACCCTGTTCAAATTAAAAGTATATTGTGATTGAAGACCACACCTAACCTACAAGCCCCAATACAAGGCTTTTATTCCATTGGCATTACACAAATAATTTTGTGGGTATTACTTAAATCAAAACACAGTGCAAGCACACTGCTTGGCGGCCAAAATAGGTTATAACTTCCACAAAGAGCTCTAATACTAAAACTAGTTGTAAAAAGGACCACGTATCTGCATCGGACAGAAATAAAATTCCACGTAAGGTACTTGCCCGTGTAGAGGCAATCGAATCTTGTCGTGACCCGCCAGCGCCATCGGGAACTCAAGCGGCATTCAATTGAATTCAAACATTACTCGCTTACTTCCGAGTACGGCTTGCGATCCTGTGACTTTTATTGTACCTTTCATATTTCATGTATTTTCTTCTTTGAGATATGATTTCTGCAAACCTTCCACAATTTCAATACCCACACTTAGGAATTTAAATTTCTAGTAATATTTGTACAATAGAACTTTATCGTAACGTTATTGTAACATCTTTCATGATAGTATATTTGCTTAAATCGAGAATGAGTTTAGATTTTAGTAGTAAAAAAGCTCTTTGTGAAAGGGCTCGACCGGGAAGTATTACCACCGTACCTATTTCTACCGTCAAGCAGTGACAAGGCAACGCTTTGGTTACCACTTTATATCTGGTGGGTCATATGCTTATTCCACCAGTAGTAGCATATAAAAATAATAAAAATATCTATGAACGTGTCAGAGGGAGAGTAGTCAGAGGGACTACTCTCCGTAGGCTCCTTAAGAATCTTTAGCACTCAACAAGTGTTGGAAACGGCCCAGTTGTAAGATTTCTTCTTTTGTTGACGGCAGAAGTAGCATTTACTATATGTACCTATGTAATATTTATCGTCAATTTTATACCTTTACAATAGACTCACAAAGTTACGGCTGAATCAAGTCTAGTCAAACAAACGTTTTTATCACTAAATAATCTGCAAAAACTTAGCATTGTGTTCGCCAGCAAAATAAAAATCACTGAAAGCTTTTTAACCAAACAATATGGTACACATTCAATAATAACAAAAATACGCTGGTAGTTTCATATTTTTCCATGAAAATATCCACAAAACAATAGGCTATCCGCCAGCCGACCCGTCCCTGAGCGAACGATTATGTAGCCTTTGATCATTCACATGCGGTCAGCCGTGTAATGCTCAGTTATAATACCTACTTACCTGCCCGTTCCGGTGAGCTGGCTGTGGAAGTGGAAGATGAGAACCACTTTGCAGGCTTTCAAAACACAGTTCATAGTTTTGCATTTACATTTAAGAATGCTTTGCTGACATGTTTTGCAAATATCGGAAAAATCCATGAAAGTGCTTCGACTTCGCTTGCGTGGATCTATTTTTACACAAACTTCAACACACATTGAACTTTTAGGAGTTAAATTTCAGGATTCTTAAACTAGAGTGATAAGACCATACCGTCTCATCTTTAGCTATATTTTTTCAGCATTTTTATTTTTCTCAAGCTTTTGTTTTTCATGTAAAAATCAATGCTGATACATCTGATTGAACTAAGATATTTTAGAATACTCTGACAGTTTTAAGACTCTACGACCAATAGTTTAGGCTGTGCTTTGTATTTTAGATCATCCCAAAAATTATTTCCTCGAGTGGGATTTGAACCCACGACCTTCCTCTTGATACGGGGAAAAAATCTTTGTGATTTCCTTACAGGTAAGCACTATAAAAACTAACAAACTGTGCATTGTATGTTAGTCAGGAGAAAGAATCAGAACACATTACAATTATGCATGTACCACTGCTTCGCGACAGAAATACAGTGACAGTATACTTACTACAGTGACAGTACTTCCCCAGAATACTTTCAAACTCTATCTCAAAAATGTCTACTACTACTAAAGTTTCAAAGCACCATCGTCTGGTAATGTCAGTGCTAAAACCATATGTTGAAGACACTTGGAAGTATAGTTTATGTATAGGCAGAAAAAGGCAGACCAACTGGAGAAGACAAATAAATCAAAAGTGCCTCGATATTTCTTCCACGGCCAATTGGAAATAATAAAGTTGCGTGTAGCGTTTGTAAATATCGTAAATCTCTTGTAAAGACAGTAACTTGGAGAGAAAATAATATACTTATCACAGCACTTGAGTATGAACCATGTTGGAAGTTTAGTAAGTACAAATTTATTTATTTAAATTATTATTATTAATAATAATTATTATTAATTATTATTATTTATTTATTTAAATAAATTTGTATATTTATTTATTTAAATTTATTTGTATAGAGACTTAAATCAAGCCCCAAAAAATATCACCTTTACCACAAAATTTACTACAAGAATACTTACCTACTGAAAAACAAAAGACCCATCTATTCAACCAAGATCACTCTGAAGCGACTTATAACTAGGTGAATCTAGATTCACTTAGCTTTCAGCTTTTTTTAGTTATCCTTCTAGGCTTAGTTCCATGAAACTGGTTCCTAAGGTAGCAAGGCTTTTAGCTTAGCTTCCTTCTTTTCTTCCTTTTTTATGTAGGCACTATACTAGGGTAAGAGCGAAAAAACTACGGTTTGGTTCCTACCGGTTTTTGTATGATATTTAATGCAAATTAGTGAGGCGTAGGCGAAAACGTCGTTGCTTCTGTTTTTTTATCGAAACGTCAGGTGCGTTCTAGGATGTTACCACTCCCTGGACAAAACAAATGTGTTTTGCTGTTTAGATCGATTGCCGCTAGTTTTTTGTCTAGTTAAGGACGCAGAAGTGATTACTGCGCATTCGCTTCTAATAGGCATGTCTTATACATAAAACTATTTGTAGCTACGATTATTTTTGTAAAACAAAGTAATTAACGTAATGAGTGTAACTTATTACCAGTGTCTGTTTTTCCTCAACAATATAATCTGAATTTCTTTTGATGGCTGTCGAGTTGCCCCGCATTATAATTAATAATAATAATGGCTATTTTCTATGCATAACAAAAATATATTTATGTATTGTATGTATTAAGTATATCATTCATCTAGTACGTGTAACACACGCTCTGCTTAGCTTGAGGCTAGATGACATTATTATTATTATTAACTACATATGATAAAAAATTATTTATTATTAAAAAGTATGGAAACGAATATTGGAATAGTATTAAGCCGCTATTGAATTAAAATGAGTAATTTAATTATTAGATTTGTTTCCATTTTAGATTAAATACAATCCGTGTCTCGTTCTCGCAGGAAGGCATACAAATGAAAAAATGATAGGAAACATGCAATTTTCTGCGTAACGTGAAATCTCCTCCTGAATTTTCCTCCTAAAATAAAAAGCAAGAACGTTTATAAATAACACCTACCAACGTAATTTGATCCGTGTGTGACTGATGACTTTTTTGTTTTGTTTTTACATGTTGTTCGGTCTTTAGCTACATTTCTTTCTGCTGGTTCTACTGAATTATTTATTGGTTTTTTATACAACTTGTTAGTTAAACAAGATATGGGTCATATACCCCCCCCACCCTGATATTCAGTGATAACCATCCCTTATAACAAAGCATCATCTCGTAGGTCACATTCTTTAGGAACGTGCCCTATGTTGCACTGGGGTGTGTTCATGCATCTGAGGCATTAGGTGATAAGCCTCATATGCCTGTAATCTCACCACGACGCACACCCTACACACCGAAACACAGCAAACTGCTTGTTGGCAGAAATAGGCATGATACATTCCTGGATGAGCCTTTCGTTTAGAGAAGGCTTCGATGTTAATACACTAGTAAACTACTAACTACTAGTACTACTAAACATAGTGTAATAACATGGAAGCCAGTAACAAAAAACGAAAGTAGTTATCCAGTGTCATAGTTTTTTCTCTTTTTTTAGGGTGCCGTAAGCAAAGGGTAAAGCGGGATCCTATTACTAAGACTCCGCTGTCTGTCTATCTGTCTGTCTGTCTGTCCGTCTGTCACCAGGCTGTATCTCATGAACCGTGATAGTTAGAGAGTTAAAATTTTCATAGATGATGTATTTATGTTGCCGCTATAACAACAAATACTAAAAAACAGAATAAAATAAATATTTAATAAATATTTAAGGGAGCTTTTTATCATTTGCCAATAATCTTATTTAGTAAGTGGTAATATACGTCGCTTACCACTTACTAGTAACGCTTTACGCCACAAATGTCAAATTTATTTGTGTTATAGCTAGTCGAATACTCTTCTTCTTCTTTTATTATATGGCTTTTCAGCGGCTGAGGGTTGCCACGAATTTGCCAACGTCGAGTGTTTACTAATCTTAAAACAAAAAGGCGGAGATCTGAGTACGGTAAGAAGGGAGACTCTAATACAAATCAAGTTGATATGCCATATACTTAAGTAGGTAATATAATATATTTATTTTGTTAGGTAGGTAAAAACACAAACACACATAAAATATAAAGAAATTACATAAGTAGGTAAATATTATAAATGAAGGTTAACTATTGTAGATAGGTAAGTATTTACAATTTTATTTTATTTACACTTAAAAATTTACACAATAATTTGATATAAGGGGAAAATACAAGGGATAGCAAGAGTTTTGAAGATAAAGGACGTGGGATTTCAGGGGGGGTGATATCATACAAAGATAGCCGCAGCCTCGGACATGAGAATATCATATGTTCAACTCAAACGTAACTTAAATTTAATCACGTCTAAAGTGATGAATTTTTGACAGACTTTCATTGAAAACTGTCAAAAAATCGCGACTTGAGATGTAATTAAAGACTCCTTGGTCAACAAGCTATCTGCAAGCTACTTTTTATCCAGCGACTAGACAAGTTAAGACACAAACGGAAACTAGTAGGTACGCGTGTCACAAAAAGACACGTTTTTTCCTCATGTTCTGTATTTGTTAGCTCGTAATGGTGAACATGCTTAAAAACTCATTCCGTTATCAGAAAGGACCCTTTAAGCGACGTGCTCACCCCCGACTTATTTATTTCTTTGACTCTGAGACAGTTTTTTCCTTGACTGATTTCAGACTTGTAATTCAGACCACGTTTGGCGTGAGAAAAACCGTGTATTTTGTTGTAAAATGAAGTAGATTAGGAGCTTTATAAAGTTGAATAGGCTTAGGTTAGTTCGCGCTGATGAATACCTACATGGTTGGAAAATTTCGTTCTGGAAAGATATTTAGGCCTATAGTTATTAAAGTTATTTCGATTTTTGTAAATATTTTACATTAATTACATAAGCGAGTTGAAGTGGCAGTGGGCAGGCCATATAGCTCGTAGAACCGACAACCGTTGGGGAATAAAAGTTCTCGAATGGCAACCACGAACCGGAAGACGAAGCGTAGGACGTCCTCCAACCCGATGGACTGACGACATTGTTAGGACCGCGGGAAGTCGATGGATGGAAAGGGCTCAGTGGACTTCTATAGGCTGATGATGATGTTGACGAATTACATAGGTACGTAATACTTTTGAAATTCTTCACATTACGTGGATTGTAGAGAAAGAAAAATAAAGAAAGAAATAGCTTGACGACTTAATCCTCAGGCATGGTAGATATCTTCTTGGATATCTTAGTACCAAAACACTAAGAGACCTGAGATAATCTTACTTCAATTCTAGCAGCGGCGATGGGCTTGCAACCAGTCACATATGAAATACCAAGTATTGCAAAATGTATGTACCAAATGTCATATCTGGACGTACCTCTGACTACCTCTTAGATATCCTCAAAGAATCTCGATTAGGTTCTTTGTGTTAAGAGACCTATGTGCTTGAGGATTTAAGTCAATTTATTTATTTTTATAAGATTTTATCAATAATGTTTATTCACTCGTGGTTTAAACTTTAATCTTCTCATGCACATAGGCTTCGACTACCCATAATCTGGGTTTTCATAACGCTGAAAATATTTACAGCACTGATCACTAAATTACATATTATTTGAATAGGATAAGCAATCTACTCTAAGCTCAGTTTATTTGACTGATTTCGAAAAGCTTACGTTAGTCAAAGCTCAAAATGCTAACAGCATAGAATTGCGTGGGCCATCAGCATTATAAAAAAAAACATCAGTAACCTCAACAAATGAGGACCTTCTGTAGACCTACACACGTATTAGGTGACTTGGATGGCATGATCATACAGGAAACACTTCACAATCACACTGACCCTGCCGGCGGGGTCAAAGACGTCTTCACGTTAATGCTTCTTATTCTAGAAACAGCCCAAGCCAAGATCCATACCATTTGTGATATGGTAGAGTGCCGTATGCGCTTACTGCTACAGCATTTTAGCCCGTCCAAAAAGTAGTTTAGTAGTAGTAGAGCTCTTTGTGAAGGGCTCGTCCGGGGCAGTACTAACACCATGCCTATTTCTGCCGCCAAGCAGCTTGCTGTGTTCTGGTTTAAAGGGTGTGGGTGCTGGTGTAATTACAAGCACATGAGGCTTAACACCTGTATGCCTCAGGTTGATGAACGCTGAGTAGTGCATCATCGGTGACGTTCCTAACGAGCGTGACCTACGAGGCAATGCTTGGTTATAGATGATGGTAACCACTTAACATCAGGTGGGTCATCTGCTTGTTCTATCAACAAGTTGTATAAAAAAAACTACAAATAATTCAAAGTCCACATAAAAAGTAATTTTTCGTAACATGATTAAATGGTATCATTCATTCAGTATACAAAACTGCGTAAATATCCTGCAGTAGTAATCGTGCGCTTTCATTTCCGATATTTCCTGTAAACTTTCCACGTAAAACCACTATTCATGACGCATCAAAAAGGTTATTCACGTACCTTTTTACAACAGCAATAAATACCTTTTCCATAGGTGGTAATAAAAATTTAATTACTTTGGGGGTTAGTAGTGTAGGTTCAGCATCGATGAGTAAAATCCTGCCTGACGCCTTTGTAACGGGATTGCCTATCAGGTCCCTTTTGTGATCGCTTTTACTATCGTCTATTTTTATTTACCCTTTGATAGCAATACTGAGCGCTTTGAGTACCTTTCAAAAAGCTCAAGCAAATTAACATAAAGGTTTTTTGATCATCTTACAGTGGAGTTTCCTCGTATTTGGAAGTGGCTTTGAATCACGGTCGACAGCTTTGGTATGAAAATAATGAGTATTATTTTATTAGAAGTTATGATGCTTTGATCTATTGGTTTGACTGTAAGTTTTATTTGTTTTTGTAGGGTTTCGTACCCAAAAGGTAAAATGGGACCCTATTAAGACTCCGCTGTTTGTCCGTGTGTCACCAGGCTAGCTCATGAACCGTGATAGTTAGAGTTGAAATTTTCACAGATGATGATGTATTTCTGTTGCCGCTATAGCAACAAATACTAAAAAACAGAATAAAATAAATATTTAAGGGGGTTTTTATGCAACAAACGTTGTTTTTTGCCGTTTTTGTTATAAGTAGATATTGGTACGGTATCCATTGTGCGCGAATCTGACTTGCACTAGGCGGGTTTTTTTTATTCATAGTGCCACGAACAACATCTTTAGCCCGGTAGAAGTTCGCAACAATGGGTATTTCTGTTCGAAAAATTTATGTGCACAATTGCACAATGCTTTCAAACAGTGAAGGAAAACATCGTGGGGAAATCAGTTAGTATTCTAGCAGCGACGATGGGCTTGCAACCTAACACGTTTGGATTACTAGCTACTGCAAAATATAGGTACGTACCAAATGTACTATCTGGACGTACCTCTGACTGCCCCCTTAGACATCCTCGAAGAATCTGGAATAGGTACTTGGTACTAAGAGATCGGAGGGGATATCTACCGTGTTTGGAGATTAAAGTCATAATGCTATTTCTTTCTTTTTTTCTTCCTTTCAATGAAGTGTATTCATTCAATTTGGAGTATATTTCAGTACGTAATTCATTTAAAGCGCTAAAATCACAGCTTAAAATGAATTTACACTGGATATCGATATAATTCTGTTAATTTACTCATTGAACAACAAAAACAAATTCAATCAAATTAATAATTTCAGTAAATATTGATTCATAGCATTTATTCGCTGACAGGTGGTCAATGATTGCAAGTTTCTGCCTATACTATTGTGAGCAACCCAGTTCACTGGCTCCTTGGTAGTCAGTTGACTCAGGTGAATTTTAGTGCAATAAATTTAGTCTGTTTAGTAATGTTCCTACTGATCTCCTAGGTATATTAGATTATTGTTTTTTGTTTAACGTTGTTATTTTATTTCTAATTTTTCAGTTGTAGATTTTTATGTTGTAGGTATATAAGTAATGTCACGTGGTATTTGTATTAATTTTTAAATAAGTAGAATAGCGCTTTAGAATTAGTTCTGTTATGCTATTTTATGTGAATAAATTGAAATTGAAATTGATAATATTCTGTAGCCCAAGGTAATGTGAGATTTTAACGAAGTGTACAGCGCCCAATCTACTGACGATTTTGTAAAGATCGTGGAAATTCGGTGGATGGTGAGAGCTGTTCTTCTTGGATATGTAATAATAGAAGCTTTTGTCCCGCAAAAGCTCAAGACTGAAGATGAAAAAAAAACCAGCTAAGTGCGAGTCAGACTCGTGCACGAAGGGTTCCGTACCTTTATCTATACTAATAATTATAAAGAGGAAAGATTTGATTGTTTGTTTGGATTCAGTAGATTCCGAAACTACTGAACCAATTTAAAAAAATCGTTCACCGTTCGAAGGCTACACTATCCCCGGGTGACATAGGCTATATTATATTTTCAAAAAATAAGTGATCCTTACTAAAACCCGCGCGAAGCTAGGACGCTTCGCTAGTCTATAATAAAAACGGTAAAAATATAGATAGAGAGAGGGATAGAAAATTCTTTATTGCACAACTTAAAATAAAAGTATATATAGGCGAACTTAATGCTACATAGCATTATCTACCAGCTAACCTTTGTGTAGTAGGAATAACATGGGGGTAGTGCGCATTTTCTTACTGTTTAAACTAAACAATAGATAAAACATCAGTCATCTTGAATAAAAAACAAAACTTAACGAAATCAGAGGATAAAAATAAACATAAACACAAAGGTATACTTAAGCATAATACATAGACTAATACATACAAATAAATTGAATTATATATTTACTATAAATATCACGTTTGTTGTATGAGAGCTCCCTTAAATATTAATTTTATGCTGTTTTTTAGTATTTGTTGTTATAACGGCAGCAGAAATACATCAGACAACCTTTTAAACCGGAATACCGCTTTTTGTTTTTATTAAAACTTAACAGAAAATGTCCCAACCTCGATGCATGTTTACTGCAATAACAATAAAAAGATTTTTGATTAAATTGATGATTCAATAAATTAGTTTTTTTTACTAGCGTGACCAGGCAGACCGTTGATTTAACGTTTTTTTTTACCGTTTATAGGTAAAGGTTTGACCGCAATCTCACCTGATGGTAAGTAAAGATGCGGTCCGATGGTGTAGCGGTTACCTAGATATCTACCTAACCCTAGAAATGATACGTCAGAACCATTTTCATATTGCATAATTTCCAGCTGATAAAATTAAATTCAGTATCGTAATGTGTAAAATCATGCGTTAATTGTTTTCGGGCTAAAAATTATTTGTTAATAGCATGTTTTGGTGTTGACATAAATAATTATGTAAGTAATTCAAAGTTAATAATGGAATTCGATTCCGATGGATTAATTTTAAAATCTATTAACTACTGCCTGATTTATTTCGCTAGTCTATACTTACTAATATTATAAAGAGGGAAGATTTGATTGTTTGTTTGTTATTGCATTGAATAGTTTCCGAAACTACTGGACCAATTTGAAAAATTCTTTTACCTTTGGGTAGCTACACTATCCCGGGTGGCATAGGTAATATTATATTTTCAAAAAATTTAGGATCCTTACCCGTGCAAAGCCGGGACGAGAGAATACTTTTCAGTTATTTCATTTATTTATTCAATAACAATCTAAAAAGCGAGTCTGAAGTTCTAACCTAAAGATATAAAATATTTACAAAAATAATAAAAAATTCCTAATAAATAAATAAAATAAAGGTACGTGCCACAAAATTCATGGACATATCTAAAATTAATTCATAAACTATGATCTTCTGCTCTTCTGCCTTCTCTCTTCTGACTTCTTGAGCAGAAGCATTCCTTCAGCTAATTTATTGATATTCTTGGTCGCTTTTCAATTATTAGGCAGAGAGTCGAATAGTTTGGTGCAGTGTTTCGCAATATTTACGCTAGGACAAAACGGTGCCTGTAGATCCATTCTTCTATTGTCCATTTATTTAGGCATCGTTCTATGTTTGATACTAACTACTTAACATCAGGTGTGCCGTTAATTCAATTAGTAAGTATAAAACAAACTAACTAAAGCAATTTTCAACTGGTCAAATAAACAAATAACTCGTAATAAAAGAGTTCAATTGAATAGGTAGGCATTAAACCTTCGTGCAGGATTCGATAACCAAGTAAATTGTGCCTATTTAAACAGAACTGCATTATGTGGTCTACTATTACTACAGACACAACAGTAGTCGCTAGGTGAGAGCCTTGTTGTTTCACTTCCATTGGTCTACGAACAATGGCTTTGCTCTCGTTTTGCTAACATCAAAATTAAGGCGCTTTATTATGATGAAAATCTCTTGGTTTTTGTATTTTTTTCAAATTTTTTATTAATCCAGGTAACGCGTGATTATGACACACGTCCGTAAAACCAAATAGATGGTTTTAAACGTAAAAAAAAAAAATTACAAAACAATCAAGAATCGCTTGTAGTATCCATGGTTTACTGACTAATTTCGGTAAAATGAGGGTAGGTATTTTATTCTAGTGTGTCCTCTACATTTTGCTCAGGAACTACTGAAATTATTATAAACGATTACTATATATGACTACTATGTAATTTTTCTAGTGAAAAACTAAATTTTCAGTGTTTTTCATCAATCGTCATAATTAACATGTGTAGAAACATGGAATAATTTGATCAACCCTCAGCGCCGATTTGATATAATAAAAGGTTATTTTCATGAAAATGTTTCCAAACATACCAAGGTAAATAGATAATCTAAATTCAATTTGGAATATTGAATTTTACATCACAGCGAGAACGCTCATTTTGCATTGAAAACCGATTCGTAGTGGAACAGACGTATTATTCCGTGTGGTGTTGTGGTGTGATGGCGTTTACATCCAATTTGCTCGAACAAATACTGCAGGGGTTTATTTTGCACCTTAAGCTCCAGTTTCTGGGGTCATGCGGACACAGACCGTATAAATACAAATATGTAGGTATTTTACACCATTTTTACACAGAGCCATAGATAGCGCTTATTCTAATCCTATTGACGACCGATGTGGCGCGGCGGGTGAATGTCCGCTTGCGACGCAGGAGGTTGCGGGTTCAATTCCCACCTTGCGATAAATGTTTGTACGATCTGGAAATATTTATTCCGGGTGTTCTGGGTATTTTCTATGTATAATAAAAAATATCTATGTATGTAATGTATTATATTAAGTATATCAGTCATCTAGTTCCTATAACACAAGCTCTGCTTAGCTTAGGGCTAGATGATGCTGTGGGGATTGTCCAACATTATTTATTTATTAATATTATAAACGCGAATGTTTGTAAGAATGAATGGATGTTTTTTACTTTTTCACGCTCTAACCAGTAAACCAATTTGAATGAAATTTGGAATAAATATAGATTGTAACCTGGACTTACATATAGGCTACTTTTTATCCCGAAAAAATAACGGAAACGGAAAAAACTGCCGCGCGGGCGAAGCTGCGAGCGGCCGCTAGTATGTAGATAAATATAGATTCAATAATTAAACGTGGTAAACGGAGTTGGTTTCACTCTCGAATAATTGTCTAACTTAAACTTCTCTACCTTATCCATTATTGTGTCACTGTTTGTTTACCCCAATAAATAAAACAAAAAATACACACGTACTACTAGGTTATCCATAATATCGCAATCATTACAAGTAAAAAAAACAATCTACAATCTTCTTACACCATATTTCAAACTTATAGGTATTTCCACACAGTACTTACACGAAATATTAAAAAAAAAACGATGTAGCGTGTAGTATATTTATTTTATGAGCTTAGGTATCTACTTTTGTTAAAAATTGTACGCGTGAGCTAACTCCCCCATTTCCCATATGATTGTGAGCCAAAGATTACACGAGGAGAAAAGATAGGCTCCTTAATATTTTATGAAGAAATATTGGGGCTATGTTGGCGTGGTTCAAGGTATAAGATTTTCGATGAAAAATACATGTTAAGCATATCGTCATTGGAAAGGAAAAAATGCTAAAGCGCCAAAATGTTACTAATTAAAGTTAAACTTTAAACTTGATTTCCCACAAGTAGCATTTTGGCGCTTTAGCATTTTTTCTTTTCCACTGACGATATGTATTTTTCATCGAAAATCTTGATGACTGAGATAGAGTAGGTATGCGCATAAATGTAATCCTTAACAAGGTAGGTACACATTATCTGTTCCTACTTACTCATCCTATTGCGGTACCAATAGTGTCTAGAACCCAGTTTTGGATAACGGAACTCAACGATCTTACCCAAGCAGTGTAAGTATGTAATAAGTAAATGATTGTGAACATTTTATACAACATCGTCTAAAGCACTAAACTAAGCATAGCTTGTATTATGGGAGCCAAATGACTGATAGAACATATACTTAAAATACGATATAACATCCAGACAAAAATGAAATATCTATGTTCATCACACAGATGTTTGTTTGTCTTCGGTGGGGATCGAACCTATACCCTACAGCACATTAGGCAGAGCTACTACTAAACTAAGCTGCAATAACTAATAAAATATGAATTCCAAAAACAGGTTTATACTGTAGGCCATAATTATTCAATAACCAAACGTTAATCCTAGAACAAACATTCATGTTTATCACACAAATAAACCAAAGCTTTGTTATTTGTTTGTGTAATATATTCACACCGTATATACCGTTATCGCTACCGCTTATGCAATCGCTCACGCCACCGCTCATGACTTCCGCCCCCAATCCGATATACCCGAGCAATGTCCACTGATTGAACTTAATAAATGGATCCTGAGGAAGCAAATACGTACAGATAGACCTGTTATTCAGAAGAATCGTATCACAAGAGATGTTGTTCAAATTAATAGATTTATTTCCGGGTCGAAATGGATTTTCGCCTTTATACATCTTTGACTGAATGCCTATTGATGTTTTTGACGTTTGTGATATTTGATCGCGACCGATGATGTTTGAAGTGGTTTCGTATTATGTCTAGTATAAGTTGTCCAGGCCCCTATTCTCATTTTCCACTGACATTATCTACCTGATGTTAAGTGGTAATTTGTCTTGGTGCGTAAAGATGTAATAGAGGAATTAGGATTTTACTTTCTGAAGATAGAAATACCTTAATTTCCACCCCTTAATGGGTACAGCGGAGGTTAATGTTTGTATGAAAATAGCTAGACGCGGACGAAGTCGCGCGCGTTTCACTAGTTACATATAAAAACGCACGTTACAAATGTTTATAATTTTCGTATTTGAATGTTACTTGTTAGTGAAATAAATTAAATTGATGGGTAACCACTTCACATCAGGTGGGCATTAGAATGTTGACTAAACAAAAATCCTCGAGAATCACGCCTCAGATACTTAGTTTGTATTCTTTTTTCATATACGCGTGTGACCGTTTTAGATACAGAATATACTTTTATATTATTGTATACGGGTAGTTTAAATAAGAGTAATAACCTATATTTGTTATTGTTTGAAAGATTTACACAAAAAATGTGCTAAAACGTCCCATGTTTTCGAGAAATACTCTTTCGCCATTATTGGAAATTTCAGGAATAAAATTTACAGAGTTGGCTTTTGTCTGAAAAATCGAAACAACACAATAGTTATTTATTATTCTACGCCCATTTTATTTAGATCTTTGACATTTAAGGTTAATACGACCAAAACATTAACCCGTGCCGTAGCCGGTTTGATCATTACTAACCAATTTACTAAGTTATGCAACGTTTAGACTAAACGTGACTTGCGCGTCAATGCTTTGTTATAGGTTACTTAACATCAAGTGGGCTAAGTTGCTTTCGCAACGACCAACTTGGGGATGGAGTCATTATAGTGTACCTACCATGCATTATGTAAACAAATAATAATAATAATAATGCTAGACAATCCACACAGCATCATCTAGCCCCAAGCTAAGCAGAGTTTGTGTTATGGGTACTTAGATGATTGATATACTTAATATAATACATTACATGCATAGATATTTTTTATTATACATACAAAATACCCAGAACAACCGGAAAAAATATTTGCAGATCATACAAACATTTATCCCAAGACGGGATCGAACCCGCAACCTTCTGCGTCGCAGGCGGACACTCGCCCGCCGCGCCACATCGGTTGCCAATAGCCTTTGTATGTATTTGTATAATGCTTTTGTATTTGTATCAGCAAGTGATACGTTTGTCTATAAATTGTATTTTTGGGGGTGTGCGGTTCAATCACGCTCTAACTACTGACCCAATTTGGATAGAACTCAGAATAAATATAGTTTGTAACTTGACTTGGACACAAGCTACTTTTTATCTCAAAAAAATTATAGAAACCTGAAAATTCCAAAGAAAATCACCTTAAATTTTTCATGGCGAAACGTTTTAACTATTAATGTTTCCGATGTTAGCAAAATAACCTTAGCAACGCAGACGAAACAGTTGGCAGTTGCTAATATAAAATTCTACTAATATTATAAATGCGAATGTTTGGATGGATGGATGGACCGATTTGGATGAAATTTAGAATAAACATAGATTGTAATCTGGAATAGGACATAAGCTACTTTTTATCCCGAAAAAATAACGGGAACAGGAAAAAACTGCCACGCGGGCGAAGCTGAGAGTGGCCTCTAGTAAAACACAAATACAGACTGACAAACAGGGCGGAGGACTTTGCTCATAGTAATAATTATGTAGCGATTACATTTAACATGGTGTATAAGTAATGTTATTTTGTAAATTGACACTAAATGCTTAATAACACAACGTTTTATAAACACAGACTAATTGCTATTATTATTCTAATTTCGAAGTTTTGTAATAGCATTTTTTGGTTATTGCTTTACTATTTATAAGTTTGTACACTCAATCTAAAAATATTCAAAAAAATATATGTTTACGATTTCATTATTGCCTTGACGAATACCCGGTTTCATTATTTTATAAGTGTCCGCTAGTATTGCTAAAGACTGGGATACACGACGACACTGACACTTGACACAAGTCGACACTAGTGTCGATTGCGTCCACACAGTAAGCATTTTTTTGTGTCGGTTGTCGATCCTACAACCTATATGGCTTGCACACACACTGTTTATTGGGTTTCGTCTTAAGGCTTTGCGACGATAAGATGAAAACTTTACCAAAAACTGCCTATTCGAGTTGCATTCGTCAACTGACTTCTAAGAAAAAAAACTTATAATAAAAAGTCACTTAATAAGTGAGATATTATTTAGCTTATTGTTTACCAACTTCTATTATTAAAGTTTTTTTAAAGTAAACCCTTTAAAAGGTGCTAGAACGCAGTTCATGTTTCTACAAATTATTTTCACGTGAACAAAACCGCCTGCTTACCCCTAGTTTGTTATAAAAAATACATTTTTCGTAAATCCATTCACCCAAACAAAATCAATTCGAAAAATTCATGGAAGTAACATGCTATATGGACCGCCATTTAATAATGCATGAGAAAATAAAATAAACATGAGGTGTGGAGAATAAAACAGTGGTTTTGTTTTCAGTAAGCGTAATCACAACATCATCAACCTGAAGAAGTCTAGTCAACTGACTTAGGTACCCTCTCTTAGACATAGGCATACCTTTATTTGCAACAACAACATACATACAAAACAGATAAAAAAGTGAAGACAAGATAAAAGGAAAGATAAAAACAGTAGGTGCCTGGTTGCTACAGTAGCAAAAGCGAGAACCTTTATACCCCAGCGGTTATCGGTTCTACGAGGCCTGCACCTTGCCACTTCAACTTACTGATTCTGAGAGCTATGTCAATGACCCTGGTTTTGTCTACGGATTTCCTCATTCTTCCTTCAAATAGACTCGCGATTGACGCTAGTCTGAGGATATGACGATAAAATTCGTAAGGCAATAAATTTTTTCAACTTTTTTTCTTGTCACGTATTTTTGCTGTGTGCAGTTTTCTCTCACTGCTGCGCCGTTGGTAAAAAATAATTTATTTAAATTTAATTGAAAATATGATTCCAGCTGCAAATTCTTTTTCCCATTTATCACAAATACTCTGATTCCCCATGTGCCCCAATTTGGGGATCAGCGGGTATTATAATAATCCCCACACCACGCTGTAGCTTTTCAACCATGATTGATGACAGAAAAGTTAGATTATAAAAATGTCATGCTTGTGTCATAATAACGAGCACATCGCCTTTTAGGGTTCCGTGAATAGCTGTTTTTTGTGAAAGTGAATACTTTGGCAAAATAACATTTTGTGTTAAAAGAAGTGAATTACAAAGATTTTGGTGTAGGTAACTTAAATATTCATAGCCTTTGGATTCGCACGATAATACTATTCCTCTTATTGCTATACATGACACAGTCACTTTTATGTCAACAAAAGAGGTAGCAATACACTTATCGACCATTTCAGCAAAGTGGCAACCTCAGCAACCAATATAAATGAGACCATAAATATGAGAAATGAGTATTTGTCGCATAACCCTGCGAGGATGTGGAAGGATCAATTTGATCCTACTCATTTTTTGTAATGTACAGTTTTTCCATTCAACCGCACTTTGTTGAACTTTTTAGTAGCTGAAGCTCATTAAACTACCCTCTACATACCACCACTTAGTCAGCAACCTCCTGTGTGAAGAGGTAGACGTGTGCAAATGTCTGACTGAAACCGAGTGTTAGGCAGAATACTGTACTTTCTGCTAAAGTAGATCAATACTAGACTCTTTGGTTAATCGAAATAATTAAACATTTGCTTGCTTAATTATGTAATTTATTATAGAAATCTTTTGATTAATAACTAATTTGTAAGTTTCGTTCATTTTACATACTATATTTTTTATAGTATGTAAAACGTTGCAATACAATACATATTTAATAATTTGCAGGGTCATCAGGACTCTCCACGTCTTCGATGTAAATTTTATGTACCATCAAACATAAATGCCGGGTTTAATTGAATTAATTTCACTAAAACATTTTATACTTGACTAGCTGCCGCTCGCAGCTTCGCCCGCGTGGCAGTTTTTTTCCCGTTCCCGTTACTTTTTCTGGATAAAAAGTAGCCTATATGTTAATCCAAGTTATACTCTATGTTGTTCCAAATTTCATCCAAATCGGTCTACTGGTTAGAGCGTGAAAGAATAACAAACATCCGTCCATACATCCATACATCCATCCATTCTTACAAACTTTCGCGTTTATAATATTAGTAGGATATATTTTACACATAATATTAAAATAACCATGTTTCAGAATTATCAAAAAACTGTGGAACCCATTTATCTTGTACGTGCTTCAATACCGCCCGTCATCTCATTGCTACGTAATGTGATTTGAATTTTGATAAAATATCATGCTCTCGTATCTTAATCTATGAACGTGGTTGATACTATATTATTCTTGCTGCTGATCAACTTAAAATGAAATGAAAAATGAGATAAGATAGACCTATATTTTGTATATAGATTTGATATAACAAATGATAATAATAATAATATAATAATGCTGGACAATTCACACAGCATCCAAGCCCAAGCTAAGCAGAGCTTGTGTTATGGGTACTAGATGACTGATATACTTAATACATACATACAATTTTTTTTTATTATACATAGCAAATACCCAGAACACCCGGAATAATTATTTGCAGATCGTACAAACATTTATCCCGAGGCGGGAATCGAACCCGCAACATCCAGCATCGCAGGCGGATATTCGCCCACCGCGCCACATCGGTCGTCAAATGGAATTAAGTGTTGTGCCAATTTTAGTATGTATTTAAAAAAATAAGTATTCTATTAGTCATCTGGTTCCTATAGTACAAGCTATGTTTAGTTTGGGGTTGGATAATGTGTAAAAACGACCAATGAACAATTTAATTTAGTATTTATTTAAACTTATAAAAAGATAGAGATAGGTATAGTGTAATCACTTCCTGTGACTGAATTTTCAAAATTACATCATGAATATGGAAATAGACATTTATAGACGAACCTGTTTGTGACACTGGTGCGTTTATTGGTATTTTACGACGTGGCCAAAGGTCAGGGTTAAGTACACGAAGCTCCGAGCCGTTAAACCCAGAAGATCTTTACGTGAAATCAAATAAACCTTAGATAATAGAGCTAAAATAGAGCAAGGAAAAGATGAGATCAAGAGGGTTAATCAGTTGTCTGATGGGATTTAGTATGTCAAAACCATTAAATTTTTATGGGTATTTAAACGTAATAGGATTAAGCTCATGGAGACATAAGCACACAGATTTTTGGAATAGATAGAAAAACGTGGGTATGTATCGAATGTAACATTTGAACGTACCTTAAAGTAGTAGTAGAGCTCTTTGAGAAAAGGCTCGTCCGGGGAAGTAAAATCACCGTAACTATTGCTGCCGCCAAGCAGTACTGCTCGCATTGCTGTGTTCCGGCTTAAAAGGTGTGGGTGCCGGTGAAATTACAGGCACATAAAGATTAACACTATGCCTCAGGTGGACGCAGTGCATCGTAGTAGTACCTAACGTGAGTAACCTACAAGACAATGCTTTGTTATAGGGGATGGTTACCACTTAACATGAGGTGGGCCATATACTTGTTCCATTAGCAGTATCATAAAAAAACCTCCGACTAACCCCATCCACAAAGTATCTTGAGAAGTGCACACTGCCAATGTTCTCAAACGGTGAAGAAAAACAACGTGAGGAAACGAGTTAGCTTTTTAGCAGCAGCGGCGATGGGCTTACAACCTGGTATATATGAAATACTACTAATGCAAAATGTTGGTATGTGCCTAATGTAATATTTGGACAATTTCTCTTAAATATCCTCATAGAACCTTGTTGGCTCTACTTGTTCATACCCTAAGAGATTTGAGGATATATCTACTGTGCTTGCGGGGATTGAATTCGTAGCGCGGTTATTTTTTTCTGTACAAGAAACCGAAATTTGACGATACATCGACAAGTCGTTTAAACATGTAAAACATGTAAAAACGAGGCTCATAAAATCCAAACAAAGTTTCCAAGTCGCTGTGTGCAAACACATATTTCTACTTGAAAATCCCGCCCATAACTTTGAATAGAATAACAGCAGAGGGACGGCGGGACCCAGTCGGAGGATAAAAGTGTGATCCGTCAGCCGAAAAATTACTAAGAAAATGCTATGCTATAAAATACAAGTCTATAGGGTGGGGTTATACCAGCGACGGGGAAATAATGAATGGGAAAAACATTTTACTAAAAAAGTAATAATTTTCTCTTCACCAAATGTTAACAATCAACATACCACTCGTCGTTGTTCGTCGTTATCGTTACCACTTAACATCAGGTGGGCATTTTCTACCAGCAGTAGTAAAAAACCAACTCAGTGTGCAGTAGCCCTGCCTTCTGCGCTGTAGGTAGTGGGATCGATCCCTACCGAGAACAAACATTTGTGTGATGAACATAAATATAAATTATCTGTCTGGGTGTCATACTGTATTCTATATATATATTTGCAACAGCAAAAAATACAGTACAGTACAAGCTATGCTTTGTTTGGGGCTAGATGATAATGTGTACAATGTCCACAAATATTATTTTTTATGCAGAAATAAAATTTCCGCAAGTTACCCTAGGGTCGTTGATCGTTTTACACTTTCAATCAAGTTTTTTTTCATATCGTGATAGTTAATTATTTTGTTCAATCTAAAACAGCTTAATAATCGCGTGAGACTTTAAACTACATTTTATTGATATTGCTAGCGTTTTATGAATCATGGAAAGATTTTAACTATACGACTTTTCCAACCAAACTAATTATAATGGCGACTAACCACTGTAAATCTATACCAACAATAAGCATTTTTGTCCTGACTAACTGACTGATATATAGACAAACGCACAGCCAAAACCACTGGTCGTAAAGAATTGAAATTTTCAGGGTATATTCATCTTCAAGTCGCACATGTCCACATACAATAGGAGATTCAAAAGAAAAGATGTCATGCTATTGAATGACCAATCATGAAGAAGAGTGGCTGCTGAGAAGATAATGCAGGAGTGGATTCTACCCGACATAAAAACCTACAAAACATTTGCTCATAGTACAAAAAAAAAGTCGCACATGTTTCCATACTTGGTTTATGAAATGCCATCCCAAAAAAGGGATGGTGGTGGGAATTCTTCAGGACATTATCGTCTTGTTTGAGAAGACTGACCCGGACGTTCCTTTTTTTGTTTCTTCCTGAACATGAGCTTGGTCGAAGTGCATTCTAAATTGGAGGGATCAGATAAAACTATTTGTAACCTACTTGATTATGCAGTTCCACTAAACTATTTCAGTATTAAATCACCCGGGGCCTCTAATGGGAATGTTCTGTGCAGCCCTATCGGCAGTTTCAAGTCAGATGAACTTCAGTAGGTCTACTCTCAGAAATAATAACAAAAGTTTGGTATTATCGTTTTGAAATACATTGCGGGGCAAATCTGTCAAGGTTCCTTAGTCAAGTTGACGCTGTCAGCCATGACAATACGAAACTTCGTTTATCGTTTCCAAGAGTAAACCTACTGGACTCAGGTGCCGGTGACGCGAGTCATCAATGCGAGTGACGTATGCCTGGTCGCGCCGCCGCTGCCCTCTCTTCACCCTAGTACAGATGACGCAAGTCGCGTATACCTACCCCGAAACGTGACATTGCCACTGTTGTAGTCCACGCCCTTCGACCACCAAAGGGAATAAACAGATTTTTGCGTGCTGAGCAGCCTGAGAAGGCTCGACAACGAGTGTTTAACTAAAGTCAAACGGAAAGAAAGGAAACATTCGTGCCTTCGTGCTAACACCAAAGCGAAACCACCGCACTGACAACTACAACGATGCCCTTATTACGTGCTGGATTCCTACGACTCAGCTCTACTTGTCTCGAATAAATCATGCCTTGATGCCCGAGGAGGTCGTGGAGTTCCTAAAGAAGAAAACGCAGCTAACCATGAAGGTTGTGCAGTTGATATCTCATCATCTTCGTTTATGGTAAGGGTGCCGACTACGTCTTTTGACCTTCATGGATATATAGAGTTTTGGCCGAAGGTCAACACTGCGTAATACATTGTGTTAATTAATTTGTTTATGTAGTTATAATTTATATGGGCCATAGATCAAGTTAAAATATACCTACCTAATCATGTTAATTTATTTAGTGTTGCCTAAAATAATATATATATTTTATAATGATTCCGAAGTTTTTATGTACTTATTATCTAACTATCATTTTTACTCTTAGTGAAGGGCTCATGCTGCCAAGCAACCTGTCGAGTTCCTGGGGAAGGGTACGGGTGCGGGAGCAGTGCATCGTAGGGCACATTCCTAAGGAACGTGACCTGCTAGGCAACTCTTTGTGGTGATGGTACCCATTTAACATCAAGTGGGCCTCTTGTTTCATAATATTTCGTATGCAGAGATATACAAAAAGGATATAGAAATAAAAATGCGCTGGGTTGTAAAAATTCGTTGCGTTTTTATTAAGGTTGTATTCCACCCCTAACTGAGTGTCACGGGGTGTAATAGGATGGCTATTTAATAAGGTAAAGTAAGATCCAGGCTTGCGAGTTGGCTCGTTACACGTTAAATTTTGATAATATCACCGCTTCGGTGACTCCTGATAACTGAGGGACTTAACAGGGTTTATGGATATAAATTAAAAGAGGTATTTTGAATGTCAGTCTTTTAAATATAAATTTTATTTTAAAACTTGTAGCTATAGGATTACAATTATGAAAAACTGTGAAATCTCAGGTTGGTGGACGCAGAGTAATGCATTGAAGGGCTGCGAGGCAATGCTTTGCTATAGGTGATGGTTACCTCTGAACATAAGGTGGACTATTTCTAAACAAATAGTATAAAAAAAATAATTGGATCGTTCTTCCTGAAAACGTATATCCAGCAGTGGACTTCTACAGACTGATGATCATGATTAAACACCTCTAAAAAGCTACCTGTATGTGCACACCACCGCAGATGCCAAAAGATAGAACCACCCATAGAGCAATAGTGCCTCAAACTTTGACCATAGCAAAGTGCATATTGATGCGGCTGCTAGTAGTAATAGAGCTCTTAGTGAAGGGCTCGTCCGGGAAAGTACTACCACCATGCCTATTTCTGCCGCCAAGCAGTTGCTGTGTTCTGGTTTGAAGGGTGTGGGTGCCGGTGTAATTACAGGCACATGAGGCTTAACACCTGTATGCCTCAGGTTGATGGACGCAGAGCAGTGTATAGTAGGGTATGTTCCTAACTAACGTGACCTACAAGGCAATACTTTGCTATGGGCTATGGTAACCACTTAACATCAGGTGGGCCATATGCTTGTTCCATCAGCAAATTGTACATAAAAAAAAGTTTATAATAAGGCGTCAAACCTGAAGGCGTTGATTTGAATTCCACTTCACGATGTTCTACTCTTATCGCTGACAGAACAAATTTTACGAAAGCTGTAAACCGCACCGTATTTCAGCCGTAAAAAGTACCCGCCAGATGAATATGCTACTTCTGACCCGCTTTTGACGGGCAACATCACACGGCTGCCATAAAACCTGTCAAAAATTAACAACATAACTCTCCATTATCTTTAAAGCGTAAGCTCCATTAAAGAAACAAAAAACATGGGCCGACCACACGGTTGCTAGCTACTGGGTGTAAAAGATAACACTAGAATATTAAAATGTTACCTAAATGTTAAAATATTCTGTCTGGGAGATATCAGGACGCTCCCAGAGTATGAATTTACAAAAAAAGTTTTTTTAGCATTTTATTATTGCTGTAAAAGCTATGCTTAGTGAGTGCTTGGGGCTAAATGATGTGTAAAAATGTCCTTAAATATGTATTTATATACATAGGCTTTGACTGTTATTTTTGCAATGTGCTGATGTAATAAGCAGATGATGATAATATCGGCGATGATTTTGGTCTTCGAGTGTCCACCTGAGCTTTTTTTAGAAACTAGAGTTTAAGGTTAAACAAGTCGGTACGTTGTCCATACAAACGCTGTAAGTGTTTAATGTCTACTATTTATTAACGTGCGTCCGAAGTTAAGTTTGATACTGAATTATCTTGCCGTTATCTAGGTACGTTACCCTATATGCTACACTAAAATCAGATTACCTTGAAAGTTACAAGCGTCGAAAGATATTACTATATCTTTCGACGCTTATAATAGTAGACATTAAACACTTACAGCGTTTGTATAGACAACGTACCGACTTGTTTAACCTTAATTTATCATCATCATCATCATCATCATCAACAGCCTGAAGACGTCCACTGCTGAACATAGGCCTCCCATACACGTTTCCAGGAAAAACAATTCTGAGCCTTATACATCCATCCTTTTCCAGAGTTCAGTATTCAGTATTCAGTATGTTTATTGCCTTATTATGTAAGTAGGTTTAACATTGTCAGATCTTAGGACTATATACATGTTTTGGTCAGTTTGACTAATAATTAATATTGTTTTGAGAGTATGTGTCAAAGTTCAGTATTTCAAGTGATTTGTATTTGGATATCAGTCAGAAAAACATGAATGATTGAGATTTTTAGATTGTATTGTAAAATTTTAATTCTCAGTCAAAATATGTTCATGTTCACTGCTGTATTCTAAAAAACTTTAGATTTTAGACATTCAAACATTCAGACAATTCCAATTTCGACAATCAAATTTTAGTTTCAATGTTTTCTCATCTCTAAAAAATACCTGAGCTGGGCCTCAAGTGTATGTGTTACACCCTATACGAAACTCCAAACTTTCTACTTCATAAAATGCACCTTCGTAATTTCAAAGCCTGTGCGAACTTTTTCTCTCATTAAAATTAATTTTAGACGCGATTAAGGTATTATTAACGTTAAGGATCAACTCTTACTTTTAAGTAACCTTTTGCTTTTTAATAATGTAAACTTTATTTCAGACAACCTATCAAATTAACATTTCTGGTTCATATTTAGTAAATGTTTTGATACTATAGATTGCAACACACTTATATAATATAATAATAATGCTGGACAATCCACACAGCATCATCTAGCCCCAAACTAAGCAGAGCTTGTGTTAAGGGTAAGCTCAACAAACTCAATTTTTTTAAGGTTCCGTCCTAAAGGGCAAAACGGGACCCTACCACTAAGACTCCGCTGTTTGTCTGTCTGTCTGTGCCAGGCTGTATCTCATAAATGTAACTATCACGGTTCATGAACCGTTAGAGAGTTGCCATTTTTACTATAGATAATAGTAAGGAACCCTTCCTGCGCGAGTCCGACTCGCACTTGGCCGGTTTTATGCAATTAATATAACAGTTATTCATACGTAAGCATAGTTTCTATAAACGCGATTGCATGCTGGCGTATAGGGCCAGAGCATAAGACTCCACTTAAAAGTAGGATACTGGCGAGATTAAGTTTTGGAAGAGAAAAAAAATTACAACAAACGAATTTGCAGTGAACGCGTCGACAACGTCAGAATAATCCGTGGATTTCAGCCCAGGAAGTCGGCGAATTCACTTCATCAACACACAAGATAGAGGCCTCAGGAGCCCATATAATTATGAGAAAAAAAAAAAGAAATCTTTGAAAAGTAATAGACAGGCCACCACAGCCAATTATTACTTAATTATTTGTTATCACATTCATTACAAAATGAAGAAACTCACTTTATACTCTCGGATAGAGGTATAAAGCGACTAATTTGCAACATAACATAACGTAATAAGGCAATTTCGGCCAACATTTATTTATCTTTATGGACGTTCAGGCTAATTCCCGATGTCCCCGTGACGTTTTTATTTTAATTTTAATTTTAACGGGACGGTGACACGTCATTTTTTGTCGTGCCTCTGTGCCCACTAACGTGTTTTATAATGGGGACAGTATAAATTAAAGAAAGTGGACAATATTATTCTAAAAGTTATGGACCGAGTGGGATTTGAATATAACTTTTGAGATATTTGAAAAACTGAAAAAGAGGATTACAGGATACAGGAGAGGATTTTTTTTTAACGAATTAATGGTCGTTTAGATGTATTACTGTGCTTGTCACTAGACGTGAGAGCAATGCTACAGATAAACACTCAAATCAGTAGGTCAACTCTTAGAAACGATAAACGAAGTTTCGTATTGTCGTTTGTGTTACATTACTTGGTATGGCAGACAACGTCAGCTTGACTGAGGAAACTCGAAAGAGTTTTCCCGCAGTGTATTTCAAAACGACTATAAACTTCGTTTATTGTTTTTGAGAGTAGACCTACAGAACCGTATTGGTCTGCCAGGAATAGAAGATACCACATTTAGATCCGCTGTTTCCGTGGCCTTACCTTAAGGCGCATTTTGCCAGCAAAACGCTGTGCAAATTGGATCATTAAAAGCTTAAGCTGACAGTTCTGAGTTGCTTACAAACGTGTTCAGTATTAAAGTCCACTTCACTGATAATTTCTTTGGAGTACTTTTACTACCGCCATTTTGAAATTTTATAGAAGAAATTAAGCTGAAGAAGCTAGTTAAGTGAGTTTTAAGAGTTGTTTCGATCGGGTCTAACCTTTAAGTACTTTTACCACCAGTTTTTGAGTAGAAGGGTTCGAAAAATGACACTTATATTTTTAATTCAATTCCTATAGAAGTTTTACCGACTGATCAGATATGTCAATAGACAACGTGCAGCATAAACCGTGCTTAGTTTTAAAACTTTTTTGGGGTGTAATGATGTATACTTTGAAAATGTTACCCTTAAACCCTTCTATGGTGTAGATTTCTATGAATACTAGCAAAATGTGCGTGATTTTGCCTATAGTTATTTACATACAAACTTTATACTAAGTACCCTTATTTAGGGGTTAGGTTCTTTTTTTATTTGAAAGCTGGTGCTGTTTGTGTGGTCCCATTTCAATTTGATCTAATTCTGACAATGGCATTCATGAGAAATTAGGTCAGTGTTTTTTTGGTTAAATTTTATAATGGGAACTTTATTAGAGTTTAGTCTAGTTATCTGTAAAGTAAGTACTTACAAAAAAAGTTTAAGTATTATATCAGCTATCTGGCCTACATAGTACAAGCTTTGCTTAGTTTGGGGCAAAAGGGTATTGAGATCATGTTACAAAAAAAAACTCTGAGTAGCTGGGTAAAAAGGCCTTGACAGCTGGGCGTGGCTTAATCCAGCTATCTCAGGAAAGCCCCAATCAAATACCAAATTAAGTAATAGATCTCAAAATCTAAAGCAAACCGACCTAATTCTCTGATAATAAAAAAAATAACGACCGTCAATAAAATAAACGTGAAAGGACATTCTCATTAGCCCCACAAAAAACTTTACGAGTTCTCTACGAAAGGCTGGTAGTGATATATAAAACAGGCAACCTGCTTTCATAAAAAGCCGATGGTTAGTTTATTATTATTAAGAAATGGTGCAAAAGCCTTTGATCAATGATACCTCTAAATGCCGGGTCACATATAAAGCTGTCCGCGTGAATATATACTGAGACAGCTACATTTGTTTACTAACGTAGTGAGAATAAAATTATAAACAGTTTTAAGTTCAACCTAATTACAACCATGTCACCTAGGAAATAATGCCACTAATTATCAAAACAAATATTTACCGAGACAGACTCTTTGCGCCGACCCTGTATATCTAGGGATATCATTGATCGAAGCAACAAGCAGATTAAATTACAGACACCTGAGGTTTAACATATTTATGCATCAGATTGATGAACGCCGAGCAGTGCATCTTAGGGCACATTCTTAAAGAACATGACCTACAATCCGTAGGTAATGGTAACCATTCAAGAGCAGGTAGGCCATCTGATTTTTCCACAAGCAAGTTGTATAAAAATATACTAGTGATTCTGTGAGAACAGTAGACCTTGCGAGCATTGAGCGATAATGAACAATTTCCACTTTTCTTGAAACTTGTGTATAAATTTTCGTCAAAATTGGTGGAGAAATACCACTTAAACAGACAGACTGACTGACTGACTGACAACTGGACAAAAGCATTGCCCTATCTCTAAACTGAGACGCTTCGCTTATTCGGTCAATAAAACTAAGAATAATTTGTCTCCTTTACAAAACTTCAGATATTTGGATAAAACCTACGACCATCCATCAGCAATAACTCCCAGATAAGTTATTCAGCATCCGGATTCTAAACGGTACTTAAAGACAATGCCTCTGGTTTTTAAGCTGGTTTGCACTGAAAAACAGCTAGCCTGTTTTAACCGTAAATGAGGCCCAAAGCAATAACTCAACGGAAAAAATCAGCCTCTTTGAACTTTGTAACATTTTTTTGTTCCTCAGGATGACGTACTGTAAGAAAATTTGTTATTTTAAAGTCCCACCCTTCCATAGTCTTAAAACAAAAGGCGAGTGACCCGGAAACCTTTTCATTTCTTTAGTATTTTTTTATAAAACTTATAGGAGGCACCTTTGTTCAACTTCGTTTTATTCTAGAAATATTCTAAGCAACACTATTCGTAATTAATTTTGAAAAACATGGTGCTGATGCTAGCTTAACGAATTGATGAATGTCAAATTATTACTAAGTAGTGAAAACAAGCACAACTTTGTTCGCAAGAACTTATTTTGATAACAACTTTAACCTTTGCTTTAACACCCTTTGGAGCGTAGACGACGCGAATTTCGCAAAATCGGTAGGTGCCAAGACGTATCGCCTCAATATTCTAGGAAACAAAGTTAAAAATTCTGTCGTGCGGCCAACCGCGCAGCTTCCGCGCATCAACCGCGTAAGTTTTTTATATAAGTTAGTTAAGTTATATATTTCTTTAAATGTTAAGTTGTCTGAAAGAGATCGCTGGCTATTAGAACGTCATATTTTATTCGTTTATGTTATATGTTTCTTTTTGTTAGTTTATAAGGTTTATTGTATAAATAGTTTTCATTAATTTATTCAAAATTGTCATCAAAGTTGAAAACACTTTTAACTACACAAACCACATGACAATCAACAACGAATAAGCTCTGTTTGAAAACAAACTACCCTATTTGCAAAGCTACCTTGTGGGGGGTCGCAAAGAGTCAAACAAAACCAAATTATCACTTAGTTCTGGACTAATCCCAAGCAAACAACCCCTGTACACACCGGGAGCAAACAAAATCTAACAATATTACAAGGGAACCTTACAGAAGCAACTTTTGTGTGACATCATTGATTCGAGCCCTGGTTTATTTGCCTGTGAATATTTTATGAGCATTTTATTATTCTTGCTTTCATTTGAAATATAGTCCTTGAAATGTGATAAAGAATAACTTTACACTATGATTTTATTTAATTATATATGAGATTTATTCAGGTTTGAGTTTTGAAAGTGGCGCCAGTGCCTGAAAAGATGAGGAGTAATAGGTTAGCGTGGTATGGATATGTCATGCGAAGAGAAGAATGTTAGATATGAATACGAGTAGAGGTAGGCAAAAGAAAAGATGGATGGATTGTGTGAGAGATGGTATGGGTAAGAAAGAAGTGACTACAGAGATATATTCAGGTACTAGCATTGCGCACATAAATTTTTCGAAAGGAAAAATCCATTGGTGCACGACCGTATTTGAATTCACGACCTTAGGAGCAAAGGTGGGTACACTCCCACTAGACCACCGATGCTCTATTTAGAACCAAAATATTAAAGATAGTGATTGCTTTATTTGTTATGTAAATACCTAAGTACTTATGTTAATAATACTATGAGAACCAAGAAACTAGACATTGTTTTATCAATACTTAATATCAATGTTACCCGGGGCTATAAAAGCTATAAAGACAACTATTGATGTAACCTATTTTTACCAACTTCCGGTATATTTAGTGTACCGTATATTTAGTATAGTTGACTAGCGAATAGTGATTTGCATAATATTGATATAGTTCCAAGGCAGGTCACAATCCTACTAATATTACAAACGCGAAAGTTTGTAAGTATGGATGGATAGATGGATGGATGTTTACTATAGATAGGCTACTTTTTATCCCGAAAAAATAACGGGAACGGGAAAAAACTGCCACGCAGGCGAAGCTGCGAGCGGCCGCTAATATTAAATACAAAACCAAGAGTTTCACTAGTGTAATCACGGCTTTGCACGCGTTGAAATATTTTTAGATGAACTTCAACCACTTACTGCATATATTTCAGGGTTAGATTGCATTACTGAAATAGTTGGCTTGAACTGTTTAACATAGTTTGATTTTTCATAATGACAGAGGTCTCAATCAGTGAAGCGAAAATTGTGAGACTAGTTGTTTAGTATTGTCATCGTAAATCTAATGTCACTGTCAAAAGTCATAACCAATATTGTTGTCCTTTGTCTCGCTCTATATCTCGCTTTCTTTCTTCCATCTTGCCGGCAAACAGGCCACTACGGCTCTCAATAACATAATTCATAAATAATATATTAAAAAGGTGTACAGTGTATAAAACAGAACAATAAACTCGCAATACAGTTTCACAGTGTTTTCAATCGCAGCACCTCACATCCCCAAGAGATCTGGACTAAAGATCTTCAACATAGCTTTTTTTTGAGAGAGAGCGAGACAAGGACAACAATATTGGTTATGACTTTTGACAGTGACATTAGATTTACGATGACAATACTAAACAACGCTGAGATTACAACAGTTGTGTGTATTGGTCACCTACTGTGACGACCGATGTAGCGCGGCGTGCGAATGTCTTTTCTATGTATAAAAAAATACCTATGTAGGTATGTAATGTACTGTATTAAGTATATCCGTCATCTACTACCCATAACAAAAGCTCTGCTTAGCTTGGGGCTAGACGATGCTGCGTGGATTGTCCAGCATTATTATTATTATTTTTATTACTGTGTTTGTCTCTGTGTACATACCTACTTCATTCATGATCAGTAATTTATTTTTTTCTAAATATTTTGCGTTAAGGGAAATTTTACTAATTACTAGCTATACCAAAAACATTGTATAGCCGTTGCAAAAAAAATTTTTGGGGTGGGCCACCCTTATCACTTGGGGTATAAAAATTGATTATAACTTATTCTCAAACCTATTAAATATAGACAAAAAAAAAACAAAAATCGGTCAAGCCATTTAGGAGAAGTTTGATTACAAACACTGTGACACAAGAATTATATATGTATATAATTAGATTGTTAGACTTTTTCGTCTCTTTCAACCCTAGGTATTTAAAACTTTTTGTCAAGATACAAGACAAAAACACAGTGTAAACCATAAAATATTCAAGGTTTAGTACTAGGTTAAACGTTTTATTAGTACCTACTAGGGTAGCAATTTTAATATCAAACACGCAAAAATTCATATCGTTATTGATTCTACCCTAACCAAATAAATTATACTAAGGAAATAACGGTTTGTTTTGCCCGTTAGAAGGATATTATTTTTGAAAATAAGAGTTATGTTGGGTCACAGACATAAATTAAACTAGATTCCACAGTAGCCCATAACAGAACTGGAGAGAAGGAAGGAAGGCCTTTGCCCTGCAGTGGGACACTACAGGCTCTTAATAATAAAAATAATAACTACTTGAAAATTGTATGAAAACGATATTACTACCCTTGCTTTGGGTACCAGTAAGATGACAGTAACATAAGTCACTTGAGTCATACAATAATAATAATAATAATAATGCTGGTCAATCCACACAGCACCATCCCAAGCTAAGCAGAGCTTGTGTTATGGGTACTAGATGACTGATATACTTAATACAATACATTACATACATAGATATTTTTTATTATACATACAAAACACCCTGAACACCCGGAATAAATATTTGCAGATCGTACAAACATTTATCCCAAGGAATCGAACCCGCAACCTCTTGCGTCGCAGGCGGACATTCGCCCGCCGCGCCACATTTAGTTCCATTTATGTCTGGGATTGGGACTGTGATGTTATCTGTTTGTGGAGGAAATGGAGAGGAAAGGCATAATCGTTCAGTTAAGTTATGGATTCTTTTGAGCAATGAAAGAAAATGATATAACCTTATGCTGTATTTAGGAAGGGTTTGTTTATGTACTTTTATTAATGGTAATGTTTTTTTACGTTACATTAGACTAGCGAAAGAGCGTGACTTCGTCCGCAGTACCCGTTTCGTGGTTGAATTTCGGGAATTCCTCTACGCACTGAGACAAAAATACCCTAGCAGTTTCAAGTGTCTACGATCAGTAGTCTAGGTTGTGCATTATCTATAATTATGCCAATCAGTCAGTCAGTCAGGACAAAGATTTTTATAATTGGTATAGAAATAGATAAATTACCCACTTTTTTGAAAGTTAGAGGTAGTAACCCCACTTACAAATCCAATACACGACCAGATTTGAACTCATTAGTACCGGACTAATGAGTTCAAATCTGGTCGTGTATTGGATTTGCAGTTGTAACGTAGTTGTTGTTGTTGTAAACTTACGTAACGACGTGGCAACTATCCGTCAATCTAGATAGTGCAAATGTCCTGCCACAATAATAATAACTTTCTTACTAAATGAAAATCCACGTGACGAAATCTGTTAGGGATAGGTGCGTGGAGTGGTGAGATGTCGTGGGATTTAAAACAACTTTTTAGCGGTTTGAAACGAGTACCGAGCGATTGCGCGTAGACAAGGTAGTTGTTTGTATCGGGTTCACAAGCCAACTGTTTTTTTTACTACTCATCTGCGCGCAAACGGCCGGTAGACGCCACTTTATTGGATTGAAGTAAGGTAAGTACATATCATATTTTTAATACCTACCCACACATTTCTACTAACTTTTATATGTGATATTTTATAGTTTGATCTAATTATATTTTATCATCTGTTTTCAGGTTCGCGAGGCGCGTCGTCTACAAAATCTATACAAAAACCAAGGTCACTGACAAAGCCCTTAAATATTTTGGGTAGAAACGGGATATTTACCATGATTTTTGAGTTTGATTGTTTCCCGATATTTCGGCACAGTTGCATGCGCCATGATCACGGGTTGAACTGAAGTCTTTGGCAAGCCAAATCCAAACCAAAACCATGATAGTTTTAAAAGTTATAAAGCTCTTAAAGTCAGTAAGTTGAAGTAGATCCAAGAATCTGGAGAATGAAGGTTCTCAAATGACGACTATCAACTAGAAGACGAAGCAAAGGACGATCCCCACCTGATGACACCAACCACCAACGACATTGTTAGGATTGCGGGAAGTCGGTGGATGGAAAAGACTCAAAATTGTTCTTCCTGAAAAAGTGTGTCTAGCAGTAGATTCTTAAAGGCTGATGATGACGATAGTGACTATGAAGTTTTATTCAAATAATATGATAATGATAAAAATGATGGTATTGATGATGATCAACTTTGTCAAAGAAAATTACAGCTAATGCAAATATTTATAATGTACAAAATACATATGACACCAGTTGAGCTATCTACAGACCGTTGCAAACGATCTAAAGATAGCTCTACTGATCCAGATATGCCAATCGGAAGCGTTCCCAAAACACTAGCTGCATTGCTACGCTGAATGGCAATGCTAATAATAATTCGAAAAACGAAATCTTTGTCAATTTTAATTCTGTATTCAATAATCAGTAGGTAGTTTTAAAAACCTCTAAAAGGCACCTATTAAGCCTTGCCTTGAAATAGGTAGTACAATTATTCAATACTTTCTCTACAATAGTTTTCCAGTAAAATACTTAATTTAATACTTCCTGATTTTAATACCGAAAACTTTAACTTGAGAACTGCGAAAGGGTTCAAATTGTGTTAGTTCTGCAGCTGGTTCCTAAGTTCGAAAACCGGACTAACTTTATTACTTACACAGGGTGCTTGGATAAAGAAATCCGACCTTATTACGTTACTTGCAGTACGTCTGCAACAAATTTAAATTGTACAAGCATTGCTATCATACGTTTTTTTTTCTATCACTGCAATTAAGCATCGCTTAGCACTCTCAACTCTCTTATTAACTCTCTCAAAGAAAGAGTGTATTTGTTTTTATTTCAAAAACTTACTTTTCTGAAAAAAATAATAAAAATGCTTGTTTAATCCAGAACTTCTATTTTATATTTATTATTCGATGACTGGTGTGGCGCGGCGCGCAAATATTCTACGACGCAGGAGGTTCGGGTTCGATTCCCGCCTTAGGATAAATGTTTGTACGATCTGCAAATATTTAATCCAGGTGTTCTGGGTATTGTCTATACATAATAACTAAAAATATGTACATAATGTGTTGTATTAAGTATATCAGTCATCTAGTACCCATAATACAAGCTCTGCTTAGCTTAGGGCTAAATGATGCTGTGTGAATTGTCCACCTGTGCGTTTGCTTTTTTCTATAACTTTTTTATGTGACTGAAAAGTAATATAATATTAATAATAATTATTATTAATATTATATTACTTTTCAGTCACATAAAAAAGTTATAGAAAAAAGCAAACGCACAGGAAATACATGAAAAAAAACCTGCTAGGTATAATAAGTTCCGCGCTCATAAGGCACCCAATTCTTCCCACAAAAAAGCAGTGTTCCGTCTACTAGGTGTCAGCCTCGTATAAAATGCTGAATAGGTATCCAACGCTGGTTTTCAGCTGCACTAGTGACGATATATAAAACCACCCTATATAAATATAGTTAGAAAAGCAGACAACGTGATTTTATTTAGATAGTTTGGATCAACAGTTTCAGTTTTAGACTTTACATTGTTGTAGGCAAAAGTAATCATTAACATTAGGTGGGCCAAGTCACTTTTTATCAAAAACTCAGGACTAGCACAGTGGAACCCTTGAAGCAGAGTATACTTATCTATTTGACTTATGCCCGGTTCCATACGAGCATTCCAACATACGAGCATCCGTTAGTAATACTGAATCTACTACCAATACACGCTGAATCAAAACAAATCTTGAAAAAGGTTTAAACTGAAACACATCCCCAGTGCTTTGAAGCTAGTGAGCCAACTTAGCAACCTAAGCGTAACGCTCAAAGAAGCGCGATTCGCTTACAACCCCACATGACCGCATTCAATTACCTTCTTATACTTTTATTATTTTAGGCCTTGAGTATGGTAAAGCAGCACTCCGAACGATGTGACACGGTGGGCGAATGTCCGTCTGCAACGCAGGAGGTTGCGGGTTCGATTACAGCTTTGGAATAAATGTCTGTACGATCTGCACATAATTATTCCGGGTGTTCTGGGTATTTTCTATGTATAATAAAAAATATCTATGTATGTAATGTATTTCAAGATTTAGTACTAAATCTTTCGACGCTTGTAACTTTCAAGGTAATCTGATTTTACTGTAGAATATAGCCTAAATAACGGCAAGATAATTCAGTACCAAACTTAACTTCGGACGCACGTTAATAAATAGTAGACATATTCAGTTACAGCGTTTGTATGGAAATAGTAACGATTTGTTCCACCTTAAGTATATCAGTCATCTAGTACCCATAACACAAACTCTGCTTAGCTTGGAGCTAGATGATGCTGTGTGGATTGTCCAGCATTATTATTATTATGATTACACTAAGCCAATAGGCACAATACAAGCCTATTGGCCAATAGCTATTTTTTATCTGTGTTTTAATTTCTGACATATCAAATTAAGATTTTTGGCCCTGACCATAGAATTAGAAGTCCATATTCTTAGGCCCTGACTAACTGATTGACTGACATATTATAAGTACAGCTTGTGTCACCAGGTTGTATCTCATGTATGAATGTCCGTCTGTGAAGACGGACAGGCAGACAGACAGATAGCGGAGTCTTAGTAATAGGGCCCCATTTTATCTTTTGGGTCCGGAACCCTAAAAACGACACGAAAATTGCCTTTGCTATCGTGCTTAACCGGACCGGATTCCGGATTTATACAAAAATGACCTCTTATCCATTGTTTGGGTCTGTTTGAACCCGTTTGAACTGAGCTCACGGTATAGATGATTAGGTTAGTAAACTATCTATAACCCTGAGAGGCGATATAAAAACAGTCTCCATATGTACAGATGTAGTTAAACCCAACAGATCTGGAAACCTTGCCCTTGTCACGTTCACTTAGAAAACCACTTGATGTCTTTTCGCCCTCCATTCGAAACACCGACCAGCAATCCCAGACCTCCAAAGCTACTTTAAAATAGTCACAACAATACGGAACACAGTAACGCAATCGAGCATCGGAGTTCTTTACAAAATGGCTCCGATCTACAATTGTTGTTGGCTAAGCAAATTAATTAAAACATTATAGAGGTTTAAACGGAATTTAAATTGTAATTGGTTATTATTTCTAGTTATACCCCACCGTTTCTAACTTTAATTATTTCAATTAAGCAGATAGCAGATATAGCTATGCTGGGAATTTTAATACTATACATTACATACATACATATTTTTTATTATACATAGAAAACACCCAGACCACCCGGAATTAACATTTATTATATAGATGTATTTTTGTTGCCGCTATAAAATAAACTTAAAAGCAGAATAAAATAAATATTTAAGGGGGCTCTCATACAACAAACGTGATTTTTTTGCCGTTTTTATTATAGATAATGGTAATTCCATTGTACGCGAGTCCGACTCGCACTTGGCCGGTTTTTTTAAATAAACAAATAAACGTGTAGGTAGTTAATTCTATCTAAGAATTTTCAGTAAGCTTAGAGGCTCAATTATTTGGCCTCGTAATTTTTTTAACTGAAACGAGATTGAAATTGTCAAAAATGTCAGTTTCAAAGAATATATGTAGATTGACACGATCGAAGCTTGAATTTGACGATATTTAGGTACGAGAAGGCCTCTCGATTGTCATCAGTCTACGAAGACTAGTTCGCATGGGTTTTAGTAAAGATCCCTAATTTTTTTGAAAATGTAATATAACCTATGTCACCTGGGGATAGTGTAGCTTCCCAACGGTGAAAGAATTATTCAAATCGGTCCAGTTGTTTCGGAGCCTTTTCAATACAAACAAACAAAGTTTTCCTCTTTATAATATTAGTATGAAGTATGATGTAGGTATTCAAACAAACCGAATAGGTACCTAACTAGCAAGCATTGTACTTCAGTTCATACAGCACTATTACATACTAAAGCGAATGGCTAAGTTACTCGTGTCTGAGGAATAAAACTTAGTTCAAGAAACTCCTGTTCCTCTCGGGGTTATTGAGGTCAAAACTTTACTATTCAGCTTCAGGTAGTCCACTATAATTATTTACACCACCGAGGAATCTTCAATGGAGATAACTTAATAAATGACTTCATTAAACATAGCTAAGTAGTTTGACAGCCGTTTCAGCTCAGATTGTAGTAGCCCTGTTTTTTGTTCTGTAGGTGGTGGGTTCGATCCCACCGAGAACATTTGTGTGATGAACGTAGATGATTGTTCTGTATCCGGGTGTTATATTGTATTCTATGTATGTACTGTATTAATGTACAAAAAAATGTATATAAGTATGTATATTGGGGCTAGATGATATTGTGTAAAACTGTCCTTAGTTCATAGTTCATATAATTTATTCACCATTGGAACACTGGGGACACTTGGTTTTGTTAGGTAACACTGTACTTTAGCGGCTGTACAAGGGCCTTGTCATAGTTGATTAATAAATTATTGTAAAATATTTTACTGTAAAATATAATATCTTAAATATTAAAAAAAAAACTAGAGCTAGTTTATGTGTTTTATAAGTTTTCTATCTGGATCAAATTGCTTGCTGGGGCAGTGGCGATGGCCTTGCAACCTGTCACGTATGGAATACTAACTAAATTAACGTAATTTGTCCTTTTTTTTTTTTTTTTTTTGTTTTAAGTAGAACATTTATTTACAAAGAAAATTATGACTAATACAAGTATTTATAATTGGTATGTACAAAATACATTTGAAACAGTTGAGCTATCTAAAGACCATTGCAAACGATCTAAAGGATTTGTCCTTGGTTTTCTTAAATATATATCATTGGCTTGTCTTGTTTAACGTTGTGAAACACAGCAAGCGCTTGGTGGCAGAAATAGGCATGGTGTTAGTACTTCCCCGGACGAGTCCTTCACTAAGAACTTTACTACTACCACAGACAAGATTATATTTCTTGTCTGTGCTCCTACTAAACTACTACTACTTTTTCAAATATATTGGGTAACCTTCCATTCGTACCAAGCGTTTCGGTTCCACCTTTATCATGCGAACCGCTAAGAAATGGAATTCATTGCCAGCGTCTGTTCTTCCTGAACACTATAATCTAAATCTCTTTAAGCCAAGAGTGAATAGGTGTCTTCTAGACCGTCCTGTTTCATCGTCGGCTTCATCGTCACTTATCACCAGGTGAGATTGAAGCCAAAGGACGGTCTATAAAAAAAAAACCTAAGGAAACTACATCTTGAAAATCACCGAAGACCATAGCGAGAAAAGGTGAAAACACAGAATCGGATTAGGTAGATAAATCTAAGCCGACATGTTTTATTTAAGGCCACTATTTCCAGTTATTGCCCTTAAGGGGTGAATCAGCGGAATCTACATGGCGTAGTAAAACACAGATTTATCACTAGGGGGGGAACAATTATTTAACTCCTACGAGAGTTTGATACAAAACTCTGTATTATTGAGACAATAATATAGTGTTTTGTATCAAACTCATTCTGACATTGATATGTCACAAAGTAAGCAGGCCGTTTTATATAAAAAAACGTATATTTTATTTTATTCGGAAAAAAGCAAAGCATATCTATATATCTATATATCCCATAACACAAGCTCTGCTTAGCTTGGGGCTAGATGATGCTGTGTGGACTGTCCAGCATTATTATTATTATTATTATATATATTTCACGCGGAAGGCCATTTAAAAGTTTTCACTAATAGTATAGAAGGTAGGAAAATAAAAATGCAACTGTAGACAACAGATCATGTGTCGGTAATTTCCGTCATCTATAACAAAACATTTACTCGTAGGCCACGCTCGAACGTGCCCTATGATGCACTAATCCACGTCCATCAACCTGAGGCATACAGGTGTTTTGCCTGTAGTTTCACCGGCACCCACAAGGGTTTCAAAGGTCAAACAGCCACACGCTGCGCTGCTTGGCAGCAGAAACAGGCATGTTGGTAGTACTTCTCCGGATGAACTCTTCACCAAGAGCTCTAGTACTGTGCTTGTCCTACCATAAACTTTGTACTTTCCTCTTGTAAATATTTATAGTTCGAGTTGATTAATGATGGCACTCGTAGGATGGATGCGCTGATAACGATTTCCGGAGAACAAAAACTACATAGAGTCTTGCTAGTCTATAAATATTTTTGTGATCACATTTAATTTTAACTATTACTGGTATGCCTCAGGATGATGGACGCTGAGCAGTGCATCATAGAACTTGTTCTTAACGAGCGTGACCTACGAGGCAATACTATGTTATAAGCGATGGTAACCACTTAACATCAGGTGGGCCATCTGTTTATTCCATCAACAACAATATAAAAAAACCCATGCGAAGTTATTTTTATACAAACTGCAACCCAAAGTTCAACCCCTACACGGATACAGCAGCCGTGTAGGGGTTGAACTTTGGGAAATCCTTTCTTATTACACCTTCACCAAGCCAAATATGCCCTGAAAATTTCAAGTCTCTAGGACCAGTGGTTTAGGCTGTACGTTGTCTATATTTCAGTCAGTCAGTCAGGAAATAAAAAGACCATTACAATTATGAATGAAAAGGTTTTGTTTGTTTTTTGATAATTGTTTATTGTTTCACAAAAATGGTAAAAATAAAAAAACAGGGTTAGTTTAACGGAAATTACAGGCACATGAGACTTGACACTTCGTATGTCTCAAGTTAACAAACGCAGAGCAGTGTATCGTAGAGCACGTTTATAATTACCATCTGTTTGTTACATCTGCAAGTCGTATTATAAAAAGGTAGCCGGTGCACCACCAGTAGTTACACCACCTAAGATATATGGCTCAATGTCTGGGTGCTTATTGTATTGTATGTATTAAAAATGTGGATTAATATTCCATCAGACATCTGCCCGGCTAAGATGTGCAGCGCGACAAAATTTTGTCTACACGTTATCCCGTGCAAAATAGAGATATCTCTTTATATCTTTCTGTGCTAACGTGGCAATGACAAAAATCTATCTCGTCACATGAAGACTTAGTGCAAATGTTTAGCCTATCTGTGGGTCTTTTATTTATAACTTCTAAAATTTCCATCAATAGAAAAAGTATCTCGTCTCAAGCGCGACATCTCACGTTGCACATCTTAGCCCGGCTAGTACCTATTAGAAGTATTAAAAAACTCTTTTACTCTTTGTTCTTATATTCATCGTGTCTCTTCAGTTTTTTGTTCTAAATTAATAAATAAACAGAATTTAGTCATTTACTGGGCGGCAGTGGCCGGTCTTTGTCTTTGTTACTAGTATCTTAATTATAAGTGATACTTTTATGGATATTATCGATAGTGGTGTTAACGTCTCAATTGTGGATTTGCAGTGTATTAAACAACATGATTTTGGATAAGTTTCTATGTAAGTATAACTATAACTAACTAGCGAAACGCGCAACTTCGTCCGCGTGAAGTTATTTTCATACAAATTTCAACCCCTGCATCCTATATGCATTTTGATGCGGGTACTCCGCATCAAAATGCATATACCTACCCCAAAAAATTTCAAGTTTCTACGACCAGTGGTTTAGGCTATGCGTAATTATGTCAATCAGTCAGTCAGTCTCTCTTCCCATCTATTTAGGATATCAAGCCGTCGTCAGTTCTAAAAGTTACAATAATGTCTGTTGCCTATGTTCCAAACATAACAACGCCTTGTATTCTCGTTTCAGGGTCCACCTGCTTTCTAATACTGATAACCATCAACGGATCAACAGCCACCACTCAATGTGGTGTTGAAGACGTCACCGGCTGCACGTATACAGTGATCTGTATTCACCACCCCGGTAGTGCCACAAATCCACTCTGCCACGGCGAGCCGAATGTCACCTTTGTCATCACAAACTCTAGCGCCAATGAGCTCACTACGGCTTTCTTCGGAGCTACAAACTTTGACCACCGAGTTCGCTTCATCAAAGCTTCCCTTAATAACTGGGTGTCGCTCGGAAAGCACAGTTTTAGGTACTACTCAAAATGTTCTCACATGGACCTCTCTGGAAATCAGATCAAAAAAATTCAGGGCGAATCGTTTAAAACTCTTTCGTCTTTACAGTATTTGAATCTTTCTTACAACTTTTTGGATCATTTAGATTCGGAAGCATTCAAAATATCTGACAGCAAGTTGGGAAATCTGACGGTTCTGGATTTATCATATAACAAACTGACATATCTCACTGATGATGTATTATTTGAACTACCAAATCTTTATACATTGTATTTAAATGGGAATCAACTCAAAAGTCTATCAGATAATTGTTTCGGAGGTTTGAAAAATCTAAATATATTGTTTTTGCAAAATAATAACCTAGAAGCCCTAAATATATCTCTTATCAATTTGAAAAGTTTGACGTATTTGGATATGTCGTACAATTTTCTGGAAAAATTAACTGGCTACGAAACGAATAGACTACAGAATTTAGAGTTTTTAAACATGTCACACAATGAAATTGAAATAGTTGATGGAAACTGCTTTATTATGTCATCGAAACTACGTACTATCGATCTTAGCTTCAATGCCATAGAGTCAAAAATTGATCATTTGATGTTTGGTAGTAACGTAGAACTTAAGCATTTGGATCTTTACAATAATCGAATCAGTGTTATCGAGGAAAATAGTTTTAAATATAATAACTTAAATTTTCTGAATTTGGAGAAAAATATTTTAGCAAGTGAGATAACAGATAGCATTTTTGATGGACTACAAAATATTACGAAACTTGATTTATCTCAGCAAAATATTACTATTCTCAAAGACAGATCGTTTGTGGATATGACAAGATTGACCATTTTAAATATAAGTAGGAACTACATCAGTGATATTGAAAACTTTACTTTTTTTAATGCCACAGTAATAGTGTTAGATCTATCATCAAACAATTTAGCAAGGTTAAACTTTTTAAAAGGTTGTTTATTGAATTTGACAGAGTTATATTTAAGTGAAAATAAAATCTCTTTTATAGCAGAGAAATTGTTTACAAGCCAAATTTTACTGAAAAAACTAGATTTATCTGTAAATAGAATCACCAAAATTGAACCAAATGCTTTACCTCTTGCCAGTTTGCAGTATTTAAACATACTGAATAACAGACTTATAGGAGATATCGATGCTAAAACATTTAGTCCCGCTAAATACCTACGTTTTCTAGACTTAAGCAATTATAATTTGAGTAAAGTCAACCATCTGGCTTTTGTCGATATGCCAGTTCTAGCTAGACTAAACTTATCACATAATGCTATAAAGGCTATTGAAACTGATAATTTCAAAAATATGAGTAACATGTACAGTCTTGACCTCTCACACAATAACCTAGATTATTTGCAGTTTAATAACAGCCTCCTGACGAATTTAAAATCTGCATACTTAAACAATAACAAACTATCAAATATTTCAGGGATTTTCCCAGAAAGCTGTAAATTGTTGTATCTCGATATGTCTAACAACGGGCTGTCAGATGTTTCCAGCGCAGATTCTAAAGTTTTCCCAGAACTACAAGTTCTACATTTATCTCATAATAATATCAAACATTTTAATAATCCCCACACAAATACTCTGAGTCATTTGGTTGATCTCCGGCTATCTTCTAACAAAATAACAAATATCGACTTGAGTTTTTTCAAAGAACTATTGATTGTAGATTTGAGTAATAACAACCTCACCTTTATAAATAATACGTTTTTGAAAAATATAGAAATTTTGCAATCTCTAGATTTAAGCCATAATAAACTAGTAGATCTGCCCCCTGGAACGTTTCTAAGTATGAGAAATTTGAAATTGCTAAATTTATCATCGAATTACATATCAAAATTGCGTTACGGGAGTCTCAAAGGGCTACACAAAACCGAATTACTGGACGTATCCAATAACAATATAGAGTCCCTAGACGTTCACGTGTTCCACGAGTGTACGGAGCTCAAAACTTTGATAATTGATTACAATCGAATAAAGACCCTCGATATCGATAAGCTGATACTTGTTACACAGGCCAAGTTAAAGACGTTAAGCTTAGGCGGAAACCCAATTTCATGCCAAGAGATTATAAGGAATGCTACGCTCAAAGACCTTGCTTACTACGGTGGGGTTGATAGCAGCCAGCAGGTGGAAATAACATCTATTGATAAAATTTACCACGAGGACAACGTGCATGGTATCAAATGTGGAGACAATACATACGAAACGACAACAATACAAGTTGAAAAGGAGAACCAAAGTGGTTCATATTCTGCGGTGATTGCGTGGTGTAGTATGGTTGCATTAATAATAGGAGTGGTAGTTTACATTAGAAGAAAAAGCATAATAGCAATCTGCAGGAATCCAAGAAGTCACCTAAGAAGTTCTTTAGATCTAAGTGGTTCGGAGTTTCAAGGCGATTTGTTGAACTAACCTTTGTGACGTATTTGACTGTGATTTTATTTGCATAAGGAATTACGTAGCTATTTAAAAATAAGGCGGAATGATTATATATATCTACATAATGGGTATAATATAACAAATCACTGTTGATTAATGTATATATACCGTATTTATTTTTATGCTAGAGAAACGTGCTCAATTTCTGTTTTTTTATTGCTGATTGCTTTGACTGCCACCACACCTGATGGAAAGCATAAATGCAACCTAAAGTGGAGCACTTAGCTATAATCCACTTGTTCACTTTTGTCTTGAAATCTCCTAAATTGTAACGTTCCGAAGATACTGACGACGGTAAAGAGTTCCACTTCTTGCAGTTTGCACTAGAAAAGTGAAAGCAAAACGCTTCGTGCAAAAATACGAGATAGAAGTCCAGAGGTAGAAGAACGAGGGGGAAAAAGCTAATACAATTTCTGCCCATACACACTAACATGTCTTTGTTAAAATATTGATAAGCAGATGACTTGTCTAAGGTGTTCGAAACTATAGAGCTTGGAGTCGTGAAGTTATTTTTAGAATAACAGGGTTCTTTTCTCTCAGTCAGTCAGTAGAAGTAGTAGCCAGGACAAAGGTTTTTACAAGAATATTTTTTTAAGGATTGTGTTTAATGTTTTAGATGTAACTGTTATTCTTCTTTCTTTCGATAGTCGGTTCGATAATTTTATAATAAAAAAGCACTAACTTAACTTTTTGATAGTTTTAATAAAATGTACGTCTCATTAAAGTTTATTTTATTTTTGTATACCAAAACTAGGCCGCAAATGAATGGGCTACGATTCCTTATTACACTTCCGTGAATATCGTAAAAGGTGATTAAGGGAACGCACTAAGACATGTACAGTAAGAACAACAAGGCACTCAACCGTGAGCTCTTATAGCATGACTGCAAATTGTCAAAACGACGCCTAATTTTCGTGCTGGAAAGCTTTGATTGTTTTAGATTTTTTTGTGCTAGAATACAATAATTTCCTCATTCGTCACACAAACTTTCAGAAACGGTTTCCAGATTTGCAGGAAGATACTCTCGTATCAATTTTTTGGGTATGTTCGGGTCTGTTTGAGCCTACTCAGGTCTCATAATACAAATAATTTTATATTTTGAATGCATCAAAACTTGATGAAAACAAGAGAAGTTGAAAACCTCCGTGTCGTGACCCTACTAATACATGACATTTTGGTGGCTTACGGTACGGGTTACTTATCAAGCAACTATCGAGCAAGCAACCGAGTTAATGGTAGACCCTCAGCACTGGCAAGCGTGATAACTACGGCAAATCTTCCTTAACATAAGGATGGTTTTTCAGCAGTGGATTTGACCAACCTGATGATGATGATCCAAATAGCAGTACCTACACAACTAAACATTATTATTGTCTATTAGAATTTCAAATCTACAAAATATACAAATCATTTCAACTTTAGTCTAGCTAGGGTAAAAGTAAGTAATGAATACATTCATATGATAAATCCTCAAAGAAAATGTCACGAAAGTAGAACAAAAGTGACAAGATGATAAAAGTGATTGGACAAAAACACAAAAATAAAATCTCGTTTAAGTGACGCTCCCAAAAAACAGATGCTTGCTGTGATATGAAGTTATCTTGAATAAAAAGTTTGTACACTCAGCCACAAAAAACAAGGAATAGTCTGAATAAAGGTTGACCCACTCTACCTCCGCACTCTAAATTTGAACCCTATCTATACCAATTATAAAGATCTTTGTCCTGTCTGATTGGCTGACTGACATATCAACGCAACCCTAAGCCTCTTGTCGTACAGACTAAACAATTTCGGGGTATTTTCATACTGGTGCGTAGAATTTTTGAAGGGTTTTTATGAAATATGTTGATATTTGTATGAAAATAACTTCACACAGATGTTAGAGAGGCGCGCGTTCAGCTAGCTTGCAAATAATGAGTTGAATTTATGCGCGTCAGAGTGCGTGCATGTTTAGACCGAGGCTGGTTATATTTTACGAAGCCTATAGTCAGCTATAAAATCGTATACATAAAGTCCAAACTCAACTGACGACAAAAGCATGTCGCGCCCTAGGCCCGGTTAACAGAAGGTTTATTTCATTTCACGTAACCATTTAAAATATTTTTTATACCTTTTATTTATATGAGAAATATTGGTTGAACTGGCGCTTAGATTCACTTAGATTTAAGACGTTTCAAGATGATCCCCGTGGAGATTAGTGAATAAATGCTTTTTGACTTTGACTTTGACTTTGAACAAACAGATGATGGGTATCCTTAGATTTACCGACGGATTTCAATCAAATTTAAGAGGCACAATAAGGATTTCATTCTACAAATTAAAATATTGCAAAAAAAATCAGAAGACGGGAGTGGGGGGAAAAGGGACAAAGTTTGCTAAGGTGTTTTTTTTTCTTCGAAAATGTATGTCTACCTACACTAATTAAACTACGCAATCCTCTCCGCCTTCGATCAAGTTCAATCAAGGAAACGCGAATAATCGCTACAACCCGGTTTTGCTCAAAAGTCTACATAAGTGAGCGTGAATTGTTCACTATAAGAGCTCGCAAGGTTTACTGTTTTCACAGAAATGTAAACCTTGCAATTATTTCAAATGTTTTTTCTCGGTGGGGGTCAAACTTACCATCTACACCTCAGGCAGGGCTACTACAAGCTGAACTATGACGGTCAATATTATTTTTTGACCCATCACCTACAACAAAGATTGCCTCACAGGTCACGGACGCCCTACAATATTCTGCCCTGCATCCCACTAACTGAGGCATGCAAGCATCATCTGCCTGTTATCTCATTTAACAGGATACATAATTGAGGTCTTTGGGGTAAACTACTAATAATAATAATAATAATAATGCTGGACAATCCACAAAACATCATCTAGCCCTAAGCTAAGCAGAGCTTGTGTTATGGGTACTAGATGACTGATATACTTAATACAATACACAACATGCATAGATATTTTTTATTATACATAGAAAATACCCAGAACACCTGGAATAAATATTTGCAGATCGTACAAACATTTATCCCAAGGCGGGAATCGAACCCGCAACCTCCTGCGGCGCAGGCGGACGTTCGCCCGCCGCGCCACATCGGTCGTTCTACGACTAATATACCAAAAGAATAAAATAAACTTTGTCACTGACTGTACGAACCAACGGTCTTTTTGGATCATCAATCATTCGTGGAACAAACGAGACCAAAATAATTCCTTGAGTACACGCTACACTGAAATATGTTTGGATAGTCAAACATAAAAAGGAATAGAATTTATATGTATATCTGTAATATTACTTTTGCTAATGCTCAGTGGGGGCTTTTACAATATTTATTTGGTTGAAATATGACATTGGTTTTGGTTCGCCATTTTTTCTTCAAACACACACACTCGCACATTCATACGTAATACTAGCGAAACACGCGTAACTTCGTCTGTGTGAATCTATTTTCATACATACTTCAACCCCCATTGTACCCGTATAGGGGTTGAATTTCGAAAATTCCTTTCTTAGTACACCTCTACGCACCAAAACAAATATACCCTGAACATTTCAAGTCTCTACTCAAAGTCAAAGACAAAGTCAAAAATAATTTATTCAGTAATATCCGCAGGGATCATCTCGAAACGTCTTAAATCTAGGTGAATCTATGCGCCAGTTTCTCGCAACCAAGCCTAGAAGAACCTAAGCTAAGCTGCTAAGCTGTGCGCTGTCTAATATGTCAGTCAGTCAGTCAGGACAAGATTTTATATTTGTTATATAGTTAGATTCGCCTTTGACTCTTTATCAATGTGAAGTCTGAACCACTGGAGCTGTATTGATATAAAAAGTTGTTGGGATACATTTCAAATTATACTGTTTTTTTTATATAATTATTGATATTATGTCTACTCGAAAAGTTTCGTATTATCGTTTTGAGTTCCATTGCGGGATATCTTGGTAACCGTTCTATAATTGAGTTGTCACTACCTAATACCAATGAAACTTTGCTCAAAACCCGGTCAAAACTCAAAACCCGTACTAAGAAACTCGGTGAAACGGTGAAATAATTACACCGATAATTATGTCTTTTGCATGAAATTTTAGATTAGATCGAAAAAGACAATGCTCGTGTAACTATTTTTAAGGTTACACTGAATTGTTAGTAGTGGTAGAAAAGTCGTACCTGTTTATACCTTCACTGGCTTAATTTTATTAATTTCTTCATTTATTTATTTTTATTTATTTATTTATAGACGAGCAGCTATGGCTGATGTGTCTATATCACACAGTGTTGGATTTTTGATTAATTTTGGTTAATTTTTTTGAGCAGTGATTTATTGGTTAGCATCCAGTTATCGAGTTTGTTTTTAAATGCATTGACCGACGTTGCAGTCACAACTTCATCTGACAGTGCATTCCAGTTATGCACCACTCTATTGCTTAGAAAGTGATAGGCAGCAAGTATGGTAGTAGGGTCACGGGCTATTTTGAGCTATTTTGAGCTTCATACAGTAAATAATTTATGAGTCTTTATCAACCCTTACCGTCATCCATCACTTTAAATGCAAAAAAATGCCTAGAATTTGACAAGAAATACAGCTAACTCCCAGCACCCTTTTAGTTTTTGCCAACTTAATTAATGGGGTTGTATAGTCTGTCACAAAAGTAGATTAACATTTTTAGTTACAAACTGATAATTTTTTTGGATTTACAAAAGAAATGGTAACATTCGTTAGTTATTTATATATAATAATAATAATGCTGGACAATCCACACAGCATCATCTAGCCCCAAGCTAAGCAGAGCTTGTGTTATGGGTTATAGATGACTGATATACTTAATACAATACATTACATACATAGATATTTTTTTTTATTATACATAGAAAATACCTAGAAGTATATCAGTCATCTAGTACCCATAACACAAGCTCTGCTTAGCTTGGGGCTAGATGAGGCTGTGTGGATTGTCCAGCATTATTATTATTATTATTATTCATGCTAAAATTGTATTATAAAACCCCGCTATCTTAAAATCTCGGATAGGTACTCCAAATTTAGATTAGAACTTTGCTATAATTAATTTATACAGTTTTCAGCCCAGGTAAGGCAATCAGAGTGGTTTTAATTTGATTTTTACTAAAGTCTAGAGATTGCAAGACAACTTTATTAATAGGCGGCAATATTTTTGGCAGAACTCGTTATTCAAAAAGTAATAATGATACCTCAGGGTTGGCGAAAATGACGAGAGAGAGAAATAAAATGACAACTACCACAAAAAAAACGAGTGTGCTTTAGACCATACGACTGAAGTAAAACTTCTTTAATATACGAAACGTAGCTGGCTATGAGAGAAAGAGAGAAAGAACAGTGCTTTCATACCCCCTCTATGGTAGCGTTAAACGTTTAGCGCAACCTTGTTGGAAGTCGCATTAGAAGTTTTACTTCAAAAATAAGAACGACATCTTGTATTGCTTGCATATGCTTTGTTATTATAAATGATGTAACCACTTAACATCAGGTAGGCCATACGCTTGTTTAATCATGTTGTATAACATAATGACTTGGTTTAATCTTGACAATGCAACGTGCAACGGTAAGATTGATATATACACTAGTAAAACGCGCGCGACTTCGTCCGTGTGAAGTTATTTCCATAAAAACTTTAACCCCCGCTGTACCCGTTTAGGGGTTGAATTACGGGAGTTCCTTTCTTAGTACATCTCTACGTATCAAGACAAATATACCCTAAAAATTTCAAGTCTCTACGACCTGTGGTTTAGGCTGTGCGTTGTCTATGTGTCAGTCAGTCAATCAGTCAGTCAGCCAGTCAATCAGGGTAAAGAATTTTTATATTTGGTATAGATTACACAACTTTGAATATACATAGTTTATAGCCCGGAATAGTACTCAGACAGGCAATTTACCATCTTAAAGTTTTTATCCAAGATTTGAAATGTAGAAAAACGGACGGGCCCCGGAAAGAAAGGGTCTTATATAAGAAAATTCTGATACAAGAAAGAAAATACCCACTTATTTCACAACACATTTAGATTTACACATCACAAAAGTAACGTCATGGAACACAGTGAGCGGGTTTACCACCAAAAGTGATCTCTTTCAGACAACCTTAGAATGAGTTGGATTAGACACGAAAGATATACGGTGAGTATGACTACTATTTTGACGACTGATGTGGCGCGGCGGGCGAATATCCGCCTGCGACGCAGAAGGTTGCGGGTTCGATTCCTGCCTTGGGATAAATGTTTGTACGATCTGCGAATATTTATTCTGGGTGCTCTGGGTATAATAAAAAAATATCTATGTATGTAATGTATTGTATTAAGCATATCAGTCATCTAGTTCCTATAACACAAGCTCTGCTTAGCTTGGGGCTAGTTGATGCTGTGTGGAGTGTCCAGCATTATTATTATTATTATTAAGTAGTCAAAACTTACCTTAAGTAGATAAGCACAGGGCGGGACATTGTTTTCGTTTGAGTTTAGTCTAAGTTTTGTGTATTATTTCTTGGCAATCCTTAATAAAATAAATAAAACTAAAATAGTAACAGTAGTAGTTAGTAATGGTAGATTTCAAATTAGACAGCATAAACTGATAATATACCTATATAATTAGATTCCCTTGATAACTCAAAGCTTGAGAATGACTTGTGGCAACAGTGACAATGCGGATATTACATTTGGCATCATACCAATTTTTTGATGAACAACAAATTAAATATGATATATTGATAGGTTCAGCAACAGTGACACCCCTGCCTAAAAAAAACACTCGCAGTTTGAACTTTATTGCATGAGCAACAAGAGTTACAGTTTTATCGGAAAAATGACAAAGTGATTCTCCTGGTTGCCACAAATCAAATATGTAAACTGGAAGCGACGATCGTTTTTCATCGCGTGCTTTTGGGTATTAGTAGGATTATTTGATTTTGTCATGCTTTTGTTGCGAAACCGGCTGTTATGTCTACGTAGAAAAAAAAAATAGCATCATGACTTTAATCCCCAAATACGGTAAATATCTCCTCGGATTCATTGAGAATGTTTAAGGAGATAGTACATTTAATACAACATTTAGTACGTTGAATACCAACCAACTACTACAAAATGTGGGCAACATTTTGTACATACATACAAACGACAGGTTGCTAGCCCATCTAGGAAACAACTGGTTTTTTTCACTGAGAGTGCACATAATTTTGTCGAACAGAAAACTCGTTTGGTGCACCGCCGGGTTTCAACCCACAATCTGAGGATCAGAAGGCAGGGTCACTTCCACTAGACCACCGGTCTAGATAATTATCGCGATTGACTCTGAGTCAATTGCGATAACACGGTTCAATGCTTGTTACCCGTGAATAACCTATCAGTATAGTTTAGTCACCAGTCAGATGATCGCGATTTCCTTTAGACTGCTGTTTTGTCGTTTTAACGCGTTTTAAAATAAGATAATTAGATACATAAGTAATTCTACGATGTATTATTGATATTGATGCCAAAAATGTTCAGAAGTGTCGATATTTGTTCGCGTTTTTTGGAATGAGAAAAATGGTCTGAATGCGTAATTTTAGTTATATAGGAAGTAGATAGATAGATAGATAGAAAATACTTTATTGTACACCACAACTTAAGGATAAACAAAGATAAAAAAACTTAAAATAAAAAAAAAAGTAAAGAAGAAGAAGAAGAAGTAGTCTTATTTGCTCGCGGTGTAATGCAATATATCGCGATTGACTGTGAGGCGATTGCGATAACACGGTTAGTTGCGAGTTACCCGTGACTAAACTATTTAAGCAACTGGCGAAAACGCCCGCAACTTCGTCCACGTAAAGTTATTTTCATACAAAGTTGGCCCTGTACCCGTTTAGGGGTTTAAGGTTAAACAAGTCGGTACGTTGTCCATACATACGCTGTAAGCGTTTAATGTCTACGTGAAGTTAAGTTTGATACTGAATTATTTTGCCGTTATCTAGGCTCGTTACCCTATATGCTACAGTAAAATCAGATTACCTTGAAAGTTACAAGCGTCGAAAGATTAGTACTAAATCTTTCGCAAGACAGTGCTTTGATATAGGTGATGGTTACCACTCAACATCAGGTGGACCATATGCGTGTTCCACCATCAGTAGCAAAAAAAAAAATCAGTCAGTCATGATAGACTCCTATAATTAATAAAGATTAAAGTAATTTACCTTTACTGAAATTCATTTGAGCATCTATTAGGTATCTAACCTACATATATTTTCTTCTTTATATTTCCAAAGTCATCGAAGCAGGCGTAAGTACGAATGTAATGCGTTAAATCGACTCTTGGTGACAGGTGGTCTGATTTCACCGAATGGAGCGTAATATTGGAGGCTTTTTGCGACTTGTAATCTTTCACGCATGGTAATTGAATGTGCCTACGTGATATTCTGTTTTATCATCGAATGTGGTTTATATTTAATAAAGAATATCTATATATGTAAAGGAAAATCGTGTTAGTTACACCACTTATAACTCAAGAACGGTTGAACCAATGATTTTTGTGTTTTTAATATGTAATAAAATATAATAAAAAAGTTTGCGGGATCAGTTAGTTATAATATAATTGGACCTTGGGATTGTCGTACACTTATAGGAATGTCCAGCCTTTGATAATAGACATTCGAAGAAACTCCAGTATGTACTTGGATATCTACAGTGCTTGGGGATTAAAGTCTTGCTGCTATACCGACGACCGATGTGGCGCGGTGGGCGAATGTCCGCCTGCGACGCAGGGGTTGCGGGTTCGATTCCCGCCTTGGGATAAATATTTGTACGATCTGCAAATATTTGTTCCGGGTGTTCTGGGTATTTTCTATGTATAATAAAAAATATCTATGTATGTAAGTAATATGGTATTGTATTAAGTATATCAGTCATCTAGTACCCGTAACACAAGCTCTGCTTAGCTTGGGGCTAGATGATGCTGTGTGGCTTGTCCAGCATTATTTATTTATTTATGTATTTCTTCTTAGTAAAAGATTATTGAACAATATTAATAATTATATTATTAGTCTAATGAATTGAATATTAATATATTTTATTCTTAATAATATTCTCAACCAGGTTAATTCGTCTTTTTTGTGTATTCAACTGACTCAAGGCAGATGACCTACCTGATGTTAAGTGGTTACTATCACGAAAACCAAAACCATACCTCGCATGTTACGTATACGAAGGTGTCCTACGATGCACTGCTCTGCATCCATCAACCCACGGCATACATGTGTTAAGCTTCATGTGCTTGTAATTTCACCGGCACCCACACCTTTCAAACTTTTCTTCAAGCGTAACTTGGGGCTAGATAACGCTGTGTGGATTGTCCAGCAAAGTCAAAGTCAAAGTAAAAAATCATTTATTCAGTAATATCCGCAGGGATCATCTTAAAACGTCTTAAATCTAGGTGAATCTAAGCGCCAGTTCCTCGCGACCAAGCCTAGAAGATTATTATTAGCATTATTATTAAGACGAGATGGTAGCGCAATCAGCACCTGTTTATTATAGTTGCATTGCACTACCAAAATACATAAGTATTTCCGCAATCGGACCAATAGCGAATCCAAAATGCGAGTTAATGTCTTCCAGTCGACCAGCCACTGCTGACCCGGTCGAATCGAACTCCATCATAAATCTCTGATATTCATCGGTTAAATCGAGCGTGTTGATGAAGTAAACAATAAATCCACTCCTGACCTTAAACTTTGTGAGATATGGCTGTGTACGCAGGCAGCGCGCCAAATATAAGAAGAACTTCCATGAAATGTTCGCGAAGTTTTGTATAATGAGGCAAACATCATCTTCCTACCCCTACCGTAAGCTCTTATAGCATCCACATAATAAACATCCATGCAGCATCATCTAGCCCTAAGCTAAGCAGAGTTTGTGATATGGGTACTAGATGACTGATATTTAGATATTTATTTATTTGGCCATTGCGTTACAGTAATACAACATTGGCATGTCAAATTAGTACAGTTTATAATCTTATACTAACATACACAAAATACTTAAAATACTATCCGTGCAAATTAGAAAATGAACAGCGAAAATATTCAGTAATATGATAAAAAGGTAGGTACTTCAGTCGTGTGGTCTAAAGCACACACGTTTTTTTGCTCCTCTGTTCTCTATCATCCATTCATCTCAGTATCCTACTATTATTATAAACGCTAAAAGTTTGTAAGTATGGATGGATGGATGGCTGGATGGGTGGATGTTTACTCTTTCTCTTTCACGCTCTAACCAGTGAACCGATTTTGATGAAATTTAGAATAATTATAGATTGCAACCAGGATTAACATTAGGCTACTTTTTATCCCGAAAAAATAATGAGAACGGGAAAAAACTGCCACACGGGCGAAGCTGCGAGCGGCCGCTGTCACTCATATAATTTTTAGTTGGCAGATCTAAAGAGTTCAAAGAAGATGTCTATCTTGTTCCTGGGGATTAAAATCGCCAGGCCAATTATTTTCAAAAATAGCCTTGTTTATTATCTTTGTAATGAAACTTTCTATATAAAAGTATGTTTATTCAGTGTTTTCTGCGAAATTCAAAATAAATAAACACCAGTGTTGTTTACTGAGTTGATTTACTGTTTATTTATGTAAATGTTGTTACTCAACACCTTTATTTACAAGTGTGCGTATCTTAGCAAGCAAACAATAACTGTTACTAATGAGTAGAGTGTATCCAATGTATTGTGTATACAGAGATTACGTTTTCTTAAACTCAGGCTGCCTAAAAGACGGTAGCCGTGATTTTACTTTAGCAAAGCATTGCCTATCAGGTCACGCTCGTTGACGTGCCCTACGATGCGCTACTTTGCATCCATCAACGAATCATGCGGGCGAAGCTGCGAGCGGCCGCTAGCACTTCATAAATATGTTTTGGCTCGTTTTCTGTGTTATATACGTGTGTGTCAAATAGAATTCATTTTCTTTTTTACTAAGAAAGGAATTTCTGATATTTCATGTGAGGGATATGAGTCTATAAAAACTAGAATTTTGTATGAAACCCGCATCGCGCAGATAAAATCCAGCCCGGCTAAGATGTGCAGCGCGACAAAATTATGTTTACTTGTAATCTCTTTATATCCTGTGCTAACATGACAGTGCCAAAAACCTATCTCGTTCTGTCAAATGAACTTAATACTAATGTTTAGCTTATCTTATCTTATCTATAATTTCTAAAATTTCCATCAATGGAAAAAGTATCTCGTATCAAGCGCAAGAATCTCGTTTTGCTGATCTGCCCGGTTGGGCGTGTCCACTAGTCCGAAATAAATAAGCAGGTAAAAATTGTACATAACATAATTAACAGTAACTTTCATCTTTAATTTTGTCGACATTTTCAGAACAAACGCTTCTTTGAAAACGTTCACAAGCCTTCAGGCGAGGCGCCTCGTTACCAGTATGTTTGTTAAAACATGTATCACAATTGTAAATACCTATGTAATGTAGCTTTACATACACATAATGTATTGTTTTAAGACAATGAGCTTCTAAAAGCGAATTGCAGTAACCTGAATAAATACAAAAGCTGTACACGTCAAGTTAAACAGTGCATTTTGCCAAAAATTATAAAGGAGGCCTAAGGGAGGCCTAAAAGCTTGGTCTCTAGATTTCATTTTACTATACATCATCATCTTCATTTTATTGCCACATGTGGATGGCACAACATGTTATTTTCTTCCACTCTCCTCTATCAACCGTCATATCCGTACTCACTCCTATCTTAACCATGTCACACAGTTCATCCATCTTTTCTTTGGTCTACCTCCACCCACATATTCATCCATATTCATATTCATCACTCTCATAGGTAACACTGTACATTTTTCTTATAAATCCATTTATCATTGATTTATCAGAATACTACGCAAGAATAACACTATACTGTACCAAATACCACGGTATAATGTGCATCTATCTAAACCTATTACGGTAGTACAGTAAACTTCACTAGAATGTAAATACTAGAGTTTTAGTAGTAGTCTTGTAGAAGTACTACCACCATGCCTATTTCTCAGTTTGCCTCAGTTTGGTACACGCAGGGTATTTGTGCTTCGAAAGGCACGTAACTATTGTGCGTAACCTACAAGTCACCTTTGTTATAGGTGATGGTTACCACTTAACATCAGTTGGGTCAATGCTTTACCAGATGTAGCTTAAAAAAACGTGTTCTGGTTTGAAGAGTGTGGGTGCCAGTGAAATTACAGGAACATGAGGCTTTATATCTGTATACCTCTGGTTGATGGACGGGAGGCAGTATCATCGTTCTTATTTTTATTATACATAAAAAAACCCAGAATATCCGGAATAAATATTTACAGATGGTACAAACATTTATCCCAAGGCGGGAATCGAACCCGCAAACCCATGTGTCAGGCGGACATTCGCCCGCCGCGCCACGCGCTGGTAATTATGTAATCCCGGCTTACAACAGGATTTCTCCTCTACCTCCCATGGAATGTAAGTAGTGACTAAAGGAACGCCCGAGGGGGTAGGCAGCAGGATTTCCTGTGTACTTAATACCCATGTTGCGGTCAGTAATCCGCCTGCCAAGCGTGGTATTATATCAGTAGGATGTGGGAGGCGTTTGTATTCATTCATTTCATTTCATTATTTTCATTTTATTTCATATTCCAGTAACGAAACATCGTCAAATTCAAGTTCCCATTGTGTTCGTGGTAGCTTAGTAGCCCTGTCGAGTAACCGGTAGCGTAACGCCACTGAGAGGCTACCAAGTCACTCAGGGCCTCACTCAGAGACTCGGAAACTTTCCAAATGGTATTTTTTAAAACTGACATTTTAGACAGGCTCAATTTTGGCAATCAAGTTCCCGTTTCAATCACGTCTCAGCTTAAAAAAAATATGAAAATTGGGCCTTTGGCGTGACGATATTAAAGCAGCTGACTGTACGTGTAGTTCCTGAATCTGGCCCAAAGGGTAACTAACAAAGAACATAACACAAATGACGAAACTTAAACTTCCCAAAGCGAAAACAAACTTTTATTACGAACAACCTATTTCCTTCAAAAGCCCGATGAAACTCAATTCAAATGTTTGAAACAACAAATTAAGATGGAAGTAAACTTTACGTATTCCCAAGCTGTCCTGTTTCATCCCACGTTTGTCCCATGTTGGATTCCCAATTCTCATTTAGAATTCTTCTAAAGGCAGTTTTGACCCTACTGTACTGTCTTGTCAATGACATAACTAAATTGTATTTTTTATAGATATTCGAAATGACTCCTAGAACAGTCTCGTACAAAAAAATTGTAACACTTTTTAATCTATGCTATAATAATGTAAAGGGGTACAGTTTGTGAGTTTTTCATTTCACAAATTTACAAATTACCTCTTAATTTCAAATTCAGTAATCTCTGGATTTAATGAACAGATTTTGAAAATTCTTTTACCAATTGAAAGCCACGTATTTATAAGTGACATAGGCCATAGCCTATCATATATAATTAAATAAAAATATAGGTTAATAATAACATATTTATTAATCCGATAAATGATGACTTTTCGTTGTAGTCTAATTTGCAAAGTCGGAGAAAAAACGGTCCGATGGGGTTGGTGGTTAACTTAACAGTACGGTACGGTAACAGTACGGTATGGACCACCACAGTAATTAATTAAGTAAGTTTTATTAAGTTTCATTAGGTTCCCATCGTACAAGATAGGTTTAACCTGGAGCTAGATGACGCTGTGTACAAAATAATAATAAAATAAAATAATATAAAAATTATTATCGGTTCAAAGATGAGGAAACCTATTACTGATAGGTACTTGGTAGGTACTTACCCATTGTATTTTATCATCTTTAATAACATATGTTATATATAAATATAGGTATATTTTTTTTAATAATGCTGGACAATCCACACAACATCATCTAGCCCCAAGCAAAGCAGAGCTTGTGTTATGGGTACTAGATGACTGATAAACTTAATACAATACATTACATGCATACATATTTTTTGTTATGCATAGAAAATACCCAGAACACCCGGAATAATTATTTGCAGATCGTATAAACATTTATCCCAAGGCGGGAATCGAACCCGCAACCTTCCTGCGTCGCAGGCGGACATTCGCCCGCCGCGCCACATCGGTCGTCATCTTTGAACAGATACGTAGGTACATACCTACCCAGTTTTATGAAATACACAACACTTATCAAACCTTTTCCAAATTCCGTTTCTTCAGAAGAATACAGAGTGAAACCACAGACAAATGCTACTACCCACTTTGAATGTTTGAAAAAGTTTGGATGGCAATTTTCTTTGATAATACATTTTTACACCCTAAAGTTTTTATTAAACTCCTCTTATTATTACGCCTTTTATTATTATTATTGTAATTTTCTTCTGCAGAAACATGTTTTATAATATTTTTTAAGGTCCGGGCTAAGTGTCTAAATAAAAAAGCCGTCACAGTTCAGTTCGTAGTAGCCGTTCGTAGCGCTGTAGTTAGTAGATTCGATCCACACCAAGAACAAATATGTTTATTTATTTATTTAACACTTTATTGCACAATTAAATAAGTGTAAGTGTGTTTGTTCTCTGTCTGGGTGTTATCTATTTTATATGTACTTACTAAGTAAGTAAAAAAATTTATATACTAAGTATTCTATCAGCTATCTGGTTCCCATAGTTCTGCTTAGTTTGGGGTTAGAAAGTTTTGAGTGAATTTTTGACAATATTGATATAAACCGGCCAAGTGCGAGTCGGGCTCACGCTCACGAAGGGTTCCGTACCATTATTAATAAAAACGGAAAAACGGTTTGTTGTATGAGAGCCCCCTTAAATGTTTATATTATTCTGTTATTTTTAGTATTTCTTGAAAATTTCAATTCTCTAACTACCACGGTTCATGAGATACAGCCTGGCGAGAGACGGACAGACAGACAGACAGCGGAGTCTTAGTAATAGAGTCCTATTTTACCCTTTGGGTACGGAACCATAAAAACATCTCTATTGTTCATAAACAATGATCTCTGTTACTTTTTGTTATTACCAATTTGGTAAGAGATGGCATTACATATTACCTAAAGTTGAAGTACTGACCATTTGAGAGATTTTAATAAGGGGTGATAAGGTCGCCTTTGCTCTGCAACCGATTCGTTAACTAAAAGCAATAAACAGAGGAACGTGAATCGCCATTTTTCGGATTTGGATCGAGCGCAGTGCAAAAGCACCCTTATGTATAAAAAGGCTTAAATCCGCTCCAAAAACTCTTTCAACTAACTTAGAAATAAAGTTTTGTATAGCCATAGAAATAGTTACTGTGTTCCAATTTGAAGGGTATGGGTGTCAGTGACATTGCAGGCACATGGGGCTTGACACGTTTATGTCTCAGGGTAATGGACGTATTCTATGAGGTACTACAACTGGTATAGATAGATGTAACCACTCAATATCAGGTAGGCCATTTTACTCTTTAACGTTAACTCAAAACTGTTAAAAAGTAACTTAAAATTTATCGAACCTGTATCTAGTTATCCTCATCAGCTGGACATAGGCATCCCATATACATTTCCACATTTCCAGGAAGAAAGATTTGGAGTCTTTTCCATCTACTGCCTTCCCGTAGTTGTAACAATGCTGTCGGTAGGAGAGCAATCTACGCTTAATCGACCGATGTGGCGCGGCGGGCGATTGTCCGCCTGCAACGCAGAAGGTTGCGGGTTCGATTCCCGCCTTGGGATAAATGTTTGTACGATCTGCAAATATTTATTCCGGGTGTTCTGGGTGTTTTCTATGTATAATAAAAAATATCTATATATGTAATGTATTGTATTAAGTATATCAGTCATCTAGTACCCATAACACAAGCTCTGCTTAGCTTGGGGCTAGATGATGCTGTGTGGACTGTCCAGCATTACTTATTATTATTATTATTATTATTTAATCTTCTAGTTCGGCTATTTTACCATTAACCTAACAAAGTTATTATTGTTGTTAAAAAATATTTACTGTAATTGATAGATGAAAACTCTTTTATTGTTCACCACACAGAAGCATAACACCAGAGATATATAAAATTTTGTGAAACAATGGGCGGCCTTATCACTGAAAGCGATTCCAGGTAACCTTATAAACTTTTCTTTTATTGTATGGTTTCACATTGCAATAGCTTTATAACTAAAATCAGACCGACCAATCCCTGCCCCAGACTGGTTGGTCTGATTTTGATTTTAGAATCAATTTGATCTAAATATATTTAACTCAAAGGTGACTGACTGACTGACATAGTGATCTATCAACGCACAGCCCAAACCACTGGACGGATCGGGCTGAAATTTAGCATGCAGGTAGAAGTTATGACGTAGGCATCCGCTAAGGATTTTGATTAATTCTATCCCCAAAGGTATAAAATAGGGGATGAAAGTTTGTATGAAACTTTGTCAATTTTAAACCGATCGGGCTGAGACTTTGCATGCATAAAGCTACTATGATTTATCCCGAAAAAATAACGGGAACGGGAAAAAACTGCCACGCAGGCGAAGCTGCGAGCGGCCGCTAGTTAAATTATAAAACGATTAGTTATCCAATTCTAAATTTAAATTGAATGGCCAACAGGGTCGTCCGTAGCTACAAATAACGAAAGTAATAAATAACCTAGCAACATGAAACTTACTGTATTGCTTGTAATGGCAATTTGAAACCCAATCGATAACGCTCAAATAGTTTGTGTTACTTAGAAGCCGACGCCTACAAATTATACGTCTTAGTGAAGGCCAAACTAGTTTACGATCAGTTCTTTTACTTTTTATGGCACCTGTCCGTCATTCAGACGTATCTGTCAGTGTCAACTTTTTTTTTAACAAAATATAGCTTATAATGTAAATTTTCAATTACCTACAATAATTAATCTGCATATACAATACTTACCTATTTATGTAATTTATTTTTATTTTATGTGTGTTTGTGTTTTTACCTACCTACAAAATAAATATAATATATTACCTAATTAAGTATATGACATAGGTACTTGATTTGTATCAGTCTCTCTTCTTACCGTACTTAGATCTCCGCCTTTTTGTTCTAAGATTAGTAACCACTCGACATTGGCAAATTCGTGGCAACCCTCAGCCGCTGAAAAGCCATATAATAAAAGAAGAAGAAGTCAATTAAATTCAGTCAAGCTGGGCTGTCATTGGTACTAAATAAAAAGATGGCGTTTTCTACTTAGAGAATCTAGAAAAAATCTACTTAGAAAACCAAATAGCTAAAAAAGTATGAGGTTCCTATTCCAAACTATGCATAATTTAGACCTAGATGGCGCTATTTGCAATTTTAATAAGCTTCGAAGGCTGAGCTATCTTAATTCCGAATTCCCGTATACGTTTGCACACCAAAGAATACTTTGTTGAATGTATAAAGGGATTTCAGTGTAAGTACTTTATAAAGAAACACGGTACATGGGGTTCTCTGTTGGAAACTTTTCAGGCTGTAACGGCGGGATCCAGTCGCGCGAAAAAAGACTTACGGTTATAATAGCTACAATATTTATACCAAAGTACGAAAGTTCCAGTTTACATTGATACAGTAAAAAAACCGGCCAAGTATGAGTTGGACTCGCGACAAATTATTCCGTACCATTATCTTTACTAAAAAATACAAAAACAAACACGTTTGTTGTATGAGAGCCCCCTTAAATATTTATGTTATTCTATTTTTTAGTATTTGTTGTTATAGCGGCAACAGAAATCATAGTTCATAAGACAGCCTAGTGATATCCGGACGTACAGACAGACGGACAGATGTATTTTACTTTACTATAAAATACAGCCACAAACATCGACATTGACAAGACAAATCATTATCATGCTTAATTTTTAATGTGTAATTTCAAACTATAATATAATAATAATAATAATAAATAAATATTTGTGGACATTTTTACACAACATCATCTAGCCCCAAACTAAGCATAGCTTGTACTATGGGAACCAGATGACTGATAGAATACTTATATACTTTTTTTTTGTAAATACATACTTAGAATACAATATAACATCCAGACACAGAACAAACATCTATGTTCATCACACAAATGTTTGTTCTCGGTGGGAATCGAACCCACCACCTACAGCGCAGAAGGCAGGGCTACTACGAACTGAGCTGTGACGGCTGTCAACTGAGGACTAAACATCCTGCAACGTTTGTAATAAAAAAAATGGGGCCTAGTGTCACCTTAAAATCGACAGACATCATAAAAAACTGTATAATCTTCAATTACAAGCCACAACAAACATCCACAGACTATACAAACTCCAAATTGTCTCCGTATCTTACATCTAGAGGAGTTTGTGGCTCCGGAACACCTCTTGAAAATTACTGCTGTAGATATGAGCAGATTGTTAGACGTAATTACACTTTATTACCAGGTTACAGAGTTCGAAATGGAGTACTCACTTTGTTCTAATTTGGAGTCTTGGGTTGTTATGGTGAGACTGGCTTGTGATGAGTGCTTACCTGAAATTAAAAACAAAATTTGGATTTACGGTTATACAAACAACTAGAGGCCACTCGCAGCTTCGCCCGCGTGGCAGTTTTTTCCCGTCCCCGTTATTTTTTCGGGATAAAAAGTAGCCTATGTCCTATTCCAGATTACAATCTATATTTATTCCAAATTTCATCCAAATCGGTTTACTGGTTAGAGCGTGAAAGACGAACAAACATCTATCCATCCAAACATTCGCATTTATAATATTTAGTAGGACTGTATATTTTTTTTTCAGATATCATAGTACTAAGTAGCACCGGCTAAAGACTATTTGAGGATGTTTTATGATTTACAATATAGTTACAACCATGGTTGTTTCAATACTATTATGTAGAAGAACCAAGGTCACCGACATAGCTCTCAGAATCAGCAAGTTGAAGTGGCAGTGGGCAGGCCATATAGCTCGTAGAACCGATAACCGTTGGGGAATAAAGATTCTCGAATGGCGGCCACGAACCGGAAGATGAAGCGTAGGACGTCCTCCTACCTGATGGACTGACGACATTATTAGGACCGCAGGAAGTCGATGGATGGAAAGGGCTCAGAATCGTTCTTCTTGGAAACGTAATGGGGAGGCCTATGTCCAGCAGTGGACTTCTATAGGCTGATGATAATAATAATAATAATAATAATCATTTATTCACCAAAATAAAGTTAAACTTATAAATAGGTACGTTACAGTAGGTTTCTAAGTACTTATAATAACGTAAAATGAGCACTAGCCCCCGCACTAGGATTCCCTGTGTCGCAGGTGACTAGTCTCTTCCGTGTTGACAATAAGTTGGTAAATACCTAGGTAGGTAATAAGTTAACTACACTAACATTGCTTGTATCGCCGTACTACGCACAATCGCTCACAAACTGTAAAGTAAATATGAAAAAGTAAATAAATCACAAATGATGATGATGATGATGATGCGGAAAAAAGCCGCCTCCCTGGTGTGTGGGTTGCGGAGCTCCACCACCGTCCTGGTAATAAGAGCTGCCAGGGTCGACAATCTTAATACAAGGCATTGCTGTGAGCGACACCTGTCAATCCAATTAGTTTTGAGCCAGTATTTTGAAGAAATACTTCTTATGCGATTTTCAACAAGGTTGCGTTAAACGTTTAACACTACCATGGAGGGGGTATGAAAGCACTGTTTTTTCTCTCTTTCTCTCATAGCCAGTTACGTTTCGTATATTAAAGAAGTTTTACTTCAGCCGTGTGGTGTCTAAAGCACACTCGTTTCTTTTTTTATACAACTTGCTGATGAAACAAGCATTGCCCCACCCGATGTTAAGGGGTTACCATCGTCTAAAACAAAGCATTACTTTGTAGCTCACGTTCGTTAGGAACGTGCCCTAAAATACACTGATTTGCGTCTATCAACCTGAGGCATACAGGTTTTCAGCCTCATGTGCCTGTAATTTACATTTGTAATTGTTTTTCTTGTATGGGTATTTATTAAGATATTTGTCACACAGTAGGGTAATCACCCCACAGCATTTATATGGAAAAATGGTGGCGAGTGTCACCTTAAAAAAATATAAGTCTGTCAGTTCATTTATCATCGGTTACAGTCAGTAACTAAATAATATGTTTTACAGGTAATTAATCATATCCTTTCTTTAACGTTTCTACGTCAAACAGTAAAAACTGACAGGTTTAATTGACATAACCGCCTTTACGTAGGTTCATGTCGCGCGCAATTTTACTATTACAATTCCATGAGTTATGGTCGACCGTTTTCATTCTAATAATGTACTCCTTCAAATAATAATAAATAATGCTGGACAATCTACACAGCATCATCTAGCTCCAAGCTAAGCAGAGCTTGTGTTATAGGTAGGTACTAGATGACTGATATACTTAATACAATACATTACACACATAGATATTTTTCATTATGCATAAAAAATACCCAGAACACCCAGAATAAATATTTGCAGATCGTACAAACATTTATCCCAAGGCGGGAATCAAACCCGCAACCTCCTGCATCGCAGGCGGTCATTTGCCCGCCGCGCTACGTCGGTCGTCAAATATGGAAGAAACCTAGGTCCAGTACTGGTTTTCTTAAGGCTTCTTCTTCTAGCGTGTCAGATCCTAGCGGCGTAGCTATTCGAAGGCTGATGATAATGATGATGAATGTGAATGACCCTTTTATCTTTATCTATCTATCTATACCAATTATAAGAATCTTTGTCCTGACTAACTGGAATATAGACAACGCGCAGCCTAAACAACTGGTCATAGAGACTTGATATTTTCAGAGTATATTTACCTGGTGCGTAGAGGTGTACTAAGAAAAGAATTCCCGAAATTAAACCTCTAAGTGTACCTATACAGCGGCCTCTAAGCGTATATAGGGGTTGAAGTTTGTATGAAGATAGCTTCACGCGGACGAAGTTGCACGCGTTTCGCTAGTTTAGTTATAAATGTTTAAACCCTATCTTTAATGTAATTTGGGCGAGTATTGTCTTTTGCGCCACAGCTAACGTTTTTTCAGGAGACAGAGCCTCAATTTAGTGTGAAAATATTTTACTACTAGTGGCCGCCCGCAGCTTCGCCCGCGTGGCAGTTTTTTTCCCGTTCCCGTTATTTTTTTAGGATAAAAAGTAGCCTATATGTTAATCCAGGTTAAAATCTATATTTATGCCAAATTTCATCCAAATCACTCCACTGGTTAGAGCGTGAATCAGTAACAAACATCCATACATTCTTACAAACTTTCGCGTTTTTTTTACTATTTCTATGTTTTTACTTTAAGTATGTTTAAAATAAAATAAATCTATTCTGTAGCAATAGTAAATTCTGTCATGCCTAGCACTAAATCTCTATTTTAAAGACACGTCTAGCGTCCAGCCCATTTAGCACTAAAAGGTGACTTTTGTACATGTATCGGCTTTTAGTCGACATGTCAAGCTTGAAGTCTTTTATTATCCCAAAATTTCTGCTTGCTCTCGAATGGCATTTGAACCCACGACCTTCCTCTCAATACGAGTCAGCGTTCGCCAACTGCACTACCGAAAGTTCAATGGATCTCGACGAAATAACCCTTGGAATATTTGGTACCAAGCAATCAAGCCACATCTACCGGTTTGATGATATACTATTATCAAAGCCTTTTTGGGATATTATACTGAGTGTAATAAGAACATTTAAATTGTTAATTTTTATACGCACTCTTGCAAACTCTACACACTTCAGCAAAGTTTTTAGGGTTCCGTACCCAAAGGGTAAAACGAAACCCTATTATGTATGTCCGCTCCGCTGTGTATGTCTGTCTGTCCGTCTGTCACCAGGCTGTATCTCATGAACCATGATAGTTAGAGAGTTAAAATTTTCACAGATGATGTATTTCTGTTTCTGCTCTAACAACAAATACTAAAAAACAGAATAAAATAAATATTTAAGGAGACTCATAATACAAACGTAATTTTTTTGCCGTTTTTATTGTACGGAACCCGTCGTGCGCGAGTCCGACTCCCACTTGGAAGGTTTTATTAATATCACATACAAAAACAGTACTACATCGAATCTTAAATTATTCAATTGAAATTAAAAAAACCTTTTAAGCCCTTAACATTTTTGCGCAAAAACATCTGAACCCTTATGGTTCTATGCACATCACCGCAACATTCCGATGAATAATTAAAATACTCACCCTCTTGTTTGGGGATGTTGACCTAATTCGTTAATTTATTATTGATGTGTAAAAAGGTCTCGAGCATGTCTCTTGAATAAGTGATCAACTCTGTTCAATTAATAACACTTTACAGACAATTTAAGGAGTTTACTTTAAGTAGTAGTAGAGCTCTTTGTGAAAGGGCTCGTACCTATTTCTGCCGCCAAGCAGTGATGCTTGCATTGCTGTGTTCCGGTTTGAAGGGTGTGAAATCTCTCTTTCAAATTTGATTAAAATCCGTCAATAAATAACGCAACAGCAAACTTCCCCCTTTTCATCTAAATTTACAATAACGATTGACAAAAAACTTAAATAAATCAAGCAACTTTATGTGCCAATTTTCGTCAAAATCTGTTGAAAAGTGACTTGTAGGCGAGAGCAATGATGGACAAAAGCATTTTTTGACAATCTCAAAACTGAGACACTTTGCTTGGTCAATTATAAATCCTACTTACCCCGTAATAATTTTTATCCGAGCTCTCTTGAACGCCAAGAAAACCCATAAAAGCATTGTGGATGTAACCTTTGAATGCGGTAAACATTATCTTGAATCTATTGTACACACCAATACAAGAACATCAGCTTGGTTACGTTTTAATTCACTCCAATATGACCTGTATTCTTAAAGGGCGAGAAGCACTACCTTGCCGTAACACAGTTTCTAACTAGCACGGGAGGTAAAGTTTCTCAAACTGTCTACCCACAAAACTTAATTTTCATATTGTTTTTTTATACGTACCTAGAAGAAAGAAGAAAGAAATATGTCTATCTATTATGTCTACCTAGTAATATTAAGTTTTGTCCTGAATAAAATTATTCTTATTCTTATTCTTATTGAAAGCGTAACCGCAGAGAGATCAACCATGTGCGTTAAAAAATGAGACTTGTAGATGGGAACAGAGAAAACTACGGACAAAAGCATTTTCACCAATCTCGAAACCGACGCTTCGCTCGCTTGGTCAATTATAAATCCTACTTACCCCGTAATTCTTATCCGAGCTCTTTTGAACTCCAAGAAAACACATAAAAGCATGGTGGATATAACTTTTGCATGCGGTAAACATTATCGATAAAGATGTCTTGAAAGCGTAGCCGCAGTGCGATCAATCATGTGCGTTCAACAACTTTGCTAAACGGTTTGCGTCTTGGCGCGAAACGCGTTTATCAGTTTTACCTTTGATGAAGTAGAAAGAACTTTATTGACTTTTCATGTTAAAGAGTTTTGTAGGTAAATAAGACTAATGTATGCCGACACAGCTCAGTTAGTAGTAGGCATGCCTTCTGCGCTGTAGGTGGTGGGTTCGATCCCCACTGAGGACAAACATTTGTGTGATGAACAAACATCTACTTTAAGTATGTTATTTCATCATCATATAGAAGTCCACTGCTGGACATAGGCCTCCCCCACACGTTTCCAGGAAGAACGATTCTGAGCCCTTTCCATCCATCGACTTCCCGCGGTCCTTACAATTATATTATTTACTAAAAAAAAATTAAGTATTTAAGTATTAAATCAGCTATCTGGCTTCCATGGTACAAGTTTTGCTTAGTTTGGGGCTAGAGGGTGTGAATGTTTGTCTGTTTTAAAACTACCATCATCTTTTTTTTGACACCGTACTTCATTTTATATGAATTACTTTATGTTGGCAGACGTTTTGTATACTTAATTGTTTTTTATAATTGTGCAATTAAATTAGATAAATAAATATAATTAAAGTAAAATTTAGTACTTTTCTATACTTCTATACGAATATTATAAAGAGGAAAGATTTTATTGCTTGCTTGCATTGAATAGGCTCCGAAACTACTGGACCGATTTGAAAAATTCTTTCACCGTTGGGAAACTACATTATCCCCGGGTGACATAGGTTATATTATATTTTCAAAAAAACTATGGATCCTTACTAAAACCCGTGCAAAGCTGCTAGTTGTTTATATTATCTGGTATAAGATAATATACAGTGCACCAAGCAATCATCATTATTAGATATTATATCGTAAAGTTTTGAATAAAAAGATATTTTATTATTCAAGTTTGTCTATCTGACCGTACTTTTTCGATACTTAGGTTACTTTACTTACGTGTGGTATGAAACAGGAATCGAAAAACATAGCGGTGCGAAACGGAACAAATTTTGCTTGTGGTGCGAAACTGTGGTGCAACTGGAATACGTCAAGAATGGGGTAAGAATTCTACTCTTGCACAAAGAATACTATGCAAAGTAATTGCATCAATACAAACTCTCTCAACTTGGTTCATTTATAACAAAGTAGTTTAATTTGTTCGTGAAACCTAGAAGCACTTTAATTTTAATTAAGTTTTGTTGAAAGATGCAAGAAACAAGATTTATGACCGCAAATTCAAATATTTACTGGACTTCTTTTGTTTAATTTATTGCACCGGTGGTTTAGTGGGAGTGACCCCACTTTCTGATCCTAAGGTCGTGGGTTCTAAGACAGTGTTTGTTGGTATCGGGCCATCCAACCACTGTTGAGGCAGACGTAACATCGTCTGTGTTTTTTTTATACAATTTGCTGATGGAACAAGCATATGGCCCACCTGATGTTAAGTGGTTACCATCGCCTATAACAAAACATTGCATTGTAGGTCACGTCAGTTAGGAACGTGCCCCTACAATACACTGCTCTGCGTCCATCAACCTGAGGCATACAAGTGTTAAGCCTCATGTGCCAGTAATTACACCGGCACTCACACCCTTCAAACCGAAACACAGCAAGCTGCTTGGCGGCAGAAATAGGCTACTCTTCTCTGTCAGCTGTCATGTGCTCACTCCTTTCTTATCCATGTCATCTTTCACACAGTTCATCCATCTTTTCTTTGGTCTAACCTCCACCTACATATTCATCCACATTCACATTCATCACTCTCTTGGTAACAGCTTTCATCCCTCCTCATACCATGCTCGTACTACGCTAACCTTTAGCGTGCCTACACAGCGCTATCTCCTCAATCTTTTCATCACTTCTTTCAAATTTCCCCTGATGTACTTATTCCGTATCTTATCCATTTAATAAAATAATAATACTTATGTGTTTTTATTGACATAAGGTTTTACATGATAAAGTTTTGAATCCAAAGGCTCCCGAACTAGTAAAAAACTGTGTTTCAGGAGCCAGTGGCTTCTCCCATAGTTAAAAGCAGTACTACTAATAACCTCCACACATTCATCTCAACATTCGTATCTTTCAAACGCAATTTATTTACCTAAGCGCCTGTCAAGCGGGTGACTACGACAACCCTCCCAAACATGGGAGAAGCCTATGTCCCGCAGTGGACTTATTAGGCTAATGATGATGAATTAAGTTCGTACGAGCTAAGGGCCAACTCTGGTAAAGGGTATTAAGCCGTTGAAAATTTTAATGAATTCAATAAGTTAATTATGAACAAACCAATTATTCAGCGACCTACTTATATTCATACATTGGGAGGTTCAGTTACAATGGTTTTGTTTAATGTTAGAAGCAATTATGATGAGAATGCTTTTTTCTTTGACTAACTAGGCTGAGGATATTGCGCTATACATATGCTTTACAAAAAAGTGGCCCATTTTGACTGGCCTGACAATAGCTCTGCCTTTTGCGCTGTAGATGAATTACGCTTAACAAAACGTGGTCTCCACTCAAGTATCCGTTTGTTCCAACAATTGTCTGTTCTACGGCAAACATGGTCGGTCCACTGCCATGTCAGCTAGGCCAATGCTATGTCTAGCACTCTGTTTCTGTCGGATAACCTCTATTCCTAATTGTGCCTCTGAACTAACATTATTTTTATAAGTGAAGCAACTTGCTTTGTCACTTAACTTGCAGGCAGCATTCCAAATTAAAAAGAAAAGCCTTACCTTTCTAACCCACGTTTGGGCGCATTAATTTTTCAATGGAAAGGCTATTTTTATAAGTCCTAAAATCACCCGAAAATTAATGTAGCGAAACGCGACCGATTTTAACATTAGCGAAGATAAATTACTACATTTTGTTTTACTATAGCATCCTACAAAAAAAAATTGTACTACTTATTGATGCAACAGACATCCCACCTGATGTTAAAGGCTTACCAAAACAAGGAATTGCCTTGCACTGCTTTTCGTCTATCAACCTGAGGAGGCAAACACATTATGTTAGGCCGTATGTGCCTGTAATTTCATCGGCATCCACACCTTTTAAACCGGAACAATAAGCTGCACAGCAGGAATAAGCATGGTGGTAGTATTTCCCTGGACCAGTCCTACACTAAAATCTCTCATCATCATCAACAGCCTTTAGAAGTCCACTACTGGACATACGCCTTCCCCATACGTTGATAGTTGTCAGCGTGCACATTGCATGTTTAGAGAAACCGCGCAAAATGCATTTATAGTGAAATACACGACAGTTAGAATAATGATATTACTTCTTCTGCGGTAGATACAGTCGCTTTAAGCAAGATGGGTAGGTACACTTCATAATTCAAAATACTACATCTAAATAATAATAATAATAATGCTGGACAATCCACACAGCATCATCTAGTCCAAAGCTAAGCAGAGCTTGTGTTATGGGTACTAGATGACTGATATACTTAATACAATACAATACGTAAATAGACATTTTTTATTATACATAGAAAATACCCAGAACGCCCGGAATAAATATTTGCAGATCGTACAAACATTTATCCCAAGGTGGGAATTGAACCCGCAAACTTCTGCGTCGCAGGCGGACATTCGCCCGCCGCGCCACATCGGTCGTCTATATCTATATATACCAATTATAAAAATCTTTGTCCTGACTGACTGACTGATTGGGATATAGACAACGCACAGCCTAAACCACTGGTCGTTGAGACTTGAAATTTTCAGAGTAGGTACCTACCTATATTCGTCTTGGTGCGTAGAGGTGTACTAAGAAAGATACAGTGGGGGTTGAAGTTTGTATGAAAATAGCTTCACATGGATGAAGGCGCGCGCGTTTTTGCTAGTCGTAATTATATAAGTAACTAGCGAAACGCGACTTCGTCCACGTGAAGCTATTTTCATATAAACTTCAACCCCCAATTTCTGCGTTACTTTTGTATGAACATCAAACCTGAAACTCAACACCTAAATGGGTACAGCCCATTTAGGTGTTGAGTTTCAGGAATTCCTTAGTAGGTACTACTTATTCGTATACACCAAGACAAATATATTCGGCTTCCGGATTTGTACGAAGATGCCCTTGTATCTACTGTTCGGGTATGTTCGGTCCTGTTCGAGCCTGTTCGGGTCTCATAATACAATAACTTTGCATTTCGAACGCATAGCTAAATGTTAAACATCCGTACCGTAACCCTCTTAATACATGGCATTTGGAGGCTAGCCGGTATATATGACGGTAGCCCCTCTATTTATTGTAAAGGTATGTATAAACTATAAGTTTACGCGTTACCAAATCACCCCATAGTCCAAGATGAAGCTGTCTCCGAAAACCTTAATCGTTTCACAAATAGTTATTTTCTCGAAATAGCGCGTACATATCGCTAACCTCAATTGCTATCCCATTTCTAACCTAACCTTGTTGAAAATAGCGTTCATATTACATTATACCACACGAGGGATTATGTCTTTGGATGCACCATTTAAAGCACACGGTAACCTTAATCCTACCAAAGCTTTGTTATCTAAGAAGCAGTGGCCGCTTTGTAGCGGCCGTAAAAAGCTGGTAGTACCATTATTGTCATCATTGAGACATTCACTGTAGGCATAGATTCAATTTATATTTATTTAAGTATAAAAGGTATGTACAAAATATAATTATGAAACAATTGAGCTATAGATTTTTGACACTGCCATGTTAGCAAGATATAAAGAGATGATATTTTGGATAGAATCGAGTTTGAGTTTGACCCGTGATCATGGCGCATGCAACTCTGCCGAAATATCGAAAAGCAATAAAACTCAAAAATCATAGTAAATGTCCCGTTTCTATCCAAAATATTGATCAAAACCATAATAGTTAAAAACTGTTAAGGGTATTTCTGTTTTGCAAGCAATAACGATTGTACAACATTTTGTAGTGCTGTTGGAAGATCGATTTTAAGCCTTCTCCAGCTAATTAGCATTAAATTCGTCTATGTAGGTACTTCTTTTTTGTGCAATAAAGGATTTTCTAATCTAATCTAATATTTTTAGAATGTCATCGCTTTATTGGTTGGAGTAGGCGTAGCCTCCTGCAAAAACGGATAAAATTCGTGACTTTCAAAATGATGTCACGCAATAGGTATGATAATAAACTTTAGGCAAAAACTCAAAATACAAGTAAACTCAGTAAATCAATTTTATATTTTCGATATTGTGTCAAACGAACCTGTATCGTGAATCATTTTGAATGGAGATACAATAAGCACCTATCAAACAGTCACCCTATCAGGCGTACTGAGAACTGTCGTGACTACATACATGACTCACACAGCGGCAACAAACATTACGATTTATCACTCAGACTTGTTCTTCTTTGCTCTATGGCACCTGTAACTTTCTAAGAATATGGACTAAAGTAAAGTACCTACCTAACTTTATTCAACTGACAATTTTGCTGATGTCAAGTGTTTTTAATAAATAGCTTTTAGTCAAGTCAGTCAAAAACTGTCAAGACGGGCAGTCATTGGTATGATCTTCTAGGCATTATCACGAGGAACTGGCGCTTAGATTCACCTAGATCTAAGACGTTTCAAGATGATCCCTGCGGATATTACTTAATAAATGCTTTTTGACTTTGACTTTGACTGTAATTGAATAAAAAGGTATCGTTTTTAGGCTTCCGTACCCAAAGGGTAAAACGGGACCCTATTACTAAGACTCCGCTGCCTGTCTGCTGTCACCAGGCTGTATCTCATGAACCGTGATAGTTAGAGAGTTGAAATTTTCACAGATGATGTATTTCTGTTGCCGCTATAACAACAAATACATAATAATATAAAACAAGAATAAAATAAATATATAAGGGGCTCTCATACGACAAACATGATTTATTTGCCGTTTTTATTATAGATAATGGTACGGAACCCTTCGTGCGGAAGGCCGACTCGCACTTTCATTCAAATCAGGATGCCACAATACACTTTCATTCTAATTGCTCACTCAGTGCGGTAAAACCACAAGTAATGTTAGTTAAATGCCACCAAAATTACACAACAGAATTTATAATACAACAGAACGCAATCATTGTTAAGTCCATTTACCTTATACATTACGGTCGTTCTATGACGGTTATCGCTTTATAAGAAATCAGACCCTAATGGGAATCGCAAGACATCTGGTTTCAAGCCGTTTACCAATATTAGCTGCTTGATATTGGATTAATAAAACGAACTGAAATGGCTTTTTGAGGATTCATTCTGTAAATTTCAATCCATACTGAATTCATGAATACTAACATTCGTTTCTTTGTAAATAGCTAAAAAATTACTTCTCGAATTTAATCCCCACGCATGGTAGAAATTCTCTTAGATCTTAGTACCAAATTGTACCGACTCAAGGGTGTCTAATGGAGGTAGTCAGAGGTACGTCCAAATATTACATCCGGCACATACCTATATTCTGCAGTAGTTGGATATTCCATACGTAGTTTACTTAACGTGTCTAAATAGTCAAGCTTCTACATAATATAAATTTTTCTGAAATGCTTATTATGTTATTTGTCGACAAATGTGGCGCGGGTTCGATTCCCGCCTTGGGATAAATGTGTACAAACATTGATTCCAAGGGAGGAATCGAACCCGCAATCTCCTGCGTCGGAGACATTCGCCCGCCGCGCTATATCGGTCGCCCGTCGTGTTATGTCATCAGGTACTTACCTACATTTTAAATTCCAACAGAATCGACCTGCCTACGAGCTATTTATTTTTATCTATAGTTTTAGCGCAGTTGGTCAAAGCCATGACTCTGCTGGCTCTTCAGGTATATTTTTAAATTCCAACAAAGTTGACTTACCAACAAACTAACTCAGTTACTTATTTTTATCTAAAGTTTTAAATTGGGATTAAAAAATAAGCTATTTCGAGAGAACTTAAACGCCACATAAGTTTGGGTGCTGAAATTAATGTTCCTTCCAAAATTGGCGAGTCGATTCGAAGTCAGAGCCAGTTGGGGCACAGTTAGGTCAATGACCGACCAATATTTATACCAATAGTTCAACACGCAAGCAACATTTTAGTTGATAGATACCATAGAGAAAAAAAAGCCCAGCTTATATAATTAATAATTATGCTAAAATCTAATTAAAAAAATAATACTTATAGGCATACTGCTTTTTTTTAATAAGAAATATGACTAGTACTTAGTCTAGTGTACACACAATTGATGTACAACGAATAACTTATTACTAACAAACCCCTTCTACAAAAACCTCTTTTGAAAGGCAATAAGTGGGTTTTGGACGCATAAAAGTATTTTTCAGTTTAACTAAACCAGATTGAAATGCATTTTAGTACCGATAAATAAATTAATCAGTAGCAGCTGTGGAAACGAGAATAAAAACTGCAAGCTAAAAAACGAAAACCGTAATTGCTTTCAATTGGCGAACAGTAAAAAAACAATAAGCACAGACTAAAAACTAGCAGTTAATTCAGTCGAACTAGCTGTAACTCCACAGTTCGAAATTTGAAATTCAAATTCTCAATAAGGTGCCGTACGGTAAAACTCTAGAATTCATCATTTTGAATTCTGACAGTCAGAACTTCGAACAAATAGGGGCGAGGGTGAAGTGGAGGTAAGTTTAAAGCCTGGAGTGGGGAGGAAGGATGTAGATAGCACGTCCTAGTTATAGAACGAGGGCGCTTCCATTGTGGAATATACGCGACGCAAGAAATGCTATTTTTAAGTCTATAAGACGAGGCGCCTTTCTTTGAGACGCAGCTGCTTTTATTCTTTAAGCCGGGGCCAACTGATATTACCCTGTAGAATCGTTTTTAATTTGGCATCACATCATTTAGGATTCATATTGCTTGACGTTTTATAACGGCTGTATAATATTATTTTATTATGTTTATCAACAAAAATATATTTATGATGTTTTTGAGTGAATAAGTGTTTTTAGGTAACCGTGCGTACAGCGTAAGTACTTAACATCAGGTGAGATTGTAGTCAGACGTTACCTTTAAGCTTAAAAAAAGATAAATACCACAAAGAAAAGAAGAACCAAAAAGGTTTTTATATAAATAGAATTAAAACAAAGAAGATTCTGAATTGATGCTAGACTTTTCTGAGTGGGCGTGGTACTAAGTACCCTATAAACGTCTGATGCGACCTCAGAGCCGCGTCCAAAAATACAAAGAAATCCTTTATTCCTTTTTGTAAAAAATATCTTGGAATTCTTTTTTTGTTAGTGTGAAATGAGTTAAAAAAAACGGAACAAATTCACGCTGTGATTGATGAAACCTTTTGTGATTTCTTTTAAGAATTTATGAGAGCAATAAAGTGACATCTGGCGGGTGGTAATTGAACATGAAACTGACCGGCTCTTGGACGCAATGCAGTGTGCTGCAGTACATCGAACAAAGGTATGTTCGATGTACATGTTCTTACTGAGATACACAAATTATTTAGTAATAATAATGCTGGACAGTCCACACTGCATCATCTAGCCCCAAGCTAAGCAGAACTTGTGTTATGGCTACTAGAAGACTGATATACTTAATGCAATACATTACATTACATTACGTACATAGATAATTTTTTATTATACCTACATAAAAAATATCCAGAACACCCAGAATAAATATTTGCAGATCGTACAAACATTTATCCCGAGGCATGGGCCTCTCACATACGTTTTCCAGAAAAAAAATTGGTTATAATTTTTTGTCAATTACTTTGATTTAGATAAGATGGAGACATCAATGATCTAGTGGGAACAACCTAGCCTTCTGATCTTAAACCGTGATCCAATGATTTTTTTATGGAATACCAACGACTGCAAAATGTATGTGCTAAATATACTACAAACCTATACCTACCTATATATACCTACCTATATATGTATGTATGTGTATAATATATTAGAACATACCTCTGAACCTTTGGATTACCTTCCTTAGACATCCTAGAACAATTTTGGGTTTTCCAAAAAAGGGTCTAACAATGTTTTACCAGTGGAAGTTTATTGAGTTGAAGTCAACTCTTTGCAAAACTACTAGTATGTTGTTGGGTTAATGATCTTTCTCTTTTTCTATTCAAGAAATTCATTCCCCAGTGGCTGTCGGTTCTACAGCAACATTTCCATAAAATCACACTTTCACATGAGTAATCACAGCGGGTCCCATGACCCTTCGTAATTAAATACGTCTTTTGAAGTGAAACCTTCCTAAATTTTCAAAACATCATCCGGACCGTACTCCATTGTATCCTTTTATCTTACTTTATATCTCAATTCTCTCGTTTTTTCTGGAAGGGTTCGTGTGATATCAATCTGGAACTTGAAGTCAAAATAGTGTACATGGGATATTTTGTAGCAAACGTCAGCAGGTTTCAAAGTCAACATTGAGAAAAGTACAAAGAAAATGTTTAACCCTGGTGCCAAAAATGTCATAGCGTTGAACTATGTAGTTACACCATGTTTTGTCTTTTGCTTCAAATTAGATCTGAAGAAACAAAATTCGGTTTTTTAAAGTAACTTTTTTTTATACAATTTGTTGATGGAACATGCAGATGGCCCAACTGATGTTAAGTGGTTATCATCATCTATAACAAAGCATTGCCTTGTAGCTCACACTCGTTAGGAACGTCACCGACGATGCACTACTCAGCGTCCACCAACCTGAGGCATACAGGTGTTAAGCCTCATGTGCCTGTAATTACACCAGCACCCACACCCTTCAAACCGGAACACAGCAAGCTGCTTGGCGGCAGAAATAGGCATTGTGGTAGTACTACCCCGGACAAGCCCTTCACAAAGAGCTCTACTACTACTAAACTTGCTGATGGAATAAGCAGATGGCTCAAGTGATATTAAATAGTTAAGAGCATTCCTTCGCAGGTCACGCTCGTTAACGTGCCTTACGATGCATTACTATGTATCCATCAACCTGATGCATACATTTTTGTTAATATTTTTTGTTTACCATAACATGTCTAGTTTAAGTGACGACCGATGTGGCGCGGCGGGAGAATGTCCGCTTGCGACGCAAGAGGTTGCAGGTTCGATTCCCGCCTTGGGATAAATGTTTGTACGATCTGCAAATATTTACTTCGGGTGTTCTGGGTGTTTTCTATGTATAATAAAAAATATCTATATACTTATGTAATGTACTATATTAAGTATATCAGTCATCTAGTACCCATAACACAAGCTCTGCTTAGCTTGGGGCTAGATGATGCTGTGTGGACTGTCCAGCATTATTTTTATTATTATTATATTATTGAAGCTTTTAACAAAACAAATCTTTACTTTTATTAAATTCAAAATCTGTTGCCGTATTGCTCTTAAGCTTCTGGCTCGTAATATCACAAATCTATCTACATAAACGTGCTCTATGTAGCTTGTTATAGCTCTGAGATGAGCCCTGGGATGTAAAGTTAATGGGACATGTTCGATCTTAGTCTATTTCAGTGTAAGAGAACTTATTCTATTACTAGCGGCCGCTCGCAACTTCGCCTGCGTGGTAGTTTTTTCCCATTCCCGTTATTTTTTCGAGATAAAATCATAGTAGCTTCATGCATGCAAAGTCTCAGCCCGATCGGTTTAAAATTGACAAAGTTTCATGCAAGCTTTCATCCCCTATTTTATCCCTTTGGGGGTAGAATTAATCAAAATCCTTTCTTAGCGGATGCCTACGTCATAACATCTACCTGCATACCAAATTTCAGCCCGATCCGTCCAGTGGTTTGGGCTGTGCGTTGATAGATCACTATGTCAGTCAGTCAGTCAGTCAGTCACCTTTGAGTAATATATATTTCGATTATTCTACTGGTTTGAACAAAGGTTTTGTATTTTCAATTCCCTCTAATTTGACTTAAATGGGAGTGTGTATACCAAAAATAACTTTTATTATTACCCTTTTGTTTAAGCAAAATTTAATGTAAATTTCAACCCCTTGAAAACTATTTTAGGGGTTGAATTTTAGAAATTTTTGAAACCGTGTTACTCTTTATGCAAAATAACGCCCTACCAAGTAGTAACTATTAATTATAACAATGTACCTATGTAATGACCTAGCAGGTCAAATTCTTTAGGAATGTGCCCTATCATTATTATTATTTGACGACCATTGTGGCGCGATGGGCGAATGACTTACCTAACTTACGACGCAGGAGGTTGCGGGTTCGATTCCTGCCTTGGAGTAATATTTGTACGATCTGCAAATATTTATTCCATGTGTTTTATATATAATATAAATTATCTATATTATTTAATAAAACCTAATGACCTTATGTATTGTATTAAGTATATCAGTCGTCTAGTACTCATAACACAAGCTCTGCTTAGTTTGGGGCTAGATAATGTGTGGATTGTTTGGCATTATTATTATTTATTTATTTTTAATGTAAGCAAAGTTTTTTTATATGTAATTGCTGAGACAAGCTTATAGCCCACCTGATTCACCCGCCATGCCACATCAGTCGTCAAGTAATTGAATCAAAAAGTAATTTAACCGCTAAATTAAAATCATTGTCATCTGAAAATTTCATGGTATTCAAAAATATGCTACGTTTTAAACGCGATGCCAAACGTGTGATTATCTAGAGCATGCGACAGTATTGCTACTGAATCGGGTTTATATTGTAACATACGCGCGTTTGCACGTTTTGTTTTTCGATTTTGTTTTCAGTCGTAACAACCAGCGCCATCTAATCTTTTACCGTGTGTTTTTGGTTTTCACGTTCTTATTTTAAATTTCAGAGAAGAGTTTAAATTAGGACAGTTTTGATATTCGAAAAAATCTTTTTTGAAATTTTGGTCATAGCTAAAACTGTCAAGACTAATACTATAGTAGCTTTTTCACTGCTTTTTTTCACTAGAAAGTTATATTCAAATAATTTGCTTAAGCTATGCCATAAGTTCATGATATTACAGTTGAAACCCCAAGATGAAACTCAATACAAAACTCATCATGACTTATTCAAAAATAAGTATACAAAAAGTTTTCTACTCCAATACACATTTAAATTGAAACCAGTAGCATTCTTTATGCAGTACTATCTTGAACCCACTAGGGCTTGCTAGAGCCCTAGTCGGTGCAATTTTATTCAGCCAAGTTTTTTTATGCTTGGTTTTGAATTAAGCACAAATAATAATAATAATAATGCTGGACAATCTACACAACATCATCTAGCCCCAAGCTAAGCAGAGCTTGTGTTATGGGTACTAGATGACTGATATATACATAATACAATACATTACATACATAGGTATTTTTTATTATACATAGAAAACACCCAGAGCACCTGGAATGAATATTTGCAGATCGTACAAACATTTATCCCAAGACGGGAATCGAACCCGCAACATCCTGCGTCGCAGGCGGACATTCGCCCGCCGCGCCACATCGGTCGTCAATAGAAAATCTTTTGTTACGTTTCTGAAAGATAGTCTTAGCTTTTTCTAAATATGATTTAGTTTTAACTTGAATAAAAACGAACAAGCAGTAATCCATTATCCATTCATATAGGTATACCAATTATAAAATGTTTGTTCTGATCCGATTGATTGACTAACTGACTGCCTGACATAAACAACGTATAGTTTTTACCTCGTACACGGTCGTAGAGACAAACATTTTTAGGGTATATCGGTCTTGGTATATACCTACCTAAAAGGGTGCTACGAAAGAAATTCCTGAAATTCAACTCCTATACGTACAGCGGGGGTTGAAGTTTGTGTAAAAATAACTTAACGCGGATAATTCACGCGTGTTTTGCTTGTCAATAATAACAAAACGTTTCATGCACATATCACGCACGTTAAAAACGTGCCTTATGATGTACTGCATTGAGCCATCATATCCTGAGGTATCCTCAGAAATATGGGTGCAAAAAAAATAAAAATTCGTCTGCACCTATACTCTTAACACAGCAAGCTACTTGGCGGCAGAAATAGGCATGGTGGTTGTACTTTCCTGGGCAAGGCTTTACTACTATAATTAAAAATTTTGCAGAAATTAACATTTTCTGTGAAAGTAAACTGTATTCATACTATTCAAAAGCTTCTCGAACGAGAAGCTAGTTCCTTAATGAGTGGCGATGGTCTCGCGAAGAATCCCGAGGGTTTGTAAGTTTATCGTCGTTTATTTGATTTGTGACAACCCTAGTCCCATCCCATAAGTTACCAAACAAATCTGTATGCTGGAGTTCCAAGTCTGATATTCCATTGATACGAAAACTTTCCAAGTTTTTATATTATTTGCCAGCTGGTCAGACTGAAATACGTCGGTAGCGTTTGCTTGGAGACGTAAATTGGTATAAATAATGTGTGTTTTGCGAAATTCAACAACTAAATAAAATTGAATGTAGGTTGCTGTTAGTTTTCCATCAACTATAACAAAGCATTGCCTTGAAAATTACCCATGTTAGGAACGTGGCCTACGATACACCTATGCGTTCATAAACCTGAGGTGTACAGGTATTGAGCCTCATGTGCCTGTAATGTAGTAAGTCTGCAGGTCTACTCTTAGAAACGATAAACGAAGTTTTTTTGTGGCATCTGTCCGTCTTGCGGACAATTTTGCCAATGTCAAGTGGGTTGAATAAATTATTTTTAGTCAAGTCGAGTCGGTAAAAAAAGTAAAGTCAGCCGTCATCGGTTTTGAAGAAAAAGATAGCGTTTTTCTTCAAAACCAAAAGGAAACATTTTCGTTCAAATCAGGATGCCTCATAACACACTTTCATTTCAATTTTTCACACTTGTGCTAAGACCTCAAGTAATGATGGTTAAAATACCACCAAAATCACCCATCAGAACTTAAAATAACACTAGAAAAACAATTAAAATGAAAATACAATGTTGCTTCCAAAGATGACAGAAAACGAAACGTATTATCGTTTTGAGTTACACTACACGGCATGTCAGGTAGTGTCAACTTGACTTTTGACAGCTACCGAGTTGCCCCGCAGTTTATTACAAAACGACAATACGAAACTTTGTTTATCGTTTCTAAGCGTAGACCTGCTGCTTTCTATGCTGTAACTTCGCCAAAAGTATGAACATAGCCCAAAATTTTAAGCAAAATATGAAGCAGGTTTATGACAGCGAAAGTAAGCCCTTACCTTTTTTGGAATAAAGTGCAACCTTTATGTTGTACATTAGATTATGTAAAAATAGCTAGATATGTCGTATAAGACCCTACTACAGTGTTAAAGCCAAGCAATACAATTCTAACCCTGACTCTGGCAGTCAGAGAGAGTGATAGTATCATAAAAATCATGCAACAGCATCATCATGAAACTAAATCCGATCGTAGGTTCTGAAGCCTGTGGGTCCCTTATCGACTTTGGAATCAGATTCAGTATTGGATTTGATTTTCGTATTTTTTTTTACACCACTAATAACAAAGCATTTTACGCACATATAGTTGTCGAGCTCTTAGTGAAAGTGATGTGACTGTGATGGTAGCATGATTATGAACTAAATCCGATCGTAGATTCCAAAGTCTGATAAAGGCATCTATAGATCTATTTATAGACAAGGGGACTTGTGGGGTCCCTTATTAAACTTCGGAACCTACAAAACTAGGACGTAGTCACATTTTTCGCTAGCGGTAAACAACTTCGGCAAAAACTTAAACCGTGACCCAGCTTTTAAACATGAGATGACTTTAAAAAATTCCGACACATAATAGTATTGTACAAAACCTTGAAAAAGTATTTTTGGCTGATCTCCAAGAAGTTTCAACCCTTTTCAAGCGTGACGTGAAAAATGAAAGTGAAATTACCCAGTAAATGTCAGTCCATAATTTTTCAAACAAAAAGGTACAATAATACAACATGCTTTGAAATAGGTACCAAATTGTAAGCATGAAAAGTTGAAAAGGGTTGTGGTGACCATAAAAATGAAGGTAAATATTAAATTTTTTATACAACTTGCTGGTGGAAAAAGCAGATGTTAAGTGGCTACAAACTATCATTTTGCAGGTCACGTTCGTTAGAAACGTGCTCTATAATAATAATAATAATAATGTTGGACAATTCAAACAGCATCATCTAGCCCCAAGCTAAGCTAAGCTTGTGTTATGGGTACTAGATGACTGATATACTTGATACAATACATTACATGCATAGATATTTTTTATTATACATAGAAAATACCCAGAACACCCGGGATAAATATTTGCAGATCGTACAAACATTTATTTCAAGACGGGAATCGAACCCGCAACCTCTGCGAAGCAGGCGGGCATTCATCCGCCGCGCCACATCGGTTGTCATAACAGTTTTTCACATTTTTGAATTTGGCAGCTGTTATAGGCGACAAGACAAAGCACGAATCATATTCAATAGTCATATCAATTCTAATGCCACGGTAATATGACAGAAATGCGAAAATGTCCGGCCTGAGTTGCTAATCTTGCTCGGAGTAGCCCTCAATAAAAACAAACGTTGTTTAATCATGAGGTGAATGACCCCTCTCTGAAAACAATAACGTCATTAGAAACAGTATTCATACCTTACCTACTTTTTTAATTAAAAAAATAAATAAATCTCTTCAATATCTCTTTCTCTCTCTATGCTCAGTTAAATCCCGCTGGCGTTTGAACTATTTTGATTGGCAGCAACTAACTATACAAGCAGCATGAAAATATACCCTATTCTAATATTCTTCAAGCGTCCGTTTGTAGTTTTGCGAGTCATATTAACTATTACGCAGGATGCTGTAGCACCAACAGATAGAGGTTCTAGCTGACAGACATTGCAGTAAACTGCAAAGGCACTGGATATCAAGCCTGATCAACCCTTGTGCCAAGCAAATTTATTATTTAAATTAATTATGTTAGGTGTACGTATCTAGATTTTTGAAAGAAAAAAAATAATTAAAATTTCATTACGACTTTATCCCCAATCCTAATCTTCGAGATTCTCCGAGGATGTCTAAGGGGGGTAGTCAGAAGTAAGTCCTGCTTAAATAAAAACCTGCAATATCATAACAGCAAATCCTAAAAATATTATTAAAACACGAAAATCGAAACGATATTTTCACCAAACGACTCTAAATCTTTTTTTGTCCATTACATAATCTGTCGAACCCGGAGTCTGAGTCTTTTCTTGAGGTTGGGCAGAATGTAAGTGAATAGTTGAGAATGAATGGGCTGGATTACAGCATGCGAGCGCAGACCAGGTGCTCGAACGCTGGTGTAATAGACCGCCATTACATAGTGATTAATTTCAGAGTAATGCTTGCAGTGGGTTTGGTGCTAGTTGCAACGATTTATTTATGGAAATTTCTTATGAAAACTATGGGAATTGTACTTTTGGAGAGTTTTTTTTCATTTATAATTTATCTTCCCTTAAAAGATCGTTACAATAAATTAAATGAGTCCATTATATATTTTCAAATGCATCTTCTAATTCGTTTGATTTATTTAAATGAAACTGTCACGAAAATATCAGTTATTAATTTTTGATAAGGAAAAAATCATTCAAAACTGCGTTTTTTTATGCAAATTTTAATCGTAAGTGCCAAGGTGGAGCCAATCACAATCGAATGCACTATATAAATTACACATAGTCCATTTCCATTCAAAGGTTTTCTAGTAGAAATTGCTTTTCTGCGACTACCCATTGTATTTAAATTAAAGTAAATCGGTTTTTGTATTATGATTAAAGAACAATTTTATTAGTATTAGTAGAGAGAGCTCTACCCCATACAAAGAGTAGTGAAAACCCCGTCCAGAGAAGTACTACAACCATGCCTATCTCTCGCGCCAAGCAGTTTGTTGTGTTCCGGTTCAAAGGGTGTGAAATAACAGACACATGAGGCTTCGCACCTATATGCCTCAGATGGACGCGAAGCAGTACATCGTAGGGCACGTTTCTCACGAGTGGAACCTACAAGGCGCTGCTTTGTAACCATTTAACATCAGGTTGGCCATCTGCTTGTTCCATCAACAAGTAGGATAAAAAAAACCAGTTATCGTTATGTTATGGTGTGCAATAAGTATTTTTCTATATATTTATCTTTTAAGCGAGATATTAAGCTTATGTAGCGTTTAAAATTAGAAACTGCCGAGTTAGAAATGAAAGCCCTATATTCCGTTCTCACTCTAACTGCACCCCAAGTTTTGAGAATACATACAAAATTCAACTGGAGACAAATTCAACTGGCTAACGTTAACGCTCCGTTACGGTTGGTTGGTTGTAGCAGACTAACGTCTGATTCTGTGTGTGGGTGCTATTATTACAGTTAAACTAAGCGTGTTATGTAAAGCTTTGGAAATCATAAGCTGAGCGATAAGCGGAGTGGGTACGAGCCGTTTTTGTGAGAGCTTGAACTAAGCGTGTCTTTTATAAAACCTAGTGGTAAGATAAAATAAAAATAAAATAAATAATGCCGGACGACCCACACAGCATCATCTAGCCCCAAGCTAAGCAGAGCTTGTGTTATGGGTACTAGATGACTGATATACTTAATACAATATTATATTACATACATAGATATTTTTTATTATACATAGAAAATACCCAGAACACCCGGAATAAATATTTGCAGATCGTACAAACATTTATCCCAAGGCGGAAATCGAACCCGCAACCTCTGCGTCGCAGGCGGACGTTCGCCCGCCGCGCCACATCGGTCGTCAAAAATATAAGATAGAATGTTAAAGTGCAGTAAGTGAGGCATAGTTTGGAGAATTGTGGCCCAAAAAGGTTTTCTAATAAAGACGATAGGTGGTCTGCCAAAATACGGAATTTAAAATATCTGGATGAATATGTACTGCTTTTCTATTAATTCTATTATTTTCTATTAAAATATTCACAGATGATATATTTCTGTTGCCTCTATAACAAATATTATAAAATATTATAAAACAGAATAACATAAATCTTTAAGGAGCTCTCATTTTTCGGCGTTTTTATTATAGATAATGGTAAGGAACCCTCGCCAAGTGCGAGTCGAACTCGCGCACTAGGCCGTTTTTTAGTCCCATGTGTAAAGGGATAAAATAAATCAAAATTAGTCCACCTAAGCAAACAAATAGAAATAATCCGTAAATATCGGTTCAAGGTGAACTATTAGTAACTTCTAAAAACGCTCTGCTTATCGCTCAGCTTGTAATACAGCTGTGGCATTATTACTATTCCTTGTGTTAATAACAACATTGACAGTACTTGTAATAACTATGGTAATAATGTGTTATGTTTGCTTAATTCAATATGGCTTCACACGCAGCTAATTAAGCAATACTGTGGTTTCCTTTGATGCAATTGTGCTAAGTTTCCACTAGTCTACAAGCTATCCAAGCCATGGCTCGAGTGACAAACAGGTGATGTTTTTTTTATTTTTCTTTTTTAGGGTTAACCCAAAGGGTAAAACGGGATCCTATTACTAAAACTCCTGTCTGCCTGTCTGTCCGTCTGTCACCAGGCTGTACCTCATGAACCGTAATAATAATGCTGGACAATCCACACAATATAATCTAGCCCCAAGCTAAGCAGAGCTTGTGTTATGGGTAGGTACTAGATGACTAATATACTTAACACAATATATTACGTACAAAGATATTTTTTATCATGCATAGAAAACATCCAGAACACTCGGAATAGATATTATCAGATCATACAAACATTTATCCCAAGGCGGGAATCAAACCCGCAACCTCCTCGCAGGAGGAAATTCGCCCACCGCGCTACATCGGTCGTCAAAATATCATTACGCGGACAAATTACGCCATTTTTGCTAGTATCCCGTAAAATAACAAAAAACACAACTGAAGGCTTAAATCGCTATCTTTAAAGGTTTACATATAAGATTCAAACCACCACATAACGTTGGTCTCGTGCCAGCAGAAAAGTAATTTAAATGAGGGATCTACATAAACTGACTACCTGCTCCAGCGTATTTGCATAAGATAATTCATTTAGTAATATGTCATAATTTGGTACACATTTTAGTATTTAATACAGTTTCTGTAACAATTCACATGTTTGTTGTTAATTGTGATAAGTGAAAACCAAAATGGTGGATATACTACATACTGTGATATCAGGTATGACGTTAAACGAATTTAACCCTTATATGTTATGAAATAAGAGTCACAGTGACGTATTACTATGTGGTAATACACGGAAATTTCATTGGATCTTATATGTAGATGTCAGGATAGTATAGGTGCTGGTTAAGCCATTATACCATGGTTCTCTATCTCAAATCTTGTCCCAAGCACCTTAGTAGAATGTTTTACCTGAAAATAAAACTATTATTATATGCGAAACCTTATTCGAGACCTACCATTCCATAAATAAGCTAAATAAGATGAAAAAGGGTAGCCAAATACCTACCTACCTACCTACCCACTTTTAAACAGATGCTGTAAACAGATATAGATGCCAACCAGCATTGAAGAATCAACTTTTAATTTATTTCATTAGACTTTGTTTTGTTTTCATTTCAACTTTAGATCTACCTGAGATGAAATTCTCAACTCTGCTTAAAGTTTCACATTAAGATTATGTTCTCACGTTGAAAAGTGACTTGGGGAAGAATTGGGTCGCTAGAAGACGGCGACCGTAATATTAGCGACGTAATGTGGGGGTCGTAAAAATAACTACAAACGAAGTCGTGTGTGGTTCTATAAAAAAAATTAGTTGGTAAACATTTTGGTATAAATGAAATAGTAAATTCATGAAATGGTAAAACCAAAAAAGTAGTTTACTAGCAGATATAGGTGATGGTTACCACTTAACATCATCTGCTTATTTTACCAGCAACTTATATAAAAAATATCTAAGAATTTAATTTCTATAAGAATTCATAATAGGCGTCTGTTTTTTAACTGACAACCACTTGAGAATGAATCTTTTCAAATACCTCTCGAGAAACGAATGAATAGCAAAGGACTACCCACTCGATAGATTGACGGCATTGTGAAAGTCGTGGAAATACCCGTTACCCAAGTGAGATGAGAGATTTTCTGACTGCAAACCGTACAGCAGCGCTAGAAATATAGGAACTAAACAAAAACTCAATGAAACCTGGTTTCAGTGTTTTACAAGCGTCCGTCGGTAGGATCATGAGCTGTTGCGTACTAAATAAACTTTCACCACAATGGCCTGTTTTTAACTGTCATTGCAACATTAGCAATAATAAAATAATACAAACGGACGTAAGATGTTGGAATCAGGCATAACGCGTAAACTTACGGATGTAAAATCGCGGTAACTGCTTATATGAAACAGTTGAAGGTTCTTCGCTACGGAAATTTTAATTTTTATTCCGCGCCGTGTCTGACAGGAAATGTGAAATAAGGGCTTTTCTTGAGGTCTCTCTTGATAACAATAAAACAATGCAAATTACTTTACTTGTTTTTCAAATGTTTATATATTTTTTTGTAATATGGGGTTAGGACATTATTTTTGTACCTATGTGCCTGAAATAAATAACTTTTATTTTATTACTTAGTTTGGGGTTCGATGATGTTGTGTAAAAATGTCTACAAACATTTATTTACCAATAAAACATTCTCTTTTCCAGATGAATCACATTCTACCCAGACTCCCATGCAAGAAATCAATGATGCCTACAAAGCATGTGGTTTTGGCAGATTTCATGTGAGACTGATATTTATATCATTTATCGGGGCTGTGGCCGGTGTCTTGGTGACTACAACTACATCCTTCGTGCTGCCTGAGGCTGAATGTGACTTGGACTTGGATTTGGTAGACAAGGGGATATTAAATGGAGCTCCGTTTCTTGGTTTGTATTTTTTTTTTAATAATAATAATAATGCTGGACAGTCCACACAGCATTATCTAGCCCCAAGCTAAGCAGAGTTTGTGTATGGGCACTAGATGACTGATATACTTAATACAATACATTACATATATAGATATTTTTTATTATACATAGAAAACACCCAGAACACCCGGAATAAATATTTGCAGATCGTACAAACATTTATTCTAAGGCGGGAATTGAACCCGCAACCTCCTGCGTCGCAGGCGGACAAACGTCGGCCGCGCCACATCGGTCGTCAAAAACCTAGTAGCAAACCCTTTGATTTAGGTATTAAAACCTTCAGTTTTAATATTTGGAATACAGATATTAAAACTAAAGGATGATCGATGATACCTACTCGTATTAGAAAAATATCGATAATGATATCGATGGTAACATTGTTTCAATAAAATCGATGATACTATAAAAGTTGTTTTTAAAAAAATAAGTATTTTTCCAATATTGACTGAAACTCTTTTTGAATATGGTAACATTGGTAATTCAATATTATACGCCATCGATGTATCGAATAGTATTGTTGTTTAAAAAGGATCGACTAAACAGAAACATCGGTGAATATCGATCATCTATAACAGTTGTATTGCTTATATAAATACTTGGTATTAATTTTGCCTAAAAACGTTATCAAGTTTTAATTTCACAATTATAAGTATCCAACAACGACGCTGTAATTTCATTTTGTCTGGTATCGGTTTAATTTTGTTTGTTTACAATCTCTTTCTTCTTGCATCATATTCCGCCATCTTTTTTTTTAATAATTCCATTACGTCACGCGTAATACAAACACGTTCCATATTCAAAATCACGCAAGGCATCTTTTTGCCAGAATTTCGGCTCCGGTGCTAAAACACAGCGTTTGAATTCCATATCACATTCCCTTGATGTAACTTTGGACAGGTTCCGGCGTTTGGAATAGGATCGGAATATTCATGGGGACCTTTGCAAAAAGGGGCATCAATCCTGGTGGATGAGGCAATATTGAAACGCCCGGGTTAAGGCCTGGTTACTTTGGAAATATGGGACGGTACGAGTATAGAATCGATACTGTGATCCCTAGAGCTTTCAAACTGTTGGATAAAAGAATAATGAAAAACACACAGAAGTCGTTCATGTCATTCATTCATTCATTCATCATTCATGACGACCGATGTGGCGCGGCGGGCGAGTGTCCTCCTGCGACGCAGAAGGTTGCGGGTTCGATTCCCGCCTTGGGATAAATGTTTGTACGATCTGCAAATATTTATTCTGGGTGTTCTGGGTATTTTCTATGTATAATAAAAAATATCTATGTATGTAATATGGTATTGTATTAAGTATATCAGTCATCTAGTACCCATAACACAAGCTCTGCTTAGCTTGGGGCTAGATGATGCTATGTGGATTGTTCAACATTATTTATTTTATTTATGTGGTGACCTATGACCTTATGATTTTTTATACTTATTCAAAAATGTATGTTTGCCAATGCCAGTGTTTTAAATGGTGAAAGAAAATATTGCAATGGAACCAGTAAGTATTTTAGCATCGGCATGGGCTTAAAACCTGTCACGTGTGGAATACTAACTACTGCAAAATGTGAGTTTATGCCAAATATAACAATTGACATACTTACTCCCCCCTTCCCCTTTTATCTTACCAGAAATCGTATGAGTAAGAATCCTTGCTTGATAGATAAACCTTCACCCCATTGGTCAATGTTACAGCACCGAGAATTTATCTAAAAGATAACGACCCGTAGTTCTACTAACGAACGCTCGTAGCTAATTGAAACCGGGTCTAAGACATCCTCAAAGATTCTTCAGTGGGTTCTTGGTACTAAGAGATAAGTACATAATAAATATTTGTGAACATTTTCACACAACATCATCTAGCGCCAAACTAAGCATAGCTTGTACTATGGGAACTAGATGACTGGATGAAAAATATGATTACAAAATTAGGTTAAATCGTTCAATGCCATCCAACACATTAATCTGAAAACGTTTGGTTAAACCCATTTTGATTACTGATAATTTCACCGTGATGATTATTAGTAATAAATACAAACTAATAAAAATTCAATAGATTTAGATTCAAATCAAAAAGATCACTTGAATTATCTTGAATGTAGAGTTTTATTTCTTTTGTAAATAACGCTAACGCGTAGGGTTGTTTTACGACATATTTGTATCGGGTTTTGTAACATCGAATCATGTCCTTGGCAGGATCGAGTTGTTCAGGCATAAATAAGAATTTTCTTGGGTAATTTGATAGGTTTATGATATTTTCTTGTTGGCGAGTACAATGAGATATATCAAACTATGTTCACCCCCAAAAGATTATCATACACATAAATATAGTTTAATAAGCAAGTGCTTTGTGCAATCTGTCACGTATGGAATACCAACTACTGCAACGTCTGTATGTATCAAATATATTTGGACGTAACTCTGACTACCCCCTTAGACGTCCTCAAAAAAGCTTGAGTAAGTTGTCCGGATGAGATTGCTTTTAGCAATAAGACCGCTTATTGTACCTATAGTTTTTAAGTTGTCATTTTATATACTTTCCACTACTTTAATCGTGTACAATAAAGATATGATCTATCTATCTTAATCTAGGTTATAAGTGATAAAGTTAATATAAATTTAATTAACTTTATCACTTACTAGCGGTCCGTTCCGGCTTCGCACGGGTTTTAGTAAGGATCCCTAATTTTTTTGAAAATGTATTATAGCCTTTGTCACCCGGGGATAATGTAGCTTCCCAACGGTGAAAGAATTATTCAAATCGGTCCAGCAGTTTCGGAGCCTATTCAATACAAACAAACAAACCAATCTTTCCTCTTTATAATATTATATAGTATAGATACATGAAAATGAAAGGAAATTAAATAGCTTCACGACTTCAATCCCCAACACGGTTGATATCCACGGTGACATGACAAAATGTCGCTGCTAAAATACTAACTGGTTTTCTCACGACGGTTTCGGCACACTGCGCATATAACTTTTTCGTTTAGAAAAATCTATTTGTCCAAGACTAGATTCAAATTCACGACCTTAGAACTAGAACCCCATCTTTTTCACTTCCATTAAACCACCGGTGTATTTACAAAACCCTTTTATTTAGTTATCCTACTAATATTATAAACGCGAAAGTTTGTAAGTATGGATGGATGGATGTTTGTTATTCTTTCTCGCTCTAACCAGTAAACCGATTTGGATGAAATTTGGAATAAACATAGATTATAACTTGGATTAACATATAAGCTACTTTTTATCCCGAAAAAATAACGGGAACGGGAAAAAACTGCCACGCGAGCGAATCTGCGAGCGGCCGCTAGTTTTATAATATATTCCTTGAACTAAAATGTTGGAATTTTCGTTCCAGCCCTGCTCCTGTTTTCAATGCTTGGTGGATTCCTGTCAGACACTTTTGGAAGGAAGATTTTTTTGAAAATAGGCTTTGGAGGAATTTTCTTTTTTGCTGTAGTCGCAGGGTCGAGTCAGATATACGAAGTATTGCTTATTGCGAAATTCTTCGAAGGGTTGCTGTAAGTATTTATGATATACTCGCTTTTACTCTCTAACCTATACTAGTTATAAGATTATTTTTTACTATTGTAGTAAATTTGTTTTTTCAGATTTGCTCTATACGTTAGTGCCTTCATTACCTACACATCTGAGTTCTGCCACAAAGATATCAGAGATCAGGTCATGATATTTCAATTCTCCTTTATTCCTGTTACCCAAATCATTTGCCCCCTCATAACGTGGGGCATCCTGATCCAGGACTGGAGGTAAGTTATCATAGTATTGGTGCATAATTGGGGTTTTGAAAAAAAAAAATGTTTTTTTATGTATTTTAAAACATTGTTATTAATAATATTGATATTTAATGCAAAAAACTCAAAAGAAAAATGATTTTCAATTAATAATAAGCAATTAAAAATTTAGAAAAAAATCACAAGACTATAGACGCGCCATGATTAATCACCATAGTTGTGACGTCATAATGTTATAGCTATTTAATAACAGTACAGTGTTCACGGCTACTGCAATGAGTGAAAACTAACATTATGACGTCACACGCGCTCGGGTTTGTTCCGTGTGTTTTCGGTACTGGATTCAAAAATTAATTTTTATTTTGAAATTACTTTTGAATTATTGCGAAAAAAAAATTAAAAAAATCGTTTTGTTACATGAATCGTACGTACGTAAAACCTATAAATATTTATGATCTTTCTATTTACAGCAAAAAAAAATTCAAAACCCCAATTAGACAGTGCTATCAAGCAAAACCAGTCAAGTGCGAGTCGTACTCGCGCACAAAGAGTTCCGTGCCATTATCTATAATAAAAACACTCGCACTTGGCCGGTTTTATTATATTTGAACTTTAAAATATAGTTATCTGCAAACCACAGTTGCCATTTTGCAAATCCTTAGAATAACGTTGTTGAATAACTAAAATTATTATTCAACATTTAATAACAATAAAAATAATAATGCTGGACAGTCCACACAACATCATCTAGCCCCAAGCTAAGCGCTTGTGTTATGGGTACTAGATGACTGATATACTTAATACAATACATTACATATATATATATTTTTTATTATACATAGAAAATACCCAGAACACCTGGAATAAATATTTGCAGATCGTACAAACATTTATCCCGAAGCGGGAATCGAACCCGCAACCTTCTGCGTCGCAGGCGGACATTCGCCCGCCGCGCCACATCGGTCGTCGATTTTTCTCAGACTTAATAACATATTTAATTTACTTTTATGAATTTACTCGACTGTTATTATATTTCAGATATTCGTTGTTTGATGGATATTTTGGTAAGTTTGTTTTCAATTTATAAGTAAAAGTAATTGACCAATGATTCAATTTATAAGATTAAGTAAGTAAGAGTAAAAGTAACTTGATAAATAATTCTATTCTACTTTTCTATACGAGCATACCGTTTTTGACAAAATGTAATGGAGCCATATAGCCCACCTGATGTTGAGCGGTTGGTTATCGCTATATCAATCGCATAACACACAAGAGCACGTCCCCTGAGGGTGCACTCTATGTGCTACTGTATGTATTGCGTCTATCACTCTGAGAGATAGAGATGTAACGTCTATGTAGGTACATTTTTAAGTAGGTAATGATAATAATAATGCTGGACAATCCACACAGCTTAAGGCGCTCTAGTATGCTTTGCCTAACTGAGCAACTAAAAACAGGTCGTTTTACTAGTTTTTGGCTTTGGATAGCGCCTTAAGTTTGTACCTATTCAAAGCATTATGAACTCTAGAAAAAATGAAACGAGAATAATATATAAATTTATTTTTCAGTGCTGAACACTTGGAATTTCTACCTTTACATAATGTCTTTATGGCCGTTATTCGCTTGCATCTTCTACACAACGCTACCCGAGAGTCCAAAGTATTTAGTAACACGGCAAAAGTATGACGAAGCCAGAGAAATTCTGATAAAAATGTACAAGGAGAACACAGGAAAACCAGCTGAAAGTTACCCGGTAAAGTTCTGGAGCTTCTCAAAAACTTTTCAAGTTCACGAAAGGAAGAACATTATTAATAAGTATATCTATAAATATTTTATTCGCACGTTCAAAAGAAACGAAGTTACTTGAAGACTTTAATCCCCGAATTTAAGGCGATAGATATCTCGCCACATCTCTTAGTATCAGGTTGTATCGAGTCTATGTTATTTGAAGACTAGAAGTTTGTCCCGGCTTTGCATGGGTTTTAGTAAGGCTCCCAACTTTTTTTTGAAATATAATATAGCCTATGTCACCTAGGGATAGTGTAGCTTCCCAACGGTAAAAGAATTTTTCAAATCGGTCCAATAGTTTCGGAGCCTATTCAATGCAAACAAACAATCAAATCTTTACTCTTTATAATCTTAGTACAGATGTGTAATGGTGATAGCCAAAGTACGTCTAAATATTACATTTGGCTAACACCCGGTTTTTTTAATCTTTGTATTTTTTGTGAACAGTTTTTAATTTACTTAATTTTATTACATTTATTACTTTTACAATTTATAAATCAAAAAGTAATAAAAACGAGTTGAAAAATTCTCAGAGAACTATCTAGCTAGCCTCAAACTAAGTAGCTTTATAATATCAGAACTAGATAGTTGATTATAACTTTTAGATTTTATATATATTAGTAGTATAACACCCAAACAGGGAATATAACATATTATACACACAGACTTCGTTCGCGTGCAGTAATTTTCACACAAATTTCGACCCCTGCCAATCTAATTTGCTTCGGATTTTTTTATTACTCTACACATTAAAACGAATATTATCATGAAAATTTACAAGTCTCTGCGACCAGTGGCTTAGGCTGTGCGTTAACTATATGTCAGTCAGTCAGTTAGAATAGAGATTATCATGTTTAGGTTAGACAGATTATAATAAATTAAAACGGTTTTTTTGTTTCAGTACAAAGATATTTGGAAGAATGTAAAAAAATCAGATGAGATTCAATCTGACCGAAAACTAGGTATCACTCATCAGATAACAACCGGCCTTCGTAGTGTTAAGCCCATATTTCAAAAACCACTTCTATTCCATCTCATTATCTTAGGAAGCTCCATGTTTTTGATTCTTGCTATGTAAGTATTTGAGTACTAGCGGCCGCTCGCAGCTTCGTCCGCGTGGCAGTTTTTTCCCGTTTCCGTTATTTTTTCGGAATAAAAAGTAGTTTTTATTTTAATCCAGGTTACAATCTATATTTATTCTAAATTTCATCCAAATCGGTCCACTGGTTAGAGCGTGAAAGAGTAACAAACATCCATCCATCCATCCATCCATCCATACAAACTTTCACGTTTATAATATAGTAGGATGTAAGAAAGAAAGAAAGAAAGAAAGAAAAGCTTTTTATTGACCCAAACAGACATTAACAACTATTTACCTACTTAAATACTTATTTACATCCGTAAACTTAAAACTAGCAATACGTAGGTACCTATTAGGTAGATGTAAGTATTGTAAGGTTCTCGAATGGTAACCACGACGCGAAAGACACAACGTTGGACGCCCTCCTATAGCTAGACTGACGACATTGTCAGGATGGCGGCAAGTCGGTTGATGGAAAGGGCCCAAAATTGTTCTTCCTGAAAACGTATGGGAGTAGCCTATGGCCATCGGTGGACTTCTAGTGTTGATGAAGGATTCTAATATTTAAATGCATAGTTTTTGGTGAAAAAGAACATTGTTGTTAAATGCAGCGTTGATACAACTTGGATGGACAGCATTTGGGAGATTACGTCAAGGATACCGTAAAATTTTCAAGACGAAAGTCTACCTGCATGTTACCAATGATGATTTATAGAACTGAAATGTGGTCGCTAACTATTGACTTCGTACACAAGCTCAAAGTTAAACCACATGCTATAAAAAAATGGAAAACAAATTAAAAGTGGAAAAAAATGCTCTCTGTCAAGCACGACAGCCACAGAGTACTTTTTTACGACAGCAACGGCAATTTTGGTGTCGTCTTGACAGTTTGCAACTCGGTTGATGGATCGAAGGCATTACCAGGATTTCTGACAATCCGGTGGGTGGATGAAAAAGGCTCAAAATCATTCTTAGGCCTTTGTTCAGCAGTAGACTTAATCAGGCTTTGTGTATTTATATTTTTATTTCTAGATACAATTGGGTACGCTTGTGGTTCCCTCAACTATCAACAATAGTAGAACACTACAAAACAGATGACAACAAAGACTTTTGCGTGCTTCTAGACAGTTACACGAGCGACTTGAAGTCAAGGGGCAATTCCACGTCTGGTATCTGTGTTCCGGTTGGTTAGATGAATATTATATTCGTGTCTGAATAATCTTTGGGCAAGTAGTCCATATATTTCAAGCGTGGGTAGAATAAGTACGGCTGTAACTAATCGGGCTATCAGATCTGTTGTATATGATGTATGCAGAGTCAGGGACAACTTTTTTGTATACAACGCATTGACGGAGAAATGCTCAAGCAGATATTCCACCTAATGGTAAGTGGTAACCATCACCTATGCATTGCCTAGCGGGTCATGCACGTATTCGGTTAGGAACGTATTCTGCGATGCACTGCCATGCGTCCATTAACCTTAGGCATATAGGTTAAGCTTCATGTGCCTGTAATTTGACTGGTAACCATATCCTTGACTGGAGCACAGCAACGTTGGTTGGCGGTAGAAATAGGAACGGTGGTAGTACTAACCTGGACGAGCCTTTCAAAAAGCGCTTTTCACTCATGCGCCTATATTTTTACTGGTATTTTTTGCTTTTTGTTAAATGTAAATTGTAATTAATTAAATTAATTACATTACATTAAATGTATTATTTGGACACATCCTCTGTCTATTCTTCTTAGACTTAGCAAGTAGTACCGAAAGAAAGAACCTTAACTCGTACTTAAAGTACTGTACTTGGTACAAAAAATCTAAGATGATATATATCATGCCTTGGGATTTAACTCGTAAGCCTGTGAACGCCTAACTGCTGGTAATCTTTTCAGATCAAAAGCGGAGCACAAACCTACATCAACAGCACCATAATTGGCTTAGTCTGCCTGTTGCCTTACTTCGTCAGCGGTGCTGTGGTCAACAGAGTTGGCAAAAAGTCCTTGCTGATAACATGTGGACTTGCTAGCGGTGGGATAACCTTAGGATTGAGATGGGCAAGCTCAAAGACAGCTGTGGTAGCTCTTTTTGCCGTAGATACTGCTATAACACAGCTGATGAAGGCGTTAAATCAGACTGCTTCTGTTGAGCTGTTTCCCACAGCTATAAGGTAAGATAAGATAAGGTATTTATTCATTAAACCAATGTTACAGTTGCAGATGAAGTCTTGACTCCTAAACTAGGGCTACCTGTATGTCAGGAGTCAGTTCCTTTCCAATAAGGGTATTAAAGATTAGGTTTACAATATAGCCTTAGACTGAGCCTCGGTTCTTATAAGAACTGTTGGGGTTTACTTAAAGGACTTGAAGAGGATTGTACTCCTTAGAGAGTAGGCAAAGGTCAGACCAATAAAGTACGCCTACGTGACAAGTCGTACAGATATTGTTTCTGCCCGTAACTTTTCTTAGGTGGCCACGTAGTTCACAGTCATTAGGAACGTGCTTCACAATGCACTGCTCTACGTCCATTAACCGAAAGTATCGTGATTGAATTTCACCGGTATCCATACCCTTTAAACCGGAATACAGCAAGCTGATTGCAGAAAAGAAGGTAGTAATACTTCCTCGAACAAAGCCCTTCACTAAGAGAATAAATAATTACAGCATTGCCACGAAAGTCAATCAACCTGGGGTCTCATGTGCCTGTAATTACACCGACACCCTTCAAATCGGAACATAGAAAACTGCTTGGCAACTGTTGATAGTCTAAAAAGCTCGTCTAAAAGTTTTATATGATGATGCTAAACGGTAACTTAGAATATATCTGATAGAGTCACAAACAGCTATACTTAGCTATAAGATAGTATAGTATTGGTCTAGATACAAATTATTTACTTTCTTATCACATTCCCATGTTACTGCTGCCATAACAATAATAATTTGTCACCGCTTCTAAGGAAACTGTAGCATTATAGCAGAACAATAGCTATTGATCGGTTATCAATCGTTTAGCTAGGTCGTCGTCTATTGTCTGACCAAAGGGTATTTCTTCAGGCCGTTTTTAAAGGTCTACGGTTATTCTGTAACATGGTCTGTGATAAGGAACACCTATGAGTCATAGGTAACAATAATAATAATGCTGGATAATCCACACAGCATCATCTAGCCCCAAGCTAAGCAGAGCTTGTGTTATGGGTACTAGCTGACTGATAGGTATACTTAATACAATACATTACACATATAGATATTTTTATTATGCCCACACAAACACCCAGAAAACGCGGAAATCGAACCCGCAACCTCCTGCGTCGCAGGCGGACATTCGGTCGTCAAAAAATAACTCGACCCATCGCGGGATTTTTTCTCTTGCGTGTTTCACCCTGGGTCTGCGCAACTGGCAACACGGTGTGACCGCTTGCCGGGTAACAAGTATACTGACTTGTCGCCGAAATGCACCTACCACCCGCACTTGTGTGATCCCCCCCTTCACCCCTGTAAACTCGGAGGGAGTGGACAGATTTGCGCGGTTTACCTATTTTTTTTTTATTATATTTTTGCGGCTTTGGTATTACTGCGGTCATATGGCCTATTATGATCGCCACTTGTTAACCGGCGGTTTACCTATAATCATTATGTAATCTTGGTTACAGGTCACTGGCCGTTGCCATGGTGTCATCGTGTGGTCGACTGGGCACGCTGGCAAGTAGCATCGGGTTTCCAGTACTGCTGGAATATGGTTGCGTGGTTCCCTTCTTCACTATGTCCGGAATGATGTTTTGTATGTTTATAAATGACTTATTAATGAAACAAGCACATGACCTACCTGGAGGTCTACCTGGAGAACCGTGCCGTACGATGATTTGCTCTGCGTTCATAAACCTGAGGCATACCAGGTGTTAAACCTCATGTGCCTGTAATTTCCCAGACTCAGACCTTTCAAACTGGAACACAGAAAACTGCTTGGCTGTAGATAGGATAGTAATAATACTTCTCGGACAAACTCTTTACAACATGAACAATGCTCAAACTATCGCTATCTCTTACCAATAGGTAATTAAGAACAGTGACAGAGTTAATTTTAAGAGTATCGCAATAAATTTGGATAGGTTACTGGTTGAAATTAATAATGATCATATTTTAAACCAATTTGAAAAAAGAATGTTCTAATTTTGAAAAGGATCCTCACTCTCTTCGAATTCTCAGCTTTTGATATTGTTTTTTGTTTCAGGTGTCACCGTTTTAACGTTATTTATGCCAAACAAGAAACAACTCTAGATGCAAGGACTACTAAGTACTTTTTGAGAGAATCTTTCAAATTTGTTGCTTGACTGATAACTAAGGGCCGGTGCACATTGGCGGCACCGCACGACTAGGTTTTTTTTTGACGACGAATAAAAATAATGTAATGGTATGAAAATATAGTTGAAGACTGCCAACACGGCATGCCTAAGCATTTCGTGGTATTTATTTTATACCTACGACCGTTAACATTGAAATTTCAACTTTATTGTCACAGTATTAGGTTATTTTTTATTCGTCCTCTAAAAAAATACCTTGCCATGCCGTGCCGCCAATGTGCGCCGGCCCTAACGCACAGCCAAAACCATAGAGTTTAAGCATGAAATAAAATATGTTAGAAAGTATATGTTCGTTTATGTATTCCCAGTACCATAAATATACAACGTGTCTACTCGGTAAAACCGATAAATATAGTTTCGTATTGTCCTTTTTGGTTACACTACGCGGCATGCTAGGCGCTGCCTAGCTTGAATGAGGACCGACTACCGAGTTGGCGCTCAGTGTAATTCAAAACGGCAATAAAAATATCGTTAGTCGTTTTTTCAAGTAGACAATTTACGAAGATTATACAATTCTTGTATTTTTTTGAGCTGAGACGAGACTGAAGCTACGTATGTAAGGCAAGAGAAGTGTATTGTAAGGCACGCTCCTAACTAACGTGACCTATAAGGTAATGCTTTAATATAGGATATGGTAACCACATCAGGTGGGCCAAATGCTTGTTCCATCAGCAAATTGTATAAAAAAAAGGTGGGCTGAGCTATATGCTTGTTCCATCAGAAAATTGTACAAAAAAAATATTAATGGTAAACTACAGCTAACCGGATTACATACATCAAATCAACGTTATTATCTTAAAGTTATTTACGTTTAACACTGAACCTTACACCAATTACTCTGAGAGCTCTATAAACTGATTGTATTGTAAATATATTTAAGATCAATAACCATACTATTATTTCCATAACGTTTCAGAATTGAGAGGCTGTAGAACAACGCGGGATTGATAATTTTATCTAAAATTTACACAGTGAAATCAAAACCATCTTACCTAAATCCCTTTCTTCACTATCTCGTAAACGATGTTCAATGAGAGTAGAGTTCAAGATATACTGGTTATTCCAAGGCTAAATTAATTAAATTTGTCATAGTATATTACGGAAAGAAGATAGGTATCTAGTTTGTATCTAAGAGTTAGAACAGTTGACATGTTATGTAGACAAAAAGTGAGTGTTTTTTTTTATAAAAATATAAAATTGAGTAAAAATGAGTGAATTAAGTTTACCAGCGTTGGCATTGACAAGTAAGCTTTTTAATATTATACTTTTTTACTTATAAGTGTTATTTAAATTTAAATATTACTTAAATGTCTCCTGTCACTGTTTGAATTCACTGATTGATGTAATGGCAACAGATTTTTATAAGCTATTACCGTCTCCTACATAATAGGTAATGACAAACAGAGACAGGGCAATAAAAGCAATGTTTATCTCAAACGGTGATGGAAAACATCGTGAAGAAATAAGTTACTATTTGAAGAGCGATGGGCTTGCAAATGGTCACATATGGAATTTGTGGGTATGTCCCAAATGCAATATTTGGACCTCTGACTACCCTCCTTAGATATCCTCAAAGAATCCTGTTGGTACTAAGTTGGCCTAAGAGATTTGAGAGATTTGTCTACAGTGCCTACGGATTAAAAGTCGTGAGGTTATTTCTATTTTCTGGTTCTGTTTAGAATAATCAAACATTACGTAAAGATTACGTATGCACAAATACTCTTTATCTGAAAACTTCCATAGGTATTCTTATCTTAACCCCACTACTCTAACAAACTCCACTACGCGTCATTTTTAGGGTTCTGTACCCAAAAGGTAAAACGGGACTCTATTGCTAAGACTCCGTTGTCTATCTGCCTGTCCGTCTGTCACCAGGCTGTATCTCATGAACCGTGATAGTTAGAGCGTTGAAATTTTCACAGATGATTTATTTTTGCTGCCGCTACAACAACAAATACTAAAACACAGACACACACACAGATACAGTAAATATTTAAGTGGAGTCAAAAAACGTGATATTTTTATAGTTTTTATTATAGATAGTACGGAACCCTTCAGCGCAAGTCTGACTCGCAGTTGGCTGGTTTTTTTTATGCACAAGGAAATGGCCCACCTGATGTTAAGTGGTTAATATCACCAAAACATTGCCTCACAGGTTACGTTTGTTAGAAACGGGCTGTACAAAAAAAAACTAATGTAATCATACTTGTCGAACACAAAAGTTAGGCATCGTTTTGATAGTTTGTTTGTGCTTTATATCTGACGGTAGTAGGCCAGGGCTGTAGGAATAATTTTAGCTTTCAGCTATACATGAAAAACAATTAATTTTAAAAGGTATTCAAAATTATATTTGTTCAAAACGTTTTTCATTTTATAAAACGCCTTCAGCAGATGAAATAAATTGAACATGCGCTTTGTTTAATAAATCACTTTTTGGTTGCGGTTCCAAAACGCACGCTAGCGAACGCCTGTCAAATACACATGCCTCGGCCACTCAAAGGTTTCTGTGAAATACGAGGCTTTTCAAATTCATGTGGTCGTCTCCAGCGGTAATTGAAGAATCGTATTAAAACGCTATAGAATTTTCTTCTTAGAAACGTTTATGGCAGAGATTTTTTTAGCAGTGGATTTTGTACTGGGTAATGAATGATGATAATAGTTATGGTTAGAGTTATGCAGCGCAGCCACGCGATAACGCATTGTCAAGTTGTAGTTTTTTGTAAACGAACATTATAACGAAAATATAAAACTCGCCTATCGTTTCTAAAAGTAGATCTAGAGCACGAACGTAAACTGTCAAAACTACGCCAAAATTGACGTTTTTATTGTGCTTGACAGATAGTATTGTTTTAGATTTTGTTGTACAGGAAAATAATAATTGAAAATTCTCCAAACTAGCTGACCTGTGCCCATTTCGTTGGGCGGTAAATATTTTTACTTTTCATTTTTCAGGTTAATAATATATCTCGATGTCTATGAGACTCACACATAACGTGGCTTTATTGGTAAAATAATTTTCAAAACTGGTTCAGTAGATCCAGACATTACCCCTAAACCTCACACAGTTACAAACTGTACCTAAATAATATAGATAAGGAATGTCAAAATAAAAGAAAGAAAAAGGAAATGCCAATATCAATATTGTCAACAATGTCAAGATTGTCAAGTAAAAATTTCAGTAATTGTCGCCTGAAAGTATACCTAAAAGAAAACCTAAAGGTCTACTTTTAGAAACGATAAACCAAGTTTCGTATTGTAGTTTTGAGTTACATTACAGTGCATGACAGACAGTGTCAACTTTTCTGAGGTACCTTGACCGAGTTGCCCCGCAATGTATTTCAAAACGATAACACGAAACTTTGCTTATCGTTTCTAAGAGTATACCTACTGTATTATACATCGTACAGACAAAGATATACTTACTGTGGTAAAATTTGGGTAAACTTTAATACCTACTTAGTTGTACTGCCCTTTTTATACCCATAATAGAATAGAAAGATTACCTCCGTAACACAAAGCACCTTACATAGTCTCGCACAGAATTACACGATTTAATTCCTTACGTATCTTCCTCCTACATAACGTGATGCTAAGCTGTTTTACATAATATAACAGTAGCTGTACTAGCAAAATATAAACAGCTAAATCATTTATGTGTCATGCGGACCAGCGCGAATAGGCAGATATCAGACCCAATTGTGGCACGGCGGGCAAATGTTTGCCTGCGATGCAGGAGGTTGCGGGTTCGATTCCCGCCTTGGGATAAATGTTTATATGATTTGCAAATATTTGTGTGGATTGTCCAGAATTATTTATTTATTTATTTTTTATTCTCGCAACGAAATATCGTAAAATTCAAATTTCGATTGTGTCAATCTCTAAACTGTTTGCAATGATTTGTTTTAAACAGTTGCTTCCCTCAGCCACTGAAAATCCATATAATAAAAGAAGAAGACACAAATTGCTTGTTCCATCAAATAAAAAATAAAAAATAGTAAAATAAAATTTTTTTTTTTATTAAATAGTTTAATTAAAATTATATTATTATTAATTTATTTATTTATTAATTAGTGTTTGTTCAACTTAAGATCATGTAGTTCCGTGTAGATTATGTGTAAGCGTGAAATAAACTTGATTTATTTCATTTTTTTATGCTCGTGTTGTCACGTACATATGGATTGTACAAGCTAATTTAATATTAGCTTCAACAAAGACATTGTACGCCCTGTTACGAGTTTAAATTGCTTTCTCTTGTACTGTGTATTGCGGATCATATTAGATATAACGTTTAATTAAAAGTGGAAACTCGTGTAATAGGGAAGTATGACTTTGTTCTTTACTAGCTGCTATCGTTACCCTTGGTTGGTGACAGTATTATATCAGCCATGGTAGATATCTCTTAGTACTAAGTACCTACTCAAAATTTTCTACCTATCTAAGGAGGTCAGAGGTACGTCCTTTCCTTTACCGCTTGAGGACATTGGTATTGCGTGCATAAATTTTCGATAAAAAAATTCATTGTTGCACGACCGGATTCAAACTCACGACCTAAGTATCAGAAGGCGGGGTCCCGTTTTACCCTTTGAGTACGAAACCCTAAGAAATACTGTACTGATTTGGCGTGGTTAGTACCTGCTTCAGGCTTGCCGTGAGTGCCTAGTTACTGGGTTCTATGCGTTTTTCAGGATATTTAATAAAAAAGGAGATGCGTGTACGTTTACTGACATTACGTATATTTCAGCCATTACATGAATCGTGGACAGAGGGAAAGGAACAATAAAATTTTAGCCAATAGCGGCTCGAGCCCAACTATCACGTCACGCGGGGCTTGTGCTATAGGCTGATGGCAACGAGAACCGACCTATCCAACTGTCCATGTATTTGTTCGTGATTACGCTGGACAGTTGGATAGAACGGTTCTCGTATATACCCTAACAATTTCGTCTCTTCGACCAGCGGTTTTTATTTCCCATATAAACTAATTGACACTTATAGAATGAGTAGGTAAGTATTATATTAATCAGTCAGGATAAGGCTAGTGTAGATAAAATACAGTTGCATGCAGATTTTTTTTAAATAATCTTAAAAAATAAACGAGATACATTTAAACAATTATTCACGGTTCATTACCAACAAAGACATTTTAGATTTTCTAGCAATTCAAAAACATTTAAACTCATGTCACGTATTTTGTCAATTTGCGTTTGTTCAACATGAGTTCTGCCTTTGTAATTTCTGGCGTGCGATTCTGTAATTTCACGTCAGTGTGGAATAAATAAATACACCTACGTAGTATTACTAAAATATTGACTAAAGCATTAGTTACTAACAGGTCTACTCTTGAAAACAACTGACGTAGTATTATATTGTTATTTTCAGTTACACTGGCGGGGCCACGGTAACCCGGTTTTAGTAGTAGTAGAGCTCTTAGTGAAGGGCTCGTCCGGGGAAGTACTACCACCACGCCTATTTCTGTCACTAAGCAGCTTGCTGTGTTCCGGTTTGAAGGGTGTGGGTGCCGGTGTAATTACAGGCACACGAGGCTTAACACCTGTATGCCTCAAGTTGATGGACGCAGAGCAGTGTATTGTGGGTTACGTTCTTAAAGAAAGTGACCTTCAAGGCAATGCTTTGTTATGGGCGATGGTAACCACTTAACATCAGGTGGGCCATATGCTTGTTCCATCAACAACTAGCATAAAAAAAAACGATTACCATTTCTTTTCAACGCGCAATGACAAACTGTGAGAGAAGATAAGCAATATTAACATTTAAAATAAGTAAATACTGTATTCATTTCACAGTATCTTTGTCTATGCAGATGTAAATATTTCATAATGTTTCAGATCTTTCATAACACTGCCATATTTTTCTGTTTATCTATCTCAATATGTCATCACTTTGTTTACCGACACATTTCTTTCGTGATAGTAATGAGTAAATATCCGCAAGCCACGTCGAAAAATGTTTTAACGTCTCAGTCATTACTACCTAGATCTTTTAGTACCATATGCCTACTCGAGATTGTTCGAGGAAAAGGAGGGTAGTCAGAGGTCATCATCATCATCATCATTAGCCTTCAACATCTATTACAGATGATTAAGGTGGCGTCAGTTAGATCACAGAGCACCTTGAAAGCACTGAACACTTGCTCATGGCTAAAAATACCTATACGGGAGTCTAAGGTAGGTACGTCCGAAACAAATATTCTTAAAATTGTTCTAAATAGACAAAACTCAATACCGATAAAACCAAGAAGGTGGCTAACGAATGGAAACTAATCAGAGCTATTTTGTAAATTGAAAGCAGGAAAGCTCGCCAATATTAATCTCGGGGAATCTGAGAAGGAAAGGAAATTGGACCGGTATTCCGGGCAACTTGTAAAATTAATCAAAATTATTACTAACTGGCAAATACCACTGCCTTCATTCATAGAGGCGGAGTTGTACACTCAGCGACACTCAAGACGTCATAAGACAATAAGACGCTTGGTTTTTAGGGTTCCGTACCCGAAGGGTAAAACGGGACCCTATTACTAAGACTCCGCTGCCTGTATATCTGTTTGTCTGTCACCAGGCTGTACCTCATGAACCGTGATAGTAAGAGAGTTGAAATTTTCACAGATGATGTATTTCTGTTGCCGCTATAACAAGAAATACTAAAAAACTGAATAAAATAAATATTTAAGGGGCTCTCATACAACAAACGTGATTTTTAATATAAATAGTGATACGGATCCCTTCGTGTGCGAGTTCAACTCGCACTTGGCTGGTTTTTATTATGTTATATGACCTGTCCATTGCCAAATGTTGTATTTACCCAGTTATTTAATTTTCTCACAGCAGAAGTAAAAAGTAAAGTGTTTACCTACTACGGGACTAAAACAGGAACTAATTAACTTTTGTATCTCCATGTGTACATAATCCAATTGACTCAAGACGGAAATTTCCGATAACATGAAATTTTCCAAATCTTAAGCAGAGATATATTAAAATCAACATACGGCACCGCTTTTCCTACTTTGTTTTAAATTGGTTAAAAAGCAAATACAGGCTAATCCAAATATCATCAGTTCTGGAAAGTTTACCTTCAAAAAACAAGCTGAGGCTTAACCTACTGGATCTCATTTTTTTGTACTGGTAGCACTAGTTTGCATCACTACCCAGCCCGGCTCAGATGTGCAGCGCGATTAAATTTTGTCTACTCGTTATCTGGTGCAAACAAATCGTCAGTGGAAAGGAAAAAATGCTATAGCGCCAAAATGCTACTTGAGGAAAATCAAGTTTAAAGTTATGCTAAAGCGCCAAAATGCTACTTGTGGAAAATCAAGTTTAAAGTTTTTTCCACAAGTAGCATTTTGGCGCTTTAGCATTTTTTCCTTTCCACTGACGAAATATCTCTTTACGACAACGAAATACGACAATACGAAACTTCGTTTATCGTTTCTAAGAGTAGACCTGCTGCTGATTTTCGAGAGACTTTGATGCTTTGTTATAGTCGTTAACATCCGGTAACCACTTAGCATCAGGTGGGCCGTCTGCTTGTTTTATCAGTAAGTTGTAAAAAAAACGAGGCAGTAACAGCAACTTATGCAAATTGTGGGTATGTACCAAATGTAGTAAGTATTTGGACGTACCTCTGACTACCCCCATTAGAAACCCTCGAAAAATCTCGAGCAGGTACTTGGTACTAAGAGATCTGAGAGGATGTCTACCGTGCTTGGGTATTAAAGTCACAATCCTATTTTTTATTATTTATAGTTACATTAGAATTACAAAAAACTGTATGACGTCACGAACTGGTGCTTATGGTTCAGTAAATCTCTATATTTCACGCTAATCCGTCACGTGCAAACATCGAGGAAAATCTTTTAGAAGACGGTACCCACATCATACGCCTAGATCCCCTGAAATACGGTGACCGTTATTTTACACTCGCTATTTTAAAAACTGAGAGCTATATATACCTAATGTAAATAAATTTTCATTCAAATTATTTCACCGGCACCCTTCAAAATGTAACACTTACTCAAAATCTGCAAAATCTATTCGATTTAAATATTATCTGCATCATCTAGATACGTTCCTTGTAATGTTGAATATGCTTGACTACCTTAAAACTACTTAAAATGGTTGTAGTAGGTGCCAAAAGAGTTGCTCGTGCTCAGGGTTTACTGTCATAAGTCGAGTTTGTGTTACTTGCCGTTGTTCTTCTGTCGGTAGCCGTTTTACAACAAATTCTGGTTTAAACTCACCTTACCCTATTATAAGCTGTTCTGAAAAAGTCTTCTGGGAAGAAATATAAGGAACCTTGTTAAGGCGATTTATTTGATGCGTTTAGTATAACTTGACTGGTCAGATCGCGTGTGATTTTGTTTGCTGAAGATATTCCACCCCGTCTTAGGGGTTCAATGTCAGGGATCTGTTTTACCTTTCTATCAAGGACCTTGTCATACATCAAATACACCTATACTCACCCTTTAGTCAAAAACACAACAATGTGGTTTATTCGCTATGACCCCGTGGTTTTACCTGTTAACGGAGACAGCCAGCAGGGAAAGTTTCAAAATAACTTCCACTGTCCTCATGACAATTTTATTTTAACGGACACAGTGACATATTTATACATATTTTTTATATACATATTTGGGTGAGTTTGCTATAGCAAACCCACCCAAATATGGCCCGCTATGATCACTCTGCTTTGCAGGTGAGTTGATCGAAGTGTCGGTGTTTAGAACTCTTTAGTTCTCTTAATCATTGTGGCATCCCAAGTTTAATAATGTGTGCGGGTAGACCCGCCAATAAACAGTTAGTTCGTTGACTCGGTCTTTTACTTGTGAGCTCCCGTAATTAATATCTATCTAATCACTATCATCTTCTATTTTAAGGTTTTTTTTGATTCCAGATGATGATGTCCCAGTCAAATCTCGCCTGCCAATGCAAGAAATCAACTCTGCCTACAAAGCCTGCCATTTCGGCCTCTTCCATATAAAACTGCTAGCTATAGCCTTCACGAGCTTCGTAGCTGGAGTCCTGGTCAGCAACACAACGTCGTATCTCCTACCCAGTGCAGAATGTGACCTTGAAATGAGCTTGGTGCAGAAGGGGTTACTGAATGCTATACCTTATTTGGGTAAGTTTTATGAGCTATATTTGCTTGAGAATTTGCCAAAATCAGGCTCGACTAATTTTTGCAACATGAGGTTTAACTTTATTTGAGTGAACTATGAGCGGAAATTGAACCCACACAAGACATTTCAATCAGCCCTTCTACCATGAGCTGTTGCTCATGAGCAATGAGCATAGCACGGTTGTAAACTGTCAAAAACGACACTAAAATTGCCGTTGCTATCTATCGTGCTTGACAGATAGAATTGTTTTTAAATTATTTTGTTTTGTTGTTTGTGTTTGTTGTTGGACGACCGATGTGGCGCGGCGGGCGAATGTCCGCCTGCGACGCAGGAGGTTGCGGGTTTGATTCCCGCCTTGGGATAAATGTTTGTACGATCTGCAAATGTTTATTCCGGGTGTTCTGGGTATTTTCTATGTATAATAAAAAATATGTATGTATGTAATGTATTGTATTAAGTATATCAGTCATCTAGTACCCATAACACAAGCTCTGCTTAGCTTGGGGCTAGATGATGCTGTGTGGATTGTCCAGCATTATTATTATCATATTATTATGTAACGGATTCTGAATTTGTACCTTCGAAAATATTTTCGTACCTATTGTTCGGGTGTGTTCGGGCCTGTTCGGAGCTCACGGTATAAACAAACTATTGAACACATGGTTATTTCTCAGGCTACTATCTACAGAGATGGCTAAATACTAATTAGAACAGAACTATTACCAGCAATGTGTGGAACTAAATTGATGTGAATTAAACAGACATCTATCATTGCCAGACTTAGGATGATTAATGGGTACAATTCACTTAGTTGCAGATTCGTTATGTTACTGGAACACATGTCTTCAAACTCTTGTTATTATAACTAGACTTCATCTCCAGGCATGGTAGATATTCTCTCAGATCTTGTAGTACCAAGTAGGACTTAAGATTATGGAACAAGAATGTAGCCGATGTCATCCGAGGGTAGTGTAGCTTCCTAACGGTGAAAAAAATTTTCAAATCAGTCCAGTAGTTACGGAGCCTATTCAATGCAAACAAAGAAACAATCAAATAAAAAAATAAAAAAAAAAATTTAAATAATGTATTATAAAAAATATCTTTGTATGTAATGTAATATTGTATTAAGTATATCAGTCATCTAGTACCCATAACACAAGCTCTGCTTAGCTTGGGGCTAGATGATGCTGTGTGGATCGTCCGGCATTATTTATTTATTTTTAGTTTATTTGTTTTCATAGTGCTTTTTGGGATAATATAAAAATATTTATTTTTATTTATTAAATGTTTCCTCTTTATATTTGTATAGATTTATGTATTTTTTATGCTGAAAACGAGCTTTGACAGCAACATGCCAATACATGTCATGTCAAATTATTATGATGCAATTTAGTTTGTAATTATGAATATTTGATCGAATTAAATTGTGCCTAAACACCCAGATATCTTGAGGTGGACTAAGGGAAGAAAATAACGCCCCTGGTACGACCAGGTGTACTTTGTAGGTGGACCAGGCAGGACCGAGTTTTTATCTTATCAAGAATTTTAATAAAACGAATGTTATGACATATTTCAAAGCACTCGTTTTAAGCTCAGCTTGGCTCAACCGATGAGGGTCAATGACCATACATTTCATGACTTGCCGACCGAATCAAGTTGTTTCTTCACTTTAGTTGCTGGTAGTGATGATTTTGTACGAAATAGCAATTATCGTATACTCATAAGTAAACAGAGGCTTCAAACTGACCCAAAATACACTGTGTCTATTATATTAGTTAACAATAGACCACGTGACACGGCGATACCTTATGTCAACGCCATACATTTAGAACTATTCAACTCGTGAATGTGTACCCTTAAGGTGGAACAAGTCGTTACTATTTCCATACAAAAGCGTATAGCGATTTAGTACTAAATCTTTTGACGCTTGTAACTTTCAAGGTAATCTGATTTTACTATAGAATATTGGGTAACGAGCCTAGATAACAGCAAAATAATTCAGTATCAAACTTAACTTCGGACGCACGTTAATAAATAGTAGAGATATTCAGTTACAGCGTTTGTATGGAAATAGTAACGACTTCTTCCACCTTAATGTAAGTCTTGTTTAGTTGAATTCTTGAGCAGTCCCAAGTTCCCGCACGTAATGAAGGTTCCTGCACACATAACCCCGAACACTGAAGTAAACCTTGAACTACAACTAATTTCAATAACCCTCAGACCAAGAAACTTAATATTAATCTGCTAAAACTTGTCTAGCACGCTAGCTTAAGCTGCATTCATGTAGAATGCCTTAATTCGTGTACAGTCAAGGTCAAACGTATTTATGATCACAATGATAATCTTACAATATTTTATAAAAAATAAAAATAGTATCTTTATAAATAAATAGAATATATATGGATGACTGATGTGGCGCGGCGGGCGAATGTCCGCCTGCGACGCAGGAGGTTGCGGGTTCGATTCTCGCCTTGGGATAAATGTTTGAACAATCTGCAAATATTTATTCCGGGGGTTTTGGGTATTTTTTATGCATAATGAAAAATATCTATGTATGTAATGTATCAGTCATATACTACTCATAACACAAACTGTGCTTAGCTTAGATGATGCTGTGTGGATTGTCCAGCATCAGTATTATTTTATTGCAGCTAACTGTACTAAGAAAGGAATTCCTACAATTTAGCCCTTAAAGGGGAGCGCAGGGTCTGTAGTTACCAAAGTATTTTCACGGGGACGAAGCTGCGAGTAGAGATTGAACCCACAACCTACAGCAAGGAAGGCAGAGCTGCTACTAACTGCGCTGTGAGGCCAGTCAGTCAGTTAAGTTGATTAAAGCAGCCGTTTTAAATAAAACGAGTGTGCTTTAGACCACACGACTGAAGTAAAACTTATTTAATATACGAAACGTAACTGGCTATGAGAGAAAGAGAGAAAGAACAGTGCTTTCATACCCCCTCCATGGTAGTGTTAAACGTTTAACGCAACCTCGTTGGAAGTCGCATAAGAAGTATTACTTCAAAATATCGGTTTGGTTAGGTAATTAAACTGTTGACTGAACGTAGTGAAATGAGACTTTAGCTCCATTTAAGCTGTTTCCGAATGTAATTACCAGGTGGTTAAGGTGGGTTTCACTAGGCCTTGACACAAAATAATTTGATTGTAATCGATTTTGATGACTTGGAAAATTGGTAAAGCGAGTATATAATTGCTATTCTTCTGAATTCCATGGAAACTTGAATAATTTATGATTCATGTACTTGATGTAAAGTTGTTACCAACACCTAAAATAAAACATTGCTTTATAAAACACGTTCTTTAGAAAAGTGCCTCATGATGCATCCTTCAACCTTCGTTTTTCAACTAATTGCATACTTGGCATAACTATTCAAAACCAAGCCAAGGTTTCCTCTGTCACCAACTGATAGCTACCATAAACTGAAAACTTTGCTTTATTTTAAAGCTAAGGAACTCAAAAAAAACTACATCCTACCGGCTACGCCAATTTGTCTATTTAAGTAATTGTTAAACAAAATATCAAAGTCAAATGATGTTTATTTTATTCTATTGCATCATAAAGATCTCTTTAAATCATCTTACAGTAAGGTGAATCTAGACGCCGCGCCGGTTTCGTGGTTAACCAAAATATCAAAATCAAAGTCAACAAATGTTTATTTTTTTATTATTATTTTTATTTTATTCTATTGCATCATAAAGATCTCTTAAAATTATCTTACAGTTAGGCCAATCTAGACGCCGCACCGCTACCTCGAGACTAAGTCTAGAAAAACAAGCAAGAAACTGAAGCAAGAAACTGAAATCCTTTTTGTAAAATAATATAACTTAAAGATCCAGTGTTTTTTAAGTTAGTTGTATATATTTATTTTTTCCAGGAATGCTGCTATCCTCAGTTGTGGCTGGTTTCCTGACAGACGCGTTTGGAAGAAAGATATTCGTGGTCTTTGGTAGTGGAGGAATCTTTGTATTCACTCTTATAGCAGGCACCAGTCAGACGTATGAAGTTCTAATTACTGCTAAGTTTTTTGAAGGACTCGTGTAAGTATCATCTCTTATAAGTATTTGAAAACTTTATTTCAAAATATTGCCAGTTGCATTTGACCATTTTTAGTAGTAGTAGAGCTTTTTGTGAAAGGCTCGTCCGGGGCAGTACTACCACCATGCCTATTTCTGCCGCCAAGCAGCTTGCTGTGTTCCGGTTTGAAGGGTGTGGGTGCTGGTGCCTGTATGCCTCAGGTTGATGGACGCTGAGTAGTGCATCATAGATGACGTTCCTAACGAGCGTGACCTGCGAGGCAATGCTTTGTTATAGGTGATAGTAACCACTTAACATCAGGTGGGCCATCTGCTTGTTTCATCAGCAAGTTGTATAAAAAAACATAAAAAGATTTATAACGAAAATTATCCAATAAAAAAGTGACAGAAAATCAGATCTAAGCCAACTCGTATTTATTATTACGTGCCAAAGGCACTTAAATAAACCTCACGCTGAGTGGACACTTAAAAATAAATGCATCAAACGTTTACGACTTAAAAAGATTGATAGTGTTCTTATAACTTTTAGTTTTTATAGACGACTTCTGCAAACTGCAGGGTTCTTTAAGTTATTGACATTGATAAGAGGAACCAATTTTATGATCATTATACGTGGTTTTCAAGAGAACTACTATCAAAAAATACGGTTAATATTTTTCAAGCTTAAAGTAACTAGTATTTTTTCACTTCTCTTGCTCAAAAAGGCCGTCATTGTAACATACCAGAGCAGGGATAAAATAGCATTTCATCCTCTAGGGGAAAAAGATTTTTTTTAAATTTTTGTGTGTCAAATGACAATGAGCCTACAAAAACGAAAAAGTTTTTAGTCATAAGTAGAATAATCATGAATAAAGACTCGACTTATTAGGTACTGTTTCATAAAAAAAGAACTTCATTTTAATTTTGAAAATGGAACTAAAATCTGCGATCTCTGGTAGAATGCATGCAATGTGTTGCGGCTACAGAAGAAACAAAAAAAAGACATTGGCGCGAAATCTTCATAATTTTTCTCTAATTGCAAATTGAATTGGTATACTACAATGACGGCCTTTTGGAGCAAGAGAAGTGAAAAATATAGTGTAACACATGGAGCTAAAACCCATAAAAGCTCGGTTTCTATTTACTACCTCGTATTATAATGGGTCATTTTAGCCACTTATAATCTACTATTTGAATTTTAGCATAAAACCTTGACATTTGACGTTCCGTTTTAAATGATACTTAAATCATCCGAGTGCAAAGAATATGGACTAAAACCAGTCCGAGTGAGCTCGGATTATGGGTTGCCACAATCCGAGTTGCGTCCGAGTAAGTATCCAAGTTTACTCGGTCCGAGACTCCGATCGTGTCAACGCGGCTTTAGTAATAATATATTTGAACTCATGAAATATTATTATTTTTGAAGTAATACTTCTAATACGACTTCCAACAAGGTTGCGTTAAACGTTTAAAGTCAAAGTCAAAGTCAAAAAGTATTTATTCAGTAATATCCGCAGGGATCATCTTGAAACGTCTTAAATCTAGGTGAATCTAAGCGCCAGTTCATCGCGACCAAGCCTAGAAGAACCGGCAAGAAACTTACGGCTTGGTTCCTACCGTTTTTTTGTATGATCCTGCTACAAAATAATAATAATGTAAATAATGAAGCTCCAGTGTGGTGCCAATCTAACTGAATGCAAGACATGAAACATGCTAAGGCCATACCAAGAACTTAAAATACAACAGAAGTTCAAAAGGCAGCACACGCTACGCTTTAACTAATAGTAATGCTTACAATCTAATGAATACACACATTAACACTAACATGGAGGGGGTATGAAAGCACTGTTCTTTCTCTCTTACTCTCATAGCCAGTTACGTTTCGTATATTAAAGAAGTTTTACTTCAGTCGTGTGGTTTAAAGCGCACTCGTTTTTTTGACTTTTATTTTCTTTCAGGTTTGCAGCAGCTTTCAGCGCGGTAATCACGCTTACGTCAGAATTTTGCCATGACGGGATTCGAGACAGGGTGATGCTGTGCCAATCTTCATTCGCCGCCCTCTGTCAGATCCTGGTGCCAGCTATGTCTTGGGCGGTGCTGACAAATGACTGGAAGGTTGAGCTATTTGGAGGAGCGATTGGTAAGCCTTAGCAATTCTTTATTTCTTAGATTTATATTACATTGTTTAGTTTATTTTAGTTTATCATATTATCTATATATTTTTTTCTAGGTTAAGTTATAATAGCGTGCAACATAATTATGTATTTATGTTCATATAAGCAGTGTTAGCAAGTGTTCACATATCATATGACTACTTTATGTCTACCAGTGAGAACCTTATTGGCTTTCTGGAGCCACTACTAGAATTCAAGTAAGTTTACTTTAGCTGTTGGTTTTCCCATAAATAAATAAATAAAAATAAATTAACTCACAGTGAGTTATTACGTACCCGGATGGGCAGTAGCATCTCTTGAGTACTAAATACGTTACTCATCAATTCGGCCGCTAAGCGTGATGACTATGGCAAGCCCCCCTTAAATAAGGAGGAGGCCTATGTCTAGCAGTGAACTTATCAAGCCAAAGCAGTGGTACGATCATGTAAATATGGTCGACAATTGTATCTAAGCTCTGCTTAGCTTGGGGCTAGATGATACTGTGTGGATTGTCCAGCATTATTATTTATTTTTTCTGTATGTACATACATAGAGTACTATATGGCACCCAGACACAGAACAAACATTTATGGGTTCTCGGTGGGGATCGAACCCACCACCTACAGCACAGAAGGCAGGGCTAAAACAAACTGAGCAGTGATGGCTGTCAAGTTATAAGATAAATAAATAAATAAATATTTGTGGATATTTCTACACAACATCATCTAGCCCCAAACTAGGCACTGCTTGTACTATGGGAACCAAATGACTGATAGAACACTTATATGCTTTTTTTTTGTAAATACATACTTAGAATACAATATAACACCCAGGTACAGAACAAACATCTATATTCATCATACAAATGTTTGTTCTCGGTGGGAATCGAACCTATCACCTACAGCACAGAAAGCAGGGTTACTACGAACTGAGCTGCACGGCTGACGAATACCATTATTTATTTCAGTGCTAAAGGAGTGGAACTTTTATCTCTACATCATGTCACTCTGGTCTTTAACTTCGTGTCTGCTGTACACTTTCTTCCTGCCTGAGAGTCCCAAGTTCCTGATCACGCAGAATCGGTATGATGAAGCGAGGAACATCCTGATCAAAATCTACACGACAAATACTGGAAAACCTGCTGATACTTTCCCGGTAAGCAAGTTATTTCTTACCTATTGAAAATCTATATACCTAAATAAAAATAAAAATCATAACAATGTATGTATTTTTTTTATACTACTTGCTGATGGAACAAGCAAATAGCCCACCTGATGTTAAGTGGTTACCATCATCTTTAACAAAGCATTGCCTCGTAACTTAACGCATAACTTCCGAACGACTGCACCAAATTGGTTCCCAATTGTGTTCGTTATTATTAATAATAATAATAATAATACTGGACAATCCACACAGCATCATCTAGCCCCAAGCTAAGCATAGCTTGTATTATGGGTACTAGATGACTGATATACTTAATACAATACATTACATGCATAGATTTTTTATTATACAAAGAAAACACCCAGAACACCCGGAATAAATATTTGCATTTATTCCAAGAGAAAATTGAACCCGCAACCTCCTGCGTTGCAAGCAGACATTTGTCTCTAGAACCAAGTTACTCTCTATCACGGTTCATGAGATACAGCCTGGTGACAGACGGGCAGACAGTGGAGTCTTAGTAATAGGGTCCCATTTTACCCTTTGGGTACGGAACCCGAAAAAATATTCGGAAAACCTTTTCTAACGTATTTACACACACCTAATCTAGAACCTACTTTAAACTTAACTGCTCAGATTTACGCCTCCATAAAATACCACTAGCGTTATTAAGCTGCCTTTTCCACTAATTTACTGCAAAAACGTCGTACACATTTAAATGTTGAACTTTAACCGCTTAATAGAATTAGAACCATAAAAAGCGAAATAGTAAATAAACGAGGGTTAAAAGTTGTGCTCCCTCGGTACTAAAATATAATACTCTATTATATAATAATAATATAATAATAATGCTGGACAATCCACACAGCATCATCTAGCCCTAAGCTAAGCAGAGCTTGTGTTATGGGTGCTAGATGACTGATATAGAACACAGAATAGAGGGGACTCTTCTAACACAGGTTATTATAACTTAACAGAAGAGATCCCAACCCGATGTATAATGTTTACTGTAATAACAATAAAAAGAATTTTGTTTTTTTTTTTTGATATATTTAATACAATTCATTACGTACATAGATATTTTTTTATTATACATAGAAAACACCCAGAACACTTGGAATAAATATTTGCAGATCGTACAAACATTTATCCCAAGGCGGGAATTGAACCCGCAACCTCTTGCGTCGCAGGCGGACATTCGCCCGCCGCGCCATATCGTCGTCATATTTTAGTATCTATAGTGTAGTACTCTATAGTGATTCTATTATGAGATATTTTTTAGCCTAAGTAAAAAATATCTCATAATAGAATCACGAGTAGGTATTATTTTAGCGAGGGATTAACCAAAAATTGTAAAATAGTAGATTATTATATTAGGGTTTAAAGTTTGTGTTTTTTCAAGAGTGAAATAATGTAGTAACTCAAAACGACAATACGAAACTTTGCTTATAGTATTTAAGCCTGCAGGTTCCTTCACCCACCATCTATTTTACTAAATAGTTATTTTAATAAATACCAATTATAAGAATATTGTCTGACTGACTGACATATAGACAATGCACAGCTTAAACCACTAGTAGAGTCTTGAAATTTTCAGTGTATATTTGTCTTGGTGCGTAAAATTGTACTAAGAAAGAAATTCCTAAAATTTAACCCCTAAACGTACAAGCAGGGTCAAAGTTTGTATGAAAATAGCTTCATACGGACGATTCTCTAATAACCTAGTGTATACTGCAGCTTATTTTTGTTTTCTAATAAAATAGATTAAAATATTTAACATCTTAAAATTAAAAGCTTCCATGAAAAATTACGTCCAAGTTGATTTTATAATGTAAACCTCGTATTTTGAGGTCAACCAGTCATTTTGAGTTTTATTTACAGAGAGTACAGTGCTGCTCTGTTATCATAAATTTTAGCCCGACCCAGTCACGCAACACTGACCTTTATTCTCTCCCTTCAACGGCCATAATCCTACTGCCTCTGTAACAGTCTCTAAGCTCTGTAGCAAGTTGCTAATTGCATTTTCTAGGAACAAAACAACATGAGTTGCTTGTTTATTAGTTTAGTGCGGATGTTGTTTATCTTCCGCGCTGATGCACCCGGGGACTCGCGGATATCTCGTGGACATCCATAAAGATGGATAGTTCATTACTCTATACACATATATCTAAATAGCAAAACGCGCGCGACTTCGTCCGCGTGAAGTTATTTTCATGCAGACTTCAGTATTCAGTATGTTTATTGCCTTATTATGTAAGTAGGTTTAACATAGTCAGATCTTAAGACTAGATACAATTTTTCGTGCCAATATACATAATATACCTAGTAGGGTGTTGCAATTGAGTAGACTTCAACTCCCGCTGTACACGTTTAGGGGTTGAATTTCGTGAATTCCTTTCTTAGTACATTTCTACACACCAAGACAAATATACTCTGCAAATTTGAAGTTTCTACGACCAGTGGTTTAGGCTGTGCGTTGTCTATAACCCAGTCAGTCAGTCAGGACAAAGATTTTTATAATTGATAAAGATAGTCAAAGTCAAAGTCAAAAATCATTTATTCAGTAATATCCGCAGGGGTCATCTTGAAACGTCTTAAATCTAGGTGAATCTAAGCGCCAGTTCCTCGCGACCAAGCCTAGAAGAACCGGCAAGAAACTTACGGCTTGGTTCCTACCGTTTTTTTGTATGATCCTTTTACAAAGTAATAATAATGTAAATAATGAAACTCCAGTGTGGTGCCAATCTAACTTAATAAGGTGATTGCAAGACAAAAAAAATGTTAAGGCAATCATACCAAGATCTTAATATACAACAGAAGTTCAAAAGACAGCACACAGATATAGATGGGGAAGCTAGCTAGGTAGTTAAAAGCTAAGAGTTAGCTAGGGAATAAATGTTCTCAAATGGCGACTACCAACCGGAAGACGAAGCAAGACGTCCTCCCACCCGATGGACGATGATGATGGATGATGATATTGTTAGGATGGAATGAGTTCAGAATTGATCTTACTGGAAACGTATGGCGGAGTTACTTAGCAAAAAAAACGAAATATGCTATAATTGATTTCTTATAAGTGGTGTGCCCTCTCTTTGTAAGAAAACAATTTTTGTGTATTCCTTGACTCCTTTCACGGCTTTTCTTTAACTCACGTGCTTTCGGACTTGTCCATTACCGCCTTTCTCAAAAAACCACCCTGTATACTAATATTATATGTAAAAAATAGAGTGTGTGAACCAACAACGTGTTTGTAGATTAATTCCTGTTGATTAGTGGTTGAATGTCCTGAGTTTTTGTCACGATATTTTTGACTTAGTTTTATAGGACACTTGGTAAATTTCGCTTGCAAACACAAACATGGTCAATATCCCGTCAAATTTATTACCCCCAAACGTTATTTAAATACATTAATATTGCTGATTAACATTGCTTAAAATTAGTTCTGTCACTGTTTGTCATTGCCTAATGATAAGAGACGACAATAGCTTAACCACTATTTATCTTTTGACAGTTGATAGGGTTCCGTACCCAAAGGGTAAAACGGGACCCTATTACTAAGACTCCGCTGTCTGTCTGTCTGTCACTAGGTTGTATCTCATGAGCCGTGAGATAGTTAGAGAGTTGAAATTTTTACAGACGATGTATTTCTGTTGCCGCTATAACAACAAATACAGAATAAAATAAATATTTTAAGGGGGCTCTCATACAACAAACGTGGTTTTTTTTACTGTTTTAGTATAGATAATGGTACGGAACCCTTCGCGCTTGAGTCCGACTCGCACTTGGCCGGTATTTTTTATAAGTAATGCCATTAATTGGTTAACTTTTGCATGTCCCAGTTTTATCTGTGACATGCTACAGTTTACCAACTAGTCCATAAATAAAAAAATATTAAAATAACCAACCCAACAGATTAATTATCATGTAAAAAGTGAACAAAATGATATATTTTCCTCAGAAAAACATCTCAAGGGCGGAGCCTTAAGGACTTTTAATCCCGCTTTTAGAATAAATCCAATTTATATCCACTCAGATTTTATTTGCATAGAATATTAATTTACTTTAGACAAAGAGATTTTTGTATAGGGATTTATTTTGCCAGTAATTAATAGACTCGCTAGTATAATGTAATTAAAGCATACTTTTTTGATCAACCGTCATATAATAATAATAATAATAATAATGCTGGACAATCCACACAGCATCATCTAGCCCCAAGCTAAGCAGAGCTTGTGTTATGGGTATTAGATGACTGATATACTTAATACAATACATTACATACATAGATATTTTTTATTATGCATAGAAAATACCCAGAACACCCGGAATAAATATTTGCAGATCATACAAACATTTATCCCAAGGCGGGAATCGAACCCGCAACCTCTTGCGTCGCAGGCGGACATTCGCCCACCGCGCCACATCGGTCGCCATATACCAGCTAATGTTTTTGAAAAACAAATCAATTCTTTCACGCCATAAGCTCGCCCTGACAGCACCTAATTGGTAAGTAGGAACTATAAAATTTGCGTAAAGCATTGCACGTCAATGCTCAACTAACATGAGGCTTGAATGCGGTGACATTTTGCAGGAAACAATGATATTTCAGACTTTTATTTCATATTTTTGATAGTATCTGAAGTATTTGCTAATCTATCCATAACAACTATAAAGATCTTTATCCTGACAAACATATAGACAACGCACAGTCTTAACGGTTGGTCGTAGAGACCAGATATATTTAGGGTAGTGTAATACACTACCAGGCAACTCAGTAGCTGTTCCACAGTCAAGTAACTCAAAACGGCAATACGAAACTTAGGCTATCGTTTTTAAGAGTAGACCTGCTGTTTTGGTGGGTTAAGAGTAAAGGAATTTCCAAAATTCGACCCCTATAGTCAAAGTCAAAGTCAAAAATCATTTGTTCAATAAAATTTGCAGGGATCATCTTGAAACAACGGGTGTACAACGGGTATTAGAAAGAGTTTCCAGAAATTTCCACATTTCCACTAGTGTCATAATAATTTTTTAACTGTTTCTTTTTCAGTACGTGAACATTTGGAAAGATAAAGTGAAACAAGCTCTTCATGAGCTGCCCGAGGAAGAAGTAAAGATGAACTTTCGCCACCACATCGTGACCGGCCTTCACAACATCAAGCCGATGTTCCAGAAACCAATGGGCGGGTACCTGGCACTTATATGCTTTATGAACTTCCTGATAATGGCTCTGTAAGTTGAATTAGTAACTATATACGAGTATAATCTATACTAATTATAAGAATATTTATCCTGACTGACTGACTAAGATTAATAGACAACACACAGCCTAAATCACTGGGCGTAGAGACTTGAAATTTTCAGAGCATCTTGGTGCTTAGAGGTATATAGAATACATAGATATATAAATATATATAATAAATATTTACAGATCGTGTAAACATTTATTCCAAGGCGGGAATCGAACCCGCAACCTCCTGTATCACAGGCGGTCATTTGGCCGCCGCGCCACATCGGTCGTCAAATATAATATAGATAGTGTAAATATAGACAAAATAACTGCTAAAATGAAATTCAAAATATAATTATCTGACTTTTCCAATTGGTGTAATCTTTCCAGCATAATTTGCTGAAATCAGTTACTGAAACGTTAAATATTAATTATATGAACACATCGGTTAGTTTCAATAAACCCATTGTTTCGAAATTCAATGCTTGCGGCCAACGTATGCTATTATCTGATTACATTGATAGTGTACTAAACAGCTTGGCTTTGTTACGGCCGCTATTATTATAAATACAAAATTATGATAGGTAGGTATATATCCCCTCGTCATTAGCCTGAATGAGTCCACTGTTACCCTGGCTCCGTTCAGATAAGGAAACTATCTCTTCTGGAGGTTGTGTTTATAAATAAATATTTGTGGAAAATTCGTACACCACCACTTAGCCTTAAATTGAGCAAAGTTTGTTAGTTTTTATAGTGCTTACCTGCACTCAAGAAAATCGCAAAGATTTTTTGGGATCACATAAAATCTTTGTGATTTCCTAAAGTGCAGGTAAGCCAAAGTTCCAAAGTACCAAGTTTTAGGCCATTTAATTCATTTTAGCCAAAATTAACTAAACACACGTCTTGTACATGTTCCAATAGGCTTGATTGTTAATTAAACTAATTATATTTACTCTAAGATAATTATAACTTGGAGGTATAATTCAATCTAGATTGGGTTATTCAATTTAGGTAAAGTGATTATACAGGCTGTAAAAAAACTATTTTCGAATTTTAGCAAACGTGGTTTCAATTCATTCATCTTTTTACTGCGCTATTTTTCATTTTATTTTTAAATGTTTTTTGATAGGTTTTCATAGATTACCAAACAACCAAACCTTGCAATTTTTTTTGTAAATAATATAGCGCTACGCCATTACAGAAACATTTTTGTAATGGCATAGCGCCATCTGCGTTCGCCAGTAGCCCGGTAACGCTGTCGGGAATTACCAGACAATTATACCAGCATTTTAGTTTGTTCGATGAATTTTGACAACAGGGAGAACCTCAGGGAGGTGGACGGTAGGTAAGAACCTCTCAAAAGCCCCTCTAGGCGTTTTACTAGTCAAAATAACACATGAACCGTGTATACAACACTAAACGCACACTCAAAAACCTCTTAGGACTCTGATCTGCTTGTTCCACCAGCCAGTTGTACAACAAAATGTCTACAAACATTTTTTATACTTAAAGACAGTCTAAAGTTTATACAAGCATTGTGACGACCGATGTGGCGCGGCGGGCAAATGTCCGCCTGCGACGCAGAGGTTGCGGGTTCGATTCCCGCCTTGGGATAAATGTTTGTATGATCTGCGAATATTTATTCCGGGTGGTTCTGGGTATTTTCTATGTATAATAAAAAATATCTATGTATGTAATATAATATTGTATTAAGGATATCAGTCATCTAGTACCCATAACACAAGCTCTGCTTAGCTTGGGGCTAGATGGTGCTGTGTGGATCGTCTGGCATTATTTATTTATTTATTTATTATTATTGTAATTTCAGGTACAACGTCTTCAGACTATGGTTTCCCCAGCTCTCCACAGTCGTGGAACACTACAAAGTGGACGATAGCCAAGATCTATGTGAAATGCTGGATACATACACCCAAGATCTAAGATACAAGGCTAGAAACTACAATGTTACTGATGTATGCATACCGGTAAGCCAATAGTAATTTATCACGTGATGGAACAGACAGTCCAGCCCGGTTAAGATGTGCAACGCGACAAAATTTTGTCTACTCGTAATATCGTGCAAAATAGAGATGGCTTTAAATATCTTCCTGTGCTTTTTTTTTTTTTTTTTTTGTGGCATCTGTCCGTCTCAAGTTTCTTATTCTATGGTCCGTCTTGCGGACAATTTTGTCAATGTCAAGTGGGTTGAATAAATTCTTTTTAGTCAAGTCGAGTCGGTGAAAAAAGTAAAGTCAGCCGTCATCGGTTTTGAAGAAAAAGATGGCGTTTTTCTTCAAAACCAAAGGGAAACATTTTCGTTCAAATCAGGATGCCTCATAACACACTTTAATTTCAATTGTTCACACTTGTGCTAAGACCTCAAGTAATGATGGTTAAAATACCACCAAAATTACCCATCAGAACTTGCTGAATGAAGATTTAGTGCTAATGTTTAGCTTATCTGTGGATTTTTTTTCTATAATTTCTAAAATATCCACCAATAGAAAAAGTATCTCGTGTCAAGCGTGAAATATCTCACGTTGCACATCATACGTCGGTTGGAACTCAGTGCGCCTATCTGTAAAAACGATAGACGAAGGTTCGCAAGATAGTTTTAAGTATCATTGCGGGGTAACTCGGTGACCGTTCCATTATTATTGCCAATACCCCACGCAATGTAAATCAAAGTGATAATGTGGCTTGGCCCTCAAATAGCATTGCAAATTTATTTTGTGTTAAGGTTACAAAAAACGCTTTCTTACATAAGTAGGTATTTACTTAGCACCAAAATTATAAACTCGCAAAATTTCTCAGAAATCTCAAATATCTACACTATTTTACATTTAAGTATAAATACTGTTATATTTTGTAATTTCATAATATTTAAGTTAAAATATCGCCTAAAAGTTGTTCGTTCTCTAATGTATTTTTAAGTACCTATTTAATCAATTTAAATACTGGCTGAAGATTTTCTTTAGATAACGTTCCAAATTAGTAATTTACCTTCAGAGTCCCAGTCGGGTTTTTTTGTGATTTCTGTTTTATATTATGCGAGCCTGTGTGGGAGAACATGATCAACTCCTTAAAAAATGTTTTAAGGAGTTGATCATGTTCTCTTAATACCAGGTAAGGGGAGGTTCATTATGTTTCCATGTTCAACCTTCCAAATTGCTAGTAGCATGACACAAAACAGAAACTCAGACTTATGGTCCTGACTTACAGTAATAATCAATTTATTGGTAATTAGCGGCCGCTCGCAGCTTCGCCCGCGTGGCAGTTTTTTTCCCGTTCCCGTATTTTTTTCGGGATAAAAAGTAGCCTATATGTTAATCCAAGTTATAATCTATGTTTATTTCATATTTTCATCCAAATCGGTTTACTGGTTAGAGCGTGAAAGAGTAACAAACATCCATCCATACTTACAAACTTTCGCACTAATCTGCGTCGATTAATCTGTAGCATACATACCTTAGTTAGCCTTATGTGCCTGTAATATCACCAGCACTCTACACTCTTCTAATCGGAACACAGTAACCTGTTTGGCGGCAGAAATAGGCATGGTGGTAGTACCTCCCAGGACGAGCCCTTTACCAAGAGCTCTACTTCTACTAAAACTATTTTGCGACTTATATTACGTCATTTTAATGCTTATTTTGGATGGCGCCAAAATGTCTTGTGATGTAATCGAGATGTGTACTGAGTGACGTCAAACTAAATATCGTCAGAATCCCAGCCACGTGTCCTTGGAACAAAATCGCCACTTATTGTGGTGAGCTAGTTTACACCTGTGGTTCTGTTCACGTCGTATTTTTTGGTTGTATAACCGCAATATAACATGGTCTTAGGGATTGCACAATAATCTGATTTAATTAATAATAATGCAGGACAATTCACACAGCATCATGTAGCCCCAAGCTAAGCAGAGCTTGTGTTATGGGCACTAGATGACTGATATTATACTTAATACAATACGCGAATGTCCGCCTACGACACAGGAGGTTGCGGGTTCGATTCCCGCCTTGGGATAAAAAAATTATTCCGGGTGTTCTGGGGTATTTTCTATGTATAATAAAAAATTTATAATGAATGTAATGTATTGTATTAAGTATATTAGTCATCTAGTACCCATAACACAAGCTCTGCTTAGCTAGGGGCTAGATGATGCTGTGTGGATTGTCCAGCATTATTATTATAAATATACGTGAGTCTGTCAGTCAGTCACGCTTTTATATACGTAAAACATCTCGAAACATCGTACCCTAAACCACAAGGTTAAACTTGTAGTACTGACCACAATATTTACTTACATTGTTGCAAAGTTAGGAAGTTTTAGCTAACCTAAGCGCGGCCGTGGTTATGAGTCTGAAATTTCACAAAGCTAAATATTAGTATGTGCCCATGAATACTTTGGTGCGTATATTATAGCTAGCGGTTACCCGCGGCTTCGTGCGTCCCAGTGCAAACCAGTCCGCTCACCTTGTACCAAGTAAATACCAACATAATTTCGTTTCACGAAGTCGAACGCGCGTCTTGCTAGTTTTTAGGGTTCCGTACCTAAAGGGTAAAACGGGACCCTATTACTAAGACTCCGCTGTCTGTCACCAGTCTATATCTCAAGAACCGTGATAGTTAGAGAGTTGACATTATCACAGATTATGTATTTCTGTTGCCGCTATAACAACAAATACCACTACCACTCCACATCACACACAGGTTAACTGGAAGAAAATGCTAATTAGCATTAAGTTCGCCTATGTACTTCTTTTTTGTGCAATAAAGTATTTTCTAATCTAATTTAAATACTAAAAAACAGAATAAAAAAATATTCAAGGGAGCTCCTATACAACAGACATGATTTTTTTGCCGTTTTTATTGAAGTAATACTTCTAATGCGACTTTCAACAAGTTTCCGTTAAACACTACCATGGAGGAGGTATGAAAGCACTGTTCTTTCTCTCTTTTTCTCATAGCCAGACAGTCAATTTTTGATCTCTTCTTTTTCTCATTGTATTTTCGTTTACAATAGTTTTGATTTTGTCTTTTGTAGAATATAGCGACGAATTCCTTAAAACGTTTTAAAGGCTTTCATGGCTTAACGTCTCCGCTGACTGACAGCTTTGCGTCCCCTCTCTTCAACTTAGTGAAACCTTTCAGAACTGCAAGTAAATCCCAACTATTATCCTTGGGGCTTCAACCCCATGTGCGTGTATCTTTTGGTTGTTTGTTATGTGCGAAGTTAAACTACATCTATACCATTTATAACACCACGTTACCACCGCGTTTCGGTTCCACCTTCATTATGCGAACCGCTAAGGAGTGGAACTCATTGCCAGCTTCTGTTTTTCCTGACCACTATAATCTGGATCTCTTTAAGGCAAGAGTGAATAGGTGTATTCTAGACCGTTCTGCTTCATCGTCGGCTTCATCGTCACTTACCATCAGGTGAGATTGAAGCCAAAGGATGGTCTATTAACATAAAAAAAAAAAAAACAGTATTTGTCCTGACTGACTGGTATATAGACAACGCACAGCCTAAGCCACTGATCGTAAGACAAGAAAGGAGTCCACGTAATTCAACCCCTAAACGGGTATCGTGGGGTTTGAAGGTTCAAGTGCAATAATTGTTTTCTAGTTCTTTCTCCTTTTCTTTTTTTTTCCGACTTATTGTGATGATTTCTGATAGTGATCTATTAGAAATCGCAATTATTATTGTAACTGATTGCAACGTTTTACGTTGTCATTATTTAAATGGGTGGACTACTGGCATTTATATAAGCGTTTCCTTGCTTTTATAGGCACGATAAGTAATTCAGGTTCTAGCGGTCTTAGCAAAGCAATCTACAAAGTTCGTCAAATAAATGCTTTGTATGAACTAGTTACTGGTAACATTTTTTTTATACGACTTGCTGATGTAACAAGGAAACGACCCACCTGATGTTAAGTGGTTACTTAGGCATTACCTCGCAGGTCACATTTGTTAGAAGTGTGCCCTTGGATGAACTGCCATGCGTCCATCAGCCTCAGGCATACAGATGTTAAGCCTCACGTGCCTGTAATGTCACCGGCACCCACACCCCTCAAACTGGAACATAGCACGCTATTTGGCGGCAGAAATAGGCATGATGTTAGTACTTCCCTGGACGAGCCCATCACTAAGAGCTCTACTATACTGTTGCCTTAATTAAAGTACTAAAAAGTAGAAAGCACGTTCCCATATACGGTCGGGGCTCAACCCTTCAAGTGACCTCGCCTGAGTAATCGCATAATCTCTTCAAATTTACATTTCAGACAAAAAGCGGCGCAGAGACATACATCAACAGTATCATCCTCGGCTGCGTGTGCTTACTGCCTTACTGCGTGACTGGGGTCCTCGTGAACAGGGTTGGGAAAAAACCTCTATTTATAGGTAAACTAGCATTTACTAGCAAACTATATTTTTTTTATGAAAATGACGTCATTAAGACAAAATTTATTTATGTAATGAGTTAATTAGAACGGCACAAAACATAATCATTATCATTTCATTCTTTAGTTGGTCGTAGAGATTTGAAATTTTCAGGGTAGGTATGCGTTAATGCGTAAGAGTGTACCTACTATATTATACTATAGTGTACTAAGGAATTACCGAAATTCAACCCCTGTAGAAGTTCAACAGGGGTTGAAGTTGTATAAAAATTGCTTGACCCAGACGACGCTTTCACTTGTTTTTTTTTTTAACTATATATATATATATATAGGTAAACGTTTGACCGCGATCACACCAGATGTTAAGTGATGATGCGGTCGACGATGTAGCACGCTTACCTAGAAGGTACCTATTCACTCTCCTCTTGAAAACATCCAAATTATACGTGAGTTTAACCATATTTTTTCATTTTTTAGGGTTAGTTATGATCAGCGTGGGTTCCGTTCTAGGGATCCGCTGGGCTAATACCAAGGTAGCAATCGTAGCACTCTTCTCCGTCAGCACTGCAATTGCTCAAGTACTGATAAGTCTAAACCAAGCATTTATTCTGGAGATCTTTCCAACTACAACAAGGTATTTATCACAGATCTTTTAATTTAATAAATATATATAACTCAAAGGTGACTGACTGACTGTCTGACTGACATAGTGATCTATCAACGCACAGCCCAAACCACTGGACGGATCGGGCTGAAATTTGGCATGCAGGTAGATGTTATGACGTAGGCATCCGCTAAGAAAGGATTTTGATTAATTATACCCCTAAGGGGATAAAATAGGGGATGAAAGTTTAACGGGAACGGGAACGGCGAGCGGCCGCTAGTAATTTATAAAGAAGAACGAAACAGGTGCATCAAGCGAGTGTGAATGGGCTCAGTAGTTTCGGAGCCTCTTTAATGCAACAAACAATCAAATTTTTCTTCTTTATAATATTAGTATAGATATAATAGAATATCTAATGTTAATCCTAGATTATAATGGAATAACCATGAATATTGTATCTGTGTCTATCAAGCAAATTAATGTCTGATTTCTGATTAGACTAGGCTACGAGCTCAATATAGGCTACAATATACGATTGGATACAAACGTAGGTACGAAATCATAGACAAGGATAAAACTTGACCTTAAAATCATCGAAAGATACCAAAATAAAGACTCACCTTCGTATTCTTCTACAAGATCAAAACCACACAGGAACCTGAACACACCTGAAACAAAATAAGACAGTTATTTACTAACCCCTTATTAATTATAATTATATCACTATGTCAGTCAGACAGTCAGTCAGTCACCTTTGAGTTACATATATTAATTATAATTTATTTAGTTATCTAATTTAGAACTAGATGTCACTGCTAAAAGTGTTCGAATCCTGCATCGCAATGACAAAAATGCACAGCCGTTCCATATATAGTAAAAAATATATTATAAATTAGTATGGGAAGCCCAGTAACGCTGTCGGAAATCGCTAGGCGATTATACCAGCATTTTAGTCCGTTCGAAAAAAAAAAAAAATAGTATGTTGTAGCCTCGCTAGTAGCCCGGTAACGTTGTCGGAAATCGCCAGGCGATTATACCAGCATTTTAGTCCGTCCGAAAAAAATATATCATCGGTATGAGAAAAATAACCTGTAGCTTGTTGGTATCAATATAGGATCATATCTACTTATCTGTCTGCTAAGTGCCGAGATTCTTTTTACCCGAACTTAAGACATAAGTGTACAGTTGTACAGTCAGCTGCACCAGAATGTATACAAATTGTAACTTTCAAAATGGTTTCAAAAAATATTTACTTACACTCATTTAATAAGTAAAGTCATCAACTAATTTCATGGCTTTTTAGTTTTTGTGGTGTAAGAGTTCATTGTTTTGCTGTAATACTGTTGTGATAGTTACAAATTGTATACATTCTAGTGCAGCTGACTGTACACCCATAATTATAAATGTTATCTGGATTAAAACATTGCTTAAAATTCACCCTGTCACCTGTCGCTATGTGTCATTACCTGTTGATAAGAGATAGCGATAGTTTAAGCATTGCTTATATTTTGACAGATATTTAAGTGAAGCCGTAAGCAAACAGATTAACTCACCAACGAGTAACGACACAAAAGTATCGGATTCATACACTGGAAGTACTCATGCTGATTATAAATTTGAACCCTATTTGTACTGCCAAAGTGTTGAATTTATAAGTCCGTGTTTGGGCCACTGCTAGGCCGGGCCGGCTATGATTTACAAAGCTAATACAAAACATCGTGCAAATAAAGTTCAAAATGATAGACGCACGCTGAACGGCACTATGCCCATACATAATTTTTGAACGATCAAAATTTTACCGGAACTATCGTCGCATGTTTTTTAGTTGCCTTTTCACAGCATGCGAAAATATCTATACCAATTTTATGGATATTTGTCCTGATTGACTGATTGACTGAATGACACATAGACTGAGCCTAAACCGCTGGTCGTAGAAACTTAAAAATAACTTCACGTGGACAGAAGAGAGATAAATAAGAGATGATAATGAGAGATAAGACGAAGAATTCATTAATTACACATACGTACAAGTATACAATACAACAATATAACTGTACTGTGCCCGTTGTACTCAGTATTTACATCTTTTTTTTATATAATGTGCTAATGGAACAAGCATATGGCCCACCTGATGTTAAGCGGTTACCATTGCCTATAACAAACCATTGCCTTGAAGGTCACGTATTCTAGGAACGTAACCCACATTACACTGCTCTGCGTCCATCAACCTGAGGCATACAGATGTTAAGCCTCGATCTCTATTGTGTTCTTACTTTTTGTGTACAATAAAGAGTTAATCTATCTATCTATAAAATGGACTCTTCCGCCACTTTGACAAAGTGGTAGAATAGTAGGTACTATAAAAATTTAATTATCTTTTATTATATTTTACACTTATACAATATACTTCTACAAAGTCATGCTTTGAATTGTAACACCCGATAGAAAACAAACATGATATTTAGACAAACGTTTGTTCTTGGTGAGATCGAACCCACAACCTACAGCGCAAATGAACTTACACAAAGTCATGCCTGAATTACACAATAACACGCAGATAGAAAACAACGATAGGCTATTTACTATTTAGGTACACAAACGTTTGTTCTCGGTGAGATCGAACTCACCTACCACCCCAAAAGTTGTGGAAACAGTCAAATATGGTGGTAGAATTTCGCCGGACGATTTCTATAACAAACCGCTCTATTATGTACGAGTCCGGCGAACGTTTATTTTCGGATACTCTGCGGCTAACCTAAATTAGTAAACAGTCTAATTGTATTATCTGTTACCTACATTTGTTTGGAAACAATGAACTAAACTCTATCGGGATTTAAGGGCTTTTATCTGAAAATAGGGATAACTATTGTATTTGATCTTAAATGGGGATCAATGACTTTAAGAACTTTTTGGTTATGCTAATACTTAGGTCTTAAAAAAAAAGGTTTTATGAAATACTAGCGGCCGCTCGCAGCTTCACCCACGTAGCAGTTTTTTTCCGTTCCCGTTATTTTTTCGGGATAAAAAGTAGCCTATATGTCCAGGTATGTAGGTGGTGGGGTGTGTATGGTATGTTGTATCCAGGTTACAATCTATATTTTTTCCAAATTTCATCCAACTCGGTCCACTGGATAGAGCGTGAAACAATAACAAACATCCATCTATTCTTACAAACTTTCGCGTTTATAATATTATTAATTAAATTAAATAAAAATTAATAAAGGACTAGTGAAGTGTCTGTAACTTGGTTCAAGGTATTTATTGTTTTATAAACTTTTTCATAGTAGTCATTAAACGTTATCACATCTTTTTGTTGATGTAAAATGACAGTGATAATAATATTTGACGACCGATGTGATGTGGCTGGCAAATGTCTGCCTGCGACGTAGGACAATCCACACAGTATCATCTAGCCCCAAACTAAGCACAGCTTGTGTTATGGGTACTAGATGACTGATATACTTAATAAAATACATTACTTACATACATATCTTTTATTATGCATAGAATATACCCATAACAACCGACCGATGTGGCGCGGCGGGCGAATGTCCGCCAGCGACGCAGGAGGTTGTGGGTTCCCGCCTTGGGATAAATGTTTGTACGATCTGCAAATATTTATTCCGGGTGTTCTGGGTATTTTCTATGCATAATAAAAAATATCTATGTATGTAATATAGTAGTGTATTAAGTATATCAGTCATCTAGTACCCATAACACCAGCTCAGCTTAGCTTGGGGCTAGATGACGCTGTGTGGATTGTCCAGCATTATTTATTTATTTATTATTATAAATATTAAATTATTTTATGTTTTCAGAACTCTAGCAGTGTCTCTAATGATGGTTTGCGGCCGTATGGGGACTCTTGTTGGGAATATCACCTTCCCCATATTACTGGACATGGCCTGTGTTACACCCTTCTTCACTATGAGTGGGGCAATGATTGGTAAGTAAATCTTTAAACAGAGTGTAATATTTCGTTTTCGTTTCATCCAACATTTTGTTGGAAATAAACATTATCTTATCTTATCTTATCTAACATTTAGGCCGGTTAGTACGGGAAAGTCTGAAACCTAACCTACCTTAAACCCTACCTTCTGTGCTGTAGGTGGTGGGTTCGATTCCCACCGAGAACAAACATTTGTGTGATGAATGTTTGTTCTGTGTCTGGGTGTTATATTGTATTCTAAGTATTTACAAAAAAAAAGTATTCTTTCAGTCATCTGGTTCCCATAATACAAGCTATGCTTAGTTTGGGGCTAGATGATACTGTGTGAAAATATCCACAAATATTTATTTATTATATTTTTTTTCTTTTCAGGTGTAACAGGCTTAGCTTTATTTTTACCATCAAGAAAGCCAATATAGATCTTTCCAGTTTACCATGGTGTAACGTCTGATAATAATTCTACTAAATTTTAAGATTTGTTTTTGTAATAGTCTAATAACAAATAGTCTGACAGCAACCTTCGATCAGAAATAGAAAGTAAAAGAAATAGCTTTACGACCGTAATCCCAAGGCATGGTAGATATTCCTTCAGATCTCTTAGTATAAAGTTTACGTCCAAATATTATATTTGACTAGCCTCACAGCTTAGTTAGTAGTTACAGGCAGGCTTGGAAGATTGGTGATTACAGTATACATGTAAGTATCTTAAGTTACTGTGAATAAGTTATAGTTTTATAATTTTAGTTTAGGTGTTTTCACAGACTAGTCCCAAAGATTTCAGAAGGGTCAAAATAATCATAAATATGATTTTTTTTTCATTAAACCATTGTTCAGTTCCTACAGAAAAAGTGGTTTTGTTGATGGATACCTTAATCCCTTTTCAGAAATAGTTTTATTAAACCTTGTACAAAAGATTCCTATTACAGTAGTAAATTTCACGATATACTTACTATTGTTTTTCTGCGTTTTTTTGGATGAAATAAAATACTATGTATAAAATCGTCTAGCGATTTTTGACAGCGTTACCGAGGTACTGGTGAGTGCAAAAGGCGCTACACATCAAATCGTTTGTTGGCAAAGAGCGCAAGGGCACCAATTAGGTACAAATCTTGACTAAGGCTGTTGCTAAAGAAGGAAGACACTAGGAGACACTTCGCCGCGAAGGGGCATTCACGGGGAGGCGTCTTTGACCCTGCTGGCGGGGTTGATATGATTTTGGAGTGTTTCCTGTGCCCAGGTTCGAACCTCCACAGCATTAACGGTGGGGATAGTGTTATTAATAAATAATAAATAATGCCGGACGATCCACACAGCATCATCTAGCCCCAAGCTAAGCAGAGCTTGTGTTATGGGTACTAGATGACTGATATAAATAATACAATACATTACATATATAGATATTTTTTATTATACATAGAAAATACCCAGAACACCCGGAATAAATATTTGCAGATCGTACAAACATTTATCCCAAGGCGGGAATCGAACCCGCAACCTCTGCGTCGCAGGCGGACTTTCGCCCGCCGCGCCACATCGGTCGTTATTGGAGATAACTAAAACGTGTCTTAGTCTACGGAGAGCATATTCTACGGGCGGATTTACTGAAAGCAGCGTAAACTAAAGGTATCTTGGTGGTGGGAAGCTGAAGCTGAAGGTGAAGACGCGTTTCATGAATTTGGCTATAGATTTAATATCAGTCGTTTAGGCTATACGGTGTCTATATATCAGTCAGTCCGTCAGTTAAGACAATGGTTTTATACTTGTAATAGATAATAATACTCAATACATACAATGAAAAATTTCTTTATTAACATAATAAAGCATAATATTACAGAGGACTAGTGTAGACTTAATCCTAGTGCGCGTAAACATAACTTGTTAGCTGTTTTTTAAGTCATACCTGGCTTATTAAAAAATAAATAAATAATGCTGGACAATTTACACAGCATCATCTAGCCCCAAGCTAAGCAGAGCTTGTGTTATGGGATGACGGATATACTTAATGCAATATATTACATACATAGATATTTTTTATTATACATAGAAAATACCCAGAACACCCGGAATAAATATTTGCAGATCGTACAAACATTTATCCCAAGGCGGGAATCGAACCCGCAACCTCTGCGTCGTAGGCGGACTTTCGCCCGCCGCGCCACATCGGTCGTTATTGGAGATAACTAAAACGTATCTTAGTCTACGGAGAGCATATTCTACGGGCGGATTTACTGGAAGCAGCGTAGAAACTAAAGGTTTCTTGGTGGTGGGAAGCTGAAGCTGAAGACGTGTTTAATGAATTTGCTATGGATTTAATATCAGTGGTTTAGGCTGTACGGTGTCTATATATCAGTCAGTTAGTCAGTCAAGACAATGGTTTTTATACTTGTAATAGATATATAATAGGTACATAAGGTTCAAAATTTCTTTATTAACATAATAAAATATAATATTACAGAGGACTAGTGTAGATTTAATTCTAGTGCTCGTGCTTTAAGTCATACCTGGCTTATTTAAAAACTTGTGTATTTAAATACTATACATAGATTATTTAGTAATACGAAGACTGTGAGCTTGGGTAAAATAATAAAGTTAGAAACTTTTAGTTGTCTGTTTTTGGTATCGCTTCACAGAGACTGACACGTGCCAGACTATCTAACTTTCAAAATAGTAGCGTGTTCAAACTTTAACATTTCCATGACGTGCAGTTTTTAGGCACGCACCCTGCATGTGATATGAAGGGGTGCACCCTTTTTACCAATTTAAAACTAACTTTGAAAACAACGTCATGTTTTTAGAAAATAATAATTATTTATTTACAAAGGAAATTACAGCTTATACAGGTAATAATTGGTATGTACAAAATACATAATATTATAAAACTGTTGAGCTATCTACAGACCGTTGCAAACGGTCCTGACTGATTGGCTAATATATAGACAACGCACAGTCAATGGTCGTAGAGACTTGAAATTTTCAGGGTATAATTGTATTGGTCCGTAAATTTGAACAACGAAAGTAATTTCTGAAATTCATTCGCAGCGTGCCTTGTAGTTTGTATGAAAATATCTGCACGCAAACGTGCCAGTTTCCACCAGTAACTTTATAACACTTATTAAGTCACACAAAACAGCTGTCTCAATAAACTTCACCACGCTTTATGTTCTCCATAATCAAATCTAATCTACCCAAATCAAAGATTCCGGACCGGTATTAAACTTGAAAACAGTCAAAGTGAAACTCACTTTGAATTCGTCAAAGCTAAATTCGATTCGGGGTCCAACTTAGTGCACGGAATAACAAAGTTTGAGAGTTCTATTACCTCTTCTGGGGCTAGAGTTTGCTTGCCGAGCGCGCACGCTCGGTGGTCGAAATTACAGCTTATACAAATAGTGCAGCTATGCTTATGAAAACTTAAATGTATTTCAAACTAAAATTATAACATCTGTACGTCACAGCTCGGTTTCTAGTAGCCTTTTTCGGTGGTGGGTTCGATCCTCACCAAGAACAAACATTTGTGTGATGACAATAGATGTTTGTTCTATGTCTGGGTGTGACATAGTGTTTTAAGTATGTATTTACAAAAATAGTATTCTATCAATCCTCTGGTTCCCATAGTACAAACTATGCTTAGTTTGGGGCTAAATGATGTTGCGTAAAAAGTACACAAATATTTATTTTTACAAAAAACAATGAAAACCAAGCCACGTAAGAAACGTATAGCTTGGTTTGATAAACTGGGTTTCTTCATGAAGAACTGGCACCTAGATTTACCAGCGCAATGCTTATTAGATAGTCCTTTTTGACTTTGATTTTAAGGAAAAATATGTCTTCTTTTATGTACACGGTTTTGAACCAATTTTTTTAACATTAATAGACTATCTTTTGGCTTCTATCTCTTATGGTAAAAGACGATGAAGCCGACGATGAAACAGGACGGTCTAGAAGACACCTATTCACTCTTGCCTTAGAGATCCAGATTATAGTGGTCAGGAAAAACAGACGCTGGTAATGAGTTCCACTCCTTAGCGGTTTTAATTTGTGAATGTGGAACCTTGAAAACCAGAGCTGCTACCACAATACCACCAATTCTCTCCCAAGGGTCCACCACTATACCAGATAAAGATGTAACTTTAGGAAAACTTACATTTAGATGCTGAACCTTCGTCGTTTATGCTTAGGGAAAATTTACACGGGTCCATTTCCGTCGCAGAGTTTACGGAATCTGATTCAATTGCCAACTGAATCAGATTGAAACTTGTGTCCATCTGATTAAATTTAAGCGTAGTACTACAATCTATTCGAACATAAAATTTTAAATTAAATTATTTAAACCTACGTGTTTATAACTAGTTTGCGTTTAAATCAAAGTGCATTTGTTCTATGGAATTTTTGTGATCTTTTTTTTAGGGTTCCGTACCCAAAGGGTAAAACGGAACCCTATTACTAAGACTCTGCTGTCTGTCTGTCCGTCTGTCACCAGGCTGTATCTCATGAACCGTGATAGTTAGAGAGTTGAAATTTTCACAGATGATGTGTTTCTGTTGCCGCTATAACAAAAAATACTAAAAAACAAAATAAATATTGATACAATTTGCTGATGGAACAAGCATATGGCTCACCCTATGTTAAGTGGATACTATAGCCTATAACAAAGCATTGCCTTGTAGGTTACGTTAGTTAGGAACGTGCCTTACACTGCTCTGCGTCCATCAACCTCAGGCATACAGGTGTTAAGCCTCATGTGCAAGCCTCAAGTTAAGCAGAGCTTGTGTTATGGGTAGGTACTATATGACTGATATAGGTACTTTATACAATACATTACTTAAATAGATATTTTCTATTATACATAGAAAATACCTAGAACACCCGGAATAAATATATGTATACCGTACAAACATTTATCCCAAGGCGGGAATCGAATCCGCAACCTCCTGCGTTACCGACATTCACCCGTTGCGCCACATTGGTCATTTAGAAGAACTTCTATAGAAAAGCTTCTAGGCTTGGTCGCGAGGAACTGGCGCTTAGATTCACCTAGATTTAAGACGTTTCAAGATGATCCCTGCGGATATTACTGAATAAATGATTTTTGACTTTTGACTTTGACTTGAAAGAACACTATGCAAGCCAAGCCAGCGGCAGCATTTAGTAAAAGAGCATTGCTCTTATTGTTAGGAAACTGAGGCTTGAAAGCGAACAGCGGCAAACGCTCCCACGCTATATCAACGATACGAAAAACTCATTTCAACGCGACACAGGCCAAGCTCAAAGTGTGTTGTTTTTCATGAAAATTGAACCATTTTGTTCAGTCTCAAGCCTGTAGATTCTGAACCTAGCTATGCCAGTGTACAGTTACTTACATTAAATGGTAACAATACATCAATTTATGATGGCTTCGATTGTCTACTATTTATTAACGTGCGTCCAAAGTTAAGTTTGATACGGAATTTTTACAAGATTTAGTACTAAATCTTTCGACGTTTGTAACTTTCAAGGTAATCTGATTTTACTGTAGCATATAGGGTAACGAGCCTAGATAACGGCAAGATAATTCAGTATCAAACTTAACTTCGGATGCACGTTTATAAATAGTACACATTAAACGCTTACAGCGTTTGTATGGACAACGTACCGACTTGTTTAACCTTAAGCTACCTTTTTAGAATCAAAGGTAGGGTCGCTCTCACTAGACCACTACCGGTGCTCTAAAACTTATAACCTCCCAACTTGCCCTTTTACGTGAATGCTGGTTAGGCGCTGCACTACAGAGGTCATGTACTCTGCAGGGCATATGAAATCTGTAAAAGCAACTCTATTATCAAACTTTAATCTCATCTGCAGTGTTTTGAAGCCTGACGCTATTATTGTTTCAGTACAACAAAGAAAACTGAAATTGTTTCAAAGTTTCAAGCTTACGCGGCTGTAAGTGAATTTCTTAAGTAGCTTTGAGATTTCTGTAGATTATGAATATATAAGTTAATTTAATTACTATAAATCTTTCTAGGAGGTCATTTTTTGTTTATTGAACTTACTAATGGAACAACTAGATGGCTCATCTGATGCTAAGTACACCCGGAATAAATATTTGCAGATCGTACAAACATTTATCCCAAGGCGGGAATCGAACCCGCAACCTCCTGCGTCGCAGGCAGACACACGCCCACCGCGCCACATCGGTCGTCAACATGAGATATCGTGTGTATTACACACACGTATGCGTGTTTAAGGGCATTTTATTTTCACGTTAGTACAATCAGAATTTTCTATATTGCTTATTACATGGTTTTCCCAAATAAAAACACTAAGCCAATACAAAGCTAAATTGGTTGAAAATACCTACTCTCGTAATGACAACTACAAACAAATCAATTGTGACCAATATTCAGCCTTTAGAGTGCATTAAATGGACCGCATACGGTTCAAAATAGCTTGGCAATTGCAACATAGTTAATTTAAACTGCTTAATGAAACGGCTGCAATGGATTGAAGTAATTGACTAAGTTCAGACAAAACTAGGTACGTTTATTAATTTAAGAATTTATGGAGTTGGGTTATTCATTAGAGACACGTTTTTGAAAAACGGAGGTCATCTCAACGTTCGTAATATAGTCAAAGTCAAAGGCATTTTTAGTAGTAGTAGAGCTTTTTGTGAAGGGCTATATAGGTATATAGGTTGATGGATGCTGAGGAGTGCATCGTAGGGCACGTTCCTAACTAGAGTGACTTACGAGGCGATACTTTGGTATAGGCGATGGTAACCACTTAACATCAGGTGGGCTATCTACTTGTTCCATCAATTCCAATTTAATTTAATTCAAAATTTTTGAATTGAATTTCTATTTATTTGCTAGTACCCGGTTTTATAGGTAACTAACTGTTATTTGTCAAAGAACCCTTTATTTAGTTGTCAAACCTTGCACTGGCCAATAAAGTAAGAGTTTAGCTGACACGTATAACTAATGGATACTTGTAGGGTATTGGAACTTGGTATAAGACGGGACATTGACCAAATGATTCACGCCTTGCCGTTTGTGTTCATTGTCCTTAGTTTAACCTCATAGAATATCGAGTAGGTACTTGGTACTACTAACGTTCGTGGAGATAAAAGTCGTGAAACTATTTCTTTTTTTTTTCTTTTCTAAGTGGTAAATAGTCTATCACTCGCTAAATACGACTTGAAATATTCATACCTCTGACTGTAAAACTGTTTAACTAAGCCACATCCGCGTGAAGCTATTTTGATACAAACTTCAACCCCTACTGTACACGTTTAGAGGTTGAGTTTTGGGAATTCCTTTCTTAGCACATTACATTACATCGCATTACAAATATACTCCGAAAATTTCAAGTCTCTACGACCATTGGTTTAGGCTGTGCTTTGTCTATATCCCAGTCAGTGAGTCAGTCAGTACAAAGATTCTTATAGAAATTGCTATAGATAGATAGAGATAGATGACAGGAGAAATTAGAGCGTCAGTTTGAAGATTAGTAGGACCAAAACAGAACATCTGTTTTGTGACTTCAGCCATGGAAAAAACCTGTTGTGCCAAGCCCCACATTAAGATCAATAACGGTAGGAAAATGCTGATGATGATTTTATAACTGTAGTCACTTTGTTGGAACCGGGGCTTAAGTCTCGGGTGGCGGGTCAATCACACTTTTGGTAATCGATTGGTCGTTAAATCTAATGAAGATGAGGTTCTATACAGAGTGTCCAAATATCCGGGTTGAACGAGCATAGTGCGTAAACTAGGTTACAGTTTCACCAATTATATAGACATTTGGTTTAACAAATGGTTTAATTTGAACCACTGGGAGGATTGGGTAAAGTAAGGGTGCTTATAGATCAAAATCTTTATTCGTTATGTTAGTAGTAGTGCTCTTAGTGAAGTTTCTTCGGGGAAATACTATCACCATGCCTATTTCTGCCAAAAAACAGCTTGCTGTGTTCCGGTTTGAAAGGTGTGGGTGCCGGTGAAATTACAGGCACAGGAAGCTTAACAGTGGTATGTCTCAGGTTGACAGACACAGTAAAATATAAAGAACTAACCGCTGCTTACAGCTTAGTTCACTTTGCTATCTATATACCACACTTCTTCTGACTGACTAACTGTTATATACAACAAACATCAGGGGTCTAGAAAGCATTGTCTGAAATTCAACCCCTAAAATGCTACTAGAAAGAGCAGCCTACCGACGATTGCAAACTGTCAAAAACTACGTCTAAGTTGCTTTGCTATCGTGTTAGACAGATAGTATTGTTTTGTTTTAAAATAAGTAACCTATAGGCTTGTTAATCTAGATCGCAAGTTATATTTTTAAGTCCGGTTCAATATATTCTAAAAATCTAAAGTTTTAATTTAAATAGTTTAATAGTTTTCGTTTCAGTTTAAATTTGCTCAGTGTGTGTCTCCCACGCACCAGGGCGAATACTCGTTATATCTATTATAGAATATATTCATAGATTATTATAGCGGGAGGCTTATTTGAAAAATATTGCGAGCATGTTTACTATTTTCTATTAGTTATTTAACATACCTTTAGAATCGTAGAGCAAGATTTTATTGATAAAACTTATAAAATCAATGGAATATTACAGGCACACGAGGCTTAGTACCAGTATGCCTTAGGTTGGGCTTAGGGTAGTGTATTATAAGGTACGAGCCTTATAATACACTAGCTGACCGGTGCCCACTTCGTTGGGCGGTAAACATGTTTACTTACAAATCTTAACTGAAGTAGTACTCGATGTCACCAACAGATGGTGTTAATACGGCATAAAATAGCGGCCGTTCGCAGTTTCGCCAGCGTGGCAGTTTTTATCAGTTCCCGTTATTTTTTCGGGATAAAAAGTAGCCTAAGTTACTCCTTTTTACATTAGCTATCTGCCAGTGAAAGTCCCGTCGAAATCGGTCCAGCCGTTCCAGAGATTACACGGAACAAACAGACAGACAGACAGACAAAAATTTAAAAAAATGCTATTTCGGTGAGCATATGTATCGTATATACATTCCTATGCATGTAGTAAAAAGCGTTATTTTAATATTTCAAACAGACACTTCAATTTTATTTATTTGTATAGATTTTGTCATGAAACTATATTACATTATGAATTAATGTCCTTTTTATAAAACACCTGCGTAGGAAGCCGACCTCGCGTCGGAGCCGCGCGGGTACCTAACTCATAGATCTAAACTACTCCCTGCACGCGCACTCCCAACTTGGTGACGCTCACTTCGCAACGGGCCGTGCAGCAGAAAACGTAATATTTTAATTTCGCCATAACTTCAAAACCAAACGTCCAATTCTAATCATTTAAAGACCAAATATTATCTACATGAACTGTACTTAGTGATAAAATAATTTATTTCGATAAGGATTAATAGTATGAGTAAAATAAATGCGTTTAAATGTAGACCAAAAAAAATTGAAGATTTTTAAATAAAAAAATGGTTGTTGTGCCTTACTCGACATAGATAGGTATAGTGTGTCGCTGACTTTTTTGTAGATATTTATAAGATCTACAATTATGTAGAACATTTTATGGTTCTATCTTTTATAGTTTAGGCAGCGTACGCAAAATAAGTAACTTTTCTGGTTGATTTTTTACACCTTGTGTCTGAAAAACCCAAATATTTTACGGAACGCTATTTTTTCCAAAATAAAATATAGCCTATGTTACTCAGTGATAATGTAGCTTTCTAATAAAAAAAGAATTATTAAAATCGGTCCAGTACTTTTTGAGTTTATTCATAACATACAAAAATACAAAAATACAAAAATACAAAAATACAAAAATACAAAGCTTTCCTCTTTATAATATTAGTGTAGACTACCTTATGTACGTAGACAATGCTTTGTTACAGGCAATAGTTACCATTTAACATCAGGTGGGCTATATGCTTGTTTTTTTTACTCAAGCAGTAGCATAAAAAAAACTCGAACGACTAAAAAACTGATGCTAAAAGCTCCTTAATCAAGTTATCTCGCATTCATGCCATATAGAATCTTAACGCAATGTAATAAAGCTCATTTACGTTGAAATTTTATTTAAGGTAACACAGGCATGTGTACAAAATTACACTTTCGCATAATGATTATTATTATGGTTGTAATTTGTACCACCGCCGCCGGTATCAACAAAATGGCCATCTAATTTATTATTTCACCTTTTCAGGGAAACTCGAAGTCTTTAAAATTTGGTTGTAAAATAAACAGATTTTCTTGGAAAAGTGGAGTTTGTGAATACGTAATTATGATAAATAGGCTGATGGTAAGTAATTGATGGTTGTAAATTAGTAAGGATTGTTTAGCTTTTACCTCGTGCGTGCCAAAGCGCTGATCACCTGACACAATGAGGAAAGACCTTCAAATAACGATTTGTTTTAATAAAGTATCAAAGATGGCGGTTGCAGGCGATAGAATTGGTATACAAGCAGAAAATTCTTTTGCGCCTCTTCTATAAGACGAGAAAATGAAATAGCACCACGATGTAATCCCCAAGCACGGTAGATATCCTGTAACATATCTAAGTACCAAGTAACTCGAGATTCTTCAAGGATGTCTAATGGGGATAGTCAAAGTCAAAGTCAAAAATCATTTATTCAGTAATATCAGGGATCATCTTGAAACGTCTTAAATCTAGGTGAATCTAAGCGCCAGTTCCTCGCGACTAAGCCTAGAAGAACCGGCAAGAAACTTACGGCTTGGTTCCTACCGTTTTTTTGTATGATCCTTTTACAAAGTAATAATAATCAGAGTACGATAGTCAGAGGTAAGTACGATAGTCAGAGGTAAGTCCAGATAGTACATTTGGTGCGTACCTACATTTTACAGTAGCTAGTATTTCATACATGACAGGTTACAAGACCATCGCCGCCATTAAATCATTAAAAAGCAAAATAATAAACTATTCATACCTCAAACAACCCCTTCGACGAAAACGAAGTAAAATTGATCAATTTTTCAAAGTAAACAGACATAATCGCTCAGTAAATGCACGCGATAAAATGTCGTGTAACGGGCGTCTACTCAGAAAAACTATGGACGTAATTTTGTACTATCGTTTTAAGTTACACTGCGGAGTAACTATGTGACCGTTCACCAATCAAGCTGTCACTGCTAAGCATGCCGTGCAGTGTAAATCAAAACGATTATATGAAAATTCATCTATCGTTTTTGCGAGTAGACATCCTGACTGCGATGTGTTTAAATCAAAGTCAAAGTCAAAAAGCATTTATTCAGTAATATCCGCAGGGATCATCTTGAAACGTCTTAAATTTAGGTGAATCTAAGCGCCAGTTCCTCGCGAAATCATCATCTTCAGCTTGTATATCTACAATTAGGTTTTTATTATTTTTATAGGTACAGTCAGCTGCATTAGAATGTATACAATTTGTAACTTTCGCAACGGTTTTAAAGCAAAACAATGAACTCTTATGCCTCAAACATAAAAAGTTATGACTGAAATAGTTGATGACCTCACTTATTTTTTGAATAATGGTCGTGTAAATATTTTGAACGCCGCTGTGAAACCATTTCAAAAGTAAAAAATTGTATACATTCTAATGCAGCTGACTGTACCTATAAAAAGAGTACAAGTACAAGAATAAAAACAAATTTAGAATAAAAACAAGTTTAGAATAAAAACAAGTTTTTTTATATGACTTGTTGAGGGAACAGACCGATGATACGAGAATTGAATCTCATGTAATTAGCTAAGAAAATTACACGCTGGAATCAATTAACTATAGCTATGGTAATTTTATCGTTTATTTTGATTGCTTCAGTTCTAAGGACAAAAATATTCCATAAATTATTCATTTACATACAGGAAAAAGCCTGGCCTGAAGCAAATACGAACGAATAAAAAATACCTGTCGTTTTTTTAATTTTACTTTCTGTGGTTGCTGATGAAACAAGCATGACCACCTGATGCTAAGTGTTACCCATCACAAAGCATTGTCTTGTAGGTCACGCACGTGCTTTACGATGCACTACTCTGCATCTACCAACCTGAGGTATACGCCTCATGTGCCTGTAATTTTATCAGTACCCACCCTTCTAACCGGAACACAGCAATGCGAGCATTACTGTTTGGCGGCAGAAATAAGTACGGTAGTCCTTCCCCGAACGAGCCTTTTTCACAAAACTCTCTCTCTACTACTACTAATAAATACGTTCTAGGTAAATACGTTTATTAAGTCAAAGGCCAAATTCAAAGGGTTTTATTATTAAATTATACCACGATAACATCAAAGCGACCTACTTTGATATCAATAAATCCAATGAGTTTAGGCGCCATCGTCAGGTTTACGCAACCAAGTTTACAAAAATCCTATACTAGGTATATAATAAACGCGAAAAATTGTAAGAATGGATGGATGTTTGTCCTCTCTTTCACGCTCTAACCAGTGGACCGATTTGGATGAAGTTTGGAATAGATATAGATTGTAACCTGGATTAAAATATAGGCTACTTTTTATTCCGAAAAAATAACGGAAACGAGAAAAAACTGCCACGCGGGCGAAGCTGCGGGCGGCCGCTAGTAGGTAATAAACTTATCGCACAAAGTAAAATCAAAGTCTTTAATAATTATCTTTGTCCTGACTGACTGACTAACATACCATATACAACGCATATCATCAGAAAATATTTGACAGTAAATACTGAACTTTTCTGAGCTCTTAGTGAAGGGTTCGTCCGGAGAAGTACTACCACATTTCCGCCGTCAAGCAGCTTGCTGTGTTCCGGTTGTGGGTGTCAGTGAAATTACAGGTATAGAAAGCTTAATACCTGTATGCCTCAGGTTGATAGACGCAGAGCAGTCGCGAGCAAATCGTATGCTAGACAGAAATTTGACAGATCAGAAAATCGGAATACATTCATGACGACGATCGGTTAAACCGTTCAATCGTCTTCTGACATCCTGAGCTGTCAAATTTTTGTCTGACATCTCCATCAAACAGCAAAGTTCAGTCTGTCAGATTCCTTACCATCTACGGGGTCTAATAAAAAATGTATGTGGCGAAAGCCAACGTGCGCATCCGAAATTTTCTGACAGACTTTTTCTGATAATCTACTGCCGGCCTAAACCGTTGGTTTTTGTAAACGGGCCGGATATTTTAGGTTATAAAGTCTGTGTTTATTGAGTACCCTCTTTTATGTATGTCGTTTTGCAAGTTATACATCGAAATCGGACATGGAATCGGTGTTTTCTGGAAAAAACTTTCTAGTAAGAACCAAGCCATTTGTTTCTTGCCTAGTCCCTGAATATTTCTGAATAAATGTCTGTGACTTTGAACTTTATTAACATTAATATAACACCTTGAATTTTATAGCGGGTTTTTCGAGAACAGTCTGGATTCCATACAAAAACACTAGTAGGATACCACATTTTTTATTTGTGTCTTAGAACGCAGTAATCAGATTTGTATTAGCATTTTTGTGTGTTTTTTGATAATAAAATAGTGACCCTGCCAATAAAATAGTGAGTGGTGATTCAGTCTACTAATACTTAAGTATTGTTGATCAGCAGAGATGTTAGAGTTTAAAGCTAAATTAGACACAGAACATGCGAAAACATCATAAATATTTAATCATGTGAGACGGCCCTGGCAGTGAGGTATCCATTTAACGTCAATGTCAAGGAATTCCATCGCATTTTTGGTGTAAGAATAAACTTGGTATTCCTTTTATATAGGTTTTTTAGGTTGAAACCTGACTTTTTGTATTTATTTTTACCCGGCTGGTGGAGGTGTACTAAGGAATTCCTGAAATTCAACCCCTACAGCGGGCGAAGTTGTACGCGTTCCGCTAGTATCAAAATAGCTACACGTAGATGAACTCCAAAGAATTCTCTAGCACCTAATAATAAAATAGAACAAACCGAAACTTTTCTTCATCACGTAGCGCAGTGCCTTGGAATTTTAAATGCGACCTTAGGCCGTCACTCAAACCTTTTAATGGATTTTCAATCAGCCCCGAAAACAAATTAAACTCCTTTATCCTACTAATCCAGGGGGGTTCGACCTCGATGACCACCAAGAGCGGGTCTTTAGGCCCAGCAAAATAAGGTAAGGATAATCTCAAACAACAATAAAAAAATTACCGAATGTCAAAATTATATTTTGCAGAGCCCTTAGTGCATGTTTTTTGATTGATTATTATTTATTAAAAATTACAAATAAGTTTTGAATAAAATATAGCATAATTTTTGTCAGGCATGAGTAAATCTCTCGCAAAACATGATTCTATTGGGACTCCCTCGCTGCCACTCTAGGTTCGTTTAAAGAATATTTTTTTGCTCCAGATCCAATTTGCCCTCATTGATAAATATACCGTTTTTTGGTCATTATTAGTTTTGTTTGTTTTTTGCTATTGTGACGCAACATAAAGATCATTATTATTTATTTTATTTCTTGGACATTTTACACAACAGCATCTAGCCCCAAACTAAGCATAGCTTGTACTATGGGAACCAGATGACTGATAGAATACTTATATACTGTTTTTTTGTAAATACATACTTAAAATATAATATAACACCCAGACAGAGAACAAACATCTATGTTCATCACACAAATGTTTGTTCTCGGTGGAGATCGAACCCACCACCTACAGCACAGAAGGCAGAGCAGTAGTAGTAGTAGATTAGTAGTAGTAGAGTTCTTAGTGAAGGGCTCGTCCGGGGAAGTACTACCACCATGCCTATTTCTGCCGCCAAGCAGCTTGCTGTGTTCCGGTTTGAAAGGTGTGGGTGCCGGTGAAATGACAGGCACATGGGGCTTAACACCTTTACGCCTCAGGTTGATGGACGCAGAGCAGTGTATTGTAGGGCACGTTTCTAACTAACGTGACCTACAAGGCAATGTTTTGTTATAGGCGATGGTAACCACTTGACATCAGGTGGGCCATATGCTTGTTCCATCAGCAAATTGTATAAAAAAAAACTACTAACTGAGCTGAGAGGCCAGTCATTATGTGTTGTTTATAACAAGCCTATGATATTACCAAGTCCTGGTGAATTACTCCAGTAAATGAGGTATACAATATTGTTGAACAAAACTACAACTCCACTAAGATGCAAACATTTATCAAAGTTTCTCACAGTCTAATGCCTGCGGTAGTTTTCCCACTGAGTACACTGACCTGTTTCTCATCATCACTATAGTTCAGGAACCCATTTCATGATTACCTACGTCATGTAATACATGACTATATAAAAGTAGTGTATAAGTGCATATCAATTTTATTGTCATAACATATTATTTATACGAGTGTGAGTACCCACACAAACCGTATGCGGTTTATAGGGTACAATAGTTAAGTAAAACTGTACTTAAATATAATGTTGAATAAATAAATAAAAAAAAAAACAGTTTAATGCAAAATAGAGGCAAACAATTTGTACAATAAAGTGCTCAAATATTGTTATTTTTATTTAATGCTTTGTAACATGGTAATAAAAAAATACATTATATTTAAAATCTTGTGTTGCGGAAGTGAGTGATAAATAGTCAAAAACGTTTTGCATCGTAAAAGAAACTGTGTTGGGTGTAAATACATGGACAGGATATCTACCGTGCTTAAGGATTAAAGTCTTGATGCTATTTATTTATTTTTTATTTACTTTCGCTTCAAGTAGATTTACACTTTTTTTCTTAGAGCTCTCGTTGCTTGATGTAAATTATTCATCTGTAGCTCCCGAACTAGAGTCGGTCACGTGACTGGAAAAGGGTGACCTAATTACTATGTCAGGTGCACACTGGCCCTAATTGTATTTAATAATTAAGAAGATTTGCTTCGCCATTCAAAGTTATTTTGTAATTATTCGTACAGGGTAGTGAAAACAGTCTCTAAAGACAGGGATTTCAAGGGTGTGCTAGTGATATTTAAAACACGTGTTTAAATCAGGTAATGTTGTTTCATTTCATTTATTTTTATTCCAGTAAGATAACATTTAAGATACACTTGGAAATGTCAAAAAAAAAATACAATAAAATGTCAAACACAAAAATTAAATTAGGAAACAAAAGAACTAAATTTAAATTAATTAAATCACAAAAAAACCAACGAGAAAAAAAAAATAGATTAGGTACATCACAGTACAGAGTAGAGCAAACCATAATTTTACCATAATATAATGTGTAATGGTTATCACTTTTTTAACACGATTTTTTGGTGAAACAATTTATTGGCCCACCTGATCTTAAGTGGTAGCCATCAGCTGTACCAAAGCAGGTCACGCAAATAATAAACGTACCCTGCGATGTACTACCATGGCTGTTATTTCACCAGAATTCACACCATTTCAGCTGGAACACATTAAGGGCGATTTCGCGCCGCATAAACACGCCCTTACAAACGCAAAGTGGTAATACTTTCTCGGATGAGCCTTTCACTAAAAGTGGTAACTTAGTAGTTTTTAGTAGTAGTAGAGCTCTTGGTGAAGGGCTCGTCCGGGGAAGTACTACCACCATGCCTATTTCTGCCGCCAAGCAGCTTGCTGTGTTCCGGTTTGAAGGGTGTTGGTGTCGGTGTAATTACAGCCACACGAGGCTTAACACCTATATGCCTCAGGTTGATGGACGCAGAGTAGTGCATTGTAGGGCACGTTAACGAGCGTGACCAGCGAGGCAATGCTCTATAGGTAAAGGTAACTACTTAACATCAGGTGCGCCATTTGCTTGTTTCATCAGCAAGTCACACAACAAAAAAACTACTATTTAAATTATTCTTTTTAAACTGGATTCTTTTTTTATTTGTTAACAGATATTTTGTCTGTCCATGGTTCGATTGTTCCAGAACTTTCTTGAACAGAATGGAGTATTGTTCTAAAGATTAGGGAAAGTAATTAAGACGTTTTCGTTTCAATTGCCTTTTTCAGAGGCAGTCGTTATGAGGCATAAACGTTAAAACCAGTTAGGGTAATGCACTAAGTGACCTACTTTGAACGAATTTGAAATGAAAGAATAAATGGATGAAAAACACTTTTATACTAAAATCAGGTCATATTTCTTTACTGACCTTGACATGGCTTACAGGTTTTATCAGTAAACCTTTTTGGGCACCAAGACTCAGTATTCCTTAGTCTTAGCCTAGATTTTACCCTTTTAATAGCCTGTGCTGTTATTTGAAATTATAAAAATAATAAGGGGAAGTACTACCAACTTGCCTATTTCTACCGCCAAGCAGCTTGCTATGTTTTGGTTTTAAGTGGGCGTTAGAGCAATTCTAATAGGTTAGTGATCGCAGAGCAGTGCATTGTAGAGTACGTTCCTAACAATCGTGACTTGTTAGGCAATTGTTATAAGCTATGGTAACCACTTAACATCGGGAGGGGGGACATCTAGTTCTATCAGTAAGCCGTATAAAAAAACCGACCAAGTGCGAGTCGGACTCGCGCACGAAGGGTTCCGTACCATTATCTATGAAAAAAACGGCAAAAAAACACATTTGGTGTATGAGAGCGTCCTTAAATATTTATTTTACTCTGTTTTTTAGTATTTGCTGTTATAGCGGCAGCAGAAATACATAATCTGTGAAAATTTCAACTCTCTAATTATCACGGTTCATGAGGTACAGCCTGGTGACAGACGGACAGAAAAACAGCGGAGTCTTAGTAATAGGGTCCCGTTTTACCCTATGGGTACGGAACCCTAAAAACAAGATTTTTTTCCTACAACTCAGAAGAAAACCCAAAAAATACAGAAATGTAGGAACAATTTAGTGGTTGAAAATACATAAAAATAAGCTACTTCTGAAGATATTCCGAGTCTATTTATATGTACAAACCTAAATCAATTACAAACTATCAGTGATTCCGATGTTTTTCACAAAGCTCCCTTGACGAAGCCTTCAAATAAATACTTGTCCGTTTACTCGGAAAACTGTTGGAAAAACCTCTTGTAACTTAGAAAATAATGCGCGGGAAATTAATCAGATATTTTTTAGGCTAAACTATTTTAAAGAACATTTTGCTAGTCAAAAAGTTTGGAAGGGTTTTATCGCGGTTCTTAATAAGTTCAAAGGTAAATAAGTCGCATAAAAAACTACCAAAAGAATTATGTTTACTCCATATTTCTTGCAAATTTTGTCTTGAAAGGAGCTTTTATTTCATCATCATCATCATCATCTTCCTGCCCTTATCCCACTTTAAGTGGGGTCGGCAATACATGTTCTTTTCTTCCACTCCCCTCTATCAGCCGTCATATCTGTACTCACTCCTTTCTTATCCATGTCATCTTTCACACAATTCATCCATCTTTTCTTTGGCCTAGGTACCTCTACCCACATATCCATCAACATTCATGTTCATCGCTCTCCTGGTTACATGACTTTCATCCCTCTTCATGACATGCCCTTATTATGCCATTTATTTATAATATTAAAAACCTCACCATTAAAAAGAAAAAATACCAAGTTAAAGTATTGCCAGTAACCGAAATGGTAGTACTTACTCTAAAATGTAAAGAAAAACTGTTCAAAAGCGAGTTGGACTCGCGCAACAAGGGTTCCGTACCATTATAACTATCTATAGTAAAAACGGCAAATAAAATTACGTTTGTTGTATGAGAGCCCTCTTAAATTATTTATTTTATTTCGTTTTTAAGTATTTGTTGTTATATCGGCAACAGAAATACATTATTTTTGAAAATTTCAACTCTCTAACTATTATGGTTCATGAGATACAGCCTGGTGATAGACGGACAGACAGACAGACAGCGGAGTCTTAGTAATAGGGTCCGGTAGTGCCGGTAAAATTACAGGCACACGAGGCTTAATACCTGTATGCATCAGGTCGATGAATGCAGAGCATTGCATTGTAGGGCACGTTCCTTACAAGACCTGGAAGCAATGCTTTAGTATAATGGTAATAATAATAATGCTGGACAATCCACACAGCATCATCTAGCCCCAAGGTTAGAAGAGCTTGTGTTATGGGTACTAGATGACTGATACATTTCATACATAGAAAATACCTAGAACACCCGGAATAAATATTTGCAGATTGTACAAACATTTATCGAGAATCGAACCCGCAACCTCCTGCGTCGCAGGCGGACATTTGCCCGCCGCGCCACATCGGTCGTCTAGGTGATCTAGGTTTAGGTCTTTGTTCGTGATCTCCACTTCACCATTATTGAATGATGTCTTACCCTCACAACTCAATTAAACCATTCTTATAATTTCCTATATTATCTTAGGCTGTCCATTGAGAGAACTGCTGCCTAATTGAGTACTTACCCAAGCTGGTACCCTTCTCTTGCTAATTTCCTTAGCACCACTTTAAGTTTCACTGGAGAGTTGGTAAAAAACTGAATAGAAACTATTCGAGTAAGTTTGAACGTTCCTGGCAAGCACTTGAAAATAAATGTTCAAGATTAATTTTAGCGAGTTCAAGAAAATTAATTTTAGAAATCAATATGTCTATCTAGAATATTTATTTTATTAATTTGGTTCAACTTTACTTTGAAGTAAGGTTTTCTAGAAAATATATTTTTTCTTCGGTAATGTTATTTTTAAATATTTCTTCTAAATGAGTCGTCATTTGCAGTAAGGTTTCATCTTATATCAATAGAAAGCTTATTAAAATAACTTCTATACTTAGATATGAAATATCATATAGATAACTAGTGGAAATGCCCGTGGCTTTGTCTGCATTAGCTATTTTCATACAAACTTAATAGCACCGCTTAATAGGGGTTAAATTTCAGAATTATCTTTTTTAATACACCATTACGTTTCAAAAGAATTTGGAAACTTGAAGTCTATCCGACCAGTGAATTAGGCTGTACGTTGCATATACATCAGCTCACGTGAAGTTATTTTCATACAAACTTAAACTCAAATAACTTACTACGAATGTATATAATAGCTTAAATTGTAATAGTTATAAGATACGCCCAAAAAATCTAAAAATGTAACCTGTCAAAGTAAATCCAAAAATAGCAACATTCTACAGCGTCCAGGGCCCGTAAAACCATTTAACCACGCCTGTATCTCCGAGATAGAGGCCCCGATATATCCATAATAAGGGTCTTTTAGGCCCTACATATTTTCCCTTATCCTTGTCATATCTAAGCAATAATCTATGTTACGTAATAACTAGGGTCACAGATTCTATAACAGAGTGTGTGCAAATATCTCACTTAAATTATATTTTCATACTTTTGTGAATGAAGAGTTTATGTTTTGATATTTGGGTGTTCATGACTGTGGGTAGATAAGTACCTTAGTACACTTTTTCTGACTTTACAGGGGTGAGGGGCGTGAAACCCGGGAGGGGGGGGGGGGGGTCTCATATCTCTATACAAATTCGTAAAAACATAGCATATTGTTGATTTGACATATTTCGAGATCTTTCTTCAAATATTTCATTACATGTGAATCGAAAAACAAAATTACCCGCCTGCCCTGTATTTTTCATAGAGAGTGCTCTTAGTGAAATAATTTACCTTTACAATAAGGTCTAGACCGATTTGGATAAAACTTTGAATAATAATAAATGTATTTGATATCTTGATTATGTCTTTGATATCTTTATTAGTATCATACAAACCGCGGAATAACATAAGAAATGATTACATTAGAGGAAGTTTGAGAGTGGCGCCAGTGACTGAAAAAATGAGAAGCAATAGGTTAGCATAGCATGGACATGTCATGTGAAGAGAAGAATGTCATTTTACGAGAAGAGTGTTAGACATGAATGTGGATACATGTAGAGGTAGGCCAAAGTAAAGACGGATGGATTGTGTGAGAGATGGTATGGGTAAAAAAGGAGTTACTACAGAGTTGACGAATGATAGAGGGAAATGGGGGGAAAAAACCCTGTGTTACCGACCCCACGTAAAGAGGGATAAGGGCAGGAAAAATATGAAATCATGGCAAAACTGCGGACGGAAATGTATTACATAATCAAATTATTGTATGTGCATGAACTGACTCTCCAAGTTTGCAATAACAGTTTATTTATTTTGCTGTAAGTATTTACATCTATACTAATATACATATTATTATCTCTACACTTGGTCATCCACATGCATATACCTCCAAAAATCCTCAAACAGTCAAGATTTCAACTACTTTCAACCCTTAGTTTAGCTATATTAAATCTAAAGTGACCGTAATAAAACTCATTTTATACTGCAAGCAGTTTCAAAGAGACTTGACCGCTTTGGTCCCAAAAATATTTGACATGAAAGAGGGAATATCTGGATTAAACGTTTGTTTTGCAAATAATTTTATGGATAAGCTAGAAAAGGTATTTGTCATGTAAATTTTGTTTGTCGTGTCGTAAAACATTTGTTTTCTAGACGAATGTAGTCAACGAATGCCAGTGGCTTAGGAAAAACAAAACATCAAATCATCATCGAGCGGGTAATGGCTGGAAATTTTCTACGAAAATATATTTTTACGATTTTGTAATATTGGAAAGAAGAAAGAAAATACATTTAGCTTGGACATGCAAACAGATCAAAGACAATCTAACACAGTAAAATAGGATTATTAGGTTGGTGCTGGTAAATAAATAATAATTAAATATTGACAAACATTCACTCAACACCCTACAGCCCCAAACTAAGCAAAACCTGTACTATGGGAACAAGATAGCTGATATAACACTTCAAGTAGAGTCTTATGTAAAGCGACGCTGATTACTTGGAACATCAAAGTGTTACAAACTTAAATATTTGGAAGTGTTATAAAAATTATAATTATATATTTATTATGAAAACCATGGTCGGTCTTAGTGATACGATAAAGTTAAACTAACAACACAGTGCGGTGAGCACTAACCTTTATTTTCTGAAAACAAACCAACACAAGCTGTTGTAGACACAGCCTTCATGAAAAAGTTAGGCATACATACCTGTAAATTTCTCGCGACAAAGCGTTTACATATACATACAAACATACCATACGATGCTGTCATCATCAGAGTGAACATAAACAACGCGGCTTACACAATCTAAATGCAAGTATGAACAATACACCTGTGCGGTATGAACTTCTTATCCTACAAGTTTTGTTTTATTTTAACCTCTATATCAAGCTGACGGTTATTGTATGAATTCATGACAAAAATGGTGTGAATCAAGATTTTTATCGTTTGTACAAATTAGGAATTTTACAATCGGTTCGGGAAAGGAACTTAAAGCATGCAAGTGTTAAGAGGCGTGTACCTTTAATTTAATCAATCGTGACAAGAACACATCCTAAACATATGTTCAAAGGATAGCCATAGCATGTAAGCCTGACACACGTCACAGCAAGCAACGTATTTATTATAGTTATAGAATATGTAATCATATTAGTTTTAAGGTATTAAAGTTTAACTTTGAGCCAATGTTTTAGTAAGAACATAATTTTAATTAAATGATTTACTGTTATTATTATTAGCGAAACGCGCATGACTTCGCCCGCGTGAAGTTATTTTCATACAAACTTCAACCCCCGCTGTACCCGGTGGGGGGTTGAATTTTCGGAATTCCTATCTTAGTATACTTTTACGCACCAAGACAAATATACCCTGACAATTACATGTCTCTACGGTCAGCAGCTTAGGCTGTACGTTGTCTATATCAGTCAGGCTAAAGATTCTTATAATTGGTATAGATATCATTTACACACACATTTTTTTAAACAGTTACACATTTTATAAAACCTACGATTTTTTATAAGAACTACTAAATATTTTTTTTTATAAAAAACGAGAAAAAATATCTCACTTTCTCTTTGCGGTCTATGAGTGAGTATAGTGTTATTACTCTCAGAACCGTGGCCTACTTTCTGCCTCACAAGGTATTTCAATGCTCTACGTACGGTCAGAATATCTGTTTTTAGGCTTTAACAAGTCGTGCTGAAAAATGGATGATGCTTTCATCGTTTTACTGGCTGGCAGAATGTAGATACATTTTATGTTACGATTTGCATATTTCAGTGCGAGTTTAGATGACAGAATGCCTTTTCAAACATGGACAGTATTTCAAGGTTGTAGAGACTGTATTTCAAGGTTGTAGATGCTGCAGGTCTACTCTTAAAAACGTTCGTATTGCCGTTTTGTAATAGACTGCGGGGCAACTCGGTAGCCATCAAAAATCAAGTTGTCGCTGTCTGGCATGCCGCGCAGTGTAACTCAAAACGACATTACGAAACTTCGTTTATCGTTTCTAAGAGTAGACCTACTGAATTCAGGTCATAAAACTGTACTTAATCCACGGATACGGGTTAGAAGTTCTATATTATATTAATATTTTAAGGTATTTTTTATACAATTTGCTGATAGAACAAGCATACAGCCCACCTGGTGTTAAGTGGTTACTATCGCCTATAACAAAGCATTGCCTTGTATGTCACGTTCGTAAGGAATGCAACCTACAATACACTGCTCTGCGCCATCAATCTGAGGTAATACAGATGTGAAGCCTCATGTGCCTGTAATTTCACTAGCACCCTTCAAACCGGAACACTGCAGCTTGGTTGCAGTAATAGGCATGGTGGTAGTACTTCCCCGGACGAGCCCGTCTCTAAGATATCTACTACTTAGCACTTTTGAAACTAGATGGCGCCGTGTGAGATTCCACCTGTATTATATTTATTTGGTTCAGTATAGATATCTCAATCATAGAAACCTTTGAACCAATCCAATGCTAAAAATAACGGTACTACCAAGGTTTCGTTAGATTTGTTATTTCCCTTCTGATTGCTTATTGGTAGCTCTTGTGTTGACAGAGTATATTTTGAGGAGGAGCAATTTTCTCTGAAGCCAAACACAAACGTTTAATATTCACAAAACAAAGCAGTCCCAGCTCTGGAAACGCAAACGTCAAGAAAAATGTTAGAAAATTACTCTTTTGAAAGAAGATACTTCTTTCGCCTCTTTGATTTCTTTTACGAAGTTCACACGGCCAGAATTTTTTAAGGCATTCAGACGTCACACGACGTAACTACCTACTTACTATTCTATTGTAAGTATTAATAATACTAATGCTAAACAATCCACACAACATCATTTAGCCCCAAGCTAAGCAGAGCTTCTGTTATGGGTACTAGATGACTGATATACTTACTTAAAACAATATATTTCATATATTTTTTATTATGTATAGAAAATACCCAGAACATCCGGAATAAATATTTGCAGATCGTACAAACATTTATCCCAAGGCGGGAATATTATTATTATTAACCTTCTGCGTCGCAGGCGGACATTCACCCGCCGCGCCACATCGGTCGTCATTCGTCATCATCAGTATTGTAAGTATGTTTTGAATAAAAAAAAACAATCAATCCTATCATCTATAGCTCTTTCAATCTTGGAAACTGCAGGTAAGGGCCTCGGATGTGTTATTCATCGCCCTATCATCACGGTCACGGAGCGCAGCTGTGGTTGACTTCCTGGCTCACAGGCGGCTCCTTCGGGCTTTTCACTGACCGAGATACTGCGAGGTATGCGTGTGCTGCCTTATCTTGGTATGACATGGGCTACCTCTTAAATCTGGTAAAAAAAACATACTGCCGACTTGACTTGACGGTTTTTGAAGTAATACTTATGCGACTTCCAACAAGGTTGCGTTAAACGTTGAACACTACCATGGAGGAGGTATGAAAGCACTGTTCTTTCTCTCTTTCTCTCATAGCCAGTTACGTTTAGAAGTTTTACTTCAGTCGTGTGGTCTAAGTCTAAAGTACACTCGTTTTTATATCTTAATTTACTCACTTGACATTGACAAGATCATCCAAGATGACAGAAACCAATACCTGAAATAAAAAAGAACTTTACAACATGATTGACATAAAAACAAAGAAATTTCTTGCAATTATCAATCAAGTATAATATGCCAAAAGTAAGTAAAAACCCCAAACTTAGCAAACCCTGTACTATAGGAACCACTTATCTTTTAGAATACTTGTGTGTTTTTTTTGTAAATAGGGGAAGTACTACCACCGTACCTATTTCTGTTACCAAGCAGTGATGCCCGCATTGCTTTGTTCCGGATTAAAGGGTGTGGGTGCCGGTGATATTACCAGGCACATGAGGTATGCCTTAGTTTGCTACGCGCAGAGGAGTGTATTGTATGGCACGTACTTAACAGGCGTAACCTGCAAATGACTGTTCTACCAGCAGCATCATAAAAAAAATGTCCAACAATTTTTTTACATCTGTCTTGTTTGTATATTTGTTTATATCTGTCCTAAGAAAACTTGGCGGGAGAGGATGAGTGCTCATTATATAATAATAATAATGCTGGACAATCCACACAGCATCATCTAGCCCCAAGCTAAGCTGAGCTTGTGTTATGGGTACTAGATGACTGGTTTACTTAATACATTACGTAGATAGATATTTTTATTATACATATTAGAAAATACCCAGAACACCCGGAATAAATATTTGCAGATCGTACAAACATTTATCCCAAGGCGGGAATCGAACCCGCAACCTCCTGCGTCACAGGCAGACATTTGCCCGCCGCGCCACATCGGTCGTCATATGGATCTAGTTTTAACATAGGTAATATTTAAGGTATACCTATGTATAGTATAATCTGTGTGTCTATAAGTCATGGTAGACCCATTGTTAGTCAAAGATAGACAAAAAAACACGTATAACAAAATACCTCTCGTTTGCCGTATGAACGTCTCCGCAACCTCCATTTGGCCTGAGCAAAGATAAATCGGTAACAATTGAATTTTCCACATCGAGTTTTTGTCTTCCCGCACAATGAGACGGAGACAGTAATCAAAAATGAATCGTCTGCAAATATAAGGGGTTCCGTAGGTTTTAATTACACATTACTGTTTAAGAAAGCTTTAGGTAGGTATATAGTATTTTCTTGATATTCAGCCTTCTCTGGTTTTTGTCATGTCAGGTCGTTGCTAAGTATACTGACTCTAAAAGTAAGTTTTATATTCTTATATGACGTGCTGTGGCGTAAATGTATTTTTCAAGCAGGAAAATCCATTGTTACACTTTCGGATTCAATACCTACGACCTTCGGATCAAAAGGCAGGCTCGCTTCCACTTGACCACTGGTGCTATCGGTGGTTTTCTTTTATGCTACTGCTTGTGGAAGCACATGGTTCACCTGATGTTAAGTGGTAACCATCACTTATAACAAAACATTGCCTTGTGCGACACCCACACTTTTCACACCAGAACCCAGCAATGCAAGTACCACTGCTTGGCGGCAAAAATAGCTCAAGAGCTTTACTAGATGCTGAAGATGTGACGATTAAAGAAAATCCAAAGTACGAATTATTCATAGTAGACATAAAGATTTACCCCAGAGCTTTCTAAAAATCTGAAATCTTCTAAGAACTTCTACCATTGAATTCAGCTTTCATCCCTCGCAATAAAGAAGCCCCTTGGGTCATCCCGAAACACAGAATAAGTTATAGTATTCAAGTATGGAAACCTTCCTGTAACACGAAGAAGGACGTATGTTAGAACCTATTGCAGACAAGCAAGGAATTTTATATCTTAAAGTAAACAGCTAACAGCTCAACTTCAATTTACAAGATGAGACATGAAAAGCTTGTGGAGAATTTTTTGATTCAAGTTACAGAGAATACTGTATTGAATAATGTATGCGATAAAGTTCAATTTCGATTGCAAGTTTTCCTAGTACCAATTCGCTCAAGGTCACAACTTTGCTTTACAGAACCCCAAAAATCCTTCAGATTCCGAAGAAATGTTGCAGAATTGAATGGTTACCGCGTGAATGCGCCTTTCATGGGCAACCGACCACGTTATCTGACTATAGAACCTAAATAAATCGAGTTAAGACATAAATTTACTTACATGACCTCGTTTTGGCCCTCCTACTTTGGGGTTGAATAAAGATAGATTATGTTCATGGAATTTTTGTTTTTAAATGGTAAAAAGTAGACGTTTACAATGTCGGACGTAACGTATAGGACGTTGCTAAAAACGATTCAAATTAATTTAAATACTGACATACCAGGTAAAATAACAGGTACACAAGGCTTAACACCTGTTTGACATCATGCCTACAGCTTCATTCTACCATCGCACTGCTCGTCATAGGCAGGGAGTTCATCCTCACACCTTGGAACCTGGGTGGTCGCACACCGTTCGGTTTCAGAGGAACTTCCTCCCGCGAACACTCAGGCTGTGGAATCTTCCTGCTGAGGTTTTCCCTAAGGACTATAGTATGGGGTTCTTCAAAAATGGTGTTTTAAAATTTTTAAAGGGTCGGCAACGCGCTTGTGATTTCTCTGGTGTTGCAGGCGTCCATAGGCTACGGTAACTGCTTTCCATCAGGTAGCCCGTAAGCTTGTTATAGGTGATGGTAACCATTAAAGATCAGGTTGGCCATTTGCTTGTTCCATCAGCGAGTTTTATATGGCTTGCTGTCAATACTTGGTTGGCCACATGGTTGGCCAGTATGTGGTGGCTCCAACAATTCCCTCAAATATATGGTAGGACTAGTCTATGGACCCAGCAGTGGAATTATTCAAACTGATAGCGAAAAAGAAAGAGAACATTGACTACAAATTTTCTCTTGAGCCTTATTCAAAGGCAAACCACATTTAAAATTATTTAGCTAGCTAAAACACATAACTTTGAATCAAAATGAAGAAACTTGATTATAATCTAAACTAATTAACTTAAATTCCAAAATCAAGTATTCGAAAGTACAATATGGCTCGTTTTGAAGAAGGGCATTGCACCTAAGACTATAGTTTTTTAAAACCAAGGAGCGTAAAATGACGACCGTCGACAAAGCATTCAGGTTGATTCGACTAATACCCGATTCTAATAGCCAACGAGCGTCTGATATTATACCTTCTTAGTTGTTATATTGCTTACCTGCACTATTGAAACCACAATGTTTTTATATTTTCCCGAAATGTATGTCCTCGAGTGGTATTTGAACCCACAACCCTCCCCACAATACAAAGATGCACTAGCTAACTGCGCTACCGAGAGTTTTTTTTTTTTTTTTTAGCATCATCTAGCCCCAAGCTAAGCAGAGCTTGTGTTATGGGTACCAGATGATTGATATACTTAATACAATACATTACATGTATAGATATTTTTTATTATACATAGAAAACACCCAGAACACCCGGAATAAATATTTGCAGATCGTACAAACCTTTATCCCAAGGCGGGAATCGAACCCGCAACCTCTTGCATCGCAAGCGGACATTGGCCCGCCGCACCACATCGGTCGTCAAGTTCAATTGATCTCGAAGAAGTATTTTTTTTTATTGTTTATCGTCAAAACTGTAGATGGGGCCGCTGTCGTATTATAAAATATCCCGAGGTTTGTGGGTTCAAATCTCACTCAAACAATAGTTTTTGGGATAAATTAAAAAAAACTTGAGAAGATAATTAACGTAAATACGTATAAATACGTAAATACGTATTTAAATTATGGATTTATGAATGTGAATCTGAACTAAAAAAAAAAAGTTTAATAAATAAAAAAAACTGCGTATTTGTATAGGTTTTGATAAAAATACCACAGATTTCACAGTCTCTGCTATATTACGGCCGTAGAATTCCTACTTTTGGAAATCCAGAGCTTCTTATCTGTACGCCTTCTCAACGAGAATTTAATATAAGTGGAGGGAACGCTTTTAGTGAAATTGCACGAGAGATAGCAAAGTGACTCCTACATATAGTTTATTTTCTCACTCACATGAGCACCCATGTGAGCATCTAAGTGAGGTACCCACGTGAGTACTAAACAGCAAATATGACAGCCGTAAGAGGGAAGCATTTGCACGTGACGTTAGTGGACTGCGTGTTGAGATTTCGGCCGCACTTACGCTGAAAACAGTTTTACAAGTTTGCGTTTGTGTAGTATCTAATAAAAACACCGCAAAATGAGAATTTTCCTATTTTAAAAACTCAAAGGCTTGTAAACTTGATGTTAGGCTAATAATTTTAAATTTATTCAGGTGTGTAACAGACCAATAAATATTATTAGTACCATTCCACCACTTAAAGGAGTAAGAGTAAGAGTAAGAATAAGAGTCATTTATTGTAAAACTGTGTACAAAAGATCTTAGAACTAGGTACATACATAGGTATAACCAACTAGTGTCAACAGCCTACCCATTTCGGGCGTACAATATAAGGTAAGTAGTATAAATCCCTATAATAATCTAAATAATCTAGGCATATTCTTAAGCGCTGACATTTCAAATTAATTTAGATTAAGGGATTGCCTTTAAGTCCAAAAAATTGTATATGTGCAACTCCTAATTTTTACTATTTATCTAGTCGGTCAAAATGTTACGTCGACCTAATTTAAACTAAGTGTTACGCATTTTTTCAAAAATGCATTTACACAAAATTTAGTGTAATCATCTTATAGCTAAATATTTACCATATGAAATTTACAAACAGGAACAAAAAAGTTATTTTTATTTACAGTATAGTTATAAACTTATACCCATGAGGTACAAGAGTGTTTTTTAGTGCGTGTAATTTTTTTTACTGCTGACTAAGTCACGCATGATGTTAGATAAAACGGGTAGTAGCCGCTGTGACTAGTTTGAGTAAGCTGGTACCGACACCGAAAACCAGAACCGACAAACCTGTTTTTAATGTAAATATTACTTTTTCCGACACGTTTTTTGAGAGCGACATTTTTCAAGATTATCATGACATGTGAGTATCTCACCTAGACAATTTGTCTTGGCACTTGGGTATTCCGCCAGCGGGTCTAGCTGCCAAGAGTTTAGCTATTCTAGGTTATGACTTGAGCTAAAAATGCATAGCTATTTTACTTGAAGGTTGGTGATATATTTTCTTATTTTGTTTAACCTTACATTAGTCCTTACTATTCTACTACTAAGCTGAAGTTATTTCAATACGGACTAGTGGAAATACGCGAAATCAATTCCGGAAATTCGTGTTATAGTACATCCTTTAGAACATAAACAAATGCTTGAAAATTTCAAGTATCTACGACCAGCTTTTTAGGCTGTAGGTATGTTATTTCATATATCAGTCAGCCACACAGTGGTGTATATATAGATAAAATATAACGATTTCAACATCTGGACCATCGTCTTAACATACTGAGTCTTGTCCAATGATAAAATGAGGAAAAACTTTACTTAGTTAACTAAGGCACGGGTTTTTCGCGATGTTTTTCTTTACAGTTGAACTGAGGCCGCTTTCGTATTTTTTTAGAGTTCTGACGATATCGAAACAAGAATTTGTTAAGTGAAATTGGACCTGTCTGATATGTTAGACTCAAAGAATTCCATTTAATTTTGGAGATAGATACGAATCGATCAAAACTAGAATTTGTTGATATTTTGGTACGACAGACGAGCTTGGTAATTCTGGGTATAAAATCTTGATGCCTTGTAGGCATTAAGATTTACTCACTGACTCGTTCATAACGAAATTTGACACAATTCGTTATTTTTTAAAAGATAAAGCAATCACAAAGAAACTATATTTGTACTGACTCGTACCTAAGGAGGTTGAAAATGGGTGCCAATTTTTATACGCAAACTAAAACATGAGCAAAGATGTTTTAACCCAAACTGATACGATATTCGTGCAAAAGCATATTGAATTTATATGTTAAATTTTATGCGGCCAGTACTCAAAAATCATGGATTTAATAAAATATTCAGTTGAAAATGGATGTGCCGTTATTTTATTATGTGACGATTTTGTCGCAGTCGAAATATTTTGACGGGACAAAGCGGAACGACTGTGGTATTTTTTTATTTCTGGTTTAAGAAATTATATTGATGTATGTTACTTCATGCATTTGATACCTAATACCAGTAAAAAAACAAGGTAAATACTAAAAAACTAAGTTATGGTATTTGTCTTTAAGAGAAGAGTGAATGGGTATCTTTTAGGTAAGTGTGCTACACCGTCAACCGCATCATCACTTAACATCAGGTGAGATTGCGGTCAAACGTTTATCTGTAAACCGTAAAAAATAAATAAATCGAAGTATGCATTTACAAAAAATAGTATAAGTTTAACAATTCTTTCAATTACTTGGCTCTAGTACTTGGCTAATAGTACAAGTTTTGCATGGTTTGGCAAAACAAACTAAGGAATTTTAAAACTATCTACAGTATTAAAAAACGCCTCAAAATCACTAGTCAAATCCTATTTCTTTCTAAAGTCCTATTTTTCCTCTTTTTTTCTTATAGATAGAACAAGCAGGCTTACCTGATGTTAAGTGGTAACCATCATTGCCATAGGTTGCATACGTGAAAACGAGCCTTACAAATCTTACAATGCTACCTGAGGCAAACAGGTGTTGAGCCTCATCTGTTTGTAATTGCTCCAGCTCCCACACCCTTCAAACCGAAACACAGTGACACTGCTGTCAAAAATAGACACATCATCTTCTAAAAAAAATAAATAACTCCCATTAAGAAAAAATAAGTACTGAAGTTTTCAGCTGCCAAAAGTATCATCGATATCCACAAACAAACAAATTTTGCAAGTGACGTCAATGCGAGATATTTTATCCAAAAATTCTTACATGTATCCCTGTACCAATATCATCTTAAACAATCGTAAACACGATCTCCGACACTCTCAAGCACCTTCGTAAAAAATGTCACTTGCAAAATATTTTGTCAGAAAAGCTATAAATTGTGTTACCTTCTAGGCCTACATTGCTCTGTATCACTTTGTGGAAAGTACGTTAAAAAAAGACAAGAACTTCGACATTTTAATCCCCAATCACGGTAAGTATCCCTTCAGATGTCGTTGTATCAAAAAATATCGACTCAAAATTATTCGAAGATGTCTAATAGAGGTAATCAGAGGTACGTCCAAATTTTACATTCGATATATAACAACATTTTGCAGTAGTTGGTATACGTGACTGGTTGCAAGCTCATTGCCTCTCTTTTTGTGCGTAGGTGTGACTTAGTTCTCAAGTTCAAAGAATTTTCAAAACACAACCCCTAAACAAAAAAAGTGTGGGTTGAAGTTTGTATGAAAATCACTTCACGCGAGTGAAATAGCGTACGTTTGCTAGTGAGCTTATAAAAGAAAAACCTACCTTATTTAATATTTAAAGTTTCCTGCACCATTAACAGTGAAATTTACTGTTTTTTTATACTGTTGAATAAACTGTGTTTCTCTCCGTTTTGGTCCTTCGAGGCCAAACTTGAAGAAAGAATAAAAAATACAGCCACTTATCATATTTCGTCAAAAGCTTCAGTACCCTGAGCAGAAGATTCTTGGTTAGTAAGTTTGTATGAGATATTTGGGAAAACCTCTTCTGAAGACCATTCGATATCATTTGCACACATACATCAATGAAAACCAACAGTAGAATTTAAAACTATACCAATTATAAAAAACTTTGTGAGAAATTTTCAGAATATATATTTGTTTTGGTGCGTAGAGTTGTGCTAAGGAAGTAAGTAATTAACGAAATTCAATTATTATCATGTTATATTATTATATACTATATTATTATCTATACTATAATAAAACTGTAGAGGTCGAAAAGTCTGTACATTAAAGATATTTAGCTGAAACCTTGCTAATAGTGCTTAAAATGAGGTTGAAAGACGGAATCGACATTTAAAAAAAAAAATGTTTGTTTGTACAATTGTTTGTACAATTGTTTGTACACGCATCACGCAAAAACTGCGCAATGAATGTTGCTGCGATTTGCAAAAGTAGTTAGCGTATAGTCCAACTTAAAACTTAGAATGGGACACATTGAGCTGTCATCCCTAAAACGGGAGTAAAAAGGGGATGAAGTTTGTATGAAAAACTCTTAAAACTTGCATATATGGGTTTGAAATTTAGCATGAAGAAATAACATAAGAAATAATTAGATACCGGTTTTTTTGTTTTCAAAAATTCAATCATTTGGAGTAGAAAAACGGGAATTGTTTACGGGAAAAGTTACAGAAAGATAGCGTTCTGTAAATTCGCTCTTTTTGACATGGTTGATTTGGCTGAGCGTACAGGTCAGCGGCTGCTGTGCCTAAGGTGCCGAGTTCATTTCTGTACGTAGTATGATGACTTTTTGTATTTTTGAATTTTTTTTGAGCATGTTTTAGTTAACCTGATTTAGAACTAGATGGCACTGAGAGGTAAATAGATATTTTAAGGTCCTATTCTCTGAGTGAGAATTGTGTCAAAAACAGGTTCATCAGTTTAAAAAATTCAAAACAGAGATGGCATTGCCTGACGTATAGTGAAGTTCCGATGTAGCAATAATACATTCAATACACGCCGACGAGGCGAAAACATGCTCTTGGTCGGGTGTGTACAGTAAATTCGAATAATGGTGAATGTTACGGCTTACGTTTGTTGCTGCACACAGTACGTGGCCCCACGTATTTTATATACATGAGAAGATGTCAAGTACACCTACCTGAAGAACATGTGGCATATTAGATTATGACCAACACTGGGACCAGACCTCAGAAGAAGCATGTATCAGTGATAGCCCATGTCGCCTCAGGCACTTATTTGCCGTGATGTTGGTATTCTGTGGACTATCGGATTCAGCACAGTCGTGGTAAAAATACCAACTCCAATTTTTCTGAGGACTTTTTAAGAGATCAAAGCACAATAGTAATGCTATTGATTGTAGTCTAAGTTCTCTTCAGGATATTATTATTTCGATTATCAATTAAATCAATATATAAAAAAAGGCACATAAAAAAGCCGCCGAAGCAGTCGATAGGACTTTGAAAGATATTTGTAGAAATAATCGTAGCATGGGTGGTATCACAGTCCTGTTCAGAGGCGATTTTCAACTGACACTATATACCCGTAGCGAATAGATCAACAAGAGTTAACCAAATAAATGCCCTATTATAACGATCCACTTCTGGCCTCATAGCTGGTTCTATCCATCAATATGAGAGTATTTTTAGGTGAAAATCCTTTTGTCCAAGAGTTTTCCAACGTTCTACTTCAAATTGGCGAGGGCAACAGGGCGAAAAAGTGATGCTTCTTCGCCAATTACGTCCTGTTGTAACAACGCTAGAAGACCTGGTAAAGTGTCTGTATGGGGAGGTTGCATAAGTAATACATCGTGAAAACTCTAGGTTATATGACAGGGCTATATTAGTTCCAAGAAATGATCAAACGATTGCTATCAATAATCAAATTCTTTCAGAAATTGAAGGCAACGAGATGGTTTATTATCATTCCGAGTAATTTCCCCTTTCAATTTAAGAGGGCGCAATTTCTGGTAAGCTTATGCGATGACCATCAACAAATCTTGAGGTCAAACAAACACTTAAAGCTGCAGGTTTCGATCTTAGGACTAGCTGTTTTTCGCATGGTCAGCTTTACGTCGCATGCTCACGAGTCACTGACCCTCAAAACCTATTTATTGTAGCACCTGATGAAAATACTCAGAGCTTCGTATGTATAGAAATTTTGTAATATCTTTCTATCTTTAGCATTTTTCTATTTTTCCTTAAGGCCAAGAGCAAAATACAACGCGGACGAAGTCGCGAGCGGGTCAGCTAGTTATACTATATTAAAAGTCAGCAAGCAAAACGTTGCTTAAGTAAGGTATTGGTAAAGAATTATCAAATAAGGCGCTCAAGCATGGATGTATAGATAGATAAGATTCAATTTCGATAAACGGGGTGCTTCGAAATTTATAAAGATTGGTAGCATGGAACTAAATTCGAGCATTACCGAATTTATCGACAAGTTGTCCACAAGGATACCAACCACTCAATAAAATAATGTCGAGGCTAGTTTTGTGCTAGCGATGAAATATAAAAAATATAAAACCAGTTTTTCGATACGACAAGTTTATCGACCGCACCCAAGCTACGACACGAGCGTTTCAGATAATTGGAACAAAGTCAGAAAGATACCTTAAAATGTAAAATATTGCCAGTTAAATATTGACAAACAGTAAATTGTGATTGAATAAATGAAATTACTGTAGCAGATATCTTTAAACAATAAATTCACCTGCCAATTAATTTCAACGGCATCGATATCGCGTTTCACTAGATGTCTACCTCTTGATAACGATAAACGAGGTTTCGTATTGTCGTTTTGAGTTATACTGCGGGCCCTCGGTAACCCGGTTAAGCTGCTGACGTGACTACTGATTTCTTCTTCTTCTTCTCGTTGGTTTATAGCTTTTGTGGTCTATTTTTTAACATTTATAGACAGCCCTTACGTATGCCGAAGACCAGATGAGAGATGGGGCAGAAAAGTCCTGGAGTGGAGACCAAGGACTGGTCACAGAAATGTGGGCGACCTGCCCGGCTAAGATGTGCAACGCGACAAATTTTTGTCTACTCGTTATCTCGTGCAAAATAGAGATATCTCTTAATATCGTCCTGTCCTAACGTGGCAGTGCCTAAAATCTATCTCATTCAGTCAAATGAAGACTTAATGCTAATGTTTAGTTTATCTGTGGGTCTTTTAGCTATAATTTCTAAAATGTCTATCAATAGAAAAAATATCTCGTGTCAAGCGCGACATATCTCGCGTTGCACATCTTAGCCCGGCTGGTCAAAGTTGCGGGAAGGAGCTGGATGCGGAAAGCCCAACAACGAAGAGAATGGCGTGCATTGGAAGAGACCTTTACTCAGCATTGGGTGGATATAGGTGAAAGAAGAGAGAGAGAGAGAGACAGCCCTTTGGCTTCAATCTCACCTGGTGATAAGTGACGATGGAGCCGACGATGAAGCAAGCAGGCCGGTCTAGAAGACACCTATTCACTCTTGCCTGTTGTCACAATTCGGCCATGTCCGTTTCATGCTAGGTTCATAAGTTTAGTAGTTATAGAGCTCAAAGTACTAACAGGGCACATTCCTAACGAGTGACCTACAAGGCAATCTTTTGTTATATACGATGGTAACCACTTATCATAAAGGTTGCCTGGAAGAGATCGCTTTCAGCGATAAGGCCGCCCATTGTTTTGCCTAATTGTGTATATTTCCTGTATTATGTTTCTGTGTGGTGAACAATAAAGAGTTATCTATCTATCTATCTATCATCAGGTGGACCATCTGCAGTTGTATAAGAAATATGCTATAAGAGCTCTCGGCAGAGGGCCATAACTGTCACACTAAAACTGGTGCTGAAGGTCCAGTTATCTGGCTACTGGGACATGTAAATCGTGACAAAGTTTATTCTAAGTTTTTTCCTAGATGTTTTAATAAAGGTTTTGTTTTATTATTCAAAGCTGTCGTTTTAGGCAAAATTCTTAGCATTTTCCGGCGTAATTTTAAACGAAGTTTTGTATTTTTGGCGAAACCTTTTGAAAACAAGTACAGCTTACTCCATTTTAAGTAATTTATTGTTCAGTCGCTTTTATTTTTCCCTGTTATTAATAATATTGTGTAGGTAATTAAAAGGTCATCCAAATTAATAAAATAAAAAAAGAACTTCAGTTTACGCTTTTTAACAGCTTTTTTTTAAGTGACTTATTACTGGAACAAGCAGAAAGCCCACCTGATGTTAAATGGTTACCATTACCTATAACAGAGAATTGCCTCGCAGGTCATTTACGATGTACTATTCTGCGTCCATCAACCTAAGGCAAACAGTTGTTAAGCCTCGTGTGCCTGTGATTTCATAAACACCTACATACACCCTTCAAACCCGAACACAGCAAGCTTTTTGGCGGCAGGAATAAGCATGATGGTAGTACTTCCCTGGACGAACCCCTCATTACGAGGTCGTGGGTTTGATTCTGGTAGAACACTAATATTTAAAAAAATATTTGCGTCTCAGTTGGTAGGTCTGTCTACTGCATTGTAGGTAGTGGGTTCTATCCCACCGAGAAAAAATATTTGGGGGATGATCATAGACGAAGACATGTTCATTATGTGTATTGTATTCTAAGTATCTATTTACAAATATTTTAGTAACTAGAGGCCACTCGCAGCTTTGCCCGCGTGGCAGTTTTTTCCCGTTCCCGAGATTTTTTTGGGATAAAAAGTATTAAGTCTATGTCCTATTCCAGATTACAATCTATATTTATTCCAAATTTCATCCAAATCGGTCCACTGGTTAGAGCGTGAAAGAGGAACAAACATCCATCCATCCATCCATCCATCCATCCAAACATTCGCATTTATAATATTAGTAGGATAAATTAGTTATCTGGATTCATATTACAAGCTTAACTTCATCAGAGACTAGATTGTGTTTTTGTATAGTTAAAGCTTGGTAGCCAAGCAGACCTTGCAATCATGTAGACAGTGATGAATTGTGTACAACATTTATACAGGGGGTTACGTCGGTGCCCTCCTAAAACGAATGCTAAACTGTGCTGAATCACGGTGTGTGACATGCCACTTGCAGTCGTGAATTCACTGTGCCGTAACAAACATGACCGGTACAGAACCAGACTGTAATTTCCTAGCATAAGTAAATTCATACTATGCGCCCGTTTTTTAGTAGTTTTGAACTTCTGTACCTTCTTTTTCTTTCTGAAGTAATACTTCTAATGCGACTTCCAACAAGGTTGCGTTAAACGTTTAACACTATGAGGGGGTATGAAAGCACTGATCTTTCTCTCTTTCTTTCATAGCCAGTTACGTTTCGTATATTAAAAAAATTTTACTTCAGCCGTGTGGTCTAAAGCACATCCGTTTTTTTTATAGCACCTTCATCATTCCTATATTAGATTATTATTTTTTTGTTTAACGTTGTTATTTTATTTCTAGTTTTTACAGTTGTAGATTTTTATGTTGTATATAAGTAATGTCACGTGATATTTGTATTAATTTTTAAGTAGAATAGCGCTTTAGAATTAGTTCTGTTATGCTATTTTATAAGTGAGTGAGTGAGTTTCAATTTCAATTTCAATTTATGAAATTGAAATTGAAATCATTCAATAAACAATTTTCCAGTCTCAAGCGTTTTTAAAAACTATTTATTTAATTATTTATTATCTATAGCGATTATAAAAAAATATCATTACTGATATAGACAACGCACAGTACAAACGGTTGGTCGCAGAGATTTGTAATTATCAAGGTACATTCGTCTTAATGCGTAGAGGGTGTATAATAATATGAAATCCCGATATTCAACCCTTAAACGGGTATTGCGGGGGTTGAAGTTAGTATAAAATAACTCACGCGGACGAAGTCGCGCCTGATTTGCTAATTAATAAAAACATGAATAAAGAAATAATTGATGAATGAAGGCGTAAAAAGGCACGTAACGTATCTTGTGAAATAATGGTTACCACTTAAAATCAGATAAATCGACTGCTTGTTTCATCAACAAATTGAATAGAAATAAAGTACCTAATAATATATCAAGCTCAGTATATAAGGGCATGGGAAAAAACCCTTAACGGTATATAAATCTTCTAAAATATATTCAAAGGGCGTTTTACGTTGTATTTTCAGAGGAAATCAGATTTTTATCTCTACAAAGGATTCTGCCAATCCGTACACAAATCTCATCCATAAAACTCTCAAGCCACAACTGGCACGTCAAATCAATCAAAATCTGGCGCACTGTAACACAAATGCTTATTATTGAGCTCATCCATCAGCGGGATCCCGGATTTAGTTTCAATCTCACCTGACATTCAATTTTAGACCTTATTAGTAAGTGTATAGCATCAAAGAGCTGTCACTTCATATTATCTATCTCATTGATGAAAACTATTCAGTTTCAGGGGTTGAAATCAAATCCAGTTTTGTAAATCATTGCTGTAATCTGGTTTGAAGGTTGTGGGTGCCGATGAAATAACACGCTCATGAGGCTTAACACCCTTGTGCTTCTGGTTGATAAGCGTCATAGGGCACGTTTTAACGAGCGTGACCTACGAGGTGCTGCTTTGATATAAGCAAAGATAACCACTTAACATCAGGTGGGCCTGCTTAATCTTTCAGCAAGTAGGATAAAAAAGGATAGGACTTAGGGGACTTCCCATGAGATAAAGGGAGTGGACCAAAGTTTGAGCAAAAGCTCTTGATACTGCTGTCTCCAAACCGCTTGGCAATCGTGATGACTACGACAAACCCCGTCCAAAACTGTTTCTTGCCTGTTCTTTTAGGCTTGTTTGTGAGGAACTGGTGCTTAGATTCACCCTTGAAAATTATTCAAAATTAATATTTTGGATAGAAACGGAATCTACCATGATTTTGAGTTTGATTTCTTCCCGATATTTTAGCACAGTTGCACGCGCCATGATCACGGGTCGAACTGAAGTCTGTGGCAAGTAGATCTAATGTTATTGGCAGACCGGTCTACCCTCTTCCGCGCTCGTTTATTGGAAATGACACTACTAGCACTGTTATTAATTAAAAACAAATCACTTTTCCCTGAATTCAGTGACAATGACATCCAAAATACGAAAAGTTTGAAAACAGGACAGCTTTTATGATAAAGTTTTTTTGTCTAACAAAAAAGCTATGTTCATTTATGAGCCAATCTTTTTCCTGCCTAAATTCGTGTTTAATAAGAAAAAATCTTCCATCTTTGCCTTATTTACTCATGCTTACGAATGGATGATACAATTTTATTCTCTAGAAGAAATATTTTGGAACGTTTTATTGGTTCGTGCTTGTTTTCATTTACAACAAAGAAATGACTTGTCGTTAGAAGGTCAAGTAAAATTAAAGGTATACAAAATATCGAATTTTGTCTACTTTCGTAACAATTACCAACCTTAAGATACGCCCCTAATTGAGAGGTATATTGGTAGCGTAATTATTATTTACGTATTCAATAGAATATAACTTTAAGGTTTTTTAAAAATCACTATTGTAAATGACGTGAAACGTGCGTGAAGGTATAACAATTAAAATGAAAAAACAATGTTGCTTCGAAATATGACAGAAAATGAATTCACATTTCTTTGATATTTTGAATTTAGAAATACCTGTGAAGCTAGCGTCCGCCATTTTATCCACCATGTTGCCGCCGCCATTTTAATTGCTATCTGACGTATAACAGTGTAACCGCGTCAGATTCTCATCAGTTCTCCAGGGAGAGCGATTGTTTGTCGTCCGTATAAACGGTTACCATTGTTTTTTTAACGTTTTCCGCGCGTTGTTTGCGCGGCCACTCCGCGTGTCAATAGACATTACAAATTGGAATGGAAACAGAGTTATTTTCACGTGTGTTTGGATTAAAAATGTATGAATTTTCAACAGTTAAGTTCTTTGGTTAATAAGTTTTTGAATAGCTGATGAATTTTCAAACTCCAATTACTGAAGTATTTTGGTATCACACTTTCGTACTTAGTTTACTGGGTGTTATATTTTATTCTAAGTAAAGTAAAGTAAAGTTTATTTAGGCATAATAATAAAGTACAGAGGTAAATACAATGAAATTTTTACACAATATATTCAGCACTTAAAAATAGTATGTATTTACAAAAAAAGTATACATGTATTCTATCAGTCATCTGGCTCCTAAGCTATGCTTAGTTTGGAGCTAGATGATGTCTCAAAATGCCCACAAATATTTAATTTTGTACTTACATCCATAATTTAAAATACAGCTTCATTTAAAAGATAAAATATCTCTACACTGAAGAGAATTTACCCCTTTCAACGCCACACTTCAAATTAAAAAATATATCTTTACAAGCGGATCTCGTTAGACCCCTACCGAAAAATTCCTGAATCACCATCAAAACGCCCCAAGACTCAAGAAATAACGGTTTCCCTTCAACTGTCTTTTACGACCCACTTTAATTTGACCTCCGACCTCACTTTATTTTTATTGTTTTCATGTTACCTGCTTTCAAAACGATTGATGTAATCAGTTTTTTTTAAAGCAACTAGATTTTATTTTGCTTATCCTTAGTAAATATTTTTACTCGGTAACAGTTTTATTATTTTAATTCCAAGGCACGGTAGATACTCTCATATCTTATTACCAAGTATTCGAGATTCTTTGAGGATGTCTAAGGGTAGTCAGAGGTATGTCCAAATATTACATTTTGTACGTACCCACATTTTGCAGTAGTTCGTAATATGTGAGGTCAAAGCAAAGTCAAAAAGCATTTACTCAGTAATATCCGCAAGGATCATCTTAAAACGTCTAAGCGCCAGTTCCTCGCGACTAAGCGGGTGTGGAAAAGCATGCAAAGACATTCCGTCTTTAGAGAGATGATGCACGTGAGCGAAGTAAAATGGTGATGAAAGGTGTATAGATATTTAAGTAACAACAAAACGAATTGTCAAATCTATTCACGTCAAGTTATAGGCGTGAATAGATGACGTCACGCTGCGCCCCGATTTAAAACTTAAGTTTTAATCTGACAGGCTCAAAGATACATCTTTCAAGTTTTTCCCGTCTCAGCTGATTCGGCGATTACCAACTCCTTGTAAATGCGACTCGGAGTTTCTAATCTCCAAAAGTTTACTGGAACCCAAAGACTTGGGAGTGATTTCCATTCAATTAAGGAACTCCTTTTATTTTCGGAGGCAAAATGATTTAATAAGTTAGTGTTGACAAGTTTTAAAAAGCCTTCAGTTGGTGGTAGCTCTGCGTTCTGTTTTGTAGGTTGTGGGTTCGATCCTCACCGATGAACAAATATTATTGTTTTACAAATATAATGACATAGGCTCTCTGTCTGTCTATGGTATGTATGTCAAACATTTACATGAAACACTTGTGCTATTAGACAATCTTATTAATTTTATAAAAGTAGGTATGTTTGTTAAAAAATTATAAAATAATTCATAAAACTGATGTATAAAAATGGTCGATGATAGATTATTTTGTTTTTTTTTAATGTTTATTTATTAAAATCAATATCATGCCTTATTTATGCATATATTACGTATTACCTACTTACCTACATTGCAGACAGTGTGTCTAGGCTGACAAAGTTACCTTTTTAGATACCCAAACAATTTTTTTATCTAAAGTAAGGCAGCTTTTGGTCGTTTCCTCTTTGATAACTCTTTGAAAAGCGTCACCTCCGGACCACACGGCCTTAATTTGTTCTACCCTTAAACGCAAAAATACGTATTCATTGCCAATAGATTTGTACATACTATTTTTAATACATAGAAATAATAAAGTAGTTTCTGCTGTCGTAGTCATCAAACCTGCTGTTCTTGATATGGACCTGTGAAGTGTGAAGCGTGGCTTACACAATTAGTGCCCCACACTAAATACCTATTCTGACTCCAGGGTATCAACGATGCCGTTGGATCTCTTTCTACCGTCACGTGTGATATCGTTCGGTTTAAAGACGGGTGGAACGTTAATAGTATAATAATAATAATAATAAGCACAGCTTGTGTTATGGGTACTAGATGACTGATATACTTAATACAATACATTACATACATAATTATACATATTTTTTATTATAGGTACTTAGAAAACACCCAGAACACTCGGAATAAATATTTGCAGATCTTATAAATATATATCCCAAGGTGGGAATCGAACCCGCAACCTCCTGCATCGCAGGCGGACATTCACCCACCGCGCCACATCGGTCGGTTTATGTTGATGTATTTCTTATTATGAACATAAAGAAACTTCTTATGAAAAAACTTAAAAATATCGATATTATACAACGTGAAATGGCGCTATGGAAACCCACAACATGTCAGAGAATTTGGGTCGTATATCAAAGTCACGACGAAAATTCCAAGTAATTTGAGATTTTGCGGACTCAAGCATTTCTGACCAGAAAAGTTTAGCCAGACTCCTCTAACGTTCCCAACCAATGGAATCTTTCATCTAGTAGAAAGTTTAGACCGGTATTCTCAGCTTTATTATAGTTGAGAATACCAGCCTAACCTTATAATAACAAACACTTAAGGGCTTTGAACCGTCGGGCTAAGATGTGCAACGTGAGATATGTCGCGCTTGACAGGAGATACTTTTCCTATTGATAAACTTTTAGAAATTATAGATAAAAGACCCACAGATAAGCTAGTCGCATTAAGTCTTCGTTTGACTAAATGAGATGGTTTTTGGCACTGGCATGTAAGCATAGGAAGATTTGTTTTGCACGAAATAACGAGTAGACAAACTTTTTATACCTTTAAGTTTTTGGTAAAGTTGTGATCAAAATGATTGCCTTCGTCACAAAAACTTAACCTAATGATAAAACAACAATAACGAAAAATGGTCACCCCTAAGCTTTTGCAAGAGGGTTATAACCCCTGTAACGCTGGTTTTCAGTAAATTTTAGGCAAGATTAACTCAAACTGTGATATCCCTAAAATTTAATTACAATATTACGAAACTTTTGCGTTTGATATACTTTTTGAAACAATACCTTACCAAAGTTTTCTGTGAGATTTTACTCTGTCCATTGTTCCTTTCTTTTTGAATTGTAAAATACCGTTTTGGTTCGTCGTGTGAACTAAGTATAATATCGTGAGCTGAGTTTTAAAGCTTTGGTTTCTAAAATTTTTGTTGCCGTCATAATAAGTACGTAATTTAGCTAGACTAGCCCTTGTCTTTACTTATATTACGATTCTGTCCATCCAAAGGTGCCCATTGTAACTCTGGTTTTTTGTTGTAATTTGTACCTTTGTATCTAAATAATGCTATAAAATTAAGCCTTTATTTGCAAAAAAATTAAAATTTTCTTAAAACTGAACTGTAAAAACAACTGAAGTTAGTGTTAATGTTTTTTTAATTATAATAAGAGAATATAAGTTTTATAAGAAACTCACAGTAAAACTTGAAAATAACATATTTTAAAATGCTTATAGTAAGTACCTACTAAAAAATGAGTGTAAAAATACACTTATACTCATTTGCTCTGTCACAGTTTATCATTATGCATTGGTAAAAGATGGTAATTGTTTAGACATGTTTATCTCTTTGTAAATTTTTATGGTACATAGTCTTGATAGAAATTGTATATATGAAAAGATCTCTCTCAAGACGATCCTCATTTTTTATAAGCCTGGGTTTATATAAAATCTTGTAAAAAACCGCAATTTTTCATAATTCTCGCCAGTGCGGTGGTCGCTTTCATAATTTACTTTTGTTTCAATTCTTACGAGTTTTTGAAGAAAATATATTTTTTGAAGAAAAGAGATTTACTCACCGGTTTCCGGCTGCCTTTTGTGACGACTGCTTTGATTTTATGAGCATTTTCCCGTTTATGTACTTGTATAAACCAGTGGTGAAGCATTCTTAAAGTGTGATCACCGCCACAGCGGCCGTTTTTTACATTTCGGAAAACGAAAGAAAAACATGTAGGTAGTTACTCGCGTTTTGCTATTCAAGCAACGTAACTGGGTAAATCAGTCGACACCACACAGGCACACAGTAATGTACTAACTTTCAAAATACTTAAATACCGATGCTATTACCGACTTTAATTTTACATCCAGATTATTATATTCGGTACATACCCATATTTGCAGTAGTTGGTATTCCATACATGACAGGTTGCAAGCCAAAATCCAAAGATGTCCACTTAACCGGTAAGCCACTCTTAGAATACTTACTGATTTTCCTCATGATATTTTCCTTTACAGATTTAAAATATATATGTTTTCATATGTGCCTGATCAGATTCGTGTTTACGACTTTCAGATCAGAGGTGGGGTCTTTACTTATAAAACACTTGTTATTTTACCAGCGGAATTACATGTAAATAGATTTGCATCTATCGTGACAGCGTTACGGCCGTCGTTTTACGTTTGCTGTTATATCAAAAACCAAAGCTTAAGAATTAAAAAAATATTTTACAAACGCATAATTTTTGAGCAGACGATTTAGTCTTTCATTCCATTAAACTAGAACTGAATAATATTTTTACAAAAAACTTTATATTTTTGCTTAAAAATACGTAGGTCTTATGCGAAACAGGATTGTTACTTTTTAGCGTGGAAAATTCAGAGGCCTATTTTCGTAGCAAAATATCATCAAATTCAAGTTTCGATTGTGTCAATCTCCAAATAGGTATTCTTCAAAACTGACATTACAGGCAATTTCAGCTTTTGACAATCGAATCTTATCTTCAACAAGTATATTAGGACCGGCTGTTGAGTGGTAACTATCACCTATAAACAAAGCATTGTCTAGAAATCACGTACGTTAAAACCGTACCTTACGACGCACAACCCGGCGTTCATCAACCTGAGGCATACAGAACCTTATTTCTCGTAATTTGTTGAGCTGTGATAAGTTTGAAACAAGAATTTAATTGTCAAAATATAATTTGAAGATTGACACGATCGAACTTAAATTATGACGACCGATGTGGCGCGGCGGGCGAATGTCCGCCTGCGACGCAGGAGGCTGCGGGTTCGATTCCCACCTTAGGATAAATGTACGGTCTGCAAATATTTAATCTGGGTGTGTTAGGCATTTTCTCTGTTTACTAAAAAAATATCTATGTATGTAATGTATTGTATTAAGTATATCAGTCATCTAGTACCCATAACACAAGCTCTGCTTAGCTTGGGGCTAAATGATGCTGTGTGGATTGTCCAGCATTATAATAAAATACTAATGATAAGAAATTTGACAAAATTTTGTTAGGAGAATTCGGTTTCAGGTGTCATGTGCCTGAAATATGTAGGTTATATAATGAACTGGCACTAATGAGGACATCACTGCTTATCAACAGAAATAGCTACGGTGGTAGTACAGTATTATTAATTTATTTCTAGATTTGCGTCTGTAACCAAATTATGCGGTTCTCATTTATAAAGTTTTCCAAGCATTTAAAAGTATAATAACCGTTTTTTATTTGATAAAGGAAGAACTAGAGCTTGAACCTCTATTGAACACGAACACAAAAGAATCTTCTATTATCCGATCGCTTAGCTTAATATTTCCTGACAATCTGACACCGTTATAAGACGGTAAGCTTGGTTTATTTATTGAATATAATTAGAACGGTTTAAAGAACCAATTACACTAATTACTTAAAAACAAAACGGAAGTTGTTACAAATATACACAAAAGTCAATAATAAAAAATTACAAATTGTTACACACTATACATAATCAATTAAGCATTAATAATTTAATAATGTCAAATGGGTAAAAATGCATTGATAAAATATATATGTAACTAATTATTGATAAATTACGTCATAATATTATTTACGTTTTTACTAAGAAGTTAGAGGGGATATCTACCGTGCTTGAAAAATAAAGCCGTGATGCTATTTCTTTTTTCTATACTTAGAATACAATATAACACCCAACACCACATTGTCCTGACGACATTGTTAGGACCGCGGGAAGTCGATGGATGGAAAGGATTTAGAATCGTTCTTCCTGGAAACGTGTGGGGGAGGCCTATGTCCAGCAGTGGACTTCTACAGGCTGATGATGATGATGATAACACCCAAACAGAGAACAAGCATCTATGTTTACCACACAAATGTTTATCCTCAGTGGGAATCTAACCCACGACCTATAGTGCACGGCAGGGATACTACAAACTAAGCTGTGACGGCTGTCATCTTTGAACACTTCATATAGCGGTGACCGCTTTTTAGTAAATCAATGCTTGGCACTCGGGTAGGCGGGATCGATCTGTGCTTAGAGATAAGAACTTTTATATGCCGGAGATATCCACTTTTAGATCTAGTCATTTGGGAGTATTACAATTGATTTCTTTAGAACAAGTTAGGAGAAAGACCAGACACTTTATTTTTTATTTACATTTGATACATATCCCCATTTTACAGTAGTTAGTCTACACGTGACAGGTTGCAAGCCCATCGCTGCTGCTAGAATACTTATTGGTTTCCTCACGATGATTTCCACACAAAGCACTGGAATTGCGCTTATAATTTTTTAAACGGGAAAATCTATTGGTGCACGACCGGGTTTGAACCCATCACCTTAGCATTAGAAGGCGGGGTCACTCCCACTAGACCACCGGTGCCTCTTAAAACAAACAGATAGCAACTTTGCAATACCCGTATCTAGTAAATATTCCGCTTGACAGAATTCCACGTAGTGCCGTCTAACTGGTATCCTTTTCAACGAATGAATGTGATAGTGTGTTTATTTGGCAACAGCTAGTAGTATAATAATAGTACTAGTTTATGCTAATACTATAGCAAACATTACTAGTCTAAACTAGTACATGATACTATACTCGTATACTAGCGAATAGTATCAGTACTATGTACATATAATATACATAGAGTGACCCTGCCTACATCAAGGAATCAGGCCCTAGGATCAGAAGATCCTAAGGTTGTGGGTTTGTGCTCGATTTTGCACCAATAAATTTTTCTCTTCAAGAGAATTATGTGCGCATGCCAGTGCTCTGAAACGGTAAAGATCTTAACATTCATAGTTTTCTACACACAAAACAGCCGCAAAACAATGTATATAGAAGGCTATAAGCATATAAATAGGACACTTTTCCAACTAAACAATACAACACAAAAGTAATTTCAAGTTCAAATGTTTGCACATTACAAAACGTTAAAAGCCTTAAGGCTTAAGGTCATTGCAATCTAAGAATCCCCTTCATTAAAAAGGGTTCGAAAACTCTTTTATGAAGCAAACAATAAAAGTTTTTGGGCCAAACGTTGTCATTTTGTGTTCTTAGGGTTCGGTTGTCCAACAAAAAACGCTTATTAATTTAAAACTTTATTCGTCGTATCGTATCGGCTGCGTGTCTCTAAAAAATGCGTGCTATAAAACAAAAGTCTTCAATCAGTGCGTCCTACCACTTACATACGTTGGCCAAACTTGAAAACTCAATAAAAAACAAGTTACAACCGATGTGGCGTGGCGGGCGAGTCCCCTTGCGACTCAGGAGGTTGCGGGTTCGATTCCCGCCTTAGGATAAATGTTTTTACGATCTGCAAATATTTATTCCGGGTGTTTTGGGTGTTTTCTATGCATAGTAAAAATATCTATGTATGTAATGTATTCAGTATATCAGTGATCTAGTACCCATAACACAAACTCTGCTTACTTGGTGCTATATAATGCTGTGTGGATTATCCAGTATTATTATTATTACTACTTTACAAAATATACAGCGCCAAAGCTAAGATATAATACCTATCATCCAGATGTTTCGATCGCTATACTCATTGGCAGCTAGGATATAGTTTTGCTATGTCTGTACTATTATCCTATTTGAATTCATCAAATTGTAAGTTAAGTTAATAAGTTGAAGCGTAGCGTGTGCTGTCTTGTATGATTGCCTTAGTATGTTTTCTGTCTTGCATTCAGTTAGATTGGCACCACAATAGAGCTTCATTATTTATGTTATTATTATTTTGTAATACGATCATACGAAAAAACGGCAGGAACCAAGCCGTAAGTTTCTTGCTGGTTCTTCTAGATTTGGTCGCGAGGAACTAGCGTTTAGATTCACCTAGATCTAAGACGTTTCAAGATGATCCCTGCGGATCTTACTAAATAAATGCTTTTTGACTTTGACTTTGAATAGTCCGACTACGGAACACCAAACAAGCTTGCATGAATACAGACTTAGTAAGTAAAAATAGGACAACCTTACAAAACGTGTCAAGCTTTGTATTGTATATTTTTCTCTGCTGTAATTGAGATTTTGTTACTTTTGTTTGGTTTGATACATATAAATGCTCACCCCTATTGTTTCAGTCTGTTTCAAACAAAACCAAGTGCCTGTTTTCTATTTTTACCGTTATAAAGTAGCATGCTGTGTTTTTTCTTTTATTTTTTATACGTTTGCAAGCAAGCAAGAACCACCTGATGTTAAGTTGTTACCATCACCTATATATAACAAAGCATTGACTTGCAGCTCACCGTTATTAGGAACACGTCCTACGATGCACTGCTAGCGTCTATCAACCTGAGGCATGTAAGTACTAAGCCTCATTCTGCCGCCAAGCAGCTTGCTGTGTTCTGCTTTGAAGGGTATGGGTGCCGGTGAAATTACAGGCACATGAGGCTTAATACCTGCATGCCTCAGGTTGATGGACGCTGAGTAGTGCATCGTAGGTGACGTTCCTAACGAGCGTGACCTGCGAGGCAGTGCTTTGTTATAGGTGATGGTAACAACTTAACATCAGGTGGTTCTTGCTTGCTTTGCTTTTTTTTATACAGCAAGTTGTATAAAAAAACCTTTAGAATACAGTTAACTGCTTGGCAGCAGAAATAGGCATAGCTCTAGTATTACTGAAAGCATGATAAAAACACGATAGCAAATACACGCTGAAAAATTCAGGCGAACTTTTTCGACCTTCACCTCTTCCATTACCAAAGCCCATTTTTCCCGAAATGCCTATGAATTTCATCACACGGCATCAGATCTGAACTAGTACATAATGTACCTTGAATAGTAGATAAATCACCCACGCCGACGGTAAGAGGGAACAGGGAGCAAAATATTTAGGTTAAAGGTTGTGGTTACGTAAAATGCGGTGGGTGAAGTGGTTATCCCGTGGCGAGGGATACTGAGGTATTTGGCTAGTAATGTTTCATGGACAAAAAATATGAGATTGTACTTTGTTGAATTATTATAGACTAGTGGCCGCTCGCAGCTTCGCCTGCGTGGCAGTTAGCTTTATGCATGCAAAGTCTCAGCCCGATCGGTTTAAAATTGACAAAGTTTCATACAAACTTTCATTCCCTATTTTATCCCCTGGGGGGTAGAATCAATCAAAATCCTTTCTTAGCGAATGCCTACGTCATAACATCTACCTGCATGCTAAATTTTAGCCCGATCCGTCCAGTGGTTTGGGCTGTGCGTTGATAGATCACTATACCAGTCAGTCAGTCAGTCACCTTTGAGTTATATTTAGAAAAAGATATCCTCGAATCAAGGTATCTGGAGGGATACCTAACGCGCCTGGGGATTAAAATCATGATGCTATTTCTTTTTTTTTCTGTCACGGTGATAACGGGAAGTCATTTTGATATTCCTCGCTGTCGAGGACCAAATCACCGTGACATCTATACTATCTATGCTAATATTATAAAGAGGAAGGGTTTAATAGTTTGTTTGCTTGCATTGAATAGGCTCCAAAACTACTGGACTCGTTTGAAAAATTCTTTCACCGTTAGGAAGCTACGCTATCCCCGGGTGACATAGGCTATATTACATTTTCAAAAAAAATTGGGATCCTTACTAAAACCCGCGCGAAGCCGGACGGACTACTAGTCGGGAATAAACATAATTTTCATGTTATAACGGAATTTTTCTGCTTACAAAGCTTACAACTCGCGCTCTTGTTAAGTAGACATCCCTCAGAACTCTTATAATTCAAGATCCTTAAGAATGTCTAAGGGTTACCTCCTTGAAATTTGTACAAATTACAACCTTAAAAAGAAAAAAATAAGATATCACTAACTTAAGCCAATGACTTCGCTTACTAATTTTAGAAAGGATTTTCTTATAGGTAAACATAAAACGTTCCTCAAAGTTTTTTTTTACAGTTTATAGGTAAATATTTGACAGCAATCCTACCTGATGTTAAGTGATAAACTAAACTAATAAAATAGATCGTAGACATTTCCCACAAAACTATTCGTATGGCTGATCTGTGCCAGGAATGACTTTAGAGTACTTAAATAAATATTTTTAAGAATACATACTTAAATACAATATAACACCATATCTCTATATTTCTATCCATATTTTTTTTTATAATTATATGACTACTACTAGTTACTTCTACTGTTTGGTGGTTTGAAGCTCAAACGCTGTAACTACCAGATCAATTTGAAGCTTAAAATCATCATCATCAGCACCCTGTAGAAGTCCACTGCTGGACATAGGCTTTCCCCATACCTTTCTAGGAAGAACAATTCTGAACCCTTTCCATCCATCGACTTCCCGCGGTCCTAACAATGTCGGTTTAACTGTATAACATTTTGTTTTATTTATATTATGTACGCAATACTTAAACATAACAATATAAAACATATTTCTACAATAAAGTCAAATATAAATGTTAGTACCTTGTTTCATAAATACACTTCCTCCTGATTTGTCACAATCTCAGTAAGTAAACTCAACCACCCAAAAAACATCCCCAAATTATTACCTCAATAAAAGAATAGACAATATTACCTTTTTACGGTTATTCGCTCATACTCGTACAATGATTCTTTGGGGAGGTTTATGGGGAAACTTTATTGGTTTATGTACATCCGGTCTCTGGGCCACATTGATTTTAACGGCTTTAGCTTGTTTGCTTTGAGGTATAATATCAGAATTTTACAGTAAGTATTGGTAATGGTACAGTAAGTCGTTACTTACTGTACCATTGTGATACAATAGAGTCTACGATCATATAGTGATGTATAAGAATACTCGATGTGGCGACCGATGTGGCGCGGCGGGGGAATCTCCGCCTGCGACGCAGGAGGTCGTGGGTTTAATTCCTGCCTTGGGATAAATGTTTGTACGATCTGCATATATTTATTCCAGGTGTTCTGGGTATTTTCTATGTCTTTAAAAAATATATATGTATAAAATGAATTGTACTAAGCATATCAGTCATCTTGGGACTAGATGATACTGTCTGAATTGTCCAGCATTATTATTATTATTATACTTACTGTATCATTGTGGTACATCACCAATACTTACTGTTAAATTCTAATAATTCTGATAAAGTAAGTTATATTTTAATCTATATTCTTAAGTTTTTATTTGTTTACTGAAACAATTTTTTTTTGTAAAATATTATAAGTAAAAATTCAGAACATAATCCATACAAGATTCTTGTATCAAACTAACTATAATTCTGAAAATATCTTACTAAGAACTCTTAAATCTATTAATGTTCCTTTCTGCGCTGTAGGTTGTCGATTCAATCCTCACCAAGACAACAAACAACAAACGTATATTTTTAATACATACTATTACATTTGTGTGATAAAAATATACCTTTGTTCTATGTCTAGATGTATAGGTATTTTAGACTTTAAAACATTGAATAAATATGTCTGCTAATGTTTAATTTCGATTTAGAAACCGAATAAAGCCTTAAATAAACTTAGGTTGTACTACAATATACCACTAAAATTATGGCCATGCAGAATAATCTTCTATGTAAATGGTGCTACGTAAATTATATCATGAATTTTAAATGAGCATGATTTCGTAGCACATTCTACGCCGTAGCAGCTCGTAGCTAGTGACGTCACTTGACATGCTAGTTCAAGTTATAAACAGGGTCGTACCTTAGAGCAACAATAGTTCTTAAGCGCCGGAGATTATTTCAGTATGTCTAAGAGGGTTAGTCAAAGGTACGTCTAAATGTTTCATTTGACACACCCACATTTTCCAGTAGCTTATATTCCATATGTGACAGGTTGCAGGCCCAACACCGCTGCTAAAAGAAATCAGTTAGTGATTTCTTGTTTAAAGTGACATTGCGCACATAAATATTTCAGGAGAATCCATTGGTGCACAACCGGATTTGAACCCACGAGTTAGAATCAGAAAACAGGTGCATTCTATCAGGCCACCACTGATCTCTAACTTATGTATATATTTTTTTGATTAGTTAGATATTAGAAGAATTATATATAATAGAATTATATGGGTTTGTAGTAAAATATTCTAGATTTTATAGTCATAATTTCCACTTTTGGTAAACTATGCGCACAGGTACCAGTGTAGGTACTCACAGTTTACTGTAGCATCAAAATTTTATGTTTAAGATAGTTCTAGTAAGCATGAAATAGGTACACTCAAACACACAACTGCTTTCCTAATATCGTAAAGATGTATATAAACACGAACTGACGACCGATGTGGCGCGGTGGGCGAATGTCTGAAGCGACGCGGGAGGTTGCGGGTTCCCGCCTTAGAATAATTGTTTGACGATCTGCAAATATTTAAACAGAGTGTTCTAGGTTCTATGTGTAATAAAAAATATCTATGTACGTATTGTATTGTATTAAGTATATCAGTTATCTAGTACCCATAACACAAGCTCTGCTTAGCTTGGAGCTAGATGATGCTGTGTGGATTGTTTAGCATTATTTATGAACTTCTAGGCTAACACAACGGTTTTAGTACATTGCGCGGTACGTGGTAAGCGTAAAACGAGTATACCTACGTCACACGTCTAAATCTCCATGCGTAGATTAAATTATTTTTCAGCCATCATAAATTTTAAATAACTTTTTCATTTTTTAAATTATTCAACATACAATTCTAAGACATTTTTCATATTTTTACGATCTGGCGAATAAAAAATAATTCTGATGTGAAGCTGTTTCTTTTTTAATTTTTAGGGTTCCGTATCCAACAGGTAAAACGAGACCCTATTACTAAAACTCCACTGTCTCTGTCTGTCCGTCTGTCACCAGGCTGTATCTCATGAACCGTGATAGTTAGAGATAAAATTTTCACAGATGATGCTATAGCAAAACTGCTATAACAACTGCTATATCAAAAAATACTAAAAAACTAATAAAATAAATATTTAAGGGGGCTCTTATACAACAAATAATAATAGTACGGAACCCTTCGTAAGCAAGTCCAACTCGCATTTAGCTGGTTTTTTTCTACATCTATAATTTCTATCTTATACATTATGACTATTATTCCTCAGCACGGTGCAAATACATTAAATTAACCTAATGCTCTTACACCTAACTTTTCTTTTTTTATCTTTATAAATAAAAAAAAATACGTTTTTTATACGTACGCTATGGTAAATGGTCACTCCATGGGTCAACAGCACGTAGGCGGACAATATCTGAAGAGGATATTACACCATTCACTTTTATATCTTTGTCGTATAAGTATAATTACATTTTGCTACGGCCATTTTTTATGACCAAAGGTATGTTTGAATACAATTTATGTTAATAAAGGAAATTGCTGAACATAAAGGTCGATAGTAGAAGAAAAGAATAAATTAAAGACTTATTGGAATAGTCTAGACTAAGTGTCTCGTCTGTGTGACTAGACTCGTCCTAGGCTCTGGCAGAATACCAGTGTTGCACTGTGTCCCACACAGTGCAATTTTTAGTAGTAGTAGAGCTCTTAGTGATGGGCTCGTCCGGGGAAGTACTACCACCATGCCTATTTCTGCCAAGCAGCTTGCTGTGTTCCGGTTTGAAGGGTGTGGGTGCCGGTGTAATTACAGGCACATGAGGCTTAACACCTGTATGCCTCAGGTTGATGGACGCTGAGTAGTGCATCGTCGGTGACGTTCCTAACGAGCGTGACCTACGAGGCAATGCTTTGTTATAGGTGATGGTAACCACTTAACATCAGGTGGGCCATCTGCTTGTTCCATCAACAGTTCTGTTTTTTAACTGTCAGGGCATTTTTACACAACATCATCTAGTCCGAACAAATTAGACCAAAAAATAAGAGTAAGCTACCTAAATTCCCAAGCTAAAAATCAAAAAGATTGATTAAAATATGATTTAAAATAAAATTCGAAAGTTTCCCATCTTTCCCCTGTATGGAAAAAAAATATTCAAGGTCAAAGGTCAAAAAAATAATTTTTTCGCGATTTTCACCAAAATGGTAAGTTTAATCATAAAAACTCTTCAGACAAAAATTATAGATCATAACATTATCTACAAAAAAATGAAGCAATAGTTTTTTTTTCTACTAGCCACCGTTTTTGAGATTATAACTATTCAAAAAGTTGTAAAAGTCGAAACTCAAGATTATTTTTTGATACAGTTAGATACGTTCAAATATTACTTGGTACATTACAGTATTTGGTATTCCATACGTGGATTTGTAAGCCATTTGCTAATATATTTATGTTCCATTAAATACATGCGGCATTATGCCGTATTCGTGACACCACGTAATTCGATTCTGTATTGACACGCTTTTTAAATATTAAAAGTTATGTAGTGAGTGGCAAGGGAATTGGAACATATCTATCTAAATGTTATACACCTACTTTTTTACTGAATAAATTTATATTTTAATTTGTATAATGAGTAGTATGAGGCTTAACACCTGTATGCCTCAGGTTGATGGACGCAGAGCAGTGTATTTTAGGTGACGTTCCTAACGTGCGTGACCTACGAGGCAATGCTTTGTTATTGGTGATGGTAACCACTTAACATCAGGTGGGCCATCTGCTTGTTTCATCAGCACGTTGTATAAAAAAAATAAAAAAAAACAGTATTTCTGCCAAGCTTGCTGTGTTTCGGTTTGAAGGGTGTGGGTGCCGGTAAAATTACAGGCACATGAGGCTTAACACCTATGTGCCTCAGGTTGATGGACGCAAAGTAGTGCATTATAGGGCATGGTCTTATTGATCGCATCGCGATGTTTTCGAGTTTAAGCAACCGTTTAAGAACAACTGCAATGCGTATATAACATTTTCATATAAAATAATTCAATTATTAGAAATCTTCCAAAGTTTACCCGAAGGATAATATTGAACTGGTTTTTACCAAAGATAATCTTTTGATTTTCTCGGAAAGTTGAAATTGTTTGATGGCCTAAGATCCGGCTGCAAGATTACTACGCCCATCTGTTTTTTGATCAAAACCTATTTTTTATTGAAGTAATACTTCTAATGCGACTTCAAACAAGGTTGCGTTAAACGTTTAACACTACGATGTAGGGGGTATGAAAGCACTGTTCTTTCTCTTTTTCTCTCATAGCCAGTTGCGTTTCGTATATTAAAGAAGTTTTACTTCAGTCGTGTGGTCTAAAGCACACTTGTTTTTATAATTGACGACCGATGTAGCGCGGCGGGCAAGGGTCCGCCTGCGATGCAGGAAGCAGCGGGTTCGATTCCCGCCTTAGGATAAATGTTTGTATGATCTACAAATATTTATTCCTGGTGTTTTGGGTATTTTCTATGTATAATAATAAATATCTATGTATGTAATATTGTATTGTATTCAGTATATCAGTCATCTAGTACCCATAACACAAGCTCTGCTTAGCTTGGGGCTAGATGATGCTGTGTGGATTGTCCAGCATTATTATTTTTATCATCTTGAGTATGTTTTTGGTACCTACTAAAAGATCCAAGGGGATAACTACTGGACCTAGGAATTCACATGTTGTGATGATATTTTTGTCTAATATCTTTTAAACTTTATTTTATCTCTAGCAAAGTTTCTTAAAGCATTTTGAAATAGAGCACGGAGCGTGAACTCGGGCTTAAGTATCTCGACATTTCAACAATGCACTAAGTAGTGTCAGGTTACGAGTTGAAGGAGAATGCTTGCCTTTGTCAACAGAAATGAAAAATGTCAGACATATTTTAGACTGGCCTTCCAGCTCAGTTACTAATAATAATAATGCTGGACAATCCACACAGCATCATCTAGCCCCAAGCTAAGCAGAGCTCGTGTTATGGGTACTAAATGACTGATATACTTAAAACAATACATTGCATATATAGATAATTTTTATTATACATAGAAACACCCACAACACCCGGAATAAATATTTGCAGATCGTACAAACATTTATCCCAAGGCGGGAATCGAACCCGCAACCTCCTGCGTCGCAGGTGGACATTCGCCCGCCGCGTCACATCGGTCGTCGACTAGTAACTAGTATGTGGGTTCGATCCCCACTAAGAATAAATATTTGTGTGATGAAAATCGTGTTTGTTCTGTCTGTTGGTGATCGCAGTTTTAGTGTTTTGCACTAAGAATATAATAGAAAACTATTTATTCAACCACTTTATTACAGATCTTAAAAAAAATGTACATGTAGCCGCGAAGAGTATCAAAATAGTTAAGAGAGCTTAACACCGTATACCATGTCATTATTTGACGACTGATGTGGCGCGATGGGCGAACATCCCCCTGCGACGCAAGAGGGTTCGGTTCCTAAAAAAGTAAGTATAAGGTATTAAGTATATCAGTCATCTAGTACCCATAACACCAGCTGTGCTTAGCTTGGGGCTGGATGATGCTGTGAGGATTGTCCAGCATTATTACTATAACATTATTTCAACATTTAGCCATATTCTAAACATCTAAACATAATGTATGTCCTAAAACAAGTTGTAGCAATTGTACAACTCAGTAATATGTATGAATATAAAAATGTTTAATTAAACTTATGTATCAAGCTGTAGTTGGGTTTTACTTCATTTCACGAAAGCAATAAAATGTATTACCACAAGCTATTAAAATGACACTTAGAAGTCACGCAGGTAGTAACGTTGAATAATAAAATATGTTAAGTATCTTGTAACATTTATCAACAGCTTTTAGTAGTAGTAGAGCTTTTTGAGAAAGGGCTCGTCTTCATGCAATCCAAAGTCGTCAGTCCACCTAGCAAAGTTGTCCCTATTTTTTTTTAAACATAATATAGCCTTTACCCGGGGATAGTGTAGCTTCCTAACAGTGCAAGAATTTTTCAAATCTCACCACAACTTTCATACCCAAGCGCGGCCCCCACATAAGACTCTCCGAAGATGTCTAAGGAGAGTAGTTAAAGGTAAGTCCAGATTTTACATTTAGTACATATCGACGTTTTACTGTATTAGTATTCCATACGTGACAGGTTGCAAGCATATCGTCGCTGCTAGAATACTAACTAGTTTCCTCACTGGCATTGAGCACATACATTTTGCGAAAAAAAATACCCATTGGTACACGGATTTGAAACCACGACCTTAGTATCAAAAGGCGCAGTCACTCCCACTAGACCACCGGTGCTTTCCCTTTCATTAAAGTTCTTGCATGAAACTAAATTTTCCCCAAATTAGAAGACTTGTATTAAAATTTTAACTCAGCGTGTGAATATAACTTCACAGAAACACTTCCTTACCAATTACCATCAAAGTTTTTTCCATTATACCTTTTATTGTTACTATTATAAGGTTCATTTTATATTTCAAGCATTTTGTAAGTAAGGCACGCTTCGTTACATGCGGCCGGCGCATGTCCGTTTCGTAAATTGTTTTCGATCCCTAGAATTGAATATTGCTATCATGTTGAACACGATATTACAAACATAAAAACTCTTTGGTGCAGTGGTAACCTGTTTGGTCTGATAGTGTGCTTGTTTGGTCGTGTGTTCTAAATTCAAATTCAAGGTTTTTTATGATACTTCTAATTGAATAAGCATTTGGCCCACCTGATGTTAAGTGGTAACCAACACCTGTAAAGCATTGTCCTGTAGGTCTGCAAAACACCACCCAGCGTCCACCAAAATTCAAATTCAAGTTTATTTTATGCTACTTCTGATGTAACAAGCATACGGCCCACTTGATGTTAAGTGGTAACGATCATCATCAAATCATTGCTTTGTAGGTAACGCACGTTAGGTATGTGCCCTACGAAGCACTATTCTACGTCCATCAACCTGAGGCATACTGGTGTTAACCCTCAAGTGCTTGTAATTTCACCGGCACTGGAAACTGAACACAGAAATAAGTACGGTGGTAGTACTTTCCCGTACGAACTTTTTCCCAAAGACTACTACTACTAAAAGTCCATAAACATTTAGAATTGTGTTTTTTTTATTATTTTCGACTCCTGGAAGTTATTTCTATTCCGCCATGCTTCAACCTTGCCTGTCATGATAGTGTATTATTTTCAAAAACTGTTTTCGACTCCTGATAAAATATTCCTGTTGCTTGAACAAGTACTAAAATAAAAGCACTTAGGATGTTGTAAAACTCAGTCCGCCTTTTACTATTGTTTTTTTTATCGTGTATTTGAAATTCGAACTCAGCTATTTTCCATTTTTTTCCAGCGAGAATTGTTATTTTTTTTTAACATTTTGTTTTCGTTCCCGGAATAAAATAGTGTTTTGGATTTGTTTTCTATCATTTTTAAAAGCAACATAGTTTTTTTAATTTTAATTGGTTTTCTAGTGTTATTTTAGGTTCTGATGTGTAATTTTAGTGACATTTAACCATCATTTCTTGAGGTCTTAACAGTTGAAATAAAGAGAGTTATGTGGTCTTGATTTGAAAGAAAATATTTCCCGTAGATTTTGAAGAAAAACGCCATCTTTTTTTTCAAAACAAATGACAACCGACTTTACTTTTTTTTACTGACTCGACTTGATAAAAAAACTATTTATTCATCCACTTGACATTGGCAAAATTGTCTGTCAAATGACGAAATGTCATTTTGAAGAAAAGAAGAAGTGTTTTCTTCTGAAAAGCCATATAATAATAGAAGAAGAAGAAGAAGTATTTTCTTTATGAACAATTTGTGGCGTGTAGGTACTTCACTTTTCGTTTAAACTGTGTGTTTGAAATTCAAATTCAGTTCTAGTTGAGCTTAGTTTTAGTAGTAGTAGAGCTCTTAGTGAAAGCTCTTCCGGGGAAGTACTACCACTATGCCTATCTCTGTCGCCAAGCAGCTTACTGTGCTCTGGTTTGAAGGTAGTGGGTGCTGGTAAATGATAGACACAAGAGTCTTAACACCTGTATGCCTCAGATAGTTGCTAAGAAGTTGTGCATCTTTGGGCACATTCCGGACAAACATTCCCTGCGCTTTAGAGCCTGATTAATAGGTTTGAATAAGTATTCTTAGGGAAGTCAATGTGGTAGAATAGAATAGAAATAGAATAGAAAATATTTATTCTGTCTCTTATGAATGACATGAGACATGGATAAAATTTATAACGTAGCGACAAAAAAGGCCACCACTCAGCAGTTGCTACAAGAGCATATAACAGCTCTTGAAACGCTGGTTTTCAGTCGCGTTTCTTACTAAGGTATGGTGCCTTCATTCAAAGTCACAGTCAAAGTCAAAAAGCATTTATTCAGTAACATCCGTAGGGATCATCTTGAAACGTCTTAAATCTAGGTGAATCTAATCATTACCGTACCAATCCATGTTAGATTGGAACTTCACTTGTAGAAGTATCCCCAGTACTTTGTTAATCCACACTTGACATTACTAGTTATTGTTCTTCGAGAACAGTAGATCTCGCGAGCCCTTAAAACCTTACAATAACCGACATTTTTTCCCCTTTCCTGAAGTTGAAATCCATCCATAATAACGATACAACAGACTTTCCCCTTTTTCCCTCTCCACTCCCACCGTTTTAAAGTATTTTCTTTCTTTCCATCTGACAATTACTTTCGGTTATATCGGTCATTGTTTTCTAAGCTAGAATTAATTCAAGCTCCATTTTAGCACCATTGGTCGTGGGTTCAAATCCGGTTGTGCTCTTGGAATCGGTCTTCCTGGAAAGGTATGGCTTATTCCATTCAGACTTCTACATACTGTTGATGATGATGATGATAAAGCGAGGGCTTTTGTAAAGGTTACAAACAACTTAACAAAAAAGTCTTTTGGTATAATAAACCTAGAAAACATACAAAAGTTATATGATAAACGATGGTATCTGAGTAATATAAAAATACCGTCGCTTTTTACCACAAAACCTGTAAGTTTTATCGTTTTCAAGATTCCAAGGTTCCAAGGGTTGGAATGAAATGAAATGAAATAAAACGAAATCGTTTATTTGCTGTTAGTTGCTAAGCTCAAATAAAAAAAAATAGCTTCACAAACTAAATTCCTAAGCATGGTAGATATCCCCTCAGATCCCAAGTACCTACTCGAGATTCCGTAAACGAACCCCTAAACGTGTACAGCGAGGGTTGAAGTTTGTATGAAAATAGCTTCAAAGCCGCGCGTTTCGCTAGTTACGTATATGTCTGTATTAGTTTGATTGTGTTTATCATAATGTGGTGTGCAATAAAGTATTTTCTGTCTTTATCTATCTAGCATTTGTTGGCATTAATTAATAATAATAATAATAATGCTGGACAATCCCCACAGCATCATCTAGCCCCAAGCTAAGCAGAGCTTGTGTTACGGGTGTAGCCATCTAGGGCTGATATACTTAATACAATCATGCATCACATACCTACACAGTTTTTTTTTATTATACATAGAAAATACCTAGAACACCCGGAATAAAGACTTGTAGATCGTACAAATGTTTATCCCAAGGCGGGAATCAAACCCGCAACCTGCGTCGCAGTCGGACATTTGCCCGCCGCACCACATCGATCGTCAACATTGAAACTAGGACCGTTTCAACTCAATTGAAACATAGATTGAACTGTAACCCCTAGCTTAGCTCAGCATTCGAACTAGATACTCAGAAACAATGGAAGCTCTTCGGTGCAGAAACAGATACATGTAGCACTAGTTACCGACGCATTTGAATCGTGTTGCGTGCTTAGACAACGCGAAAGATTTTGCGCAGTTGTGAAAATCAATACTGAATATCGTCTCAATATTCTTTTTTTTTTTTTTTTTTTGTGGCATCTGTCCGTCTTGCGGACAATTTTGCCAATGTCAAGTGGGTTGAATAAATTCTTTTTAGTCAAGTCGAGTCGGTAAAAAAAGTAAAGTCAGCCGTCATCGGTTTTGAAGAAAAAGATGGCGTTTTTCTTCAAAACCAAAGGGAAACATTTTCGTTCAAATCAGGATGCCTCATAACACACTTTCATTTCAATTGTTCACACTTGTGCTAAGACCTCAAGTAATGATGGTTAAAATACCACCAAAATTACCCATCAGAACTTAAAATAACACTAGAAAAACAATTAAAATGAAAATACAATGTTGCTTCCAAAGATGACAGAAAACGAATCCCCTCAATATTCTTTATATACTGCGGGGCAACTCGGTAGCCGTCAAAAGTCAAGTTGTCGCTGCCTGACATGCCACGAAACGACAATACTAAACTTCGTTTATCGTTTTTAAGGTTCAACAAGTAAAAAAGACTTAGTACTAAGTCCTTCGACGCTTGTAACTTTCAAGGTAATCTGATTTTACTGTAGCATATAGGGTAACGAGCCTAGATAACGGCAAGATAATTCAGTATCAAACTTAACTTCGGACGCACGTTAATAAATAGTAGACATTAAACGCTTACAGCGTGTGTATGGACAACGTACCGCCTTGTTTAACCTTAAGAGTAGACCTTCCAAATATCGTCTCAATATTCTGGGTAACAGCGTTCAAATTCCAGTCATGCGGCAAACCCTGTTTTGTGACAACACTTGATAGCAGTTTGAACGTTGTTGAACGTTGTTACCTAGAATATTGGGAATACTGGTACTAGGAAACGATTTTTTAAATCGCGCAATGTTCGCGCGGCAGCTGAACGAAATTATTGCGTCATATAAACATGCCCTAACATGTTTCTTAAGCTGTCTCAGTGGCCATGGTTTTTTATTCTACAATTTGCTGATTGAACAGGCATATGGCCACCAGATGTTAAGTGGTTGCCATCACTTATAACAAATTATTGCCCTACAGGTCACGTTTATAGGAACGTAACCTACTATACACTGCTCTGCGTCCATCAACCTGAGGCATGCAGGTATTATGCCACATGTTTCTTTAATATAATTTTTCTTAGTGTGGCTTTGTGTGAGATATCTGCCAATAATTATTTTAATTCGCTGTCTCAGCCAAGATTTTATATTCTTTCGTTTAAAATCTATCCTATAAATTCATATTTCCTTATAAAAGTTGCACAGACTGCATTTAATTTTCCCCCGAGGCAGCATCCGCCTCTTGGGTAAGTTTTTATTGAGTTACGTACCGCATTATCTGTGCAACAAATTATTTGTTAGTTGTTTTGTAATTGTTACAACTTCTGTATCTTCTAACTTACCGTACAGCTTTGGTCGGTTTTTTTATGTGACTTGTTGCTGGAACAAGCAGATGGCCACTTGATGTTAAGTGGTTACCATTACTTATTTCAAACCATTGCCTCGCAGATTATTATAAACGTGCCGTTACGATGCACTACACTGCGTTTATTAACCAGAGGCATACAGTTGTTAAGCCTCATGGGCCTGTATTACACCGGCACCCACACCCTTCAAACCGGAATACAGCAAGCTGCTTGGCGGCAGAAAGAGGCTTGGTGGTAGTACTTCCCCGGACGAGCCCTTCACTAAAAGCTCTGTTTCTCTGTGACTTAAGGTCTGCCTTTGCAATGTTGGTTTTATATAAAATCAAATAAATCTACAACATTTCTACCTGATTATTGATTAAAAGGGAAGCCCATACACCTTTGAAGGTAACATAAATGAAGTACCATTTAGGAAATAATCGAATTTCTTAATTACGGATTTGAATTGATCCTTTATTTATCCTCAATAAGCTGCTTCGATCCTCCTTTTGGATTCAGGACGCTCTGAATGGGGTTACTAATGATGGATCCTGAACAAACTTAGGGATTTAGCTTCTGATCCTGTTTTTTGGGTTACATCAAAGGAATTAACAGGACGGAAATCTGCAAAAAAAAGGAACACGCGTCAGTAAAAACATCTATTTCAAAAGTTGTTGTCATTTAAAATTGAATTATAGATGATTTGGATTTATTGATAAATTGTAACGGTCTGCAGATACGAGAAAATAAATAGATATTGGCAGGCGTTCTCACAAATTAATTTAAATTAAGCCACCTAAGCAAATTATTATTAAGTCATTTATTTCAGATAATACAATCCATAAAACTTTGTGAAGTGCCACAATAAAATCAAATTAAAATAAATCATACTAACTGTAAGTAAGCAATAGATTGTGCGTAGCTGATATGCTTAGACAAATTGTTGTGGCTAAAAATGCCATGTCACAAAATTTATATTAGGACAAAACGCAAAGAGTTTCCTCTAAACTTGGGTCTGTCTGAAAATCAGCGCTGCCACATGTCACTTTTCATGCACCGCATGCACGTGTGGTAGCATAATGCTGAGACAGAGCCGTTTTAACCACACGAGACAGAGCACGACTAATTGGCACAACTTTTTTGCACTTAATATACTTGTAGGTACCTATACATTATTGTTAGTTATTTTTATTATAGTAGGTAGGTACGTAGGTAGGTCTCCTACTTGAAGGTACCTACTATAGTACTATTGTACTAGGTATTTTTGATTTGTTTGTGCCTTCCTGTTTCCTGTTTTACTTCCTTTATGTTTCTCTTTACCTCCTCTATGTTTTTTGTACCTACTGTTTTACTCTGTTTTGTGTGTGTTGAATAAATGTCATTTCATTTCATTTTCATTTCAAATAAAGTTCTTATAGAAAACCATTTGGTTGAAAGCTAAACAGACTTACATAAATACTTGTTGTACTTGTTGGGGATCAAACCCGCATTCTAAAGCGCAGAAGGCAGAACTACTATCAACTGAGTTGTGAGACCAGTTACTGTTAATATCTTGCAGCCTGTACGTAAAGTTTCAAGGTTTCCACAATATTTTCAACTCATTACCACACTTATTGATGTAGTTATGCTAACGAGTAACTTTACTATACCCTTGATGGCAACAACCTTGGGGAAACTGACTCGACTAATTATAGGTACAGTTTTTGTTTTTTGTATAAATTCAGTTTTTTTTTTTTGTGGCATCTGTCTTGTCTTGCGGACAATTTTGCCAATGTCAAGTGGGTTGAATAAATTATTTTTAGTCAAGTCGAGTCGGTAAAAAAAGTAAAGTCAGCCGTCATCGGTTTTGAAGAAAAAGATGGCGTTTTTCTTCAAAACCAAAGGGAAACATTTTCGTTCAAATCAGGATGCCTCATAACACACTTTCATTTCAATTGTTCGCACTTGTGCTAAGACCTGAAGTAATGATGGTTAAACAAAATTACCCATCAGAGCTTAAAATAACACTAGAAAAACAATTAAAATGAAAATACTATGCTGCTTCCAAAGATGACAGAAAACGAATCCAAAAATTCAGTTTAAATAACTTTGAAACTGACTTCAACATTTGATTTGAATGACATTTTTTAATGTATTTTTCGTGTTATTTTGATTTAAAAACCAAACTACTGAACAAATTTTTATGAAATTTATATTTATAGCCGCATAGTTCAAAAAAATCAATTTTCTAGAGCAAAAAAACTTTTAAAACATAAGCAATATACATAGTATGTGTAGTGGAATATTATAAAACCTCCTCTTATTTTTATTTTGTTTAAATATGATAGAACAAAAGCACCCACCTGAAGATGAGCAGTTGCCACTGCTTTTAAAAATTGTATTATCAGTGTACGTTCATCTATGTATTGGGGAGGTTTACTATAGTCACCACACATAGCATAGGTTATAGCAGTGTCTGTGGTTAGTACACAGGACATGCTCCTGTTTATCCTAGTGAATTACCTGAGCGACCTTTCTTCACATTCATAGGAGGTCAGCTAGGACTAATAAAAAAAATAAAAAATAAAAACTAAAGAAGGCTAAATTATGTAAAAGATGTGCACTTAACATAGATATAATCAAGGACAAAGCCCTACAATCGGTGGTCTTATCGCGCACAGCGATTTCTTCCAGAAGATCGTTTCTAACGGTAACGTTCACCAACCCCTGAACTAGTGTTAAACTATGCCTCAGAAAGTTAGTTCCATCCATAACGCACATTCACCGTCACCATATGGAAGAGCCCTGCTTATGCGGGTTTATAATATAATATCTGAGTAAATTTTATTTTTATAAAATTAAAGTTATCCAGCTTATAATAACTTTCAGATTTATTTTATTCAGACTGTCTGGTTCAAAGCATGTTAAACTTCAGAAATCGAGATAATTTCCACGACCCCTAGCTAACCTACCCTGCTGGGTCACGTACACTGTCAGGGGATGATAGCCCGACATGAAAATTAGGTTTTATTTGATTCTCAGCGCGTTACGACACCTCGGTTGTGAGACTGTGAAAGCCTTCGCTTCCTGAAATACAGTGTCCGCTATATTACGAACGCATTTATTCTATGAAATAGATAAAATAAAATGAAATGAGGTGTCCGCTATATAACATAGGCATTTATTCTATGAAATAGATAAAAGGGAAATATATATAATTAGAATTTCAACTTAAATTCAAATTGTTTTCAAGAGAAGAGTGAATAAGGTACCTTCTAGGTAAGGGTGCTACATTGTCGACCGCATCATCACTTTACATCAGGTGAGATTGCGGTCAAACGTTAACCTATAGTCATACCTGTACCTGTAGTGTAGTTATGTTGTCCGAAATAAACAATTTTTTTTTTTTTTTTTATAGATAGCAAAAAAAAAAACCCCAGACACGGTAAATATCTCTTCAAATCTCTTAGTGTAAAAAACCGGCTCGTGATTCTTTGATGATATCTAAGGGTAGTCAGAGGTATGTCCAGATATTACATTTGATACAAACCCACATTTTGCAGTAGGTAGTTGGAAAAATATTTATTTACACCACAAAATAAGGCTGGCAAAAAAGAACAGGCACGACCGACGGTTGCAAGACCATATCTCATTAGTATGACGATGTCAATTCAACAAAAAAATTTATTTATGTACCATTTATAAAATTAATTTTATTTTGCTATTTTTTGTGTACGTGTGTCACTATTTATACTCACCGTCTTCGCCGTCGCCAAATGAAGGTTGAGTCAACATAATATACCCAACTTACCGATGATACTCTTATTATTACTGGTGTAAGGCGTCAAAAATGAAAGGAAAGAAAAAAACGTTCAAAGCTGGTGCTATAATGCTAGTTTACTCACGACGCATAGAAAATAATCGTAGTTTATGTTAAGAAAACTTGTAATACAGGTACTGTGTAACGGAACGGTGATCAGAGTATTACGGCCGGCGCTTTTTTAGAAAACCAGCGTATGCACAGCTTGACAGAAAATAAAAGTAGGTAATCGTGCGGTATGAACCTTTCCCTTCATAAAACTCATTTTCACTTCTTCTTCTTCTTGTGTTTCTGGTGTTGTCTTTACTTTGTTGTACATTTTATTACACTAACATCTTTGTTTTTTTTTTTTAAATTAATAAATAGCACCAGGACTTTCATCTCCAAGCACGGTAGACATCTTCTCAATTTTTTTAGTACCAAGTACCTATTCGAAGTACTTTAATAATGTCTAAGGAGAGGTAGTCAGAGGTACGTCCAGATATTACATTTGTTACACAGTTGGTATCTTATACATGGCAAGCAGAGCAGAGCTTGTCTTATGGGTACTAGATGACTGATATACTTAATACAATACATTACATACATACATATTTTTAGGTATACATAGAGAATACCCAGAACACCCAAAATAAATATTTGCAGATCGTACAAACATTTATCCTAAGGCGGGAATCGAACCCGCAACCTCCTGCGTCGCAGGCGGACGTTCGTCCGCAAGTGGTTCAGTGTTGTTTGATTATTAATTAAATTCAGTTTGACCGCAAAACTGAACACGTCTCAAATTTAATAACACTTCGATTGAATTCAATGCTAATGACACCCATTGTCTCCAATGCGACACCTATTTCAGCTCAATTTACACTGAATTTACGTTCAACCCAACCGTTTGAAAATAATAGGGCTGCCAAATGAATACTTTTATTATACTTTATAGATTACTAGTACCCGAACACACAGCTTCGTTTGTATGGTGGTAGTAATTTTGCTAACATAAATCCATACCAATTATAAGAATCTTTTGTCCTTTTGACGACCGATGTGGCGCGGCGGGCGAGTGTCCGCCTGCGACGCAGGAGGTTGCGGGTTCGATTCCCGCCTTGGGATGAATGTTTGTACGGTCTGCAAATATTTATTCCGGGTGTTTTGAGTATTTTCTATGTATAATAAAAAATATCTATGCATGTAATATCGTATTGTATTAAGTATATCAGTCATCTAGTACCCATAACACAAGCTTTGCTTAGCTTGGGGCTGGATGATGCTGTGTGGATTGTCCAGCATTATTTATTTATTTATTTACTTGTCCTGACTGGCTGACATATAGGCAACGCGAAGCCTAAACCACTGGTCGTAGAGTATACAGCACAGAAGGTATTATGGTCTGAACTGTAATGCCAGTCAAACTACTTAGCGTTTCATATGCTGAAATTACCAGGCTAGTAGTTTATTTCCACGAGCGTTTCTGTGCAATGCACTAAAATAAATGCAATTTAAAATAAGTATAAATTGCTGTGAAAACCCTAGCTTTTAACCCGTTTGAAAAAGCCGGCGCGGGTGGAGCAAAGCGGAGCTTGTTTGTGTGAAAAGTTGCAGGGTTGGTACCTCGTTGGTGAAACTTATGAACTTATTTTTCAGCGTTAACTTTGAATGTGAGCCACAGCTTTTTTCAGTACTTACTACTCACTTTAACATGCATTTAATATTTAAACATTTTAGTTAGAAAGCGTTGAAATATTTTATTTAAATTAGTTACTTTTAGTTAGATGAATACTATGGGAGTTACATTTTGAAATTAAAAGGTTCTGTTTATTTTAAATGTTTGATTGTTTAATCTGGTGTTTTTTTTATGCTACTACTGCTGGACCTTACATATGGTCCACCTGATGCTAAGTGGTAACCATCTATAACATGTGATTTTATATCAATGTAATTGTATAAAAAAAAGAATGTTATCTTTGCGTAGACGTAGTTTTCGCTAGTAATACAAAGTATTAAGTAATTTCAGGTAGTAAGAGCTCTTAAACAAGATTTATCTCAGAGCAGGTGAGTACACACGTCACACATCAAGACGGGTTCAAAGGTTCAAAGCAACTAATCTAACAATTCTACACTTAAGAAGTTTGTTCTTGAATTTATTAAGGTTTAATGTTCTATGCACTTTCGTTTAATGTCTTAAGTTTTATTTAATTTTGGACTTAAAGTTTACTCAACCAAGCCCTTTTTATTTTTAGATACAGAAAAAATGCTACGAGAAAATTTTGTCCAGCTTTAGGATCTACTAGAGAAACGCGCGCGACTTTGTCCGGGTGAAGTTCTTTTTATACAAACTTCAACCCCCGCTGTACCCGTTATGGGGTTGAATTTTGGAAATTCCTTTCTTTGTTCACCATTACACTAAAACGAATATACTCTTAAAATTTAAAGGCTGTACGACCAGTGGTTTAAGCTGTGCGTTGTCTATATATCAGTCAGTTAGTTAGGACCAAGATTCTTATACTTAGATATAGATAATAAATATAGATATAAATGATGGATAATCCACACAGCATCATCTAGTCCTAAGCTAAGCAGAGCTTGTGTTATGGGTACTAGATGACTGATATACTTAATACAATACATTACATACATAGATTTTTTTTATTATACAATGAAAATACCCAGAACACCCGAAATAAATATTTGCAGATCTTACAAACATTTATCCCAAGGCGGGAATCGAACCCACAACCTCCTGCGTCGCAGCTGGACATTCGCCCGCCGCGCCACATCGGTCGTCAAAGATAGATAAATAAGACATTTATTCAAACTTGTTATAGCTATAGATAAGCTTCACTAATAACTTTGAGTTCTATGGGCAATTTGTTTTCCTCTGGTCCCTCAAGCAACGCAAATTTAGTAATAGTAGTTAGTAATCATCATCATTTTCCTTCCTTTATACCACTTTACGTGAGGTCGGCACAACAGGTTTTTCCTCCATTTCCCTCTATCATCCGTCATCTCTGTAGTCACTCCTTTCTTACCCATATCATCTTTCACACATATTTTGGATAGAAACGGGATATTTACCATGATTTTTGAGTTTGATTGTTTCCCGATGTGAATGATACCAGTGGTAGTAGTGTCGTTTGCAATAAACGAGTGCGGAAGAGGGTAGACCGGTATGTCTGCCAATAACATTAGACCCACTTGCCTTCAATACTTCAGTTCAGACCCGTGATCATGGCGCATGCAACTGTGCCGAGATATCGGGAAATATCAAACTCAAAGATCATGGTAAATATCCCGTTTCTATCCAAAATATTGATCAAAACCATGATAGTTTAAAAAGTTATATCTTTCACACAATCCATCCATCTTTTCTTTGGCCTACCTCTACTCGTATATCCATCCACATTCATATCTAACGCTCTTCTCGTTAAATGACATTCTTCTCTTCGCATAAAATGTCCATACTATGCTAACCTAATGCTCATCTTTTCAGTCACTGGCGCCACTTTCAAACTTCCTCTAATGTACTCATTTCTTGTCTTATCTATTTCCGTCACTCCACACATCCATCTCAACATTTTCATCTCCGCTGCATGCACCCTTTTTTCATTCGTCCCTTTAGTGGCTCAACACTCAAATCGATGCAAAACGACAGGTTTTATGATCATTTTGTAAATTTTTCCCTATTTTTTGTTATTTGACCTGTCGCCATTTCACCCTTTTTACATTTATTCTACTCTTTTACAACCCTATCAAGCTGACCATGATTCTTAACTACTAAACCAAAGTATCGAAAATCGGATAATAGTAGTTAGTAGTACAAAGAAATAACAAAATGGTTAGTCTAGATTTTGATTTTTTATTCTAAAAAACTAATCTCCTTGCCTTTAGAACGTACGTTTGTAATCAAAACTAACCTTGAGTCTTAATCCAATCTCATAAAAGAATATTGTTGGTTAGTAGGTATAAGAAAATTTGAATAAAAATATTTTCCTTTTTTGTGTTAGACTGGGCATTTTCTGTAAATATCAACTATACAATACAATTTCAGAATAAAAAATTATGTTATTTGATTAGAATTATAGTGCTCAAAACTTTTCTTTGTTCGTGTCAGGACCACAATACAAATACTACACAGTATGTTGACTTAAAGTTACAGCAAATACTGCTATGAAAAAGCCCCTGCCTTTTACAAAATATTTTCTACAAATGATAAAAGTTACAACGCCTACCTACCTAGGTATTACAAAATAGGTAACCACTCAAAATTAGCTATAATTTTTTACTCACTAGCGTTTAAGTAATTGAAACTTGGAACGCACGTTACAATTTGGTTCAGCAAATTTTTAAATTTCTATCGTTCCTTAAAAACTTTACTACTCTAAATCAACATAAAAATTATGTAAAATGTTTTCATTTGGAAATTTATTTAATTTATTTGTATTTTTTTTAACTATTTTAAATGCCACTTGTCCCATTTAAATAATATGTAATAATAATAATAAATAATGCCGGACGATCCACATAGCATCATCTAGCCCCAAGCTAAGCAGAGCTTGTGTTATGGGTACTAGATGACTGATATACTTAATACAATATTATATTACGTACATAGATATTTTTTATTATACATAGAAAATACCCAGAACACCCGGAATAAATATTTGCAGATCGTACAAACATTTATCCCAAGGCGGGAATCGAACCCGCAACCTCTGCGTCGTAGGCAGACATTCGCCCGCCGCGCCACATCGGTCGTCAAAATGTAGGCATATAAATAAATCTCTTTGAAACAAATAAACATTGTCACTTCTGTATCTGTACTGTTTAATATACTGTGCGGTAACTACTACTGAACGATCTGTGTCATTACTTCGAAACAGTAATTTGGCTAAGTCTACAATATGCCATAATGGGGGAGAAAGTTCGACAATTCATAAATTATAACGTTATAGTGTATAAGATGATTTGTTTGAAAAATGTGCAAATTTTCCGTTGATCTTTTGATCTGAAAGTACTTATAGATCTAAGGGCATGTCATTGTCATGCTTAAGGGGTTAAAATGGTAAGCTTATTTTATTACACCTAATTATAAATTTATTTATAACTAAGTCAAGTCAAGTCACTAACGAAACGCGCGCGCCTTCGACCGTGTAAAGTTATTTTTAAACAATCTTCAATCCCCGCTGTACCCGTTTAGGGGTTGAATTTCAGGGTTTCCTTTCTTAGTATACCTCTATGTATCAAAATAAAAAATATACTCTGAATTCCAAGTCAATAAACAGTATTTAAGGCTGTGTCTATATATCAGTCATTGAGGATAAAGATTCTTATAATAATTGGTATAGATTTGGGATAATGAGATGATAAAATAAAGATAATGTTATCACGGTGATGATTATATCTTTGTTCAATACAATCATACATAGGTATTTTTTATTATACATAGAAAACACCCAGAACACCTGGAATTAGTATTTGCAGAATGTACAAACATTTATCCTAAGGCGCAAATCGAACCTGTAACCTTCTGCGTCGCAGGTAGAGATTCGCCCGCTGCGCCATATCAGTTCATATAAAATGTCACTAGCAGTCACCCAAACCCACAGAACGCTGCTTGTCTTTGATCTATAATGAACAATTCAGCAATACATACCAGATAGCATTAGATAATTTACCTTGTTTGATAAAGCAATTGATTCTACGCTATGATTAGAATTATCAATAAACCATTTAATTTAATCATATCAAAGCTTAGTCTATATTAAGTGATGTAACTAATTTGTGTCATTCATTCACATAAAAAATAACATACCATAGAAAAATACATTATAGAGTAGGACATGTACAAAAGCTAGCTTTAGTTATCTGTTACTAACACTATGGACTGTGTTGTCTGAATAAATAAATCTATTATTATTATTATTATTATTATTAACCCTAACAAGAGTTTTCTTCCAGCAAAATAAATAAATAATGCTGGACAATCCACACAGCATCATCTAGTCCTAAGCTAAGCAGAGCTTGTGTTTTGGGTACTAGATGACTGATATACATAAAACAATACATTACCTACATAGATATTTTTTATTATGCATAAAATACCCACAGAACACCTGGAATAAATATTTGCAGATCGTACAAACATTTATCCCAAGGCGGGAATCGAACCCGCAACCCCTGCGCTGCAGGCGGACATTCGCCTGCCGCGTTACAGCGGTCGTCAAAATTATATAAAAATTCAACTCAGATTTCTCCTTGCAATCTCTTTTCACAATAACCTTTTAGAACGAATAATAAAAGGAGGTAAGAATTTCCCTTTCAGTAACGCATTATTCGAACAAGTCGTTTCAAAGTTATTATAAAGTTGGCTGTTGGATCTCTTTTTATAGCTCTATTTCAGAAGAGCCTAGTCGCTTGTCAATGAGGCTTTAAGGTGAATAAGAAATCTTTTATCAGGCTGTGTGCACGGCTGTAAAATAAAGGCTTGTATTTTATGTTCTTTTGATGGAACCAACAGATGTTTCGACTAGTGTAAAGTGATTAAAATTACCTACAACAAAACAAAAGTATGCACGCAATGCTCTCAAACGGTGAAGGAAAGCATGAAATTAATTGAGGCTTGATTTGCGCTTGATTTGCATTTTCCAAACAGAAAAATTCAATGATGCACGACCGGATTCAAACCCAACACCTTAGGATCAGAAGGCAAGATCACTCCCACTAGTCCACCGGTCTGTACCGGACGTTTTGATATAAATCAAACAAAGCTAATTAAAACGGTCCAAATTAAATTCTACAGAGAATTCATTAAATTACTATAATGAACGTAATAAATACCTACAGATAGCTCGGTTAATTTAGAGTTAAAGGCAAACAAAAGGCAGTCTTATCACTGAAATCTATTTAAAACGAGGAACGTTCAAACGTTTAAAAGGAGTATAGAACAAAAAGGATTATAACCTGTCACTATTTGACATCCTTATTTTGCATTGTAACCTTGAAAAGTTTCTGTCATTTTTTGAAGCAACATTGTATTTTCATTTTAATTGTTTTTCTAGTGTTATTTTAAGTTCTGATGGGTAATTTTGGTGGTATTTTAACCATCATTACTTGAGGTCTTTGCACAAGTGTGAACAATTAGAATGAAAGTGTGTTATGAGGCATCCTGATTTGAACGAAAATGTTTCCCTTTGGTTTTGAAAAAAATCGGCATCTTTTTCTTCAAAACCGATGATTTATTCAACCCACTTGACATTGGCAAAATTGGCAAAACGGACAGATGCCACAAAAAAAAACCGTTTAATAATAAAAACATCTTGGTATCATATACTCAAAGAGTATTTGTAAAATGGGTAGTCAGAGATTGCCCGGCTTCTCCTAGATATAGCAATAATAATAGTATTGTTATACGTAGTACGCACTGATTATAATTGATTAAATTCCATAAATAATACCTGCCCCTGTACTGTGAGCTCAGCACGACTGCAATTTATCAAAACGATGTCTTACTTCCGTGCTCGACAGCTATGATTGTTCTCGATAGTAAAATAATAATAATAATAATGCTGGACAATCCACACAGCATCATCTAGCTCCAAGCTAAGCAGAGCTTGTGTTATGGGTACTAGATGACTCATATACTTAACACAATGTATTACATACATAGATATTTTTTATGATACATAGAAAATACTCAGAACACCCGGAATAAATATTTGCAGATCGTACAAACATTTATCCCGAGGCGGGAATCGAACCCGCAATCTTTTGCGTCGCAGGTAGACATTCGCCCACCGCGCCACATCGGTCGTCAAAAGGTCGATGTGCTAGAAAACAATAATTACGTAACACAAACTTTCATCAACGGCTTCTAGCCCCAAGCTAAGCAGAGTTTGTGTTATGGGTACTAGATGACTCATATACTTAACACAATGTATTACATACATAGATATTTTTTATTTTACATTATAATATACCCAGAACACCCGGAATAAACCTGACTTTTTTGCCGTTTTTGCTATAGACAATGGTACGGAACCCTTCACGCGCGAGTCCGACTCGCGCTTAGCCGGTTTTTATTTAAATATTTATTTGATTTTGTTTTTAATTGTTGTTGTTATAGCGGTAACAGAAATACATCATTTGTGAAAATTTCAACTCTCTTGCTATCACTGTTCATGAGATACATCCTAGTGACAGATGGACAGACAGCCAGACAGACAGACAGTGGAGTTTTAGTAAAAGGGTAAAAGGAAGGAAACCTTAAACATGGAAAAGTAATACTATCTGTCAAATACGACCGCAATGGCAATTTTTGTATCTTAGTAATAGGGTTCCGTTTTATCCTTTGGGAACAGAACCCTAAAAACTATCGGGCTAACGCTTACACCTCAGATAGCTACACCTATTTATCGCTGATCAAATAAATACCACATAAGCGTCATTGTAAAACTACTTACGATTCAAAAAAATTTCATAGTTATTACAAACACTTTTCGGAGTTCTAGCAGTGACATATAACAAAACGCGACTTATAGCTAACGCTAAAATAACAGACGAAATCATATTTTCCAACATCAATATTGCCATAGCTTATCAATAAACGGTTGGTCTACTTCGGACACCTCACGCCATTTTTTAATATATGCCTTGTAGTTTTTCCTTAGGCAATTTTAATCATGTATTGATACTTGATTGATTGAAGTTACAGGCGTATACGGCTTAACACCTGTATACCTCAAGCTGATAGACGCAGAGCAGTGCATTGAAGGGCACGTTCAAAACGAACGTGACCTATTTACAAAGTTTATAACTAATGGTGCAGAAAATATTATACTAATAATTGGTTGGAAAACATTGGTACCTGTAGGGTCTACAGGATGCCTTAAGTATCCATTAAAAGACCAATAATCTGGTTACGATGTGTATCTGAGCGCATGTCACCCGTGAACCTCCGCTCCGTCCAACCATCCGATGGCGAGTGAGTCATCTCAGACACTACAGTACCCAAACTAGAAAAACCTGTATGATGGATGATGTATCACTGTGAAAATGATAGCTGCCGTTCTGCTCACAGCTTTTTGATTAAGCTGTTCTGTAGCACTGTGACCATGCAAGTACAAGTATCATGTGAACCGCCGGGCTCTTTGATCAGCAAACGCTTGTTAGTTTAGGATTCCCACAATTACCATTCCACTGAAATACGCGATAAATATTCATTGGCTTCTGTAATATTCGTATTTTCGCTAGTAACTGGCTTGGCTTTGCTAGAAATGTGGTTTGGCTTATTTACATCATAATTTTATATTCTAAAGCAAACTATGTAGGTAGTACAGATAGTAACACAAATGTATCTTATTTTTTTTCGTCAGTACTTCACTAACTACCGAGTTTTTTGCTACCTTATTAGAATTTGTTCTAATCTATACTAATAATTGTCTGTATTTGTTTCTTTGTTTGCATTGAATTGGTTCCGAAAGTTCTGGACAGACTTGAAAAAGTCTTTCATCGTTTGGAAGCTACATCATCCCCAGGTGACATAGTCTATATTATATTTTCAAAATAATTTGAGATCCTTACTAAAACCCAAGTGAAACCGAGACGAGCCGCTAGTGATTAATAATAATATACTGAAAAACATTAAGCACATTTTACACTTTGTACATTATAATAATAATTTACATCCTTCCGTAATGTATTTCACGCCATAAATGCAGTGATAAAAAACCATGTAAAAAAAGAGTTTTTATTTTGGAATTTCCACTGATCAACTAAGAACCTTAAAACTAAAATTAGAGCTTGGTTCTTACTGAAAACTAGCGTAGCATTTATATGAATTAGTTATATGCTGAGTAGGGCCCTGTTTGACTCCTTAATGCCGGTCGGCATTCACACCTGTTTACAGTTCTATGAATGTGTAGGAAGGTAGGTATTTCGATAATTAATGTGTTTTTTTACGTTTATTTCTCGAATAGCAACCACGAATCGGAAGGCGAAGCGTAGGACGTCCTCCTATCCAAGGAATTTACGATATTGTTAGGATCGCGGGAAGATGATAGATGGAAATGGCTCAAAATCGTTTTTCCTGAAAACGTATGTTGTAGGCCTACGTCCAGCAGACTTTTACAGGCTGATATTGATGATGATTACTTTGATTTGTTTTAATGTACCTACTGTCCAGTCTAATTTCTTTCTCTTTGTTGTATTTGTGGTGCATACAAATATGGTCAAATAAATAATTTCTATTCAATTAAAATCTATTCATCGTCATCATCATCTTCTTACCCAGTGTGGGGTCGGCACAACAGGTTTTTTTTATTATATTCTATTTCTATTAAAATCTATTATTAACTATAAAACTAAAATAATTAATTTAATAAAAAAATATTCAAATAATTGTTCTAATATTAGTTGTAATTACTAAAGTAAATCGAATTAAGAAATCAATTCAGCAAAAACCCAATCAATCCACTCCTAACCTACTAAGAATTAATCAATTCGTTTCGACTGGCTATCGATCAATCTGAATGACGACCTTCATTCTTACCCGTTGACCTACAATCGGACAATCAACCCCTCCAATCAACCCTAAAAACTAGGGTAGCTTTAACCACAAGTTTCTACCCTTGACTGATCACAGTTCTACTTTTTGTACTGTAGCTACAGAAAGCATATAGCTAGGTGGTGTAGAATTATAAAATAAGACGATCTAATAATATAGTTTACTAGCTGCCGCTTGCAGCTTCGCCCGCGTGACAGTTTTTTTCCCGTTCCCGTTATTTTTTCGGGATAAAAGTAGCCTATTTGTTAATCTAAGTTATAATCTATGTTTATTCCAAATTTCATCCAAATCGGTCTACTGGTTAGAGCGTTAAAGAGTAATAAACATCCATCTATCCATCTATACATCCATCCATTCTTACAAACTTTCGCGTTTGTAATATTAGTAGGATTCTGCCACTTCAATTTTAAGCTATCGACGAGTGTTTTGCTTTTCTACGAAGCATCGTCAGGAAGATTTTGATTCGCTGTTTGTAATCAACATCTTGGACACCGCCGCTCGTATCCGTTGTGCTTCGTAAGGCGTGTTGTCTCTTCTGTCTTTCAGAAAGTCTTGCTGGTGAGCGCTCGGCTTCTTCCTAAGAGCAATATCTTTTTTAGGATGCTTCGTAGAGAAGCGAGACACGTGTCGATATCTTGGGATTGAAGTGGCGGAAGGCACTCGTAGGATGTAACGTATATGTTTTTTTTTTAATACAACTTGCTGATGGAACAAGCAAATGGCCCACCTGATGTTAAGTGGTTACCATCACCTATAACAAAACATTGCCTCGTAGGTTACGCTCGTTAGGAACGTCACCTACGATGCACTACTCAGCGTCAATCAACCTGAAGCATACAGGTGTGAAGCCCCATGTGCCTGTAATTTCACCGGCACCCACACCCTTCAAACGGGAACACAGCAAGCTGCTTAGCGGCAGAAATAGGCATGGTGGTAGTATTGCCCCGGACGAGCCCTTCACAAAGAGCTCTACTACTACTAAAAATTTAACACTACACAATATACCTCAGTTGGTCAGCTGAGCTGTAATCTATCGAAACCAGTTCAAAAAGTCAAGTATTAGACAGAAAGGACAAACGCTCAATTATATGAAATTTTCTTGGCTTAGAACTCCGGGGGGAGTTTAATTAGTAATTTCTCATAATTTACTTTTATTTCCTTCTTAACCTTTGTGCGTTGAACTCGTCAATCTTTATAATTATAAAATAAGTATTTTAACTTAATATTAGTGGGTTATTATGTAAAACTAGCAAAAAACGCGCGACTACTTTCACGTGGAGTTATTTTTATACAAACTGGTTGAAGTTTGTATAACTCACTGAACCCGTTTAGGGGTAAGTTATCAGAATTATGTATACGCATCAAGATAAATATACCTTGAAAATCTAAGAACCTTGAAGTCTTTACGATTGGTGGTTTGTCTATGTCAGTCAGTCAGGACAAAGATTTTTACGGTATAGATTGTAGACAAAAGAACAATGATTTGTAATAGAGCATTTGGTGGTCTAGTGGTAGCAACTCCGTCTTCCAATCCTTAGGTCACATTCAGTTGTAGTATAATTCAGGTCGAATTATGTATTCAATATTTATGTATACAATGTAGTGTTCTCAAGCAATGAAAGAAAACAATGACAGGTCAAACAAAACCGCGGCTTAGTCAGCTTTGCTCGTAACGACCAATACTTTCCTGTGGATTAGGCTGACAACTGTGGGGCTGATATACTTTCTGGGCAAGCTGGTTCCTATTTTAGGCTTTACAGCGTCTAAGGGACGCTGTAAGGCCTAAAATAGGGGTTATAACAAGGGTTATGAATGAAAAAGTTACCCGACTCTATATAAATCATCTTGCATTAGACCAAGATCTAGGATCTAAGACACCAAAGGGTTAAATAGACCTAGGATTATAATAAACTTTAGGCGCAGTAGATATTCTCAACGAAAAGCACTTTCAGTGAATACTATAACATGATGTAACAGAAATATTAAGATACACACCTAAATACCTGTTTCATAACTTATTTTATCTTCCAAACCATGTACTAAATTCCTCTTAATACTAAAATGGGCACGGTAAAAATAAGCTTGAGCCTTTTTTAATAAAACTACAGAGTTGCAACCGCCACATCAACATTTTCAGTAAAAAAGTAGAGATATTTATACGCAAAACTTGCTAACTCAGTCAAACGGAAATTTGATGAAAATTCATGATATATTTGCTGAAAATGCACCGGCATGGAGAATGGTGATAAATTCAAATTATGCGGATGGGTAGGAACCATCCCTGATAAGCTATATTTGTTTAACACGTGGAATATTTACCCCGAGCCCATGGCTCCACAATGCTACTGGCTTAAATTATCATTATTTAAACCTCACTTTAGGCTGAAACTGGGGTTTTTAAACACCAGCTCTGACGGCCGTAATGTAACGATGACAGAAAACATCAGTAAATTTACGCTAAGCGGTTTAAATTTGCAAATAGAAAAGTGTTAACAGTTCAGTTTCCTAGAAAGCTCTAATGTAAACCTCGTTTTCGATCATCAAAAGTACTAAACTTACTCTTATAAAATTGAAAATGTTTAAGATCATGAAGAAAGTTGTCGTAAAATATCAAAAGTTTAAGACGCTATAAATCAAAAACCTAGATACTCTTAAATGGAACAACCATCAACTAATCGAAGTTTATCGTAAAATCAGCAGCATTTACCATTTTTCTGGACCGTCAAACGGACCGCTTAGATCCGCAGCGACACCACACAAAGCACATAATGCAAGTACACAGTAAGATAGCCCGTTTTTCACATGAAAAATGCACAGAAAATACACACACGGTTTTTTATTATCACTGAGATCCGACGAAGCGCGGTTCGACCTTCGAACGCCAAACTTGGTACTGCCGCTCCGTCAGTGCGAAACTACCCGAGTCCTAACGGAGTTACCCGAAGCCAGCTCGGGGTGGCGCGTGAATTTTGCTCAGTCTTTCATATTTTATATCGGTCGGGACGAGAGCGGAATTACAGAGTTTGCTCGGGTGGGTTTTTATAGCGGAACGGAACCGAGGCGGCTGGCGGCCATTCTATTTTGAAGGTATTTTTTCCAGCAAGCGATATACGCCAGTATTTTTTTTCATTGTTTGTTCTACACTCGACGCTTAGCTCGTGTGATTTTTAATAAGGGGCGTCGGAGGGAATAATGCTTGTTGAAAATGTTTCGGGATGAATTGGCGTGTAAGTTTAATGCTGGGTAGTGGAGAATCATTTTTACTATGATATTTTTGGAGTGGAATAACCATGGTACCTAAGTCTTGGCTTAGAATAGGACATAAAAGGCTACTATGAGAATGAACCAGGGGGTAGCAGCATCTTTTAGTTTTAAGTAGAGCATAAAGCGCAGCCTATACCACTGGTCGTAGTGGCTGAAATTTTAAGGGTATATTCGTCTTGAAGGTTAACTAAGGAATTCCCGAAATTCAACCCCTAAACGGGTAATAATCAGAACCATAGAGTTTTTATTCAATTAAAATACAAAATTCATTTTAAATCATCTGATATTAAAAAAATATATATAGTTTAGATAGCGCTATGTATCCATTATTTATGTATTTTTTTACTTTGCGAACCAGGTAGGTGTATACAGCTTACAGCTACAAATACAGCTCTTCCGAACGTTTTTTTATGGCAATCGTCCTTATTTGAACATTTCTTCCAGCGTCGCGTCGGCTTATGGTTCCAAAATTTGGGAGTAACAGTAATTTTAAGTGGCATCGACCAGTATAGCTAAAAAATAAATAAAATATAAATGGTTAGTTAGACAGACAGACAACTACGATCCCCGACTCTTCTACAGAAGGTATTGCTACTATCAACTGAGCTGTGAAGGCTTTTAAAATTAATCTTGCCGTTGATTGGTTACGTAATGTGTTGGGAAATGTAGAACTTATTTTAATATAATAGCTGTAAACGTGTGTTGTAAAGGGGTTAATTGATGTAAGGGTGGATTTACACCACTGCATTTACATCAGCGGCAACTTATTAGTGAGACGTAGACTTCGTCTCACGGATGCAGCAATTGTGTTTTTTTATACCACTTGCTGATAGCCCACCTGATGTTAAGTGGTAACCATCACTTACAACAAAGCACTGCCCTGTAAGTCACGTTCGTAAAGAACGTAACCTACAATACACTGCTCAGCATCCATCAACCTGAGGCATACAGGTGTTAAGCCTCACGTGGCTGTAGTTTCACCGGTACCCACACCCTTCAACTGGAACACAGCAAGCTGCTTGGCGGCAAGAATAGGCATGGTGGTAGTACTTTCCCGAACAAGCCCTTTACTAAGAGCTATTAATGGTAACCACTCAACATCACTCTATAATAATAATATTGGACAATCCACACAGCACCACCTAGCCCCAAGCTAAGCAAAGCTTGTGTTAAGGGTACTAGCTGACTGATATATATAATACAATACATCACATACATAGATATTTTGTTATTATACATAAGAAATACCCAGAACACCCGGAATAAATATTTGCAGATCGTACAAACATTTATCCCAAGGCAGGAATCGAACCCGCAACCTCCTGCGTCGCAGGCGGACATTCACCCGCCGCGCCACATCGGTCGTCAAATATTTCAACACTATATTTCGAAAAAATATAAGGGGCATCTCTAAACCCAGCAACCGTAAATCTCATTAAGATACACAAAATAACTTAAGTAATTTTCTACCAAAACAACACGGCGCGAGAACTTTCCTACTTCTCAACTTATAATGACTGAGGTATACTAACAGTGTGCTAAGCTGTGTCGACTTCCACATATGTAATACTAGATGACCCGCTCGCGACTTTGTTCGCGATTATTATACAAACTTCATTTTCTTTCTACACCCGTTTTAGAGATGACAGCTCAATGGAAATTATATTTAGTTTTAAGTTGGACTATAAGCTAACTAAATTTGCAAATTGCATCAATATTGATTTAGTAGTTTTTGCGTGATGCGTGTACAAATAATCGTACAAACAAACAAACAAATATTTATTTATTTAATGAGATACAAAATCCACAGCTTTTTTAAAACAAGAGCTGTGAATTTTGTTTCTCATATTTTTTTAAAAATTGATTTTATCTTTGCCTTTTTAGGGTTCCGTACCCTAAGGGTAAAACGGGTACCTATTACCAAGAATCCGCTGTCTATTTGTTTGTCTGTCTATTTGTCACCAGGTTGTATATCATGAACCGTGATGGTTAGAGAGTTGAAATTTTCACAGATGATGTATTTTTGTTGCCACTTTGACAGCAAATTCTAAAAATCAGAATAAAATAAATAATTAAGGTGGGCTCTCATACAACAAACGTGGTTTTGATAATGGTACAGAACTCTCCGTGCGCGAGTCCAACCCGCACTTGGCTGGTTTTTTAAGTACTATTAGCAGGATTTAAGAAGAATGTCTTTGATGTACAGACTTTTATACCTTTACAGTTTTATTTTAGTATAGATTATCATGTGGTAATTAGTGTAATTGGTGTGTTTTGTGCCGTTCTAATTAACTAAATAAATAAATAAATGTAAGCTGCATATATTCTAGCTTAGTTATAAGCTGGATGCACAAGTTTTCTACCATATTTTGTGATTCAACAATTATTTAAATAATCTTGGAAATAGGACTTGCAAAAGCTAATCTTAGAAGTCTACGTTTTGATGAGCGGAAGGTAAACTTATAAAAGTCAACGCACACTAGAGCAGCATGTCAGCACCGTTTAGTCCTTACTCACGTCACGTCATCAGCCTAGTCCACTGCTAGGCATAGGTTTCTGGAGGTTTGTCATAGTCACCATGCTTATATTACGGCAAGCATGCTTATATTATGCAAGCCGTAAGTAATTACAGGCACATGAGGCTTAACACCTGTAGCCTCAGGTTGATGGACGCTGAGTAGTGCATCGTCGGTGACGTTTAACGAGCGTGACCTACGAGGCAATGCTTTGTTAGAGGTGATGAACCACTTAACATCAGGTGGGCCATCTGCTCATTCCATCAACAAGTTGTATAAAAAAAAAAAGTTTTTTCCTGATGACTAACTGGCACCTAGATTCTCCCAGTCTTCATTTTGATTTCATATTAAATACCTTGTGGCATGTGTATTGAATATAACTAACTCTGTTTTTCAACTGTGTAGTATTTGTTTTTAGTAAATTTGAAGTTAGGTGATGAAACTCAAACATTGTTACATCGTACGCAACAAAAATATTTCCAACCCCCAGAGAGTACCGATCAGGGTTGCGGCAGTAACAAGGCACTCCGCCACTAATTAGTCTACAGTTTTCTATAATGACAAACCCGTTATATTGCGGCCGTCATGAGCGATGCATACTTCCTTCTTCTTCTTTCTTTCCTCCGTCATCCTACAGACAATTTCTCCAATGTCAAGTGGTTTGAATAAAATAGTTAAATAAAGTCAAGTCAGTAAAAAAAAGTTAGCTGTCATTGGTTTTGAAGAACAAGATGGCGTTTTCTTCCAAACCTAAGGCAAACTTTTCGGTCCAATCAAGATGCTACATAACACTCTTTCATTTCAGTTATTCACACTTCTGCTAAAACCTCCAATAATAATGATTAAAAATGGCACCAAAATTACACATCAGAACCTAAAATAACACTAAGAATACCATTGAAAGTACTATGTCCAAAGTTGACAGATAACAAATATACTTCACTTTTCTTGAAATCGATTAATTTTCTGTCAATGCAAATGACAATTTGAAACTTCCTGTCAACGCAAAAGATAAAACACGGTGTAATAATTTGGAGGTTGCGCCGATTTTATTTGTACCAGGGTTAGATTGTAAGTAGTAAAAGCCTTATTTCCGCTGCTAACCAGCGTTGAAGTGTTTGGTTTGAAAGTGCTGATGAACTCACAGACTACTCTGCGTCCATCAACCAAAAGCATACAGGTGTTAAGCTTCGTGTGCCTGTAATTACACCGGCACCCACACACTTTAAACCGGAACACAGCAAGTTGCTTGGTGGCAAAAATAGGCTTGGTTCCCAGGACGAGCACATTTTAACTAAAACATTCGCTACATTACGGCCGCCGTTTTTCTAAAAGGCATTACGCTATACTCGAAAGCGTAAGGGATCCTGTTAATTAAAAACGTGTTATTCTTCAATTACCACGGTATACGAATTGTAAATAAAATTCCATCTTCGTGCTGTTTATTTAGCGTAAGGGAAGTGTCTATTGCTTGTTTGTATAGTATAAATTTGTATAAAATTATTTTGTATCCGCAATACAATCATATAGCAAGGGGCGTAATACATTTTCGTCAGAGGCCGTTCATAGAATCCAGAGGAATAAAAGTAATGAAAAAATAAGCCAAATGCGAGTCGGACTCGTGCACGAAGGGTTCCGCACCATTTTTTATAATAAAAGCGGTAAAAATGCATGTTTTTTGTATGAGAGCCCCCTCAAATATTTATTTTATTCTGTTTTTTAGTATCTTTTGTTATAGCAGCAACAGAAATACATCAACTGCGAAAATTTCAACTCTATAACTATCACGGTTCGTGAGATACAGCCTGGTGATGACAGACAGACAGGCAGCGAACACTTAGTAATAGTGTCCCGTCCCTTAAGGTATGGAACTCAAAAAACACGGCAGGTAAAAAAAACAGGATTCTATAAACCTGTACAGCTAATACAAAATAAATCTCAATTCAATTTTTTTAACAATCTGAAAATATTGTCCAGCAAACTTTTAACTGTATAAACTTTTGCGCGGCGAGTACTCCCACCGTTTTTACATAGCACTAGCAAAACGCCCTGGGTTTTGTTTGGATGGTACTTTTTAACAAAGTTGCAAACTCGCCCTCCCATGTAGTGGGTGAACTTTGAGGTTTTTTTATTCAACTATTTTTAAACAAAAGGAACAGACGCAACTTTGTGTAAAGCTATTTTTATACAAACCTCAAACCCTCACTCGAATTTGTCCGATCTACGCACCAAGACGAATATACCTTACAAATTTCAAATTACTACAAGTAGTGGTTAGGTTGTCTTATTGTTTGTTTGTCCGGGGAAGTACTACCACCATGCCTATTTCTGCCGCTAAGCAGCTTGCTGTGTTAGATAAATTGATATAGTTACTTACGCAAAATGTACATTTAGTTAAGTAATTAGTCTAGTCTAGTATTTTATCTCTCAACGTAGGCGAGTCACAAATTAGCTATGTTGAGGAATATATATACCTCGGACAGCTGATATCACCTAAAGATAACATAAAGAAAGAAATCGAAAGAAGAATAGCAAACAGTTTGAAGAGGTATTGGGGCCTAAGAGAAGTAATGAAATACAATAACCTTCACATAGCAACAAAGAGCAAATTATTCAATGCCTGCATTCTACCAATCTTAATGTATGGAAGCCAAACATGGGCCATAACAAAAAACACCACCGACAGAATTGCCATTTGCCAACGAGCTATGGAGAGAAGTATGCTGGGAGTAAAGAGGAGGGATAAAATAAGGAACATCAACATCAGGAAAAGGACCAAGATACAAGACGTAACCCTAAAAATAAAAAGGCTAAAATGGAAGTGGTCGGGACACATGATTAGAGGAAAAGACAAATGGAGCAAAATAATCACACAATGGTACCCAAGGGAAAGTAAAAGGAAAAAAGGTAGGCAACAAAAAAGATGGGACGATGATATCAAGCAGATTGCAGGCATAACATGGAGTAGAGTAGCCAGAGAGAGACCAGAATGGAGAAGGTTGGAAGAGGCCTTTGCCAACTGGCAAACGGACTTACAGAAAGTTAAGAAGCACGAAATACGCGAATAATTCTAAGTGTGTAAAATAAATAAATATAACAGTGCAATAGTGTAAGGAACGTAGTAGTTGTATATCTGTTGTCCGAATAAAAAGGCTTTATTATTATTATTACTATAGTATTTTATCTCAGTATAAGTGAACTGTTTAGTCTTTTTTTGAATAAATAATAAAGTTTTTTATACCGTAGCGGCGAAGAAAAACATTGTTAGGAAATTATTTAAGCAGCGAAAATGTCACGTATGCAATACTAAGTACTACAAAATGCAGGTATGTACCAAATGTACTAGCTTGACGTACAGTTAGCTGCATTAGAACATATACAATTTGTAACTTTCAAAATGGTTTCACAGTGGCGCTAAAAACATTTACACGAAAATTATTAAAAAAATAACTGAGGTCATCAACTAATTTCATGACTTTCTAGTTTTTAAGGTGTAAAAAAGTTCATTGGTTTGCTGAAATACCGTTGCGAAAGTTACAAATTGTATACATTTTAGTGCAGCGGAGTGTACCTCTGTCTACCCTCTTTATATATCCACGAAAAGTTTATTGAGTAGGTTATATGATATGAGAAGGGATCTACCTTGTTTAGGAATTAAAGTTGTGATGCTTTTCGTTTTTTGTATTCAAGAGACTTTAGACTAGTCCTTGTGTATCTATTCTAGGCCATTCTAGTATCTATTTTAGGCACAATTACGGTTGCTTTGTGACAGTAACCGTTTTCAAGAACTCATAGCTTTTCTGAATTAACTTTTGAAAATTCAGCGAGAAAAAATCACTTTCACTTGCAAAAAATGGCGGCGGATAACCGAGTTAGCGAAAGAAAATTAGAGTTTTTTTTATTTCGTTGCTTGGTTTTGTACTTTGCGAAAATCAGGTAGTTTAAGTCTGATGGTGAAAAAACTGGGAAAACATGCCAAGTGTAATAGGATTTGTTATTCGGAGTATTTCGGCTGTCTCAATTTTGATGAAAATTGCTGGACGTTGACGAAATTAGGTTTTGCCGAGTTTTCCTACATTTTTTGAACCAAATCAAAAAGCTGTTTAACTTTCTTTAATGTTCAACACCTTATTATTTTGTTATGTAAGTATATCAGTCATCTAGCACCCATAACACAAGCTCTGCTTAGTTTGAGGCTAGATGGTGCTGTGTGGATTTTTCAGCATTATTAATATTTACTATTAGTTTAACAGCGAGTTTATTACCTATAGGGTTAATCTATACCTATAAGAAATAGCTACACCGTGTTTTGTCTTTGGCTTTCAAAGTCAAAAAGCATTTCATTCAGTAATATCCACAGCGATCATCTTAAAACGTCTTTAAGCTAAGTGAATCTAAACTTGGAAGCCTAGAAGACAGGACAGTTTCAAATTAGATTGAAACAGACAAAATACAGCATAGTAAAGGTTATCCAAAACAAGGACAGATAAATTACTATCTCTTTTGTTGTTAAAACTAAATACTAAACAAAATTAAGAATAAATGAGTGAAGCGTATTCAAAAGGCTGTCAAATTAAAGTACAAAGCAAGCTCTAGAGACTTTGGTGTATTACGTGAGACGCGTCACAAGTTGCTCGGGAGATAAGATATTGACAATAATTCCGCGTTGGGATCTCAGGGATGAATATACAATTTAAAATAAATGGAGTTGAAAAAGGGTTATGTCTCTTGAGTATGTACACTACAAAATATTTAAAAAATAATATTATTATTATATTTAACTCCTAAGCATGGTAGAAATCTTTTTGAATTACTTTACGCTTACACAAATAGTAACAACTCAAGATTTTTCGGGATGTCTGAAAGGCAGTCAGAGTTACATCCAAATATTACATTTGGCAGATACTCACATCTTGCAGTAGTCAGTATTCTATACGTGACAGGTTGCAAGCTCATCGCCGATGCTAAACCAGTACGCTGCTAACTGGCTTTCTTACGATGTTTTTATTTACCGTTACAGATCACTGGCATTGCTAACATAGTATACATTTTAAATCTATTGATGCACGGTCGGATTCAAACCCACAACTCCCACTAGACGACCAGTACTCTAACATACTAGTTTTTAGTAAACTAATAAAGAACTAAAAACATGTATTGCCTTAGCCTGATATCCGATAAATAAAAACCGGCCAAGTGCGAGTTAGACACGCGCACGAAGGATTCCGTACCATTATCTATAACATGGGTATATGGGGTACGGAACCCTTAAAAAACAACACGTCATAACCAACAGCTTTCTCCCAAAGCTACTGTAAAGATCTGGAAACAAGTCCTTTACGATGAAAGACAAGAAATTTTAGCCGGAAAATGAAGTAAGTTTTAATACCTATAAATAGAACCTTTGAACAATCAGCGAAGGCGTGAAAGTTCAACAGAGTTTACAAAAGATAAAAGGAATAAAGGGGAATAAGGGATAATTTTTTATAAACAACTGGGTTCAAACAAAAATTTATCACGCGTATTTTTGCACATGTACGCGTTAGATTTGGTCCTAAGTGAGGATTGAACTTATAGCTAGTCTCGTCCGGGGAAGTACTACCACCATGCCTCTTTCTGCCGCTAAGCAGCTTGCTGTGTTTCGGTTTGAGGGGTGTGGGTACCGGTGTAATTACAGGCACATGAAGCTTTAAAAAAAAACGACACATGATATTCTTCATTAAAGAACTCAGCAATTCCCAAAAAGTGGGTAAAATCCATACCCAAAAGATTTGAAATTGGGTCTTACAAATTATATGAAAAATTGCTTCAAGATTGACTGTTTTTTTAAACAATCTAACAGTAACTCGTAACTAACTCGTAGCTGTATTAATAGCGCCAAAACTAGTGCTACAGTTAACAGATTACGTAGGTTTTTACATGCAAAAAATCAGGAAAAATTAAATTGGTAAAGCATTGAGTAACGAGGATTTATAGTTTGAATAAAATAACTCGTCTTTTCGGTTTTATCAAATTGCAGTGAACTAGAAAAAGTAGGTACATACATAGCTAGCTACTGGGTATCACATTAATAAGTGTTGACTGGCCTCACAGCCAAAAAGTAGAATGTATTTTTCATTCAGTTTAAAATTTGTATTTATTTTGAGTTGCATCTAACAGCCAGCGGTTACAGCGTGATTAAGCTACGAAGTACATTTTTTTTTATATTACTTGTTGACGGAACAAACAGATGGCCTACCTGATGTTAAGTGGTTACCATCACCTATAACAAAGCATTGCCTCGTAGGTCACGCTCGTACCTGAGGCATACAGCTGTTAAGCGTCACGTGCCTGTAATTACATCAAAAGTACATGTACCTGTAGGTACATCCAAGCATCAGAATTTTTGTATTTATAATATTAATATTAGTAAAACGCTCATAATTAGCCCGTTAAGTTATTTTAATACAAATTTCAACCTTGTACTCGGTTAGAGGTTGAATTTTAGATTTCCTTTCTTAATACATTTCTCTACACCAAGATAAATATGTGTATGCGTTTCCATATGTCAGACAGACATTCAGGACAAAGATTTATATAATTGGTATAGATAGTAGAATAAGATTAGATGCTGCATTGTCTATTACTGAGTCATACAACAAATTGGCTCACAGCAAGACACAAACTAATGACACAACTATCTCCCTCACGCGTAAAGTAATTGTATACCTATCTCGCTCTGCTGAGCTATCTACAAGAATATCTATGTAATGTGCCTCTAGGTACTTGTTGATTTATGTACGTTGTTGCTACAAGTTCTAGAATTTGCCTACAAATTAATGTTAAAATTCATTAGAGGCGCCGTAAGGCTTAGACAAATGTTGAGATGGAATTAAGGGTATGCACAAACGTAAGGTACTTACGTTTTTATTTATATACTGAGGGCCAAGCACGTGTAAATGTGAGTTTTTTGGAGTAGCCGTATAAATAATAAATAAATAATGCCGGACGATCCACACAGCATCATCTAGCCCCAAGCTAAGCAGAGCTTGTGTTATGGGTACTAGATGACTGATATACTTAATACATTATATTACATATATAGATATTTTTTATTATACATAGAAAATACCCAGAACACCCGGAATAAATATTTGCAGATTGAACAAACATTTATCCCAAGGCGGGTATCGAACCCACAACCTCTGCGTCGCAGGTGGACATTCGCCCACCGCGCCACATCGGTCGTCAAAAGAGATTTTATACGAGATTTCAGTTGTTTCAAGATGATCTCTGCGGATTTACTGAATGCCTTTTCCGAGACGATTTCGAGAGTCTAGAGACAAGACTAGTTTAGTAGTAGTAGAGCTCTTTGTGAAGGGCTCGTCCGGGGCAGTACTACCACTATACCTATTTCTGCCGCCAAGCAGCTAGCTGTGTTCCGGTTTGAAGGGTGTGGATGCTGGTGAAATTACAGGCACATGAGACTTAACACCTGCATGCCTCAGGTTGATAGACGCTGAGTAATGTATTGTAGGTGACGTTCCTAACGAGCGTGACCTACGAGGCAATGCGCAATGCTTTGTTATAGGTGATGGTAACCACTTAACATCAGGTGGGCCATCTGTTTGTTCCATCAGCAAGTTGTATAAAAAAAAACTAATGTTCTTTTACTTTGCTCTAATTTTCAATTATCTTAATACGATTTTTATAAATGTATGTACACACAATGAGCTGCACGTCTTCAGTGAATCTAAAGCCTAGAATTCGACATTACATCTTCATTTACATCTCAATTCAGAAGCTTGTGTTATGTTGTTTCCATTTCTATTCATAGGGTCTTTGTTGAATTAGCCTGAGGATCTTGATTGTAGTTTTGTGAGGGTTTCACTTGAGTGAAACTAGTTCTGCTTTGAATAAATAAGATTGTTTGAGTTAAGTTTGACACAAAATATGCTTGATATTTTTAATAAAACATTTAGTTTATGTAGCATGGGTACAGTAAGAAAAAAAAATTCAGTTTAATTCATCAATGCTGGACTGGGCTGGCCATGACTGTCGCATGTTAGACGATCGTTGGGCTAAGACCACAACTATAATAATAATAATAATAATAATAATGCTGGACAATCTACACAGCATCATCTAGCCCCAAGCTAAGCAGAGCTTGTGTTATGGGTACTAGATGACTGATATACTTAATATTATATTACATACATAGATATTTTTTATTATACATAGAAAATACCCAGAACACCCGGAATAAATATTTGCAGATCGTACAAACATTTATCCCAAGGCGGGAATCGAACCCGCAACCTCTGCGTCGCAGGCGGACATTCACCCGCCGCGCCACATCGGTCGTCAGATGCATTCTGTTTCTGCAGTCAATTGCTAAAATTGATTGGGTGTTCAATGCAAGACGTCCGCACGGCAGACCACCACGGAGATGGTGCAACGAGTTAGATGTACATCTTCCTGACTGGTCCAACTTGGCAAGAGACAGAGAAAGCTGGAAAAAAGGTAGGGAGGCCTTAGCCCCGCAGTGGGACAGTATAGGCTAAAATAAAAGTTTTATTCATCACTATCACCATTGTCAACAGAATGCAGAGATCCACTACTAAACATACGCCTCCAGGAAGACGATTTTTAAACCATTCCTTTCATTGACTTCCCACAATTCTAACAATGTCGTTAGTCCATCCGGTAGCCCGTATACGTTTCCAGAAAGAAAGGTTTTATATTTAACGATTCGTGGTCGCGATTTGATAACCTTTATTCACCAGTGATTGTCGGTTCTACGAGTTATAAGGCTTGTCCATGATTTTGAGAGCTATTTCGAGGTTTAATAATAATGCTGGACAATCCACACAGCATCACCTAGCCCCAAGCTAAGCAGAGCTTGTGTTGTGGGTACTAGATGGCTGATATACTTAATACAATACATTACATACATAGATATTTTTATTATACATTCATAGAAAATACCCAGAACTTCCGGATTATATATTTGCAGATCGTACAAACATTTATCCCAAGGCGGGAATCAAACCCGCAACCTCCTGCGTCGCAGGCGGACATTCGCCCGCTGCGTCACATCATATTTTGACACTATAAGGATTGAAATGGCGGAATAGTACTATAGATATTTAATCGTCAATTTTATACTTTACAATGGAACGCCTGAATCAACTAAAGGTTACATTTATCATTTTCTCTTATGAAACCAAATCACTTTGTAACTACTCGTAGTTACACGAGCTACAATGACTAGAACTCCCGATTCGTCTTCGTCAAAGCTCCATTCACGATGAAGTTCCCGAAGGAATGCAAATTATCCAGCCGATAAAGAGACAACTTGATCCGAATTTAAATTAAGCAATTTCCTAATGTGTTCAGCGGGACCTTGTAAACTGTTACTGGCTTTGTTGAGAGGAATCTTTTATTAACTTGGAAGATAAACTACGGTTTTTCTTTATTGTTAAATATTTAACAGCTGTATTTAGCTTCAAGTTAATAAAAGAAATAAGGTATATATTATTTATCTATACTTATAAGGAGGAAAGATTTGATTGTTTGTTTGTTTACATTTGGCCCTGAAACCTTTCTTTTCTTCTAAAATCTTTGAAGTCAGTCAAAGTAAAATGTTCTTTACTTATTGACATCACAAAGTTCGTTTTAAAAGAACTAGGCGCGTAGACATTAAACTCTCCTCGTAGCACTTATGCTACGTATATGCTACGCCGTAGCTTCGTAGCAAGATACGTAGTAGCTTAAAATATATGGATAGATTTGTTTTTTTCTTTGTTGCTTTCTTTGATTTGTTGGTAACTCTAGGGTACAAACCTAGAACATCATCTATGCCCAATTCTAATCTTTTATCGAAATCGAGCATGTCAGTGAGTCAGTGAGTGTGTTAGTGGGGTTTCAGCTGTATAGTATTTTAATGATATATTTTGACAATACAAAATAATATACATTCTTTATGATTTCCTAAGCACCATATAAACTAAAAAATTACGAAATTAGGCACGGTGAAATCTCTCGTCGATTCAACTGAATGCTATTTCGGTTATCGAGCAGCCTTTGATAGTATCGTCAAGCCTGTAAATGGAACCACTGTTGCTATAAAACCATTTTAAAACATACCAGGGCTTATTTCACTCAAGCGGGTAAAACTCTCGGTAGCGCAGTTGGTTAGCGCATTCCCTTGTCAAGAGGAGGGTTGTCAGTTCGAATCCCACTCGAGGGAAAAGTTTTATGGATAATATAAAACCTTTGTAAATAAAGCAATATTCAAACTACACAAACTGAAAACTACACAACCCCTACGCTTTTCAAAAGCCTAATGCCATTCGATGGACTCGTTACAGACTTTTAGCAAACTCCTACTAAACTAAGTTACGCGAATTTGAAACTTGTGCAGACTGCATAGAATCTAAACGCGTGAATTTCAAAGTTTGTAATTTTGTTACTGGCTGTTTTGAATAGCATATATGCAGTTATGCAAGTGTACTTTTAAGTTGTCTTTTGAAATGCCTTTTTACTTATAAAAAGCTGATATTTACTATTCACAAAAGTAATCTCAAAAACTTCACAAACTAATCATTTCATCAGCTCTGCCTTCGGTACCTGCAGGTTGTTTTTTTTTTGTTTTTATACAATTTGCTGATGGAACGAGCATATGGCCCACTTGACGTTAATTGGTTACCATAGCCTATAACAAAGCATTGCCTTGTAGGTCACGTTAGTTAGAAACGTACCCTATAATACACTGCTCTGCGTCCATCAACCTGAGGCATGCAGCTGTTAAATATAAAAGTCAAAACAATATTTTCAAAGAAAATTACAGCTAGTACACTTATTAATAATCGGCATGTACAAAAAACACATAAAAAACAGTTGAGCTATCTACAGAACGTTGCAAACGATTTTATTGCAATTGTCATCCTGAATAGTAAGTTAGTATTTTTTAAACTTTCGCGATCAGAACACATATTGAACACTTATATTACACGGGTATTTATCCCGACGTTTCGACTATTGCAACATAGTCGAAACGTCGGGAAAATAAATAAAAAAGGTAATACGCGATAAATACCCGTGTAATATAAGTGTTGAATAGTAAGTTACTCATTTATTTTATCTACTTTTGAAGTTATTTTTCTTAGAAATGAATGTATATGAATTTTAAGGAATTTTAGGATGTGTATTTTCCGGTATTTGGTAAGTGGACTTTCTCTTTATAAATATAGAGTTCAACTTGGCACTGCCGTGCCCTCAGATGAATTGTAATTGGCAATTTAACCCTTTACCACCTACCACCTATTTTTGTCACGCAACCACCTACCATACGTCTCTGAGACTTATGAGTGAAATGACTGTCGTATGTGAAATCTAAGGCAGAGATATTTGTTTGTGAATTAAAATCGGTTTAAAAACATATAAAAGTATGTATTAAAGCCAACATGGCACATAAATAATGACAAATTTTCTTAAAATCTCAATTTGTTTGAAACAACTCTTAATTCTAGCTTAAAAATATTCTTATTCAAAGAATGAGGTCTACAAAAATAATGGAATTGAATAGGAACTTCAAATTTTTTTTCACCTAAAATATAATAATCCATAAGTAATATAAAATCAAATGTTTGTCATTATAATCAAATCTTCAACAAAATTGCAGGCCATGAATCTTAGGGGTTTTCGCAACAGTGAATGCACATTTCGTTGGAGCATTCAATACAAATAGTTTTTTTTTACTTTATTGTAAAGGCTCATCATCATCTTCAGACGAAACCGATGAAATAAAGTTATTCTCCACAGCAGGTTTTTCGATTTCAGAATTCGAATCGCAGCCAGCCTCTATTGCGTGCTGTATTTCGATATCCAAATCCACATCGCTACATTCATTATTAGGTTGATTTTCTTTATTAGATGGATCTTGTATAACCAGTGCTCTATAACACAATTATTAGAAACCATTTTAATCTAAAACATAAAAAAACACTATTTCAAAAAAGTCACACTACCACCTACCACCCGTCTCTCGGACGTTCAACGACAGTTTTTTACTTACAAAAGACAAACGCGCGCACGTACAACCACGACAAGCGCTTGCACCGTACTTAGATACGAGGTGGGAAGGTACAGGGACGAACAAGTTGATAGGTGTTTCGGGCGCCAAAATATTAATGATTTAAATTTTCTGCCGTCTGTGAGACGGATGGTAGGTGGTTAAGGGTTAATTGTAATTAACCGCCTGCAACGCAGGAGGTTGCTGGTTCGATTCCCGCTTTGGAATAAATGTTTGTACGATCTGCAAATATTTATTCCGGGTGTTCTGGGTATTTTCTATGTATAATAAAAAAATATTGTAGTGTATTTTATTAAATATATCAGTCATCTAGTACCCATAACACAAGCTCTGCTTAGCTTGGGGCTAGTTGATGCTGTGTGGAGTGTCCAGCATTATTATTATTATTAATTGTAGGACAGTTACAATTTAATTAATAATATATATTTTTTTGTTATTATATAATTTAATTAATTTCATTATAATACAGTTGTAATTATAGACTCGCTGTACCGCTCGCGACTTCGTCCGCGGGTTAGAATATGTTCCTACCTACCTAGACTTTCAACATTCCTGCTGATATAAGAGTTCTCGGAAATAATCCACTCAATAACAATCTAAAATTATTTTACTTAAACACCGTTTTACAAATCCATTAACAAATCCAGGACATCCATCCAACCCCCCTTTTTCTCGTCTCCCATTTTCCCGCCATCCGTCAGTGTGGCCAGTGTAAGTCGCCAAAATAATACCGTTCGTATTTTAAAAATAAATAAAAACTTCCACTATAGACTGCTAAAATATACCTCACTATATTCGTACCATCACTAATAAGCACTGCAGCAGGTCTACTCTTGAAAACTATAAACGAAGTTACTGTCGTTTTGAATCACACTACGCGGTATGTCAGGCAGTGTCAGCTTGATTAGGGATCGGCTACCAAGTTGTCCCGCAGTGTATTACAAAATTTCATTAATCGTTTTCAAAATAAAGTATGTAAGGTGATGATTTGAAAGCCTACTGAAACTTCTAATATAATATTTTGGATAGAAATGGGATATTTACCATGGTTTTTGAGTTTGATTGTTTCCCGATATTTCAGCACAGTTGCATGCGCCATGATCACGGGTCGAACTGAAGTCTTTGGCAAGTGGGTCTAATGTTATTGACAGACAAAACGGTCTACCCTCTTCCGCACTCGTTTATTGGAAATGACACTACTAAAATATTGATCAAAACCATGATAGTTTATTTGTTTTTATAGTGCTTACCTGCACTTAAGGAAATCACAAAGATTTTTATATTATCCCAAAAAACCCCGCATTAAAAACATTCCAAATCTTATTTTCATCGAGGCATTTGAATCCTCGGTGGCGAAGTTGGTATCGCATCCCCGTATCAAGGGGAAGGTCGTGGGTTCAAATCCTACTAATGGGATAATATAAAAATCTTTGTAAAACCATGATAGTTTAAAAAGTTCTAATATAATGTTATGCAGCTGATATACCTTCCAATCTTTGTAATTTGAAGTTTCCAATAGACTTGCGATTCACAAACGTTAGAAACTGATGCCCAAGGCCGCGTACCGTTAAAAGAACTACCTATTCACCAGCTTTTCTCGGCTTTTACAGGTCATTGGTTTTGTATAACAGCGAAACCCTTATATTGCTGAAAATATTATCAGAGTTTTATATTAAAATTGTATAGAAAAGCGTCGGGTTTATCCTAGATTGGATACACGGGTAGCGATCCGTTTAATGTAAACACTTAGTAATTTTGTTATTTTATTAACTTGTATCTAGTTCAGTGTTGATTATAACTATATAATTATATTCAAGAAGCTTCTCTTAGATTGAGACTCTAGGTCCGTTGAGTATCGGGGTTTTTTTAATCCTGTCTGGGCGCCTGGTCGAAGCGACGCGTGAGAAGACATACCATATCAAATCAAGTCAAGTAGCATTTATCCAGTAATATCCGCAGGGATCATCTTAAAACTGCAAAAAACTAGGTGAATCAAAGTGCCAGTTCCTCGCAATCAAGCCTATAAGAACCAGCAAAAAAGTTACAGCTTGGTTCTACCGTTTTTTTGTATGATCCTTTTACAACATAATTATAATGTAAATAATGAAGCTCCAGTGTGGTGCCAATCTAACTTAATAAGGTGAATGCAAGACAGAAAACAAGTTAAGGCTTGGTATTCCTGCAACTTTAGGCATTTAGCGCTGTCTCGGGCCGCACGCGAAATACGTAGCGCGGACGCAGCGGCAGTGAACTCGTATGCCCCCGCCAGCGACATAGTATAGCAATTAGCAGTAGGATCATTTTATTTGACTTTAGAAATTCATCTTTTGTGATCAAACTTTGTTTATAGTAAAGTAATAGTTTCGTAAATAAATGAAGGAACCACCCTATTTTTGTTTTCTAAGCATAATAAGGTATTATTTTGCCGGTTTTTTAGCGCTGAATGTGGTTGTGGTTGTGGATTCGATTCCCGCCTTGGGACAAATGATTGTAGGATCTGTAAATATTTGCTCCGGCTGTTCTAGGTATTTTCTATGCATGATAAAATATATATATCTATGTAATGTATTATATTATGTGTAATAGTATACCCATAACACAAGCTCTGCTTAGCTTGGGGCTAGGTGATGCTGTGTGGGTTGTCCAGCACTATATTTTTAAATTATTAATTTTGTAAACAATATGAAGACGGAACAAGCAAGTTGCCCACCTGATGTTAAGTGCAGCTATTGCCTATAATAAAGTAAAGTCTAGCTACGTTTGTAATATTCTCTATTTGGTCTTCTTTATTTGGTTATTTCGTCGTATCTTAGAAACAGGGGCATAACTGTAAAAAGTCAACTTTACAGGAGAAGATTTTTTCTGATTATTTTATAAATTGAAATATTTTTAGTATTAAGGTGGTTCGATTTCCATACAAATGTATTTTACCAATTGTAGGCTAAGGTAGTATAATTTCACATTGTTATCAATATTGTTGGTGTTTTTAGTGGTTTTCATTTGCGTGAAATTATATTTTATTAAAGAAAACAGAAGAGTAATAGCAAAACTAGCATCGAAATTTTAGTTCATGTCTGTCAGTGTTTATGTGGACACAGATAGTGTCGTCACTTACGACTACGATTCTATATGTGTGAGTTTCGCGACGTTGCCAGCTCGCGGCAATCGCGGGTCGTGGGTTATTGCCGCTCTTCTCCGTGTTTTCATAATAAGTTCGGCTTAAAAAACTAACTTTGGAGGATTGAACATGTATTGCCAACATAATAAGTTTCGGATAATTATGGGAAAACATTTCATTACGAACCATAGTAATAACTTTATTATTATGAGGTACATATCAAAAGGACTGTCGACTGTAATCCCCAGGCACAGTAGACATACATCCGTTAGGGCAGCCGTCATACCTCAGTTCGTAGTAGCTTTCTGCGCTGTAAGTGGTGGGTTGGACCCCCACCGTGCACAAACATTTGTGTGATAAACGTACCTAGATGTTTGTTCTGTGTCTGGATGTTATGTTGTATTTACAAAAAAATACATAGGTATACAAGTATTCTAGCAGTCATCTGGTTTCTATAGTACAACCTATGCTTAGTTTGGGGCTAAATACGAATATGTGGTCAGGTTTTCAATTCAAAATGGCGGGTACAGATCATAGTACTAAAACTGATATGGGTGTCGTTTTCGACTAATTTGGGGGTGCTGATTACGAATATCTGGTCAGATTTGAAATTCAAAATGGCGGGTGCAAATGATGGTACAAAAAACTGACATGGGTGTCGTTTTCGACTAATTTGGGGGTGCTGATTACGAATATCTGGTCAAATTTGAAATTCAAAATGGCGGATACAAATCATGATACAAAACCTGACATGGGTGTCGTTTTCTACTGATTTGAGGGTGCTGATTACGAATATCTGGTCAAATTTGAAATTCAAAATGGCGGATACAAATCATGATACAAAAAACTGACATGGGTGTCATTTTCGACTAATTTGAGGGTGCTGATTCCGAATATTTGGTCAGATTTGAAATTCAAAATGGCGGGTACAAAAAACTGACATGGGGGTGTCGTTTTCGACTGATTTGGAGGTGCTGACTACGAATATCTGATCAGATTTGAAATTCAAAACAATGGGTTCAATGGCGGGCATCAGCAAACTCAAATCAGTTGAAAACGACACCCATGTCAGTTTTTTGTACCATTATTTACACCCGCCACTTTGAATGTCAAATCTGACCAGATTTTCGTAATCAGCACCCCCAAATTAGTCGAAAACGACACCCATGTCAGTTTTTTGTCCCATGATTTGTACCCGCCATTTTAAATTTCAAATCTGACCAGATATTCGTAATCAGCACCCTCAAATCAGTAGAAAACGACACCCATGTCAGTTTTTTGTATCATGATTTGTATCCGCCATTTTGAATTCCAAATTTGACCAGATATTCGTAATTAGCACCCCCAAATTAGTCGAAAACGACACCCATGTCAGTTTTTTGTATCATGATTTGTATCCGCCATTTTGAATTTCAAATTTGACCAGATATTCGTAATCAGCACCCCCAAATCAGTAGAAAACGACACCCATGTCAGTTTTTTGTATCATGATTTGTATCCGCCATTTTGAATTTCAAATCTGACCAGATATTCGTAATCAGCACCCCCAAATTAGTCGAAAAAGATACCCATGTCAATTTTTTGTACCATCATTTGCACCCGCCATTTTGAATTTCAAATCTGACCAGATATTCGTAATCAGCAACCCCAAATTAGTGGAAAACGACACCCATGTCAGTTTTTTGTATCATGATTTGTATCCGCCATTTTGAATTTCAAATCTGACCAGATATTCGTAATCAGCACCCCCAAATTAGTGGAAAACGACACCCATGTCAGTTTTTTGTATCATGATTTGTATCCGCCATTTTGAATTTCAAATTTGACCAGATATTCGTAATCAGCACCCCCAAATTAGTAGAAAACGACACCCATGTCAGTTTTTTGTATCATGATTTGTATCCGCCATTTTGAATTTCAAATCTGACCAGATATTCGTAATCAGCACCCCCAAATCAGTAGAAAACGACACCCATGTCAGTTTTTTGTATCATGATTTGTATCCGCCATTTTGAATTCCAAATTTGACCGGATATTCGTAATCAGCACCCCCAAATTAGTAGAAAACGACACCCATGTCAGTTTTTTGTATCATGATTTGTATCCGCCATTTTGAATTTCAAATCTGACCAGATATTCGTAATCAGCACCCCCAAATCAGTAGAAAACGACACCCATGTCAGTTTTTTGTATCATGATTTGTATCCGCCATTTTAAATTTCAAATTTGACCAGATATTCGTAATCAGCACCCCCAAATTAGTCGAAAACGACACCCATGTCAGTTTTTTGTACCATCATTTGCACCCGCCATTTTGAATTTCAAATCTAACCAGATATTCGTATTTAGCCCCAAACTAAGCATAGGTTGTACTATAGAAACCAGATGACTGATAGAATACTTGTATACCTATGTATTTTTTTGTAAATACAACATGACATCCAGACACAGAACAAACATCTAGGTACGTTTATCACACAAATGTTTGTATACGGTGGGGGTCCAACCCACCACCTACAGCGCAGAAAGCTACCACGAACTGAGGTATGACGGCCGAACTCATTATGAAAACACGGAGAAGAGCGGCAATAACCCACGACCCGCGATTGCCGCGAGCTGGCAACGTCGCGAAACTCACACACATATAGAATCGTAGGCGTACGTGACGATAATATCTGTGTCCACTTATACACTGACAGAAATGAACATTAGCAAACTTTGTACTGTTTTACCCCCTCCACTCCCGTTTTCTGGAATTATTTTTGTAACATCTTATGAAAAATAAAGTCCTTATTGTATCTCTCAAATTTAATTAAAATCTGTCTATAAATAACGCTACAGTAAACTTCCCTCCTTTTCCCACTCTTTTTACATCCAATCAAAAATCGCAATCGACAAAAAAATTCCTTTAGCTCAAGGAATATGTGTTCCAATTTTTGTCAAAATCGGTGGAAAACTGCGACCTCTAGGCGAAAACAGACAACCGGGCAAAAGCATTTTTGCCCTATCTGGAAACTGGACACTTCGCTCGCTTCGCTCGCTCGGTCAATAATAATAATAATAATAATAATGCTGGACAGTCCACACAGCATCATCTAGCCCCAAGCTAAGCAGAGCTTGTGTTATGGGTACTAGATGACTGATATACTTAACACAATACATTACATACATAGAAATACCCAGAACACCCGGAATAAATATTTCCAGATCGTACAAACATTTATCCCAAGGCGGGAATCGAACCCGCAACCTCCTGCGTCGCAGGCGGACACTCGCCCGCCGCGCCACATCGGTCGTCAGTTGTTGTTTATATACGTTTTTGAACTCAAGCATGATGTAAACACCAATTATATTTTTTATTTATAGTGCAAATGGTCAATGCAGCACATGGTACGCAGAGGTAGGATATAGACAAAATATAAAAATCGGACAGCGATATTCATTAGTTATACCTACTAGTATTCTTATACTATGGCACTATGACCGCAACAGATCATATCATATTTACTTACTTTCTTATATTTTTATAGTGCATTCTTTTAATTTATTATTTTTATGCCTGTAAACGACTTTTTTCGCTGGCGTTGTTTATTGCCCATTATGAAACTTGCAATAATTATATAAATTCGTCAAAAACTTATTGATTGGTGCACTAAATTCGCCGCGGAAAAAATTGACACAGGTCCGTCGTCTGTAAGCGCCAGCGCGCGACTGATCGCCGCCGGGCTTGTGCATTTTGTGGTTATTTAAACATAGTGATTATGAAAATAATTTTAACAAGTCAAAATCTACGAATTTGTTTAGATATATTTTGTGTCTTTAAATCAGTACAAAAAAAAAATTCAAAATATCAGTAGTTTAGTTTTCATGTTAAAAAAACATTTGAAAATGGGGTAACTTTGGGATTTTTTTTTATCGAGTGAAGTTCATCAGATCTTGTAACCGAATACGAATTTGACTAGACCAGATCCTTAAGTATTAAATATATTTTTTTCAAAATTTTAAACACTATTTTCTATGTCTCAGATGCTTTTAAAAATCACAAAAGCGCGGCCTTCTGGGAATAGAGGCCGTTAAGGCAATCATAATCAAGATAGACAAAAAAGGTTCAAGAGATACGCTACGCTTTAACTATGAGTATTGCTTATAATCTAATAAATTCAAATAAAAGAATGTTACAAACATTGCCAAATTATATGCTAGCCGATAGGTAGAACGACCGGAACATCTGGCCACGCAGATTTATCTAAGGTTTTGTGTGCTCTCTTTATCAGATTTGTCTGATTTTGGTCCGCCTATAAACCTTTTCTCTACTAAGGTTTTAAAAGTTTTAACGCTTCTGTAACCACTATGACACTGGCCGCTTATTACAAAACAAAACTATAGTTTTATTTCTGTTTTAATGTTATTGTACTGAGGTAAAAGTTCATTGCGGTGTAAACTTGCCAATAGAGCTGTACAAGTAATTTGCATGTGGTTTAAAGTTTGGTATTGTAGTAAGGCTTGGAGTTTTGTCATCACAAGTGGTAAGCGGATTAGTGATTGCAATATCAGTTCTCAGCATGTCTACTCTTAGAAATAGGGAATGCCAGCAATTAAAGATACTAGTTCCCCTAGCAAAAATATAATTCTCCACATAAAATTAAAAAAAAAAACAGTTTGATTAAAAAACAAACGAATATAGAATCTTGCAGTTGAATCCCGTACTATATATAGCTTTAAAAGCCCAAAGTTTAGACTGTGCGTTTTCTATATTATGTCAATCGGTCAGGACAAATACTCTTATAAGTGGTAGGTATTTATATAGACTAGCATTTTAGTAAGGATCCCCAATTTTTTTAAATCTTTTATAACCTATGTAACCCGGGCTTCGTGTAGTGTAACTTCCCAACGGTGAAAAAATTTTCAAATCGGTCCAGTAGTTTCGGAGCCTATTCAATGCAAACAAACAATCAAATATTTCTTCTTTATAATACTAGTATAGATGGATGAAAACTCATATAACTGGTGAAATCAAATCATTAATTCACTAAATCGTAAATTTCACAAACATTTTTTTCAGCTTCTGACAGAAAAATCTCGTTTCTCTTCCTCGTTATTTAATTAACGAATTCCTGTGGCTCTGGGAACGTCAAAAAACTTTCTGAAACGCGAACCCGTTTTTTTTTAATTGTTTGACTTTCTGAACCGCTCTTTGAGTAGATACAGTCACAAATATAAGTGGCTTTGCAAGTTTTTGAAGCGATATACCTATGAACATATTTATGACTATTCTAAGGTCGTAGTTTTGAATCCGGTCGTGCACCAATATTTCAACCAACGAATTTATATGCGCAATGCTCTCAAACGGTGAAGGAAGGAAACGGTTTTTTTCGCTCGTTACTACTTTCTTTTAATTTAGTTATTACAATTACATATTTATTAATTTTCGGAATATTTTCTTTTTGAATTTACTTGGTAATACAAAAACAACATAAAGTAAAATAATAGGCTACATTACATTCACTGATGTGGCGCGGCGGGCGAATGTCCGCCTGCGACGCAGAGGTTGCGGGTTCGATTCCCGCCCTGGGATAAATGTTTGTACGATCTGCAAATATTTATTCCGAGTGTTCTGGGTATTTACTATGTATAATAAAAAATATCTATGTATGTAATATAGTATTGTATTAAGTATATCAGTCATATGGTACCAATTACACAAGCTCTGCTTAGCTTGGGGCTAGATGATGCTGTGTGGATTGTCCAGCATTATTTATATTTATTATTTATTATTAAAACAAGTGTAGTAGTTACAAACGCCCGCCTCCTAAAAACTAAATTATACAGTGATCTAGACTAAATACAAAGTCTATGCAAGGTATTTAATTTAAAACTATGTTCAAGAAACTGGTTATAAAAATAACATAAAAAATCAGTGACTTAAATTCTGTTTTCTACCTATAGCCCGCTTTTTACTATAGGTAGAAAAAGTTATGATAAAATATGTAGATATAAGGTAGATAGTTTAAATATTAGATGTAAAATATTTGTATATACTAAATTACTTCCGACATAAAAAATAAAAAGTTTATGAACTTTTTCAAGTTACTGATGAAAATTCCGAAAAAAAAGCCTTGATCTTGATTCGTCGCTATTGTTTTTGATATAGCACACTCGTCACACTATGGTCAATGACATCTACAGCTGAGTTTTTCTTTATGTCTTCCCAAAAATTATGCCCTTCCCTTTCGACGACCTTTTCCTTGATACGGGAATGCGATAACCAACTTCACTACCGAGGATTCAAATGACTCGATGAAAATAAGATTTGGAATGTTTCATACACAGCATCATCTAGCTCCAAGCGCAGAGCTTGTGTTATGGGTACTAGATGACTGATATACATACAATACATTACATATAGATATTTTTTATTATACATAGGAAATACCCAGAACACCCGGAATACTTATTTACAGATCGTACAAACATTTATCCCAAGGCGGGAATCGAACCCGCAACCTCCTGCGTCGCAAGCGGACATTCGCCCGCCGCGCCACATCGGTCGTCATAAGTCAATAGTGATTCATAACTTAAAAAAGTTGTGGCCTAAATAAAATAGAGATAAAAATCGTTAGGTGTATAAACTCACTCGATTTTAGTACATTTCCGTGACGTCAGACGCCGGCTTCAGTTTGCATCCCCACTTGCATTTTATTGGGTTACGAGTTTTTTTGCCTTTTTGAAGGCGTAGTGCCCTAATTTCTGATGCCTCAATGCTGTAGTGGCCAATTAGGCTGCCGCAAGTAACTGTATTGAGTTTTTTCATAGAAAAAATAGCGAAAACTTTTACGTTTGATTTTTTAATCACCCGGTATGAGTGTAATAAAACTAGCTCCAAATATTTAAACTTCAATGATTTTGATTACAAAATAATTAAAAACGCATTTTGTTTTAGTCTAATTTAATTTGTATTTTATATCTTATTTTATTTTTTCTGTACTGAAAATTTTGTGTAAGCCTGTAATTATAATAATATTGATGCTGGATAATCCACACAGCATCATCTAGCCCCAAGTTAAGCAGAGCTTGTGTTATGGGTACGAGATAACTGATATACTTAATACAATACATTACACACATAGACATTTTTAATTATACATAAAAAATACCCAGAACACCCGGAATAAATATTTGCAGATCGTAAAAACATTTATCCCAAGGCGGGAATCGAACCTACAACCTCCTGCGACGCAAGAATTTTGTTATCCTAGTTATTTCCATGAAATTTTAACTAAGTTGTATTGTTGGCGTTATTATAAATAAATAAAAAAAATCGAGTGTGATTTAGACCACACGTCTGAAGTAGGTAAATATACGAAATGTAACTGGCTCTGAGAGAAAGAGAGAAAGAATAGTGCTCGCATACCCCCTCCATGGTAGTGTTAAACGTTTAACGCAACCTTGTTGGAAGTCGCATAAGAAATATTACTTCAAAAAACATTAAGATGTTGTAGGTCACTGCCGATTAATACTCTGAGATAGTTCAATACATTATTCCACTCCATCACGAGGAGACATCATGATAGATCATCCGTCCACTGCTAAATCCAGAGCTAATATACTGCTTACTGTTGTCCAGAGACGCTGTGGCTTAGTGGAGTAGTTAGATACAAATGTAGTAGGTTTAGTTACATAAATGATACACGATGATATTATACTTATATATAAACTAGCTGACCCGACAGACGTTGTCTTGTCTTAATTTTTTTTTTTGTGGCATGGGTCCCTCGTTTGGACAATTTTGCCAATGTCAAGTGGGTTGAATAAAATACTTTAGTCGAGTCAAGTTGGTAAAAAAAAGTAAATTCGGCTGTCATTGATTTTGAAGAAAAAGATGGTTTTTTTCTTCAAAACCAAAAGGAAACATTTTCGTTCAAATTAGGATGCCACATAACACACTTTCATTTCAATTGCTTATACTTGTGCTACCACAAGTGATGTTAGATAAAATACAACCAAAATTACACATCAAAATTTAAAAAAAAATACTAGAAAAACCTTAGAATAAAGACTAAAGTAGTATGAAACCAATAAAAATTAAGTTGCTATAAACTACACCCATACACGTATTTAGTTCTACTAGTTTAGTCTGTGGCGTTAGTTAAACTCAACTAGTCAGACGAAAACTTTTTGAATTTAGAACTTTGTTGGAACACATTTGAATTTTTGAATATCAGTTGCTTAATTACTCTCATCATGCTGTAGGGGATATAGCTCAGTGGTAGAGCAACCGACTGCAGATCGGTAGGTCCCCAGTTCAAACCCGGGTGTCCCCTGAATTTTGTTTGATCTTTGTTTTTAAAAATAGTATTATGTGTTTTTAGTATGTGCAGGGTATGGCGTAAATTTTTATGAACATTTTTATTTTATTTGACTGTTTTTTTCCAACAAAATAAATGCCTTTATTAATAATCTTTCAATTATACTAAAATCTAAATAGCGATATGTGTTTAGCTTATAAAAAAAATGTGTTTAGCATCAACGTAATAGCCACCATTAAAAAAGCCACCTAGACTTAAAAAAATGAGTCAATGAATGAATTTAAGATTTTCTCCCCTATTTTTCCCTCGCGCTTGGCTTACAAAATAAATCAAGGAACCTGTGTGACAGTTTTTATCAGAATTGGGTAAAAAATTAAACCTGTCGGCGAGAACAAACAGACAGACGGACAAAAGTATTTTTCGATCAATCTCGCAACTAGTACGCTTCACTCGCTCAGTCAATTATTATGAACATTGTTTACCAAAACACACCACTAGTACTTTACGGCGCGTTGACAAGTTGCCAACGTCAAGAGTGACAGACCGCTGTCACTCTAGCGGAGCGTCGTTTTGCGGGTAGCGAGGCGGCCATCTTAAATCTTCACTTTTGAACGAGAAGTCGGCGTCGCTATCGGAATGTCGGAATCGCTAAATATCGCGTTCATCTAAGTGTCTTAGAGCTAAATAACTGCTGATTATATTACAAGAAATTATTATAAACATTCTAGAATCCTTATTTAGTGTGTATTGAAATTATTTGATGAATTACATTATTTTTGTTAAGAAAATACTAAGTGTTCAGTTTGCTACCTTGCATTTACGCCCACGCCATAGACAATGAATTCTGACGAAGGCCCTCCTGCGCCTTCATACTTATAAATGAACCAAAATATAATCAAAACAAACCAAAAAGCCTTGAACTTACAAATGCAAAACTACAAGTATATTCCATAAAACTCTAAACCGTCGCAATCATTTAAACATTTCAAATCTCATACAAAACTTCCAGCAATTCTGTGAAAATATAGCGGTGAATTCGCTCCGGCAAGCACCATTCATCCCTCGGACATATTGGCCAATGCTCTTGCTACTTTATGATTGCCTGGTACATTCGTGTAACGCTGGCGAAAAATCGAACAGAAGTTTTAGTTTTTGACTTCCATCCAAGCGGGTGCACCATCCAATTTTTTTGTATTTGAAATACGTTTGTGAGGGACTATTGTGTTGTAGGATTGAACCTGGGAAAATACAAACAAACGCGATCAGGCGTTTGTGAAATATGTTATGAACGCACAAGGTACGAGAAATCGTAGAAAATAAGAAATAAACTCACGAATTTGATTGCCAGACACATTTTTTTTCTAATCTCTTAGTACCAAATAGTACCGACTCAAGATTGTTTTAAGATTTCTAATGGGGTTAGTTAACAGTACGTAATATTACATTTGGTATACCTATATTTTGCAGTAGTTGGTATTCCATACGTGACAGGTTGCAAGCCCATCGCCGCTGCTAGAATACTAACTGATTTCCTCACATTATTTTTTCATCGTTTGAGAGTACTGGCATTGCGCACATATATATTTCAACAGTAAGATCAATTGGTTCTTGACTGGATTCGAACCCACTACCTTATGATTGAAATGCGGAATCATTCCCACTAGACGACCAACTAGTGCTGTAATATAATCTATACTAATGATAAGAATATTATTTCTGACTGACTGAATTACTGACTGACATATAGACAACGCACAGCCTAAACCATTGATCGTAGAAACTTATAATTTTCAGGATATATTTGTCTTGGTGCGTAAAAGTTTTTTTTTTTTTTTTTTTTTTTTTTTTTTTACTAGATTATTGCACCTATTCATTGTGGTACTATAATAACATTACGATCTAGCCAACTAGGCTAATGAGTAATTTAACTTTGACTTAATTTTATAGAAATATTGATAACTAAGAATGTGTCCATCGGCACTTTTCTTACAGTCTCTAGGTATTTAATTAAGGGGACACTTTGTTCTTGTGTTCATGGAGTAGCACTATCACTACACTACTAAGTATTAAGTTTAACACTACACTAACTCAAAAGGTTTGGTTCTTTTGAGCCTTCTCACTATGTCTGTGCTATCGAGGAGCTGGATGGCCTCGACGTTCACATGGTGATGAAGTCTTTTTTCGTGAACTTCTGCGTATTTTTGTACTAATTTGTTAACAAACTCGATCTGGAGGTCCCGGTGTAGATCATCGTTTCTTACGTACCAAGGTGCATTAACAATACCCCTTAATACTTTGTTTTGAAATCGTTGGATTATTTCTATGTTACTTTTACAGGTACAGCCCCACAGCTGTATACCATAAGTCCATACTGGCATCAGGACTTGCTTGTATAGCAAAAGCTTGTTATGGACTGACAGAGTGGAATTCCTTCCAAGCAGGTGCGTAAAAGTGTATTAAACCAATAACTCCCGAAACTCAATCCTTAAACAGATACGAGGGTTAAAGTTTGTCTAAAAACAACTTCACGCAAACGAATACCCGCACTTTTCGTTAGTTTAAATATATTATTAAAACTCGCCCGCGTGGCAGTTTTTTCCCGTTCCTGTTATTTTTTCGGGATAAAAGTAGCCTATATGTTAATCCAGGTTATAATCTACATTTATTCCAAATCGGTCCACTGGTTAGAGCGTGAAAGAGTAACAAATATCCATCCATCCATCCATCCATCCATCCATCCATCCATCCATCCATCCATCCATCCATCCATCCATCCATCCATCCATCCATCCATTCATCTATCCATCCATCCATCCATACTTACAAACTTTCGCGTTTATAATATTAGTAGGATACACAGCACTGTAAGTTAGGCTCCAACATGAACTCTCTTGATAAAGCTACATAATTGGAAAAATCCTACGTAAAATTCCGTTAAATGAAGTTATGAATGAAAATAAATCTTATCTTCATTCATAACTTCATTTATAACAAGTGCAGTTCCGGGATTCAGTTTTAATACAGTTTTATCTGAGTCCTTACGGGAAAACTCTGATTAATGCAACTATGAAAGAAGTGTCTAGATTACTAGAAGCTACAGTTTTCTAGATAAATTAATTACGTCACAGTATTATTAGTAGTTAGTAGCTCTTAGGGAAGGGCTCGTCTAGAGAAGTACTACCGCCATGCCTATTTCTGCTGCCAAACAGCTTGCTGTGTTCCAGTTTGAAGGGTGTGGGTGCCGGTGTAATTACAGGCACACGAGTCTTAACACCTTAACAGTATGCCTCAGATTGATGGACACAGAGTAGTGCATCGTAAGGAATCGTTTATAATGAGCGTAACCTGCGAGACAGTGCTCTGATATAGGTGCACTTAACATAAGGTGAGCCATCTGATTCTTCCAGCAACAAGTCACAAAAAAAAACATACTAACCTATACTATACCTCAGAGTTTTTTATCGAGTAGGATAAAGGTATGACGGCATAGGGGATAAGTCAAATTCAATAGGCATTTATTCATCCGCATCATCTTCATCATCTTCTAGCGTCTTAAATCTAGGTGAATCTAAGCGCCAGTTCCTTGCGACCAAGCGTAGAAGAACCGGCAAGAAACTTACTTGGCTTGGTTCCTATCGTTTTTTTATATGATCCTGTTTCAAAATCATAATAATGTAAATAATGAAGCTCCAGTGTGGTGCCAATCTAAGATCTAAATTGTCTTAAATCTATCTAGATTAAAGACGATTGCAAGACTTGAAGCATGCTAGGCAATCATACTGAGAACTAAAGATAGCCTAACTGGGAATGTCACGCAAAATCACGAATCCTACTATTCTAAAAATAGTACATAATTATTATGTATACTACCTACCTACTTTATAACCTCGGCCTGGCTCCTGTTGCTATACTCTATTCAGGGTCCATGTGATACCTACTTACTCATAAGAACTAGGTTTGTATCCAACCTAAACCATGTGAAAGCAATAAATGTATTAAATATTGAGTACTTTACTTTTGGGAACTTATCTTTAACTTTTGGGTTAGTAAAAATCTTTGTCATAACAATATACAAACGCCAGAAATAAAGGAGTCAAGTCAAGTCAGGGCGGGTTCACTTAAACGTAGATACCTACGGGTTGAACACGCACGCTCTTAACATTTATATTAAAGTTAGCGTCCACGGAGTGACAGTAAATAAGAGTCACCGAAAGCACAGTTAGCACCTACGTGCAAGTTTATTATCTATTTTTATATAAGTATTTATTGCTTAATATTATTTACCTGTATATTGCTTTTGCTCTTTTCTTCCACTCCACTCTGTCAGCCTTTATATCTGCAGGTCTACTCTTAGAAACGATAGACGAAGTTTCAAATTGTCATTTTGTAATATACTGCGGGGCAACTCGGTAGCCGTCAAAAGTCAAGTTGTCACTGCCTGACATGCCGCGTAGTGTAACTCAAAACGACAATACGAAACTTTGTTTATCGTTTCTAAGAGTAGACCTGCTGTACTCACTCCATATTCATATTACCTGTCACACAGTTAATATAAATAATAAATAAATAAATAATGCTGGACAATCCACACAGCATCATCTAGCCCCAAGCTAAGCAGAGTTTGTGTTATGGGTACTAGATGACTGATATACTTAAATAATCTATATTAAATGCATAGATATTTTTTATTATACATAGAAAATACTCAGAACACCCGGAATAAATATTTGCAGATCTTACAAACATTTATCCCAAGGCGGGAATCGAACCCGCAACCTCCTGCGTCGCAGGCGGACAATCGCCCGCCGCGCCACATCGGTCGTCAAATATCTTTTTTTGGTCTATCCTCTACCACATGAGTTGCTATATTTTTTTAAGCGTCAAAATAATTGTCGTTTTCTTCATGATGCGGTGGTTCAGAAAAACAAGGCTTATAGGGCCATTACTCTAGTAATTACTACGTTTCAGTGAAAGGCTACCAACCTATTGTCGTTTGAGCATGATACTTTTTGTACGGTCAGCAAAAACACACAATTTTAAATCCTTTTTTTTTTTAATGTTGGACAATCTACACAGCATCATCTAGCCCCAAGCTAAGCAGAGCATGTGTTATGGGTGCTAGATGACTGATATACTTAATATACGATGTGGCGCGGCGGGCGAATGTCCGCCTGCGACGCAGAGGTTGCGGGTTCGATTCCCGCCTTGGGATAAATGTTTGTACGATCTACAAATATTTATTCTGGCTGTTCTGGGTGTTTTCTATGTATAATAAAAAATACCTATGTATGTAATATAGTATTGTATTAAGTATATCAGTCATCTAGTACCCACAACACAAGCTCTGCTTAGCTTGGGGCTAGATGATGCTGTATGGATTGTCCAGCATTATTTATTATTTATTTATTTATTTATTCTGGTTCTGGACTTTGCGTAGTAAATACAGGTTACAAACTATATTTATTCCAAATTTCATCCGAATCGGTTCACTGGTTAGAGCGTGAAAGAGTAACAAACATCCATTCATCCATCCATACAAACTTTCGCGTTTATAATATTAGAAGGATGTATTGTTTACCTTTTCATGACAGTTTTGGATTCATGCATACTACCGTGTATCACATATGGGTGCCAATCTTGGATATTCAATAAACAAAACAGGGAAAAAATTTGCAAATGTCAAAGAGCAATAGAAAGGAGCATTTTAAACATAAAACTAAAGGATAGAGTAAAGAGCTCCGAAATACGCATGAAAACTCAGGCCATTGATGTTCTTCAACATGCACAAACGTTAAAATGGAGATGGGCAGGCCATCTGGCACGCACCACCGATCAAAGATGGACAAAATATGTTACACAATGGCAGGGACCAACTGGAACGCGTTCCAGAGGTAGACCTCAAGAAAGATGGTCAGATGAAATAAAAATGTTAACTGGGAAAAAATGGATGGAAAAAGCCCAAAATAGAGAGGAATGGCAAGCTCTGGAGGAGGCTTTTACCCAAAGAGGGGTCCCTAATATAGAAGAATAAATAACATTACATTAGTACATTATAGACATTTAATTGAATCCAAATTTAAATATTGTTAGAATAATTTTAATTTTAATTTTTACCGCATGAATTTAATTTAAGCATCTTATTTATTACAGGAAATAAAGGCTATTTTTATTTTTATTTTTATTTAATTTTTTATTTATTGTTTACCTTCTTCTGGTTCTCAAAATACTAGTTTTTTAACTTTGATAGATAGATGGTATTTAAAGCTCTTTTAAGTAAAATAACTGATTAGTCTGTTGTCATCTTTCTGTTGCTAACCGTACCTGAGCCGTGGCTTTTTACGTACATTGTTAGAGCAGCTTTTTCCCATGTTCTGAGTTTTGAAGTTTAATGGAATAAAAGAAGTTTGAAAGGAAATAACAATTGTTAAGCTGAATCCAGGTTTATTCTCATATTAAATTAGTTCTCTGCTGGACATTGACTTCCCCCAGATTAAGAGGGCTTGCCGTAGACATCATCATCATCATCATCAGCCTGTAGAAGTCCACTGCTGGACATAGGCCTCTCCCATACGTTGCCAAGAAGAACGATTCTGGGCCCTTTCCATCCACCGACTTCCCGCGGTCCTAACAATGTCATCAGTCCATCGGGTAGACCATTGGCCTTTTCGTCTACGAAGGATGATCATTTGAGAACATTGTTGAACTTGGTTCCAAACGTGAAAATCTGTATTTTGTTACTATGTGTATGAATTTTAAAAAACCACACACGTTTTCCTCTCTCTTGTTTCAGACAATGGTTTTGTGTAACCGGCTTATGATTCCCCGTTGGTTCAAATGTCACGTTTTTTAAATCATCGCAGTTCGGGACGCGCATACGAATAGTGAATTAATTTTCGTGCAAAAAGTTTATGGAGTTCAGTGTGCTTTGGGTATGATCTCTGATCAAGTACCTTGAGGAATTGAGGATTAGTAATAATAATAATAATGCTGGACAATCCACAAAGCATCATCTAGACCCAAGCTAAGCTGCTTGTGTTATGGGTACTAGATGACTGATATACTTAATACAATACATTACATACAATACAATACATATTTATTATTATATTGTATGATATTTTATTATTATATATAGAAAATACCCAGAACACTAGGAATAAATATTTTCAGATCGTACAAACATTTATCGCAAGGCGAGAATCAAACCCTTAATCTCCTGCGTCGCAGGTGGATATTTACCCGCATCACCATATCGGTCGGTATTTTTTCTCTTATTTTTATTTTACTTGTTGCTGGAATAAACAGATGGCCCAGCTGATGTTAAGTGGTTACCATTACCTATAACAGAGACCTTAATACAATCATTATAAATGTGTCCTTACGATGTACTACTCTGCGTTCATCAACCTGAGGCATGCAGGTGTTAAGCCTCATGTGCCTGTAATCACACCGGCACCCACACCTATCATACCGGAACACAGCAAGCTGCTTGGCGGCAGAAATAGGCATGGTGGTAGTACTTACCCGGACGAGCCCTTCACTAAGAGCTCTACTACTACTTATACTAATAATACTTGGCTCTAGTTGTCTAGTCTGCGCTATACGTATATAGCCTTATACTAAAGGATTCGATTCAACTACTCATATTTTACATGATGAAGCACGGTAAGCTATGCACTCACGGTTAAGTTCAACCAAACGGAACTAATTCCCGCAATTAGGTCGTAGATACACTTGGTTCACAGACTTATACTACTTCTGAAACTTTGTATGAAAGAGTTCGTCCGGCGAAGTGTTACCGATCATATTTCTACCATTAAATATTGCTCTTGGGCACAACAATGTGTACATCATCATCATCATCATCAGCCTGTCCACTGCTGGACATAAGCCTCCCCCATACGTTTCCAAGAAGAACGAATAAGCTCGTGCTGCGAACTGTACTTTTAACCAAAAGGCTCTAAGATCAGCCACTAGACGCTACATGATTCTCGCTCGGGAGACTCGACGTTATAGCGCGCTTGCAGAAATTTTAACTGTCGTAAAAATGACGGGACGTTACAAGAATGAGGCGACGCTCTACGATAGAAGGCTCTGCGATAGAAAACTCGGCCTTTTAATAACTCGGAATGCCGGGCACCATTCCGATTCTAAGCCTTTTCCATCCATCGACTTCCCGCGGTTCTAACAATGTCGTCAGTCCATCGGGTAAGAAGACGTCCACAACAATCCACACACATAATACATATTGCTGTGTAGTTTTGGAGCCAGTGATAAGCGTGCGGAACAACTGACAAGCGTGTTTGTTGTTTTTGAAATTAACTTTTAAATACATAAAATAATGTTTTTTGGCCTTACTTAAAACAACCTACTAAATGTTAAGTAAATTTTAAACGATTACCATCTCTTTATCAATGAGTAATGACAAACAGGGGCAGAAGAAGATTTTATTATTTTAGCTTATTTTAGAAAGAAACCAAAACAAAAACAGCCTTATGACCTTTAATCCCCCGGCACTGTAGATATCCTCACAGAACTTTTAGGCTTACCAAGTAGTATCAATTTTGGATTATTTGAAGGTTTATTATTTGAAGTATATTTTTTTAAGTATTAAGATTAGCCAAATTTATAAGTATAGGGGTTAGTTTTAGATAGATAACACTTTATTGTACACAAGGAAAATTTGTTGTAAACAGACCAGGTTAACAAAGTACAATGGGTGGCCTTATTGCTGAAAGCAATTTCTTCCAGGCAACCTTGGGATGAAGAGTAATGAGCGAAGCGGTAAGGGACGGCAGTGCACATAGCGATAGTAAAATTAGTGTGGAAAATAAAAACACTATTCCTACTGCACTACATAGTCATAAATTTAACCAATACTAATACATAAATAAAATAAAATATACTAATACATAACTAAAATACTCAATAAACTTTTAAATAGAGCTTATTAGTTTTTGGGACAATATTTAAACTAGATTAGTCTCAGTGTGCCAGTGGGCTTAGATAGAAATCCCGCACGAAGTGTGAAACTCGCTTACAGTTCCATTAGTGTTTTTGTTTATACTATACCCTGTCAGCATTACCTTCCAAAATGGATTGTACACTCGATATCAAAAGTAAATAACCATTAAGGCTGTGGTATTCGCCAACGACCTTGAGGATTCAGGCGGAGTGGGATAATTTCCCCGCGCCGACCGCGTGCCCCCCGCTATATTTTTACGCTCGCAAAGCGCAACACGCGCTCCTTGTTTGTTGGCAAGGAGCCGCGCTATTATCGTGCTCTAAAAATTTACTCAATATAAAAGAAATATTTTAGTGGTGACACTGGTTTTCCTAAAATAAGTTAATAAATAAAAAGATAATACTAAATTGGCTAAAATAATATTTATATTCATTATGAAATGAAATGAAATTTATTTGGAAACAACATACATGACTATTCATTGGTTAGACAGCATTGGTACCCAAACTGAAAAACCTATATGATGGCGTACCACTGCCCTCCGCCTGTTTAGCATATGATCATAACAATTTGAAATAATAATAAAAATAATGTTCATACAATAACTAATAACTAACTATGTACTAACTACTAAAACAACTTTTTATAAATTTTAAGCTCAACCTATGAAGTTAAAATAATTTCCTAAAAAGCTTAATTAAAATTGTATAATCATTTCATTAAAATATTAATTTAATAATTTCATTTATATTTACTTTAATGTAATACGTGTTTGTGTTAACTTAAGAAGTAAAAAAAACACGATGCAATAAGTTGTATCCTAGTAACAGGGCGTCAAGTTTTTATGATTTATTTGTCCGGTCAATAAAGGCACAAGTATTCCTAAAATAAGTAAATAAATAAAAACATAGGTAATACTAAGTTGGCTTAAAAATATTTATATTCATAATAACACGATGCAATACGTTGTTTCCTAGTAACAGGGGCGTAGATTCGATTGTGCCTTTCATAGCATTTTTTTAATTTTCAGCATCTACATACCATTTTACATAATTTCAGTTCAAAAAAGTATAAAAAACATGTATATATTTTAATAATCAAGTTTTTATGATTTGTTTGTCCGGTCAATAAAGGCACAAGTCTTCCTAAAATAAGTAAATAAATATGAAGATAATACTAAGTTGGCTAAAAAATATTTATATTCATAATAACACGATGCAATACGTCATATCCTAGTCACAGGGGCGTAGATTTGATTGTGTCTTTCATAGTACTTTTTTATTTTCAGCATCTACATACCATTTTACATAATTTCAGTTCAAAAAAGTATAAAAAAACATGTATATATTTTAATAATCAAGTTTTTATGATTTGTTTGTCTGGTCAATAAAGGCACAAGTCTTCCTAAAATAAGTAAATAAATATGAAGATAATACTAAGTTGGCTAAAAAATATTTATATTCATAATAACACGATGCAATACGTCATATCCTAGTCACAGGGGCGTAGATTTGATTGTGTCTTTGATAGTACTTTTTTTATTTTCAGCATCTACATACCATTTTACATCATATCAGTTCAAAAAACTATAGAAAACAACATGTATATTTTAATAATCAAGTTTTTATGCTTTATTTATTGCCTATTATCACGCGCGGAATCAGATGAGTGGTTCATTTTGCCCGGTGAAGAAAGGCACACAAGCCGCTACTGTCAACTAGGGTGACTTTTATTTCCAAACTACCATGTACTGTAGGGTGTCCCTTATATGGACGAATATAAGTCCCTTATATTTTTTTTTTTTGGAAATCGAATTGTATACCCCGTATTTCTTTTTAAACTATCAAGACTTACTTAAATACAAAATTTTATCTGTCTACATTTACATTAACCCGCGAATTTAAAATTTCTGTTTTTAACATTTTTCTATAAGCATATAAATCAATTGAAATATATAAACTTTTTTAACATTATGATATCAGGGCTACTTGTGATTTGGTGGATTCTTATTTCAAACACACATTTTAAAACAAAATTTGATTTTATAGATTACACTATATTTTCTACTCTGTGTGCAAATGCGTTGAATGGACGATTTTTTTATCAGGAAATCATCACAGCTAAGATCTAGTGCTTTTGCTACAGCCTGAAGTATATAAACAGAATTCCTTGTTTAATTGACATCTGTATTATTATTGTTTTATTTATTAGCTGCAACTAATTTAGGCGTGACAAAGTCTTTCCTTCCTCTTTTTGTAGTAAGTAGTTCCAGAACTTACCCTTTGAGAGGTGGATGGCAAGGGTTTCTAAGGTTTTCATCAAGGCTGGTAGGTTGACCGTGATGTCCTTGCATTTTTATAAAATCTTGTGTTGTAAGAGATGACGGTAACCGAAACATATCATCAAGCTCATATCTTTTTTTGCAAATCCTTCCAAGCACGGTGAAGATCCATAAGTTTTTTACACAGGTAGGTATAGCTCTGGTTACAGAGGTTCTAGCCTTTTCCCAAAAAATTATAGGTACAGTCGCCCAAAAAATTGGTTTACCACCCTAAGGTTGAATGCCGCTTGCAGATTCATAGGTGATAAGGATTAGTTTCGCTTGCAAACCGATTTGACAACTTCTATTGCCCTCTTTATCTGATTAAAGATAACGATGATTACTGTTTGTTACGCTGACAGCTGTTCTTAGCTTGAACTTGATGGAACCAATAATCATAAGCTACATAAAATTGTAAAGTTCTGACACAAGGCGAGTCCACCTGTCGGAATTTACAAATTATGTACACTTGTTACTAACAATATGCGTTCAATAAAACAGTTTATTTCGGGATTCGTTTTTATTATATTGTCAGAAAACAAAGCTAAAAGTAGATGTATCCTTTTATTAAATTGTCACAATCACAAGCATCAACGACGCCGCAGTCATTTGGTGAAATTTAAATATTACGGACTGTCGGTAGCATTGCATTTTGAAGCGCGTCGTTATAATTTACAGCCGTCGCTCGAGGAGATAGAGAGCATAATTCTCCTACACCATCCATAAATCTATGTGGATCTATGTGATCGTGGCACTATGAGGGAGAAATATACGCACTAGTATATGTCTGGACATGAATAAAGACAATCGAGCACCGTATTGGCCATTATTCGTATTTGACCACCCATTCGATACAGCCAATCAAATGATGCTAGTTCGATAACTTGAAAGTATTCTTACCATGGATTTAACTTGCCCTCTTGGGAAGAAATTATGATGGAGTTCTACAGGAAGAAAAAAATATATGTGCAAATCTTTTATTTCTTACAGAAATACAACAAAGGCGTGCTAACTGCTTTTCACGTAGTTTAATTGCAGAATATACAGACCAGATACAAGGGCACATTTTAAGACCTAACTAACTGCGTTACTTGTGTTGAGCTGATTATCTAAAAGATTCCCATCTTTTTGATAATCAGCTCAAGCAATAGCTAATATTCTTTAATAATGTAGGCAGGTATATATAATCTAGGTGTGCTCACTTTCCAAAATCTTGCACACGCAAAACTCCGAGGTAAAAAGGCCCAATGGAGGTTATAACTTCTTTCGAGCGATAATCAACGGGCAAGAGGGGCACAACCGATAGAATAAAGGGAAAAAATCGAAAAAACAAGAGTAAATTCCATTATTATAATTTAAAAAAATCGTAATACATATATATCTATATTTTTTGTATATATAGATATATATGTATTAGGTATTTTAGATGTGGTTTAGGAGCAAGATAGGATAGTCAATTTAAAAAAGTATTTATAATATTATAAATGTTTGTACAATCTACAAATATTTATTCCGGGTGTTCTGGGTGTTTTCTATGTATAATAAAAAAATATCTATGTTTGTAATGTATTGTATTAAGTATATCAGTCACCTAGAATCCATAACATAAGCTCTGCTTAGCTTGGGACTGGATGATGCTGTGTGGCTTGTCCAGCATTATTATTATTATACTGAAATTATTTAGACAAAAAACTACCAAAAAGGTTTATAATTTCTGAAATAATCTGAAAACCACATCCTCCTGTAAGTTGACTTTTTGCAGTTATGCCAGGAGCATAATAATAATAATTTGTAAATCGTACAAGCATTTATCCCAAGTCGTGAATCAAACCCGCAACCTCCTGCGTCGCAGGCAGACGTTCGCCCGCCGCGCCACATCGACCGTGCATCATATCGGTGGTTTCGTAAATTATTATAGAATACTAGCGGCTCGTCCCAGCTTTGCACGGGTTTTAGTAAGGAACCCTAATTTTTGAAAAATAATTTAGCCTATGTCAACCGGGTATCCTAGGATACCTACGACGAATGCTTACAGGGTGTATACGACTACTCCCGCCTACTTCGAGGGGCTAACCTATTACTGTGTGGTTTATTATTCGAGTATAGTTGTGAAACTGTAGGTATCCTGTACCGTACGTAACTTTATTTGCCATAGTAATGAATAAAGAGTAATCTACCAAAGAAGCGTGAAGCGCGAAAAATTTACGTAAGTGCCTTACCTACGATTTACAAAAAAACGAAATTAAAAAACTAACACTAAATCGTCCATGCGCGAATCGGAGCAATGAGCAGCACAACCTCCCCGTCCGACAGTCTGAGTTGCACTGCCGCCAGTCGCCCGCACAGGGACCCGCGCATTCCATTTCGTATCGCATTCAAGAAATAATTAATTGTAGCTTAATGAATTATTAGTTCGAACTGCCAATTGTTCACTTTGTGATAAAAACTTTGACAGATATTTGTGTGAAATAAAAATACTAAAAATCAATACCGTTTAGAAGAAATAACCAAATTTAAAATAAAAATTGCTTCACTTTGGATATTTTTTTCATATAGTAATAATATAGTTAGAATTTTTTCAATTGTACAAATTAAAATTTAGTCTTTAATAAACAATATATATTTTTTTTGGACATTTATATTCACTCATCAAAGAGAAATTACTTGGAGAAAACCTCGAGTTGGCGAATACCCCCTCCTTAAATACAGTTACAATAGTATTATATAAATAAACCAAAATTTGTATAGGCTTTTAACAAACTAGGTAAAAATACACTTAAATAAAGAAATATAATAAAAATATATTTTATATACATTGGTACATACATACATACATACCTACATTACTACATACTATACATTTTTGTAGATATTTTTGAAGTAAAACTTCTAATGCGACTTCCAACAACGTTGCGTTAAACGTTTAACACTACCGTGGAGGGGGTATGAAAGCACTGTTCTTTCTCTCTTTTTCTCATAGCCAGTTACGTTTGTGGTATAAAGCACACTCGTTTTTTTTACAAATTATCTAGCCCCAAGCCAAGAATAGCTTGTTACAGGAACAAAATGGCTGATAGAATACTTATCGACGGCCCCACCGAATAAACGTGTAAGAGCTCTTACCGTAATTTTTTTTTTTTTAATTTTTCGGTGTGTTGGCTTAAAATACACCTTCTAAATTTTTTTCAGATTTATTTTCCAATAAATTGCAAAAAAAACGCACTTCGAATGTTTATTCTACGGAAAATAAAAACACTAAACTCACACGAATATTGCACGAATGCGCCTTGCACACCGGCTACTCTTACACATTTAATGCAAACTTACTTTGGAATATTATTCGTCGGAAATTAAACAAAATACTGTAACTGTAAAGAGTTTTGCCGAATTTTAAATGTTGTCTCAGGTAAGTAACTAAATTTATGATTTTATTCTTTGGTTCTAATGAATCCTCGTATTTGTAAAGATCTTTAGTACAACATTGAATTTATACCAAAATATGTATTATTCATTTACTATTTAAAAATTAGGTTCAAAATGTGTAGCTTTATGTTACACAAATTTTTTCGTAGTAAGTTTACCAGTTTATCAAGTGAAGTTCAATGCTCTAGTCTGCCCGCGACCACGGCTATTGCAACATAGTCGAAACGTCGGGAAAATAAATAAAAAAGGTAATACGCGATAAATACCCGTGTAATATATAAGTCTTCAATATGTGTTCCGATCGCGAAAGTTTAAAAAATAAAAAATACTAAGTGAAAAACTGTTTTTATTCCGTAAACGATGAGTGCAACTTATAGAAGAGCGCGAGAAGTGTCACAGGATCAAACTAGTCAGGCAGTGCATGCGTCGCTTTCGTTACCCAACACTCAGATTCATACGGTACGACAGGCTTTATGATCGTCTTGTACACTCTTGCCTTAATTTTAAAGGGCATACGCCGATCACATGTTGTACCTGAGACCTGTCACCATTTTATCCCGGTCAATTTCACCGTCGTTTGATTATTGAACCGAGGTACCGAAAATCGGAGTAGGCTGATAGGGAGACATCATCTATGGCAATAGGGGTGAAACTGGAGGGACCACCATAGTCGCAGAACAAGCGTTTCGTTTTTATTCTGCTGATCTTCAACCCGACACTCAAATTTCTCCTATTACCATTTTTCCAGCCTGATTTGAAGTTCAAGTGCATCTTCACCAACAAGAACAATGTCATCGGCGAACAGCATACACCAGGGTGCTCCTTCCTGTATGCCCGATGTTAGTGTCATTCATAAACAGAATAAATAAATAGGGGCTTACTGCCCGGTGCAAGCTTATAGCCACACTGAACTTGATGGCACCTTCCGACTGAACGTGTGTGCTGGCTCGACTATACATAGGTCGAACCAGCTGCTCATGCTTTCCAAGAGTTTTCTTCTTATTCAATGCCCACCATAGAACCTCCTATGATCGTACGCTTTATCAAGATCCACGGAAACCATAGTATGCAAGTTGTACATCACCCTTGTTCTTGAAGATATTGAACCAACGAACTGTTACACCATTCATCCTTGAAGAATATAGCCAACCACTTCCATCCATCCGCTTTTATTAACTTTCCCACTTCTGTTGGTATAACATTTCTTTTCCACTTTTCATACCCTGCACAGCAGTTCTTAGTTCATCCTCTTTTACTAATCTAATTGTAAAGTCATGTTACCTGGAGAGTGTTAAATATGAATATAGATGGATATGTTGGTCGAGGTAGACTAAAGAATAAATTGGTCATCTATGTGAAATATGACATGTATAAGAAAGGAGTGAGTACTTATAGATATGACGGCTGATGCAGGGCAGTGGAAGAAAAGAAAATGTTGTGCCGATCCCACATAAAGTGGATTAAGAGCAGGAAGATGATGATGATGATGATGATGATGGTTATGAGAACGTTGATTATTACTAAGCAAAACAATATCGAGATTAATTGTTTGTTTTTTAAGAAATATTGCTGATTTATCATGTATTTAGTAAATTTTAATGTTTTTAGCAGATAATCAATGAGACTCTATCGACAAAATTTTTTTTTGTTCTATTTAATGCATTTTGTGTAGGTAGGTACTCGTAGGTACCTCTAAATATTAACTAAATGATATTGAATTAGGTATTGTATTAGTTAGTAGGTTAGTTATTTTTGTTGCCCTCATGGGTTGTAATTAATCTCAATTATTTATTTTCGGTAAGCATGCCTTACGAAACATAATAAAATAAAAAGTTGATCGAACAATATTGTAATACACTATTGCACTTCCGAAATGTTCCAATAGTTACAAGAACAACCGTGTAACTACCTAATACTAACATTGACAAATCCTAAAAGTCCATAGTACAAAAGGGCATTAATATGTTACACTTTTTGGTAATAACATATTTTCCCACGAATAATAATGTAAACATAGCATACACACAGCTGCCAAAGTTTTGTTACTAGAATAAACATACAAAAGGGTTTTTTATTAATATATCGTTAATCATTAATATTAGCTTTTTCGTTTTTTTAACGATATATAGATAAATTTTTTTCCTTTAATTTGGCTATACATTGTGTTGACGTACATCTAACCAATAATGAGCTATATTTTTTTTTACGTTTTTTATTTTTCCTGTAAAGTTGCGATTTTCACTTTACACGTTTATTCGGTGGGGCCGTCGTTATATGCATTTTTTTTTATAAATATATACTTCTAATACAATGTAACACTCAAACACAGAACAAACATCTATGTTCATCACACAAATGTTTGTTCTCGGTGGGGATCGAACCCACCACCTACCGCAGAAGGCAGGGCTACTACGAACTGAGTTGCTCACAACAATAAGCTATGCTAATGCTCACAATAATAACTCACACAGGTGAAAATAAAATAATTTATTTTTATTTTTTATACAACTTGCTGATGGAACAAGCAGATGGCTCACCTGATGTTAAGTGGTTACCATCGCCTATAAAAAAAACAAAGATCTGAGGGGATATTTACCGTGTCGGGGATTTAAGTTGTGATGTTTTTTCTTATTTTCATTCGTTCTATTTAGGCACATATTTTTGTTACGCATGGCGGTAGAAATAAGCATGGTAGTAATTTTTACCAAATAGTTTGATTTTCGTTCTTAATTAAAACATTGGTCCGTTCGTCTAGTGAACGACATTTGGGAAAATTATTAAGGGTAAAGCTCTGAAAACCATGTAAATTAACCCAAAGAACTCGAGCGAAAAACGACCAAATTTTCATTTGGATACTTCAGTGAGCCAAAATGAAATCACTTAGAATTTCCCTAATAATAACAAAAGTTTGTTTGTAGTCTGCCAGGCCGAGATAAGGCGGCCAAACATACGATTTTTTCTCTCTTTGTTTGTCAAATAAACAATGGAGTCGACCGTTTCTAAGTAATTTGTTTGTATTTTTTACGATATAAATGTATCATGCTGTTTAGGAGTTTATACGTGTATAAAAATGTAGCAGGGTCAAATAAAATACAAACCCTTACATATTGAACAGATATTATACAGGTAATTAATTCGTTATAACTCATAATTTATTTATTTGCTTCAATAATAATAATAATAATGCTGGACAATCCACACAGCATTATCTAGCCCCAAGCTAAGCAGAGCTTGTGTTATGGGTACTAGATGACTGATATACTTAATACAATACATTACATATTATGATTTATCCATAGGTATTTTTTTACTTTATATAGAAAATACCCAGAACACCCGAAATAAATATTTGCAGATCGTACAAACATTTATCCCAAGGCGGGAATCAAAAACGTAACCTCCTACGTCGCAGACGGATATTTTCCTGCCACGCCACATCGGTCGTCACTGCATTTAAATTGGCTGTAACTAGCAAATGGCCCTAAAGTTGGGGAGGTTTATGTCCAGCAGTGGGCTTTAGTGGGGATGATCTACAATATGATTTATGAATATCTATAAAATCGAAATATCGCATTTTTACAAAATGAATTGTGTTCTTGGATAAGGTGTAACTAGATTGTTTTTACTCATGTTAAAAATATCTTTTAGGAATGGAATGATTTACTTAGTTTTTTTGTTAACCTGATGCTTTGAAACAAAACTCATTGTAAAAAAAACTTCTAACTAATATCTGAATAGGTAACATTAGTTAGAAGTTTTTGAAGTAATACTTCTAATGTGACTTCCAACAAGGTTGCGGTAAACGTTTAACACTACCATGGAGGGGGTATGCACTGTTCTTTCTCTCTTTCTCTCATAGCCAGTTACGTTTCGTATATTAAAGAAGTTTTACTTCAGTCGTGTGGTCTAAATATAATAGCACACTCGTTTTTTTTATCTACTTACTTTCAAACAATGAAAAAAGAAAAGAAAGCAAAGTTTCACGACTTTTATCCGCAGGCACGGTAGATATAACGTCAGATCTCTTGGAACCAAGCACCTACTCGAGATTCCTTAAGGATGTCTCATGGGGTAGTCAGAGGTACACCCAAATATGACATTTAGTACATACCTACATTTGGCAGTAATTGGTATTCCATACGTGATAGGTTGCAAGCTCATCACCGCTGCTACAATACTAACTGGTTTCCTTATGAAGTTTTTTTTTACAGTTTGAGTGCATTGAAATTGCACAGATAAAATTTTCGAAAAGAAAGAACCATTTGTGCACGATCGGATTCAAACCCACGATTGGATTCACCCTTAGGATCAAAAGGACCGATGCTCTTTCAACAAAGTTTTCTAAACAAACCAAAGTCAGCTTTAACTATTTTCAACCATGATTTACATACATTATTATTCTCCAAAAGTATTAAAGTAAGTTTCAATTCAAAGCATAGATTTAAATAACAATATAAAGTTTACAATTTCAGATACCTCAGCAGTAAAATACAAGTCTGGCAGTTATTTTTTATTAGCCTCAGGGCAATATCTTAGGCTGTATTTACACAATGTAAGGTATTTGCGAGATAGTACCTACTCAAATTTAGTTACTCGAATTTAGTGCACGAATGTATCAGAGTAACATTATCCTATAATACAAGTTCCAAAATACACTCTGAAAATTTCAAATCCTTACGACCAGCGGTGTAGGTTAGGCTATACGTTGTCTATACACCAGCCATTTAGTTAATATACGTTTTTATGTTTTTTAATGATGCATTATAATGTCTGATTCATTTGTTAGTAGGCTACTTGTGCTGTGTAGAAACGGGCTTACAGGTATTTGAGCGCTCAATATCTGCTGTCGACAGCATAAAAATTCGAATTATATTGCCACTTAAGTTTCGATATTGTTTTTACAATACGTCTTTAAATAAAATTGGCGCCGATCGACTATTATTATAGATGAAAAATTGTGTCCTCAATATTAAAATTTTGAAGGTTACTCCATGTCACGTACTGTACAGACATTGATCTTTTGTTCTTTGTTCGATTTTAGATGCCCAAAGCATATGTCTGTTAGATAAGGTTTTCGATTACTAAAAGCAATTAATCGAGCAGATGATGTACTGTGATATTACAGAGAATGCTTTATTCAAACAAGAATAGCCTGTAATTTAAATAAACTTCATTATTTATCTTGGCGCCCAACATGGGGCGTTCTTTTTTTAGTATTATTGTTCTAAACAATATCAATAATGTCAGAGTCAATGAACTTAAAAGACGTTTTATTTGTCTATTTGGAAGATTGAAAGTTTAATAATTTTATTGTTTGTGAAATAGCAGTAAACATATTGGTGCCCAACGTGGTGCTATCATTAATTTAATTCAAGCAATATAAACGAAACTAGTAAAGTGTACGTGACTTTGTTTATCTTAAATATCTTTTATTTCTAGACTGAAAAATATGCTTTGTAGTTTTCCAGCATCCGTTAGTACTTCGGATCGTCATCTATCGGATAATCCCTCAATCATCGGCAGTAAGTATGCAGGGCTTTGCATCTATTGCAAATAGTTCAACCAATCTTGCTTCTGTTTACGGGACGCTATAGTGCCTGGAACAAAATTTTAGATGGAGTAGATTTATCTATACTATCCTCACAGCTTACGTCAGTCTAGTCCACGGGAAAGACGTGGTCAATACATTCGAAGCTGACTAAAAAACGGGACAGCGGATAGAAGTAGATTGAGTTCTTCCCAGGAGAAGCCTTTTACTAAAAGCCTTTTAATACACAATAGATATCCTCTCAAATCTCTAATAGTACAAGTACCTACTCGAGAATGTTTGAGAATGTTTAATGGGGTTAGTCAGATATATGTCCAAAAATTACATTTACTTAGTACATACACACATTTTACAGAAGTTGGTATTCAAACCTGACAGGCTGCAAGCCCACCGCCGCTGCGAATACTAACTGGCGTTTTTCGTTACCGTTTAAGAGTACTGGTGTGGATAATATTAATTTATAGAATAACGATTCTCCTGCAGTCATTTAAGCCATGAAACAAACAAAAAGTTTAATACTTTTAAATACTAAAGTAGGTGTCAAAAATTCACTCATTTGACACAAAATGGCTCATTATCCCAATAGAGCCTTTCAATTTTTAACAGGATGTCGCATCAAGTTACATTTCGCACTCTGCCCAATTGGGTGCAATAACAGTAACATTGGCTGCATGCAAATTACTTCAAAAACTCTCATTCCCCATTCCCATTTTCAACCCTATCTAGAACTATGTAAGGTTTAATATCGGAAAAACTTTTGAGATGGTGTATTAATTATCTAAAGGTTGTATGTCGTTGGGGGAAGGTTCATTTTTGAAGTGGACTTGATAAAGCAGTCTGTATCAGCATTTTGGTTTCAAAGAGCGATGTTTTGGTAAAGTGTCATGTCGAGATAACTAAAAATAATTTAAAGCAATGGTGTTAACTATGTTTTTGATAGCAATAAAACTATCTAACTCTTTATCCATCCCTGTCATATATTAGTTTAAAAATGAAACATAAAACTTGTGGAATTTCAGTGTGGTCGTCAATAAGGTGATAAAACTAGCAAATTTCTCACTTGATGTTGAGCGGTTACCTCTATCTATAGCAATTGAATTACTTCACACAATGTATCCACCGAAAACGTGCCCTACTTGGTATTGCATTGCTTTTTCTCTTTAAGGCGTAATTATCGTAATAAAAGCAGTGTATTGCAGGTTAGTTCCTATCGAACGTGACCTACAAGGCAATGCTTTGTTATAGGCGATGGTAACCACTTAACATCAGGTGGTACTTACTGGATCTATCAGCAAATAGTATAAAAAAAGTAAGTACACTACAACTGTACTTACTTTTTTTATACTATTTACCCCTCTATCACAAAGATCTACCACCAAAGACTTCTTCCAACGAATTTTCCTAACAAAATGAAGTTATATTTTTCTTTCTATAACATAAACTCAAGAACTATTCAAGATAAACCTCATAACTCGAACCTGGTGAAAAGTGGCATAATAATGTATTTACCAACCTAAAGTATATCTTATTCTCTGGCCTTGTCACTTCGATTCAACCTTAATACAAGGGTTTAAAGATCAAATTGGAATGTCGTTCTGTGTTGTCTCAATGGGGCGTGTATTTGGTACGATGTATTTGAAATATTGAATTACAATAGGTTTTGTCAGATTCGTGTATCGAACGGTATCATAGACAGTGTGATAGTTACTACCACATTTTCGTTATCTAGTCTTCTTTTTTTTTTGTGGCATCTGTCCGTCTTGCGGACAATTTTGCCAATGTCAAGTGGGTTGAATAAATTCTTTTTAGTCAAGTCGAGTCGGTAAAAAAAGTAAAGTCAGCCGTCATCGGTTTTGAAGAAAAAGATGGCGTTTTTCCTCAAAACCAAAGGGAAACATTTTCGTTCAAATCAGGATGCCACATAAGACACTTTCATTTCAATTGTTCACACTTGTGCTAAGACCTCAAGTAATGATGGTTAACATACCACCAAAATTACTCATCAAAACTTAAAATAACACTAGAAAAACAATTAAAATGAAAATACAATGTTGCTTCCAAAGATGACAGAAAACTAATCACATCAAGTCTTCTCTTTTTGGTAGTTGTCTGACATTCGACAGACAATTTCGCCCATGTCAAGTGGATGAATAAAAAGTTTTTATTGGACGTCGGGTCAGAAAAAAAAGTTAAATCGGCTGTCAGTTTTGAATAAAAACATGGCGTTTCTTGCCAGCGAAAAATTTACGTTCAAATCAGGATGGCTACACTTTCATTTCAACTAAGACTCCAAATAATGATGGTTTATACCAACGAAATTACACATTAGAACCTTAATAACAATAGAAAAATAAATAGAATTAAAATACTTTGTTGCTACCAAAATTGACAGAAAACTAATACGTAGGTAGTGTTTTCTGTATACTGTGTTTTTATTATATTTGGTGAGGTATTACAATAATAATAATCATAATAATAATGCTGGACAATCCACAGAGCATCATCTAGCCCCAAGTTAAGCAGAGCTTGTGTTATGGGTACTAGATGACTGATATACTTCATACAATACATTACTTACATAGATTATTATAGATACTTACTTGTTTTAAAATAGCTTCATATAGACAAAGTATTAAGGAGTTCTAGTAGTATGATAGAAACTTTTTCTCAACCACAAAGTCCAGAGTAAAACTAATTACCCGGCCAGCCGTGTCGTACAGACTGTGACGGGCTCACGATTTCTTGTTTGCCTATTAGTGGCAGAATTACATTTAAACTTTCCTATGCAGCTGTTGAACAAAGACTTTGTAAAGGTACCGCGTAACTGACAATATTTCGTTTAAAGCTGTAGGTATTTAGTAGTAGTAGAGCTTTTTGTGTAGGGCTTGTTCGGGGAAGTACTACCACCATGCCTATTTCTGCCGCCAAGCAACTTGCTGTGTTCCAGTTTGAAGGGTGAGGGTGCCGGTGAAATTACAGGCTCATGAGGCTTAACACCTGCATACCTCAGGTTGATGGACGCTGAGCAGTGCATCGTAGGTGTTCCTAACGAGCGTGACCTGCGACGCAATGCTTTGTTATAGGTGATGATAACCACTTAGCATCAGGTGGGCTATTTACTTGAACCATCAGCAAGTTGTATAAAAAAAAAGTATGTACAAGTCAGCTGCACTGAATGTATACAATTCGTAACTTTCAAAACGGTACCAAAACCTAATAAATTGTGAAAATTCGCTGATAAGTTTACTTATTTTATGAGTTTTTGCCCTGTGAATATTAATAATAACGCTGTAAAAGTATTCTGTAAGTTAAGAATTGTATACATTCTAGTGCAGCTGACTGTACTCAACATCAGGTGTGGTCGATCTAGCTTGGTTCAAACGTAATTGAATATAACTATTTAAACACTGTGAGGAAACCAGTTATAATAATAATAATGCTAGACAATCCACACAGCGTCATCTAGCCCCAAGTTAAGCAGAGCTTGTGTTATGGGTACTAGATGACTGATATACTTAATACAATATATATTAATACATAGATATTTTTTATTATGCATAGAAAATACCCAGAACAACCGGAATAAATATTTGCAGATCGTACAAACATTTAAACTGAGGCGGGAATCGAACCCGCAACCTCCTGCGTCACAGGCGGACATTCGTCTGCTGCGCCACATCGGTCGTCAAATAATAATTCTAGGAGCGGCCAATGGGCTTGCAATTAAATCGAAAGAGACAAAACACGATGACACTATTTCAAGTTTACACTTAGTTACCTATATTGCATGCGAGTCATTTTTTTATCTAATATTCCGTGATTTATGCGAGGAAATAAAGGCTAGTATTACAACGGTACCGCACGGTTAGATTGATAAGTCAGCTAAACATGTTTGAAGTACATATTTGAGTCAAATACGCAATTTCGCCATGTTGATTATCGGGGATATAGCTCAGTGGTAGAGCAACCGACTGCAGATCGGTAGGTCCCCGGTTCAAACCCGGGTGTCCCCTATGTTTTTGTACTTATTTTTTTTCTTTTTAGTGTTTTCCTTACATTTTTTTTAACGTGGTATTACTTATTTGTTAGTTTTTAAAGTATTCACCTGCGTTTTAAGATTATGTTAGTATATCGTCAAAGTATCATAGATGGAGCCACGGTCGCTAAAGACATTAAAGGTATTAAAGACATCCTAACTATTATTTCGTTAGGTTCGATTGACTCTCAATAGCACAGTTGGCTAGCGCATCCCCGTATCAAGGGGAGGGTCGTGGGTTCAAATCCCAATTGAGGAAATAATTTCAAGGAAAATATTAATATTTACTTATCTGTGTTAGAATGCGTTATAAGCAATATTGAAAAAGAAAAGAAAAAGAATATAATCACGAATTTAATCCCCAAGCACTGTAGATATCCCCCGATCTCTTAGTACCAAGTACCTACTAAAGATTATTCGAGGATATCTAAGAAGGGTAGTCAGAGGAACGACCAGATAGTACATTTGGTACATGCCCACATTTTACACTAGTTAGTATTCCGTACATGACAGATTGCAAGTCCAGCGCCGCTGCTAGAATAACAACTGGTTTCCTCACAATGTTTTCCTTCACCGTTTGAGAGGACTATAGAGGAGGAGAGAATATTGACCAGTCCCTAAATGATAACATTCTATACAGCGAATAAAACATGAAAAACGTCTAATTTGCTTTTGTCATCTCAATTCTAACGAGATCGGCTGCCTTATTTACAAAGAAGCCTTACGGTATCAGCAAATTTATCGCAATGTGTGTGTGAATCTGCTAAATCGTTTTTATTTCCGGATCGATGTAATTTTGGAATTTTCAATCGTGAACGCATGGTGGATTATATTTATATACGACTTAGCGAAACGGGTTCCGCGTCCGCGTGTATCTTTATACAAATGAAGGGAAGGAAATGGGGGTTGAAGTCCCAACTGCATCCGTTTGGGGGTGAAATTTCAAGGATTATTTTCTTAGTGCGTCACTACACACCGCTTCCTTATTCCGCTGGAGAATAAAGGTTCTCGAATAGCGACTACGAACTAGAAGACCAGAGTTTCCAAGAGTAGACCTGCTGATCGATGTTGATTTTCTAAACTATGATTAATAGAAACGGGTTTATCTTAAAAGTAGTATCAATATGAAAAACTTTGATTATAACCAACCATAAATAACTTCATAATCTAATCTAAATATATATAACTCAAAGGCTGACTGACATAATGATCTATCAACGCACAGCCCAAACCACTAGACGGATCGGGCTGAAATTTGGCATGCAGGTAGATGTTATGACGTAGGCATCCGCTGAGAAAGGATTTTGATTAATTCTACCCCCAAAGGGAAAAATAGGGGATGAAAGTTTGTATGAAATTTTGACAATTTTAATTAATTAATAAAGCTACTATGATTTTATCCCGAAAAAAACAACGGGAACGGGAAAAAACTGCCACGCAGGCGAAGCTGCGAGCGGGCGCTAGTACTTCATAAAGTAATAAAATTCTGGCAATGACAGTACAGTATAATCTCATATCCTTTCAGGTTATGTGTAAAGCGCATAAAGGCCAAATTAAGGGGTTAACTAAATTTTGGCCTAACAGCAAAAACTGTAGTACAACGTATTCCTTGCACGTATTCTTGAATAGAGGGATCACTGTTCCTCCTAAAATCAAATAAGAACAAATTGTCCATCACCAAATTCAATTTTTCACTCGCGAACGGGCACGTTTTCAATTTCTGGCTACTTGATGACCGTTGTCAAATGAAACTGCTGCGTCAAATAAGGTTCAACCCTAAGGTTTAACCTTACTATTTTCTACGCCTTTTGAACATAGCACACTAGTACATTATTCATAATGCCTGACAGTTTATAATAACTTTATAAAATATTCTTGAACACACATTATAATGAAGATAAATATTTGCAGATCGTAACAACATTTATCACAAGGCGGGAATCGAACCCGCAACCTCCTGCGTCGCAGGCGGGCATTTGCCCACCGCGCTACATCAGTAATCAATTACTTTGACTTTACATATAATTTACATTTATTTTTAAATTAATTTTTATTATAATTATTTGAACGTAAAAATCCACTTAAGTATATAAAATAAAATCCGGTTATTTAAATCAATTCTAACTCAATAGACTGATTCTGATGATCTCTGGTTTGTTGGATTCGTCTAATCCCAGAATAGCAGAATAACTATTCAAATATAGGAACGATAGACGTAGAAAAGAATAATTTAGAAACGTGTGGTCAATTGTAGGGCGCGTTCCTGACTAACGTGACCTACAAGGCAATGCTTTGTTATAGGCTATGGTAACCACTTAACATCAGGTGGGCCATCTGCTTGTTCCATCAGCAAATCATATAAAAAAATGTTTTATTGGTCTCTTGTTTACCTTTCTATTTGGATCTTATTAGGTTGGATCTATTTAGAAGAGCTCACGGGAAGATAATTTTTACAGGGGTTTTATAGGTTTTGTGTCATAGCAGAGTTGTTTTGATAAAAGCTCTATGTAAGAGTGAGTTCCAATAAAAGCAATATAAAGGTATCTATGTAGTTCACATGGTGCCACAGATACTGAAACAGGGTTCCGTAGCAAAGTGATAAACAGTATACCTTACCTACTTTCTTTTTAGGGTTTCGTACCCAAAGGGTAAAATAAGACCCTATTACTAAGACTCCGCTGTCTGTCTGTCTGTCCGTCTGTCACCAGGCTGTATCTCATGAACCGTGATAGTAAGAGAGTTGAAATTTTCACAGATGATGTATTTCTGTTGCCGCTATAACAACAAATACTAAAAAAACAATATAAAATAAATATTTAAGAGGGTTCTCATATAGCAATTTTTTGCCGTTTTTAGCATAGAAAATGGTACGGAACTCTTCGTGCGCGAGTCTGACTCGCACTTAGTCGATTTTAATTTCGTTTTAATCCACTATAAAATTAAATAGTTTCAAGTTAATGTTTGATAATATAAAGTAATAAATATGTTTGGAACAAGCTTTTTTTCTAGTTTGTCCGTTGTCAAACTTGGTAGCTTTTTCAAACTTATTGTTAAAATCGTGTGAAGTATTTGTCCTGCACATAGAACGAAATACATGGTTTGCTTGCAACCTACAGGAAGTTGCGGGTTCCGCAGGTGGACATTAGCCCACCGCGCCACATCGGCTGTCAATACAATCCAGCAGTGGACAGGCTGTTGATGATGATAATGATGAATCCAGCTGCAAACTAATCAAATTACATACAATGAAAACTAGGTAATTGATACGGTAATTGGTAATTGGTACACAAAATGTTTGTCCTCAGTGGGGATCGAACCCACAACTTTATTTGTCTTACTTGTCTATACTTATATATTATAAAGAGGAAAGATTTGATTGATTGTTTGTTTGTTTGCATTAAATAGGCACCGAAAATACTGGACAGATTTGAAAAACTATTTTACCGTTGGGAAGCTACACTATCACCGGTTGACATAGGCTAATTATATTTTCAAAAAAATTAGGGATCCTTTCTTATAATAATAATAATAATAATAATGCTGGACAATCCACACAGCACCATCTAGCCCCAAGCTAAGCAGAGTTTGTGTTATGGGTACTAGATGACTGATATCCTTAATACAATACATTACATATATATAGATTATTTTTATTTTTTTTATACATAGAAACACCCAGAACACCCGGAATAAATATTTGCAGATCGTACAAACATTTATCCCAAGGCGGGAATCGAACCCGCAACCTCTGCGTCGTAGGCGGACGTTCGCCCGCCGCGCCACATCGGTCGTTCTTAAGCCCATGCAAAGCCGGGACGGGCTACTAGTCTGTCTATAAACGTGACAGAATGAACAAATAACTAAACTTACAAGTAACAATGAATAGAATAAACTTAGTCGCTGAGGTTTCAATTAAAACTTTACGATTCCAGCTCCCTTACTTATAGACGAAAGTTTAATGCTACGTAAATTGAAATTCCACAGTTACGAAGTATGTTATTTTTTTTCTTTATTCCTTTTACTTAATGTTAAGTGGTAACTATTACCTATAACAAAGCATTGCCTAGCAGGTCACGCTTATTATAAACGTATATATAATGCTGTGACAATATTTAAAATTTACGAGTTGTACACAGAATTACATTTTGGAATTGTATACAAAATGATTACATTTTTAACTAGTGATACTGTAGTAACAGCGAGCCTTGATAACCATGAAATAAACGACACTTTCCCTATTCTCAAAATTCGACCATAAAATAAAAGCAAATTACCCCTCTTTACCCCTTTCACTCCCCTTTCGAGATTTTTTTCCAAAATCTTGTGTACATCAATAAATAATGTTACAACAAACATCCCTCCTTTTCAACAAATTTGGGAGGACTTATCAAAAATCGCGATCGATTAAATTAAATAAATCTAGGAACTCAGTTGAAAAATGTGACTTGTAGGTAAAAACCATAGAATAAGGACTAAAAACAAGTGAAAACAGACAAACGAAAATAATTTTTGGTCAATCTCAAAACTGAGACGGTTCGCTCGCTCGTCAGTCGGCGTTAAATTATGCATAGTGCAGTTACTATAAGAAAACATGTTATCGTTTGTGAAATCGTGTTTTAAAAAATATTCACAGGAAAATATGATTTATTTCCAGCACGTTCAACTAGCATATTTTCTCGCAAACCAACTTTGTTTACTACAAAGAGTTTTGCTCTAACTTTCTCACTACATCTCCTTTAATACTTACAAAGAAACTTTTCTACACTAGCACATATGGTACAAAATTCTTATTTCCTTCAACACCCTGTATATAGGTAGCTAAGCCTTTTTATTACAACGTATGTACCAAACCGCACGAGACTCGAACGTGCCGTGCACCGCTAAAAAGTGAATCGTCGTTAAACATCAAAATTGTCGTAAGTACAGATAATAAAATTTTGCAAAATAAATTTTTTACCCACATATTTACCACTGTCACTTAGTAAAGAAAGAAAAGAAAGAAAGAAAATACATTTATTTGACTTACACATAAAGCACACAGAACGGACTTAAAAACAAACAATAGCTTAATAATAGCTTATAGGCACGTCTTTAAGTTTTAATTTCTCACATTTCGTAGTACATAGTATATGTATGGTTTTTCGTACTTTTATTCAAGAAAATAATAAAATGTTACGTAAATATCTCATAAGTTAAGTGAATCCAGGCAACGCTAAAAATTAAGTACACAAGAGCAAAAAAAAATCTGTCTTGTGTAAGTTTTACAACATGTTTAATTAGATTTAACTGACACAAACGCAATTTTATTACTAAAAAGTTCAAACCATAGCCTAGTACAATGGTTATAGTAGCTTTTATTCAAAAACATTGGTACCACAAAATATATTTCTGACCTAAATGTCACTTAGCAGGTTTCACACTTTCACGACGCTATGTGGATGTTTGAGCACCCTATATGGAATAGAAAGAGTTCGGATTTTCATGCCAGATTGAAGTAGAGGGAACGTGGATTAAGGTAACTGGAAGCTACGCCCTCAGCATTGGAACTTTGTCTTAAAGAAAACTGATATCATTTATGACACTGGAACAGACTATACATAGAATTAAAAAAAACCGTGTAACCGCTATTTAGGATGATGATTCCAAAACACATGCTAAGTCACTGTCTTAGTACTGGTAAAACATCAGCATATTAGACACATTTATCTACGGAATGGTAGAAAACAAAACCTGCACTATTCTAGTTATCGAAGAGCTCTTAGTAAAAGGCTTATCCGGGGAAGTACTATCACCATACTTATTTCATATTATATATTCCATAGTACAAGCTGTACTTAGTTTGTGGCTACAGTACACAAATATTTATGTATTTACTACACTGCAAAATACATTTCTGGCTAAAATGTTATTTAGAATGAAATTAAAATTTCAAATCCTTAGAATAATTGACTTATACAATGTTATTACTAAAAGTAGGATTGAAAAGCGAGTTTAGAAGTTTTGGAGTGAGAATTTCATCATCATCATCATTATCATCAACCTATTGTAGTCAACTATTGGATATCTCTTCCAGTAACTTATATTCCTTGTAAGATAACGGCTTTGTAGGTAATACGGTGCACCTTGCACCGTAGAACTATTTCTTCGAATTTGGTATCATATACTCTGTATCGGGTGACTGATCGTCGTGAATAGGATTTTCCTTCGCCAAGTTTATTTTGGAGTTTAATTTTCAAATAGCTGTATTTACTTTGTGATGGGCATTTTTGTATTATCATACGGTGAAAAAACATCGTGATTCTAGCAACGGCGATGGGTTTACTATCGTATAGAATGGTATTCTATACCTGATAGGTTACTACTGCAAAAGGTGGGGTATACCTTTGACTACCCCTATTAACCCTCCTTAAAGAATCTTGAGTCAGTATTACTTGGTACTTAAAGATCTGAGGGGATATCTACCATGCCACGACAAATCTAAAAATATATCCATATAAATAAACAAAGATTTTAAATTTTTTTTACACAGTGATTATAGTTACAAAAAAAATATGATTGCCTCTTCACCCGATCGACCAATGACATAGATTGCAGATAGATGTATCTAACCTATTCTAGTTTAGATACATCGCAAAATATATTAAATAAATAAATAAACAACTAGTACTTTATAAAACTATATATATATTTATGTAACAGGTCTATGTTCATCAGTGGAGACTTTCAATGTGATAAATATGATAATTAGAATAATAATAATGTAGATAATTTCTACCTATAGTAAAGACCCGCACTTTACTATAGGTAGAAAAAGTTATGATAAAATATGTAGATATAAGGTAGATAGGTTAAATATTAGATGTAAAATATTTGTATATACTAAATTATTTCCGTTATAATAAAATAAATGTTAAAATGATAATTAGATAATTATGGCTCGCTTAGTTCTGTTTTCACCCAAGACGCTTGAGCCAATAGTTACAAACCAGCTTAAAATGAACTGCTGACATTTCTCTTTCAGTCTACGAATGTAAAATGAGAGCTATATTTGATACAAAAGGCCCTTTCAAATAATACCGCGAAGCAAAGCCATCAGTCTATATTTCAATTTAAACTGGCAGCGTCCGCTTCTTCCAGTAGCGGTCAGGACTTGCTACCGTGAAACAACGAAAAAACGAGTGTGCTTTAAACACACGACTGAAGTAAAACTTCTTTAATATACGAAACGTAACTGGCTATGAGAGAAAGAAAGAAAGAAAAGTGCTTTTATACCCCCTCCATGGTAGTGTTAAACGTTTAACGCCACTGTGGTGGTAGTGTAAATCCTATGGGTTTAGTGCAACACAGGCGTAGCAGTTAAAACACTCTGATAAAGTTCCACTCACTTCCATCGTTTATTTTAGATAGCACAGTTTTAAGAGGAAGCACACAGCAAACAGTTCATAGAATGAAGATGGAGAATATGAAATACTATAGAAAGCACAATTGCAAAGGAATGCGTAAGTATTTTAGCGATACAAAGCGACGTGCATTTAAAGCGTGAACGTGAGATCGACTGTCGGAAGGTGGGCGCAGACGCGGTCGGTAAAGCGGCTAACCGGTCTACCAATGGCTGCGCGTGAGTCAGTATCAGCCGTGTTCGCAGCGGACGGCGAGATCTTTACGCGGTACGATATTTGCGCTCACGACTGCCTTCCGACATTACACAATATTCGGTAAGTACAATTTTTATCTTAATATTAGAAGCTAAGTTTTACAGTACAAGTTTATATATATTTAATTTATTTATGCACGTTATTTATGTTATACTATTTGTTATACAATACTACTTATTTTATTTATGTATATTTATTTTAAGATGATTACTACTAATGATTTATTTGTTTTATGTTTCAGATATCTATCCCAGTACGTATAGGTGGAGTAAGTACGCCACACCACCTTGTTGGGAGTCGCATGAGAAGTTCCTGTATCCCGGTTTGAAGTGCGTACGTGCCAGTGTAATTACAGGCACATGAGATTTAACACCTGTATGCCTCAGGTTGATGGACGCTGAGTAGTGCATCGTCGGTGACGTTCCTAACGAGCGTGACCTACGAGGCAATGTTTGGTTATAGGTGATGGTAACCACTTAACATCAGGTGGACCATCTGCTTGTTCCATCAACAAGTTGTATAAAAAAAAAGTATTACTTCAAAAAATCACATTTCTAACAACCGCCCCTGCGAGACAATGCTTTGTTATAGGTAATGGTTATCACTTGGTCCATCAAATAACATAGAAATACTGATAATAATCAGCAGCACACGGTGGTACAGTTTCACAGTAGGACTACTGAATCAGGCAAAATTTCATGGTACAGTGCACTGTGGTCGAAGTTAGGTAATTGGTCTATGCGAACAGTCGACGGAATCAAACGACCTGACGTTACCAAATTCAGGCTGCCACCAGCAAATTCATAATTGATATTTGATACTTAGAAAATGTCATTGTTTGCGTTGCAGTTTGAATTCACTTTGGGTTCGTTTCCTTTTACCTTGAAAGCTTTTTCATATTACTTAACTAGCGGCCGCTCACAGCTTCGCCCACGTGGCAGTTTTTTCCTGTTTCCGTTATTTTTTCGGGATAAAAAGTAGCCTATATGCTAATTTAAGTTATAATCTATGTTTATTCCAAATTTCATCCAAATCGGTTTACTGTTTAGAGCGTGGAAGAGTAACAAACATCCATCCATCCATCTATCCATACTTATATCTATAGTAGGATAGTAGGATTGTTTTCCTAGTTTTATTTTAATTTCGGTGGCATTATAAGTAACACTACTTGTGGTCTATACTTCTATTTTGACGACCGATGTGGCGCGGCGGGCGAATGTCCGCCTGCGACGCAGAGGTTGCGGGTTCGATTCCCGCCTTGGGATAAAAGTTTGTATGATCTGCAAATATTTATTCCGGTGTTCTGGGTGTTTTCTATGTATAGTAAAAAATATGTATGTATGTAATATATTGTATTAAGTATATCAGTCATCTAGTACCCATAACACAAGCTCTGCTTAGCTTGGGGCTAGATGATGCTGTGTAGATTGTCCAGCATTATTTATTTATTTTATTTATTTTCACTACTTCTTTATGGCCTAAAATAGCCCAAAACTCCACAAACGTTTGACCATATTGCTCTTTCTATGTTTTATGATTACTACAGGTTTTTAATTTCACCAGTTCACGAGTAGACTTTTAAGCATCATTACTTCATAGCTTAAACAAATAGTGAATATCCTCTTGTTGAGGCTAAAATAAAATATACGTAATTTTCAAAGAAGCGTCGCGTCCAATGTTACTAGATCCCTAGCTTTCTATACAACACTTCAGAGTTACCTTTATTCCGCTGGCATAAAGGGGTGTTAAGTGTCAAGTTAGGCTGGTAGCTGAAAAAGTACGCGGACGCAATTGTGTATAAAACAGACTACTTTTGATAAAAATATAAATTTAGATTTTGGTAGAAAAAATCGGTAGCTTGATTTTTGTCTTCACAGAATTACTGCGTAAATTACTTACTTTCAATAATAAATTAAGCCTTTTTTGTTAGATTGGCACCACACTTTCATTTTTTACATTTTTCACACTGAAGCTTCATTATTTACATTATTATTACTTCGTAAAAAGATCATACAAAAAATCGGTAGAAACCAAGCCGTACTTTCTTACCGGTACTTCTAGGTTTGGTCGCCAGGAACGCTAGTTCCTGGCGACTTCCTGGCGACTGGCTTAGACTTTAGTCGTTTCAAGATAATCCCTGCAGATATTACTGAATAAATGCTTTTTATCTTTAATTGTGAAACAACTGATAAAAAGTAAGAGCTTTTTTTTTATTATTATATTTTTGCGGCTTTGGTATCACTGCGGCCATATGGCCTATTGTGATCGCCACCACACGATAGCAAAGTAAAAGCTTTGCTAAACTGGTAATAACCCGTGCTGGTATGCGCCGGTTTCCTGTTTTCAGTGTATGAGTGTGCTAGGGTAGTCGCGGAATTTAATTAATGTGGGTAACATTCTTTCACTTGAAAACATTTATTTTAAGTTTGGTGCACTGGCACTTAGGAATTTTAAGTATTACTGATGACTTGAAATAGGAAAAGTATACCAAATGCAACTATGCCTATTTCTGCCAACAAGCAACGTACTGTGTTTCAGTTTGAAAGGTGTGGGTGCCGGTGAAATTACAGGCACACGAGGCTTAACACCTATTTCATCCTCACAAGTTAGACAGCCACAGGAAAAACACGGTTAATACGTAAACCACGGGTTTCTTCACGATGTTTTCCTTCACCGTTTGAGAGTATTGGCATGGCGCACATAAATCCGAATAGAAAAATTTATTGGTGCATGACCAGATTTGAACCGGTTGTGCACTTAAGGCTAAACAAGTCGGTACGTTGTCCATACAAACGCTGTAAGCGTTTTATGTCTACTATTTATTAACGTGCGTCCGAAGTTAAGTTTGATACTGAATTATCTTGCCATTATCTAGGTACGTTACCCTATATGCTACGGTAAAATCAGATTACCTAGAAAGTTACAAGCGTTACAAAATTAATCTTTCGACGCTTGTAACTTTCGAGGTAATCTGATTTTACTGTAGCATATAGGGTAACGTACCTAGATAATGGCAAGATAATTCAGTATCAAACTTAACTTCGGACGCACGTTAATAAATAGTAGACATTAAACACTTACAGCGTTTGTATGGACAACGTACCGACTTGTTAACCTTAAGGTCAGACGGCGAAGTCTATTTATTTAACCACTAGCGTTTTGTCCCGGCTTCGCACGGGCTTTAGTAGGAATAACTTTTTTTTTAAAGATATAGTGTAGCTTCCCAACGGTGAAAGAATATTTCAAATCGGTCTAGTAGTAACGGAGCCTATTCAATGCAAACAAACAAACAATCAAATCTTTCCTCTTTATAATATTATTAGTAAAGATTACGTTGCAGTCACTATAACGACAAATTTGTACAGATTTTAACCGCAACACAGCAAGTTGATTGACGACAGAAATAGGCAAAGTGGTATTTACTTTACTTATCCCTCGGTGAACAAAATAATTACAGTAATAACTTGTATTATGTCTGTAATTTACATCGAACCCAGTTCTTACAGTGGATGACCCAGCTCACTAATTACGGTTTGGTATTTTTATTCCCGATGTTTTCGTCGGAGCTCCCGCTTTTATGAAGATTTAGTAAGGAATTAAGGAAGACAGTGGGAAGTGCATCCGGGTATTTTGAATGCGGAGATAAAGATTTGCTATATTTTTACGATGGTGTGGTGTTTTTTGTTATTTGTTTTCAAATTTAAAGTTAAAAAAACGAGTGTGTAAAACACACTCGTTCGACTACACGACTGAAGTAAAACTTCTTTAATATACGAAACGTAACTGGATATGAGAGAAAGAGAGAAAGAACATTGCTTTCATACCCCCTCCATGATAGTGTTAGACGTTTAACGCAACCTTGTTGGAAGTCGCATGAGAAATATAACTTCAAAAAAATTTGGGGAAGGCTATCGCCCAGCAGTGGATTCCTGCACAAATCGTGATCTCTGGTACGAATCTACAGTAATAGCCTCGTACGAAACAAAACTGTCATCAACTGACAATTGACAGTAGGCAACCGACAGAAATGACAACTGAGGTTTTTTCCGCCTGTTCGACTTAGAAAAAGATGGTAACGCGGCCTACGCTGTAAAAGTAACCCTTGATTGTTTTATTAGAAACTAGTAGTCCGTCCCGGCTTCGCACGGGTTTTAGTGAGGATCTTTAATTATTTTGAAAATATAATATAGCCTATGTCACCCGGGGATAGTGTAGCTTTCCAACGACGAAAGAAATTTTTAAATCGGTCTAGTAGTTTCGGAGCCTATTCAATGCAAATAAACAAACAAACAATCAGATCTTTCATAGGTAAACTATAGTGCATGAATCTCTATATTGAAAAATTCAGCTAGAAAGTTCTAGTCATGGGTTCATAAAAAGCAATTTAGGGACAGGACCCAAAAATTTGCAAAAAAAAATTTAAACCAACAAAATTTTAGATTTCAAAATGTAACAAAAGGTTAAATACTCTGCCGGTTCAGTCGAATGTAATCTTGCGAATCGTTTGGTACATTCAGCCCAATTCTTTTATTCTCTTCGTACAACGGTCGGGTTCCGTTTTAGGGTACCGCTTTTGATTTATATAACTTAATTAGTACCAACATTTTCTGAATTACTTTTTTTAGAACTTTTTTGTTATCTTTCATTGAAATACAACCGAAAGCGTAAAAGTCCTACTCTATCAAGGTTGAACTATTTTTTTTAAGTTACTTTTTATTTATTTATATATTTTAAGTAAAGCAGTACAGCTCTTAATGAAGGGCTCATCTGGGAAAGTACTACTACTATGCCTATTTTTTGTGTTCCGGTTTGACGAGTGTGGGTGCCCGTGAAATCACTGGTACATAAGGTTTAACACATGTATGTCTCAGGTTGATGAACGCGAAGTAGTGCATGGTAGGGTACCTTCCTAACAAACGAGACAAGAGTGAATAGGTGTCTTCTAGACCATCCTGTTTTATCGTCGGCTTCATCGTCATTTACCACCAGGTGAGATTGAAGCCAAAGGACGGTCTATCAGTGATCAAAAAAGACCAATGCCGAGACGAGAACAATACTTTATTTAAGGTTATGGTAACCACTTTGGGGCATCTGCCAATGCTTTGTTATAACAAAGCAATGTCTTGTAGGTCACGCACGTTAAGTACGTGCCCTAAGATGCAATACGCTGACCATCAACCTAAGGCATACGGGTATTAAGCCCCATGTGCCTATAATTTCACCGGCATCACACACTTCAAACCCGAACACAACAATGCGAGTATCATTGCTTGGCGGTAGAAATGGGTACGGTGGTATTACTTTCCCGGACGAACCCTTTCACAAAGAATTCTACTACTACTACTATAACTCTTATAATAAGTATGGTTTTGTACGTGTATAGTCAGCTACACTACAATGTATACAATTCCTAACTTTCAAACCGGTATCAAAACCTTATAGTAAACTATTGAACAGTAAAAACTCAATCATGAATTCAGCTGATAAGTTCACTTATTTTTTAAGTTTTTACCCTGTAAATATTAATTTAAACGGTGAAAAACCATTTTGTAAGTTACACATTGTATAAATTCTAATGCAGCTGACTGTACGTAAATTACAGCTTTTTAATGTACTGTAACCATATTAAGTTTAATGAAATGTAAAAAATAACCGTTTTTCTAAAAAAAACCCTTGCCAATATCTTTATTACCTGAATAACGTAACCATATTAAAAATCATGTTCAAAATACTTGACGTGTAAAAGTTCACTCAATTGAGTTTTTATCACAATAGCGGCTCGTCCCAGCTTTGCACCAATTTTAGTAAGGAACCCTATTTTTTTTGTAAACATAATACAGCCTATGTCAGTCGGGGATAATGAGCCTCCCAATGGTGAATTTTTTTTTCGAATCGGTTCAGTAGTTTCGGAGCCTGTTCAATGCAAACAAATCAAAAAACAATCAAATCTTTCCTCTTTATAATATTAATATAGATAAAACTAGACACCTTCAAGCAACTCCAGGAACGGTTAGTAGAATTTCTATCGTGAGATAGACATCTGTATGCGGTGAATAGACGCAGAGCAGTGTTTTGTAAAGCAAGTTTCTAATGATCGTGACCTGCAAGGCAATATTTTGCAATAGCTTATGGTAGTTATTTTGCGGCTTATGGTAGTTATGTCTACTGTAAAAGTATAAAATAGGCGACTAAATATATACAGTATTATTCCGCCACTCCACTTCAATACCTTAAAACCTTAAACTTTCAATACCTTAGTTCAAAATTGTAAGCGTTGTGCAACTCCTGTAGCACCTGCAATAAAGTTAGTATCTTAATTATTTGCTTGCAGGCTTAAACGCCCAAGCTTAACCTACGAGCGTAATTATGTAAAAGTACAATTATAATTTATATAAATAAATTCTTTTGTCGTAACTGGTTGTGAAACGTAGAAACGTATCCGTTTAGTTGTGAAGAAGAGGTAAAACTCTTCTGCCAACACAGTTGCAGGTAAAAAATTATATATCTGATTTCGCAACTGATTACGAAAATTGTGGTTGCGGAAACGGCCGGAAGGTTATATTCTCGGTAACCACTCATCAGTGGATCATCTGCTTGACTATCAGCAAGTTAAATAAAAAAAAACTAAAAATAAATATTTTTTCATCATCATCATCCTGTAGAAGTCGTTTGCTGGTCATAGGCCTCTACGTTTCCAGGAAGAACGATTCTGAGCCCTTTTCATTCATTGACTTACCGCGGTCCTAACAATGTCGTCAGTCTATCGGCTATGTTTATTTTTTACCTAAAAGAAAAATGTACGGAACCTTTAAGTCTATTATCTTAACTCGATAGCTGTATTTTTGTTCGTAGCACGGCCGTGTCTGCGCTCGCTTCGGTTCTCAATTACAGGCAACGGATATACTCTAATAATAAAATGCTGCTAGTCTGTTTGTGTTTAGATATAGTTGGTTTAATGGAACTAGAATAGGCTAGTGTTCTAGTTTATGGATTAAGTGGAACGTAGCTAAGAATAGGAAAGACTAGACATATACTGAGGAAAAACTTCGTATTATAATAATAATAATAATGCTGGACAATCCACACAGCATCATCTAGCCCCAAGCTAAGCAGAGCTTGTGTTATGGGTACTAGATGACTGATATACATAATGCAATACATTACATACATAGACATTTTTTATTTTACGTATAAAATACCCAGAACACCATAACCATTGGTTAAGTAGCATTTAATTCTAATTTTAATTTAGTATGTACACGAACCTACCTCTATAGTGACCTCTCTCTAGCTCCAAAGGTTTGCTGTAAGAGAACTCTTGTCAGGGTTAAGCTCGCCTTTGTACATGTCCTCTATTTGTATTTTTCCTATGTAATTTTATGTGTGCAATAAAGAATTAAGAACATTTATCCCAAGGCAGGAATCAAACCCGCAACCTCCTGCATGTCAGGTGGACATTCGCCCGCCGCGCCACATCAGCTATGACGGCTATCTAAATGTATCTTACACAATACCTTCCCCCTCGGTGTTACCTATTGAATCTTGTCACTGTAAAATATGTCTACACCACACGACTTTAAACCTATATTTGAATACTAGCGGCCGCTCGTAGCTTCGCCCGCGTGGCAGTTTTTTCCCGTTCCCGTTATTTTTTTAGGGATAAAATGTAGCCTATATGTTAATCTAAATTACAATCTATAGGTATTCCAAATTTCATCCAAATTGGTCCACTGGCTAGAGCGTGAAAGAGTAACAAACATCCATCCATCCATCCATACTTACAAACTTTCACGTTTATAATTTTAGTAGGATTTCGTGCCGAAGCGCTGTCATAAAATTTACGACCTTAACACCACTGCACAGCACATAAAACACTTTGCACACGTAAGTTCAAACAAAAGAAGGTTAAAATACAATCCAAACTATGATATTTATGCTACAATACAACCTGTTAAACTTGGCAATAATTTAGGGCAAACAAAATAAATGGCTTATCTTCCTGAATCTCCAACACAGTGTAGTTAAGAGAACCAGTATTACAACTACAAATAAAAAACCGGCCAAGTGCGACTCAGACTCGTGCACGAAGGGTTCCATACCTATCTATAATAAAAACGGCAAAAAAATCATGTTTGTTGCATGAGAACCCCCTTAAATATTAATTTTATTCTGTTTTTTTTTTAGTATTAGTAGTAGCAACCGAAATATATAATCTGTGAAAATGACAACTCTCTATCACGGTTCATAAGGTATAGCTTGGTGACAGACGGACAGACAGAGCGGAGTCTTAGTAATAGGGTCCCGTTTTACCCTTTGGGTACGAAACCCTAGCAAACCTTATTTTAATCATAGCATAAAGGAAAATCATTTATTGTTTTTTATAAAACTATATTTATACTAATTTTTTTTTAAGTTTCTTTAAAGAGCTTTTTGACCCCTACTCGTAAGTTTGATCGTTTGTAAAATTGAATTCAAACTTATGGAACATGTTTACTTAAATACTAAATAAATATTTACGGACATTTTTAACACAACATCTAGCTCCAAACTAAGCATAGCTTGTACTATGGGAACTAGATGGCTAATAGAATACTAGTATACTTTTTTTTTAATGCATACTTAGCATACAAAATTACCAGACACAGAACAAACATCATACAAAAGTTTGTTCTCGGTAGGGATCGAACCCACCACCTACAGCACAGAAGGCAGGGCTACTGTAAGCAGAGCTGTGACGGCTATATAAAAACTGCCTACTGTATTTTATCTTACTGTGTCTTTGGTTCGCTACGAATGGCGCAACCGCTACGCTGGCTACGCTATGCTACGCCGTAGCAAAAGCTACGAGATCAGTTTATTATTGTAACCTCGTTGTTATTTTCCTGACAGGGTTCTTAATTAACTGTCACTGTCAAAGCGTAATTAAATAAATAAAGGCGTGCTTATATTTATTATTCCAACCTTTTTTACTGGGTGTACCAGTTTATTTTCTATTCGATTTTTGTAGATACTGTAAATACCATAAAGCCACTTAAAAATAAAATGAGTACATTCTAAAAATAAATTTTATTTTTAGAATGTATTCATTTTATTTTTTCCTCAAAGTAATAAATTGGCACTTTTTTGTGGCTTTGCTTGGGTGATGGAAGTTATTTTGAAAACATCAATATTTAAGCGTTTTATTTTTCTTTGAAGCTTTGTTTTGGTTTTCCCCTTCATTTCCTCTTAATTTTTGGGATATAAAAAAATTATTATGTTTATTTTAAATTCACTAGAAATAATGTTAATACTCTCAAACGGTGAAGAAAAACATTGTGATTAAACCATGTGGGATTAAGTTAACATTTTAGCAACGGCAATGGGCTTGCCACCTGTCGTCTTGAACATTACTTTGACTATAAATAAATGAATTTATAATTACTTTTGCTTCATAAATAAAACATTTACAATTCAGATTTACTTTGTCGAAAACTCTTCGAAATATTAAATTTAAACCGGAAATGGAATTTAAACGTTGAATTTCACCGGAAGTTACAAAGAGCGGCCAACAAAGCCTGATTACAAAATGGTAGATATTATTAGAACCTTAATTGTTACACGTAAACCTGCAAGTCTACTCTTGAAAACGATAAACAGAGTTCCGTAATGTTTTGAGTTTCACTGCGGGACTTTGGTAACCCAATCCACAGCCACGTTGTCGCTGCCTGGTGAATCAATGAAAGAATGAATGAATGAAAAATACTTTACATGTGTACATATACACCAGACACACGTAGGTGACCTCACGGCTGCCATTTGGAAAATGAAAATATACAAATAGTAATAAAATATTCAACAAACTTCAAAGGAGGGTAGTCAGATGTTATCTGACTACCCTCCTACCCTGGATTGTTGGTTTGACATAAAATATTATCTCCTTGTCTCTCTCTTTGTCAGCCGTCATTTCTCTATTCACGCATTTTTATCCATGTCGTTTTTCATACGGTTCATCCATATTTTCTTTAGTGTACCTCAACCATTTGACGACCGATGTAGCGCGGCGGGCGAATGTCCGCTTGCGACGCAAGAGGTCGCGGGTTCGATTCCCGCCTTGGGATAAATGTTTGTACGATCTGCAAATATTTATTCCGGGTGTTCTGGGTGTTTTCTATGTATAATAAAAATATCTATATATGTAATGTATTGTATTAAGTATATCAGTCATCTAGTACCCATAACACAAGCTCTGCTTAGCTTGGGGCTAGATGATGCTGTGTGGAATGTCCAGCATTATTATTATTATTAATATCCATCATCATTTATCACTCTCATGGTTACACCTAACGATGATGAAAGAATGGCCGAATCCAACTCGGATGGGCAGCGTTCAGGAAATTTAAGCACATCTTCGTCACAGATACCGCAAGTAGACCACCTGGAAGAAATCGCTTTCGAAATAAGGCCGCCTATTGTACTTTATTCGTTTATGCCTAGATGTATAACGTATCCTTGTGTGCAATAAAGTGTTATCTATATTTTTATTTATATAACAGTGACCTTGATTCTTATACGGATTTCCTTGTCCTAAGGTTCTTATTAATAATGAATTGTAAACACATTACGTACAGATTTCTCTGATAATCTTTAGCTGTAGTTAACGAGAAACTCCATTAACTCTTTGTGTTGTAGTTCAAGTGATAAAATGTTAGCTTTTAACTGTTTAACGGTGACGTAAAATGACCACCAAAAGGTTATAAGTAGTATGCCATAAGTGGTATAAGCGATATGCTGGTATAAGGTTGATTGGAAGAAATCTTTTTCAGCAATAAGACTGCCTATTTTACTTTTTCGTTTACAGTTTAAAGTGTTACCTATCTATGTTTTAGCTGTTATAACCATATACATATGTTAGGCCACGATGCAGATGTAAGTAGTAGTAGAACTTAGTGAAAAAACCAATTCTACTTCTAATCCACTAAACAAATCCATTGATGGATTTGTTTCTTAGGACACTTATATGCACCAAGACAAATATACTCTGAAAGTTTCAAGAATCTACGACCACAGTGGTTTCGACTGTGCATTGTCTAGTTCTATGTCAGTCAGAACAAAGATTCTCAAATTGGTATAGATTATTTTTTATGCTACTGCTTGTGAAACAAGCATTATGGCCTACCTGATGTTAAGTGGTAACCATCATTTAAATCAAATCTTTGCCTTGTAAATCACACAGGTTAGCACCACCTGAGGCATAATGGTGTTAAGCCTCATGTGCCTGTTATTTCATTGGTATGGATAAAAATAATAAATAATAATAATAATGCTGGACAATCCACACAACATCATCTAGCCCCAAGCTAAGCAGAGCTTATGTTATGGGTACTAGATGACTGATATACTTAATACAATACATTACATACATAGATATTTTTTTATTATACATAGAAAATACCCAGAACACCCGGAATAAATATTTGCAAATCGTACAAACATTTATCCCAAGGCGGGAATCGAACCCGCAACCTTCTGCCTGTGATAGGCGGACATTCGCCCACCGCGCCACATCGGTCGTCAATAGTACAAACAATACAATGAATTACAGTAGTAACAATTCGCTAACTTCTATAACTTGTTAGAAATGCAGTCGGGTATCGCTTGAGTTACTCTAACGAGTTTTATGAACGCACCGCGATTAGAGCAATTACGTTTAAGTTATTGCGCAGGGTCAAGAATATTTCATAGAGGCTGTAGAAACCTTTGAACGTAAGTATTTGTGTAGTAATAAATCGGGGTCACCAAAATAACCTATATAGCACCATAAGTAAAAACGTGAGCTTGTATACAAAGTATTTTAGAGACTAGTGAACTAGTAGAACTCAATAGTAGTAGAGCTCTTAGTGAAGGGCTCGTCCGGGGAAATATTATCACCAAGCCTATTTTTGCTGCCAAGCAGCTTGCTGTGTTTCGGCTTGAAGGGTGTAGGTACCGGTGAAATTACAAGCACATATTGTGGCTTTAGCAACTGTATGCCTCAGGTAGATGGACGCTGAGGAGTGCATCGTACCGCATGCTCTTAACGAGTGTGACCTACGAAGTAATACTACTTATAGGCGATGGTAACCACTTAGCATCAGGTGGGCCATCTGCTTGTTCCATCATCTACCGTTGTTGCTGTGTTCTAGTTTGAAGGGTGTGGGTGCCGGTGAAATCAGGCATCAGCTGTTCTAACGAACGCTTTGTTAAAGATGATGGGTATTACTCAATATCTGGTGGGCTTGTTTCATCAGCTAAATGAAATAAGAGTATAGGAACCGAACAAACAAAGCTCTTCGACATAGATAAGTGGACTATCTGCCTGTTCCATTAGCTGTATGAAATAAGAGTATAGGAACCGAACAAAAAAAGCAAAGCTATACGACATAGATAATATTTAAAGCTGTTTCACCTTCACAAATCCGTAGCGACGATAAATACTGAGCTCTGTCGATATTTGCTTTGAAATTTTTATCCTATAGTAGACAAGGATATAAAAACCGACCAAGTGCGAGTCAGCGTACGAAGGGTTCCGTACCATTATCTTATACTAAAAACGGCAAAAAAAACACGTTTTTTGTTTTGTTTTATTCTGTTTTTCAGTTCTGGGTGTTATATTGTATTCTAAGTATGAATTTACATTGAAAAAACGTATGTGAGTGTTCTATCAGTCATCTGGTTTTCATAGTATAAGCTATGCTTAGTTTGGAGCTAGATAATGTTGTATAAAAATGTCCACAAGTATTTATTATTAAGGCCACGACCAGACCCATTATAATAACGGGTATCTCATTTTGCATCTTATATCTAAAATAGGGTTTATTATCGCAGTAACAGCTTTACGGTTATTTTTTAGGGTTTCGTACCCAAAGGGTAAAATAGGACCCCATTACTAAGACTCCTACTGTCTGTCTGTCTGTCACCAGGCTGTATCTCATGAACCGTGATAGTTAGAAAGTTGAAATTTTCACAGATTGACGTATTTCTGTTGCTGCTATAACAACAATATAAAAACAGAATTAAACAAATATTTAAAGGGGCTCTCATACCAAACGTGATTTTTTTGCCGTTTATATTATAGATATTGGTACGGAATCCTTCGTGCGCGAGTCCAATTCGCACTTGGCCGGTTTTTTGCTTTGAATTTGACGTTGCATTTTCAGATTATAGTGTAGTGTAGTCAAATATTATGTGACTATTTACAGAATCTCTGTCTGTACTGAGAGTTGCGATAAAGCGACGCGCAACATAAATTATTCATAAAAATCTTGACTTTACTTCGTACGCCGTGGGTACAGTACAGCAAATCTGTATCGTCAACCTTATTTTCTACACGCTAATACACGCCTTACTATAACAACAATAGATTTCAAACTCGCGTGTAGCTTTTTTGTAGCAATTCAGAACACCTATGGGAGTTGTGAAAATGTATGACACAGTGTGTTGAAGGTAGTGATGAATAGAGTAATACAGACAAACATCTTAAACAATATTTGTATACCTAAAATTCTGATAAAAACGGAAAACACGCGTATCTCTTTTGACAGACAGCTAAGTAAGAGTTGGCCTGATGTAAAAAAAGTTATGAGTGACAAGTGACAACCGAAAAATGGGATCAGGGGTAATGTTCTAAAATACAAAATATGAGGAAGCCCCTGGACTCGATTTGATCTTAATTTATTTTGGTAGCCATTGTTGATAAAATAAGCAGATGACCCACCTGATGTTAAGTGGTTTCAAGGCATTGCCTCACAGGTCACGTTTATTAGGAACGTTATGTTAGGGTCTAGGTCGACAGCCGTCACAGCTCAGTTTGTAGTAGCCCTGCCTTCTGTGCTGTAGGTGGTGGGTTCGATCCCCACCGAGAACAAACATTTGTGTGATGAACATAGATGTTTGTTCTGTGTCTGGGTGTTATATTGTATTCTATGTATGTATTTACAAAAAAAAATTAAGTATATAAGTATTCTATCAGTCATCTGGTTCCCATAGTACAAGCTTTGCTTAGTTTGGGGCTGGATGATATTGTGTAAAAATGTCCTAAAATATTTATTTATTTATTTTAGGTGTTAAGCCTCATGTGCCTGTAATTACAAATTACACCGGCATCCACACCCTTCAAACACAGCAAGCGGCTTGACAGCAGAAATAGTCATGGTGGTAGTACTTCCCCGAACCAACCCTCCACTAAAAGCTCTACTACTACTATACTCTAAAATATAACAAAACGCGTTGCAGGTCGCGTGAGTGTAGGTACGCTGAAGTACGTATTCAGGTGAAATAAAGCACTTAGCGTGCATCCAGTATACAATATGTAACAGGCTGAAAGCATAGCAGTATTATACAACGCTTACTGCATTCATGATCCTTGTAGGGATGTTCCAAGTACTGCTCCAAACTAGAAAAGCTACAGGGTGTTCTTTGAAAGTTTGTCTATATTTATTTTATTTATTTCATCATTTTCCTGCCCTTGTTAAGACTTAGGTTAAGTCTGCGGTAGGCGGCCCCCTACATGAGTGTTCTAGAATGCAGCAAGCCGGGATAGATGGCGGGATATCGAAAAGCGTGCCACTGCCCTAGACAAAAAAAATAATAATAATAAAAAATAACATGATGACCACGACCGCTTTGCCAAGAGCGTAACGACTAAGAAGAAGATCCCACTTTACGTGGAGTCGGTACAAATTTTTTTTTCCCTCCTTTGCCTCTTATCATCCGACATCTCTGTGTCACCTCTTTTCTTACCCACATCTTTCACACAATCTATCCATCTTTTCTTTGGCCTACCTCTACTCGCATATCCATCCACATTCATATCTGACACTCTTCTCGTTAAATTACATTTATTTTATTTATTTATTTTATTTTATTTTATGTTCTAGATAGTAGACCTTCGCGAAAGGGCTCGTCTGGTAAAGAATTACCACCATACCTTTTCTACCACCAAGCGGTTTGCTGTGTTCTGGTTTTAAGGGTGTAGATGCCTGTGAAATTAAAGGTACAGTCAGCTGCACTAGAATATATACAATTCGTAGCTTTCCAAACGGAATCAAAACCTTAAAAAATCGTGAAATTAAGTGATATTTTCAGGTATTTTTTGAGTTTTTGTCCTGTAAATATGAAGTTAATCGCTGTAAAACTATTCTTTATGTTATAAATTGTATACACTAGTGCAGCTGACTGTACATGAGGCTTAATACCTGTGTGTCTTAGGTTGATAGACGCTGAGTAGTGCATCATAGAGCACGTTTCTAATGAACGTGACCTACGAGGAAATACTTTACATTGTCAAAAAGCATTGCATTCAGTAATATCCGTAAAGATCATCTTGAGACGTCTTAAAACTAAGTGAATCTAAGTGCCAGTTCCTTCAACTCTTAAGAAACAGCCAAGAATCTTACAGCTTGGTTGATGGTAACCACTTAACATCAGGTGGGCCTACGAGTTCTACTAGTAAGTCGTATAAAAAATGCGGATGATATCACACACGTAAAGTAACGTATATTTGTAGGTATGTTACAGAGCCAGTGGTTTATTGTTTGTCGTATCAGCTGCGGCAGTAGTGACGAGCCAGACATAGTGATAAGCGATAGCGATCTTCGATTGTTAAGGATTTTCAAACACTTCTTTTGAACTTCTGTTGCATGGTATGATTGCCTTAGCATGTTTTCTGTCTTGCATTCAGAGATTGGCACTACACTGGAGCTTCATTATTTACTATTACTATAAATTTTTACTTTATTACTATCCATTATTTACTATTATGTTGTGGTTTATTGTTTGTCGTATCAGTTGCGGGAGAAGTGACGGACCAGCCATAGTGATAATATCATTATAAGCAGTAGCGTTCTTCTATTTTTAAGAGTTTTCAAACACTTCTTGGATAGTATTATTGTAAGTAGGTAAACGCTATTTCTCATAATTTTATTAATGCAAGGCCTTAGGATTATTTACAAAACGCATCGATAGCGAGTTCTTATTTTGCCTGTGGCGCCATCTAGTTCTGTTTAACAGAAACCTATAATAAATGCATGAAAATAATGTTTAGAACGTGAAATCAAACCACTTCTTTTGAACTTTTGTTGCATATTAAGTTCTTGGTATGATTGCCTTAGCCGGTTTTTTGTCTTGCATTCAGTTAGATTGGCACCACACTGGAGCTTAATTATTTACATTATTAATATTTTGTAACAGGATTATACCAAGAAACGGAACCAAGCTGTAAGTTTCTTGCCGGTTCTTCTGGGCTTGGTCGCGAGGAACTGGCGCTTAGATTCACCTAGATTTAAGATGTTTCAAGAGGATCCCTGCGGATTTTACTGAATAAATGCTTTTTGACTTTGACTTTGACTGGACGAGGTGTGCTGGTTCTGTGCTTAAGTACCCACTACGCAGCTCTACGTGTCACGCATCCACTACGCTGCGAAAGTGACCGGCAAGTCCGGCAATCGGCAAGGACCAAGCGAATCAACAGCTGGAATAACGACCGATGTGGAGCAGCGTTTCATTTGTTTTTGATGTGTTTGATTTTGATGTGTTGCGACGCAGGAGGTTGCGGGTTCGATTCCCTCCTTGAGATAAATGTTTGTACGATCTGCAAATATTTATTCCGGTTGTTCTGGGTGTTTTCTATGTAAATGGAATAAAATAAAATAAAATAAGCCTTTATTTCTATAGCAAGTATGTAGTAGAAATAAAGGCTTATTTTTTTTATTTTTTTTATTTTATATAATATTTATTTATGAATATTTATTTTGAAAACACCCAGAAAAACTGGAATAATTATTTGCAGATAGTACAAATATTTATCTCAAGGAGGGAATCGAACCCGCAACCTCCTGCGTCGCAAGCGGACATTCGCCCGTCGAATCACATCGGTCGTCACAAATAAATATTAAATTTACAAGTATTGGTTCCACTATGCCCGCACCCTGTCTCCAGCTGGGAGCAGCAAGTGCTAACGTGCCCCAAATACTAACAGAATGCACTTTTGTTCTGTTCAAATTGACTAAAGAAATATCACGCGGTTAATGTTGCAATGTTGCTGCCTTTTGTATACCAGCCTTTGTTTTATTTCTTTTGTTGAGCTTTTTATAAGGTTTTAAGCCGTTTGATGTTTAAACGTGTGTTAAACGCGTCAAAGTTGATGAGGTTGTAAGTTTATTGAGGGATAACCGTGAGCTTGATAATTTGTTTGCCTAATTATCTGTACGATAATAGATACGAGGTAGCAAGCCCGAACAATGGATACGAGAGCATCTTCGTACAACTTCAGAATCCGATCAACTTAGAACAAAGAATGAATTCATAAAATGAATGTATATACGGTACATATAACATATTTTAAAATTTTTGTATGTCTGTCTGTTTGTTTGTTCTGGCTAATCTCTGGAAAGGCTGGACCAATTTTGACGAGACTTTCGCTGACAGATAGCTGGCAGAAGCCCATCGTCATTGCTAGAATACTAACTGGTTTCTTCACGATATTTTCCTTTACTGCTTGAGATTATTTTTCGATAGAAAAATTCATTATTACTCGTCCAGATTCAAACCCACAACCTTAGGATTAAAAGGCAGGGTCACTCGCACTAGACCACCGGTATAATTCCACAGTAAAATAAACAAAAAAAAAAGAGTTTTTTAAGATAAGACAGCTCCACAAAAATATAACATTAACCCTCTAAATTCTTACTAGTCTTCCTATTACAATGTTAGTTTTACACCCCTATAGTGAACAAGGTTTGAATTTTCAATGAGTAAAATTTTGAACAAAACTTTTCAGCCAACTGTAGAACGATGGAGCTTTCTTCAGGAGTTAGTAACTGCTAAGTTTTGTTGAATAAGCTTTGCCTTAAATATTTTCGCTTGGGAAACTAACAAATTCCACATTCTTAGACAAAATTGTTCAAGATACTGACACAGCATATTGTGAGCATTTGTTATTCGTTGTTGTCCAACATTCCAGCCAAAATTGTGTCAAGTGATTACACTTTTAAGTAAACATCTATACAAATAAATAAAATTGAAGTGTCTGTTTGTAATATTAAAATACCGTTTTGTACTACATGAATATGAATGGATATACGGTACATATACCAGTTACCTAAAGACCGTTGCAAACGATCTAAAGATAGCTCAACTGATCTAGATCAGTGCCAATCTAAAGCGTTTCCAAAACACTGGCTGCATTGCCACGCTGAATGGCAATGCTGATTCACTGTGCCACATACTCACCAGCCCTCAGGTCACGCGTCACTTCGACCAGACCCTTCCAAATAATTTTAAAAACCCGGAGGGCCTCAATACCCCACGGACCTAGAGTCTCCAAATAAAACCTTTCCAAAAAGTTGTTTTCAATCCTAAAATATCTCACCACTTCACGCACCTATAAAAATAATAATAATAATAATGCTGGACGATCCACACAGCATCATCTAGCCCCAAGCTAAGCAGAGCTTGTGTTATGGGTACTAGACGACTGATATACTTAATACAATATTAAATTACTTACATAGATATTTTTTATTATACATAGAAAATACCCAGAACACCCGGAATAAATATTTGCAGATCGTACAAACATTTATCCCGGGGCGGGAATCGAACCCGCAACCTCTGCGTCGCAGGCGGACATTCGCCCACCGCGCCACATCAGTCGTCAAAATCTATCCTACAACCTACCCTAACCTAACACCCCCTACCCCTACCCTATCCTTAACAAGTATCCTTAGACATCCTTAAAACATTACAACAGAGTTGTTAATACTTAGTAGACCTAAAGAGATCTGAGGAGATATCTACCATGCCTTGGAATTAAAATCATGTGGCTTTTTTATTCCTTAATGTATGCAAATGTTTGTACGATCTGCAAATATTTATTCCGGGTGTTCTGGGTGTTTTCTATGTATAATAAAAAAATCTATATATGTAATGTATTGTATTAAGTATATCAGTCATCTAGTACCCATAACACAAGCTCTGCTTAGCTTGGGGCTAGATGATGCTGTGTGGACTGTCCAGCATTATTATTATTATTATTCCTCGTTTAAAGGCAAGCGTTATTCGAATTGCAATCAAAAAGCGCTAAAAACTAGTAAAGTGGCTTTTGGTACTAAACTAACATCACTTAGTGAAATCTTCGAAGACTCTACGCATTAAGTACTATCGTAAACGCGACATTACGGTTCTATCATTATTTTATCTTACTTTACTTTTAATGATCTCTTTCCCTAAGTGTTTACAAGAAATTTCGAGAAAATATGGTTTTGTTCATAAAAAAAGTTTTTTAACCATAGAATAGTACACCATAGAAACGCTTAGGGGTTTTCTTGGTTGCATTCGCAGTTTTTAGGGTTCCGTACCCAAAGGGTCAAACGGGACCCTATTTTTTGATTATTGACTACCACGACAAGTAAGGTACACACATCCTACTAATATTATAAACGTGAAAGTTTGTAAGTATAGGTGGATGGATGGATGGATAGATGGATGGATGGATGTTTGTTATTCTTTCACGCTCTAACCAGTAGACCGATTTGGATGACATTTGGAATAAACATAGATCATAATATTATAAACGTGAAAGTTTGTAAGTATGGATGGATGGATGGATGGATAGATGGATGGATGGATAGATAGATGGATGGATGTTTGTTACTTTTTTACGCTCAAACCAGCACACCGATTTAGGTGAAATTTGGAATAAACATAGATCATAACTTGGATGAACATAGGCTACTTTTTATCCTGAAAAAATAAAAAAAGCTGCCACGCGAGCGAAGCTGCGAGCGGCCGCTAGTTTTAAATAATACTATAGTATAATGGGCAGCCTTATCCCTAAAAACAATCTCTACCAGGCAACCAGGCTACTATGAACTGAGCTGTGACGGCTGTCAATTATTAATGGAAGATAATGTTTTTATTAGACCATGAAACCATAACTTTATCGATAGAAAATCCATTGGTTGGACCGGATTCGAACCCACGACCTATGGATCAAAAGACGTAGTCACTGCCACTAGAGCACCGGTGTTCTTTTTCTTATATAATTTTAATTATTTTAAGTCTTGTCAAGATGTATAAGGCTGTTGAAATAATTTTCTACCCATTTAGCTACCGATTCAAAATAACTTAATTCTAGAGTATCACATAAAATTGGTAAGCCTATCACTTATCACGTAGACAGCCAAGCATGTTTAATGCCTGTATCAGAGGAATCTTGGAGCACGTTAAGAACATTACCTTCATAATTGATGGCTGGAAGAACGGAAGACGGATCGTATACTTCAGCATTTTACTCAAAATCGGCAGGACTAACTTAATACAGTGACATAAGCTTCAGCAAGAACGCTTAAGGAGGGGGTATTCGCCAACTCGAGGTTTTCTCCAAGTAATTTCTCTTTGATGAGTGAATATAAATGTCCAAAAAAAATATATATTGTTTATTAAAGACTAAATTTTAATTTGTACAATTGAAAAAATTCTAACTATATTATTACTATATGAAAAAAATATCCAAAGTGAAGCAATTTTTATTTTAAATTTGGTTATTTCTTCTAAACGGTATTGATTTTTAGTATTTTTATTTCACACAAATATCTGTCAAAGTTTTTATCACAAAGTGAACAATTGGCAGTTCGAACTAATAATTCATTAAGCTACAATTAATTATTTCTTGAATGCGATACGAAATGGAATGCGCGGGTCCCTGTGCGGGCGACGGGCGGCAGTGCAACTCAGACTGTCGGACGGGGAGGTTGTGCTGCTCATTGTTCCGATTCGCGCATGGACGATTTCGTGTTAGTTTTTTAATTTCGTTTTTTTGTAAATCGTAGGTAAGGCACTTACGTAAATTTTTCGCGCTTCACGCTTCTTTATAAGTTTGGTAGATTACTCTTTATTCATTACTATGGCAAATAAAGTTACGTACGGTACAGGATACCTACAGTTTCACAACTATACTCGAATAATAAACCACACAGTAATAGGTCAGCCCCTCGAAGTAGGCGGGAGTAGTCGTATACACCCTGTAAGCATTCGTCGTAGGTATCCTAGGATACCCGGTTGACATAGGCTAAATAATTTTTCAAAAATTAGGGTTCCTTACTAAAACCCGTGCAAAGCTGGGACGAGCCGCTAGTATTCTATAATAATTTACGAAACCACCGATATGATGCACGGTCGATGTGGCGCGGCGGGCGAACGTCTGCCTGCGACGCAGGAGGTTGCGGGTTTGATTCACGACTTGGGATAAATGCTTGTACGATTTACAAATTATTATTATTATGCTCCTGGCATAACTGCAAAAAGTCAACTTACAGGAGGATGTGGTTTTCAGATTATTTCAGAAATTATAAACCTTTTTGGTAGTTTTTTGTCTAAATAATTTCAGTATAATAATAATAATGCTGGACAAGCCACACAGCATCATCCAGTCCCAAGCTAAGCAGAGCTTATGTTATGGATACTAGGTGACTGATATACTTAATACAATACATTACAAACATAGATATTTTTTTATTATACATAGAAAACACCCAGAACACCCGGAATAAATATTTGTAGATTGTACAAACATTTATAATATTATAAATACTTTTTTAAATTGACTATCCTATCTTGCTCCTAAACCACTTCTAAACTACTTAATACATATATATCTATATATACAAAAAATATAGATATATATATGTATAACGATTTTTTTTAAATTATAATAATGGAATTTACTCTTGTTTTTTCGATTTTTTCCCTTTATTCTATCGGTTGTGCCCCTCTTGCCCGTTGATTATCGCTCGAAAGAAGTTATAACCTCCATTGGGCCTTTTTACCTCGGAGTTTTGCGTGTGCAAGTGCCTTTGTTGTATTTCTGTAAGAAATAAAAGATTTGCACATATATTTTTTTCTTCCTGTAGAACTCCATCATAATTTCTTCCCAAGAGGGCAAGTTAAATCCATGGTAAGAATACTTTCAAGTTATCGAACTAGCATCATTTGATTGGCTGTATCGAATGGGTGGTCAAATACGAATAATGGCCAATACGGTGCTCGATTGTCTTTATTCATGTCCAGACATATACTAGTGCGTATATTTCTCCCTCATAGTGCCACGATCACATAGATCCACATAGATTTATGGATGGTGTAGGAGAATTATGCTCTCTATCTCCTCGAGCGACGGCTGTAAATTATAACGACGCGCTTCAAAATGCAATGCTACCGACAGTCCGTAATATTTAAATTTCACCATATGACTGCGGCGTCGTTGATGCTTGTGATTGTGACAATTTAATAAAAGGATACATCTACTTTTAGCTTTGTTTTCTGACAATATAATAAAAACGAATCCCGAAATAAACTGTTTTATTGAACGCATATTGTTAGTAACAAGTGTACATAATTTGTAAATTCCGACAGGTGGACTCGCCTTGTGTCAGAACTTTACAATTTTATGTAGCTTATGATTATTGGTTCCATCAAGTTCAAGCTAAGAACAGCTGTCAGCGTAACAAACAGTAATCATCGTTATCTTTAATCAGATAAAGAGGGCAATAGAAGTTGTCAAATCGGTTTGCAAGCGAAACTAATCCTTATCACCTATGAATCTGCAAGCGGCATTCAACCTTAGGGTGGTAAACCAATTTTTTGGGCGACTGTACCTATAATTTTTTGGGAAAAGGCTAGAACCTCTGTAACCAGAGCTATACCTACCTGTGTAAAAAACTTATGGATCTTCACCGTGCTTGGAAGGATTTGCAAAAAAAGATATGAGCTTGATGATATGTTTCGGTTACCGTCATCTCTTACAACACAAGATTTTATAAAAATGCAAGGACATCACGGTCAACCTACCAGCCTTGATGAAAACCTTAGAAACCCTTGCCATCCACCTCTCAAAGGGTAAGTTCTGGAACTACTTACTACAAAAAGAGGAAGGAAAGACTTTGTCACGCCTAAATTAGTTGCAGCTTTAGACAGATGTCAATTAAACAAGGAATTCTGTTTATATACTTCAGGCTGTAGCAAAAGCACTAGATCTTAGCTGTGATGATTTCCTGATAAAAAAATCGTCCATTTAACGCATTTGCACACAGAGTAGAAAATATAGTGTAATCCATAAAATCAAATTTTGTTTTAAAATGTGTGTTTGAAATAAGAGTCCACCAAATCACAAGTAGCCCTGATATCATAATGTTAAAAAAGTTTATATATTTCAATTGATTTATATGCTTATAGAAAAATGTTAAAAACAGAAATTTTAAATTCGCGGGTTAATGTAAATGTAGACAGATAAAATTTTGTATTTAAGTAAGTCTTGATAGTTTAAAAAGAAATACGGGGTATACAATTCGATTTCCAAAAAAAAAAATATAAGGGACTTATATTCGTCCATATAAGGGACACCCTACAGTACATGGTAGTTTGGAAATAAAAGTCACCCTAGTTGACAGTAGCGGCTTGTGTGCCTTTCTTCACCGGGCAAAATGAACCACTCATCTGATTCCGCGCGTGATAATAGGCAATAAATAAAGCATAAAAACTTGATTATTAAAATATACATGTTGTTTTCTATATTTTTTTGAACTGATATGATGTAAAATGGTATGTAGATGCTGAAAATAAAAAAAGTACTATCAAAGACACAATCAAATCTACGCCCCTGTGACTAGGATATGACGTATTGCATCGTGTTATTATGAATATAAATATTTTTTAGCCAACTTAGTATTATCTTCATATTTATTTACTTATTTTAGGAAGACTTGTGCCTTTATTGACCAGACAAACAAATCATAAAAACTTGATTATTAAAATATATACATGTTTTTTTATACTTTTTTGAACTGAAATTATGTAAAATGGTATGTAGATGCTGAAAATAAAAAAGTACTATGAAAGACACAATCAAATCTACGCCCCTGTGACTAGGATATGACGTATTGCATCGTGTTATTATGAATATAAATATTTTTTAGCCAACTTAGTATTATCTTCATATTTATTTACTTATTTTAGGAAGACTTGTGCCTTTATTGACCGGACAAACAAATCATAAAAACTTGATTATTAAAATATATACATGTTTTTTTATACTTTTTTGAACTGAAATTATGTAAAATGGTATGTAGATGCTGAAAATAAAAAAATGCTATGAAAGGCACAATCGAATCTACGCCCCTGTTACTAGGAAACAACGTATTGCATCGTGTTATTATGAATATAAATATTTTTAAGCCAACTTAGTATTACCTATGTTTTTATTTATTTACTTATTTTAGGAATACTTGTGCCTTTATTGAACGGACAAATAAATCATAAAAACTTGACGCCCTGTTACTAGGATACAACTTATTGCATCGTGTTTTTTTTACTTCTTAAGTTAACACAAACACGTATTACATTAAAGTAAATATAAATGAAATTATTAAATTAATATTTTAATGAAATGATTATACAATTTTAATTAAGCTTTTTAGGAAATTATTTTAACTTCATAGGTTGAGCTTAAAATTTATAAAAAGTTGTTTTAGTAGTTAGTACATAGTTAGTTATTAGTTATTGTATGAACATTATTTTTATTATTATTTCAAATTGTTATGATCATATGCTAAACGGGCGGAGGGCAGTGGTACGCCATCATACAGGTTTTTCAGTTTGGGTACCAATGCTGTCTAACCAATGAATAGTCATGTATGTTGTTTCCAAATAAATTTCATTTCATTTCATAATGAATATAAATATTATTTTAGCCAATTTAGTATTATCTTTTTATTTATTAACTTATTTTAGGAAAACCAGTGTCACCACTAAAATATTTCTTTTATATTGAGTAAATTTTTAGAGCACGATAATAGCGCGGCTCCTTGCCAACAAACAAGGAGCGCGTGTTGCGCTTTGCGAGCGTAAAAATATAGCGGGGGGCACGCGGTCGGCGCGGGGAAATTATCCCACTCCGCCTGAATCCTCAAGGTCGTTGGCGAATACCACAGCCTTAAGACTTGTGAAGTCATTTTCAACCCTTGTTGTACCCGTTTAGGGGTTGAGTTTCGGTTTTTTTTCTCAGTACACTTTTACAAACTTGGCCTCAGTGCAAGAGAGTGAGATATATATAGAACCAGCCTAATATTAATGCTGGACAATCCACACAGCATCATCTAGCGCCAAGCTAAGCAGAGCTTGTGTTATGGGTACTAGATGACTGATATACTAATTACAATACATACATATTTTTTATTATACATAGAAAACACCCAGAACACTTGGAATAAATATTTACAGATCATACAAACATTTATCCCAAGGCGGGAATCGAGCCCGCAACCTCCTGTGTCGTAGGCGGACATCCATCCGCCGCGCCACATTGCCTAAGCATCAAGCGCAAACAATTTTTGTCTCATTATAACTTTATGCATCCACTTTACATCACGCGGTACGCCTGTTCCGTCACTTTTTTCATAAAAAAAGAAAATTTATAACTTAATTCAACTTACCTTCAAGTCAACTTCACAAACTTGAAGCAAACGTTATCCCAACCGCATCAAAACTTAACAACATCGCAACTCTCTAAGAGGGATTAAAGAGGAATTCCGTCAACCTTTCACTGCTTTTTACAAAACTTGCGCTAACCGGATCAAACCGGATACCGGCAAATACAACCGGACATCGACCGGATGGACCACAGGTGCTATACTAGTACGAACTCACCGAAGACTCACTAAAACGGTAAATAAACAGAGTGTGTGTACATACGTGGCAAGCACACGAGTGAAAATAAATCTTAAATCAACAGAAATACAGTTCAATTTCATAAAATAACATATCATGGCAAATGCTACGGGACTCCAAATCTTTTTAAAATTTAAAATCTTCGCCGCTAAGCTATTTTGAATCTAAAACTGAGATTAACAAGACACATTTTACACTGCAGGTTGATTTGAAGCGACAGGCAGCTACACAGCAAATCACACCTTATAGGCCAATATTTAAAATTTATTTTTAGGAACGTTGTCCGGCGTAAGGCCTGTTCCATTTCCTTGTTGATGGATATTGAGAGCATCAGAATTTTAGATTTTAGTAGAAATCAATTCCTTTTATCTAGGATTTTCAAAACAAAATAAACCTTATTCTAAAAGAATAAGGTAGTCGTGATCATAAGCGTGATTGTCCCCAAAGGTGGAATTTTGTAGTCTCCATGCTTGGAAGGCGGATTTGTGACTGCAGCATTAGTAACTTTTTTAGGGTTCCGTACCCAAAAGGTAAAACGGGACCCTATTGCTAAGACTTAGCTGGCTGTCTGTCTGACTGTCCGTCTGCCACCAGGCTGTGTCTCATGAACTGTGACAGTTAGAGTCATTTGTAAAAATTTCATTTTTACAGATGATGTATTTCTGTTGCCGCTATAACAACAAATACTAAGAAACAGAATAAAATAAATATTTACGGAGGCTCTCATTCAAGAAACGCGATGTTTTGCCGTTTTTGCTATAGATAATACGTACGGAACGGGTACGGAACCTTTCGTGCGCGAGTTTGACTTGCACTTAGCCGGTTTTTATTTCGTTTAATCGTACTTTACTTACAACCTAGATAAAACAGGTTTAACGACTTTATAGTATTACTAGCAACCATTCCCGGTTTCGCACGGGTAAGGATCGATAATATTTTTGAAAGTATTATATAACTTATGCCACCCGGGGATAGTGTAGTTTCCCAACGGTGAAAGAATTTTTCAAATCGGTCCAGTAGTTTCGAAGCAAATTCAATAATAACAAACAATCAAGTCTTTCCTCTTTATAAGATTAGTATAGATTTTTGATTACAGGTTACTTGCTTCCTTTCAGCTCAGTAACCATCTACCGAGGGTGGCATACAGATGTCAAGCCTCGTATGCCTGTAATTTTACCGACACCCACACCCTTCAAACCGGAACACAGCAAACCTCTTGACGGTAAAAACAGGCATGATGGTAATACTTCCCCGGACGAGTCTTTCACAAGCTCTACTACTACTAAATATTGATACAGAAGGTTACCTATCCTTGAGGCTAGATGGCGTTGTAATAAACCACACTAACTTTTTATTTTTAGAGTAAAATACCTGCAATACATTCATCTATATTTGGTTTCAAATATCAGACTAACGTACGTTCGCTATAAATCTAACTAACGCTCGTTTACCGCTGGAATATTTATTGGTTTGTCTATAGATATATTAGTTGTATGTTTTTCGGTAGCAAAAATTATACAATACAGAATAATGTACAAATACAATATTGTTAGGATTGCGGAAAGTCAATGAATGGAAAGGGCTCAAAATCGTTCTTCCTGGAAATATAATACACTTCTACAGGCTGATGATAATGACTTTTACTATCAAAATGCACGTGACTTCGTACGCGTGAAGTAATTTTCATAAAAACATTGAAACTTTCAGGAAATATACATTTTGATGCGTAGAAATGTACTAAAGAAGGAAATCCTACAATTTAACCCCTAAACCAGCGGGAGTTGAAGTTTGTATGAAAATGACTATACCTACGCGAACAAAGACGTTAAGTTAAGTCATTATTACTTAAACTAATTATGTTTATCAGCTTTAAAATAGTACAACAGCCTATGTACTACTTTCAATGCATGTAACTAACTATCTACGAAGAGAAATGGTTATTAGGAACCTACTTACAAATGACTTAAACAAGTTAAAACTTGTTCGATCCACAGCTTAGCTGCAGAGCACGTTTATCCATCTTAAAAGGATTACATCACCTTCATCCAACATGTATTACATACTAAGAGTAGCAGCCATACGGCTATAGCTTGAGAACCCAAGTCGGTAGATGCAGGAAAAACCTTTCCAGCCCGGCTTAGATGTGCAACGTGACAAAATTTTGCCTACTCGTTGTCTCATGCAAAATAGAAATATCTCTTTATATCTTCCTATGCTAACATGCCAGTTGCCAAAAATCTATCTCGTTCTGGCAAATGCAGGCTTAATACCAATGTTTAGCTTATCTGTGAGTTTTTTATCTATAACTTCTAAAATGCATATCAATAGAAAAAGTATCTCGTGCCAAGCGCGACATACCCATTTTTTGTAATGGCGCCTTCTGCGCTCGCCAGTAGCCCGGTAACGCTGTCGGAAATCGCTAGGCGATTATACCAGCATTTTAGTCCGTTTGAAAAAAAAAAAAAAAAAAAAAGCGCAACATACCTCCCGTTGCACATTTTTGCCCGGCATAAGGACTCTCCATGTCGATCCATCCAAGAAAAAGAGTAACTACGGACAGACTATGGAGCACCTGTTTTCATGCTCTTTCTGCCTGGCCTTCTGGAAGATTTGGACCAGGCAATGGGACGCGCTATTGAAGTTGCCTCTTACTGGGTGTACTTTAATTAAATATTGAATTAGCCAATGAGTCGAAAGAAAAATTAAAATTATATAGGCTCCCATAAAGTACCTCATATACCTTATTGTGTACCACACAGCTAACAAGTGAGAATATTATAGTAGAAATAATAATATGACTTTTTAAACTATCATGGTTTTGATCAATATTTTGGATAGAAACGGGATATTTACCATGATTTTTGAGTTTGATTGTTTCCCGATATTTCGGCACAGTTGCATGCGCCATGATCACGGGTCGGTTCGACCCGTGATCATGGCGCATGTGAACAATCAAACTCAAAAATCATGGTAAATATCCCGTTTCTATCCAAAATATTGAAATAATAATACATAATCAGTTTGCAGTACACACTAATAAACCTGCGAGTCATGCAAAAATGGCCAGTAATAAGAACTTAAAAAAAATATTAAACTTAATTTATATAAAAACATACAATGAAACCAAACTTAGCTATAAAAAAAAACAAGTCTCATGCAAAACCACCCGTAATACCATTTGGAAAAGTGTGTGTGTCTGTTGATCTGTTTGTGAATGTATGACACCGTCTAATTTAAAATAAACTTTACAGCATAAGTTCTATAACATTCCTCTGATTACAATTTAACATTCTGAAATCTCTACTGGAATCTATGGCTCGTAAAGTCCCAGGGCGAAGCTCAGATCTATGAGGTAGACGTGGCTTCAAGTCTCTAGGTTACTGCAGCATAATATTAATAGAGACACGAATGCACTTTGCAGTGGTTAAACTTGAATGGAACGCTTGTGGCTAGGTGTGGTCATACCTAACAGATCAGGTTCAGCACCATTCAATTTGGTCAACATTTACATGGCTGAACGGTTGTAGCATTTGCTTTCAGAGCTTTGTAACGCGAGTTATTGGTCACATCATCATCAGTAGTCACCTGAGAAAAACCGCTGCTAAGTTCAAATGTCGATCGGTTGATGAAAAAAAAAATGTTGTGTCTCTTTCAACAAACACAAAAATAATGAGAAAGAGCGCGTGACTTCAAAGCCCCGTTGTCCCGTTTTCAGGGTATGTTTGCCTTAGTGCGTTAAAGTGTACTTTCCTTTAAAAGATTCCTGAAATTCAACCCGTAAACGGGACAACGGGGCTTTGAAGTCACGCGCTTTTTCTCATTATTTTTGTGTTTGTTGAAAGAGACACAAATTTTTATTATTAATATTATTAAAAAATAAAGTGCAAACTTCTAATTTAGTTAGATTCCATGACTGCAAAGGATAGTCTATATGGTTTATGTGACATTGGTTCATAAAGACATTGCGAGATTCCGGGGCTACCACTGTATGGAGAACTAAAACTTCCAGAACCAAATAGACAAACTACAAAGCTGTTGCTTTATCACGTTAGTCTGTACACAGCTTAAACCAAATTACGAAGCAAGCTCCCAGCTGAGATGGGAAATTCGACACAAAACTTGGAAATCCATGTGAAAATGGCATTCACCGTTTGAAATACAGTTCACGTCGTGTGTACCAATCAGCTACTGTGGCTGCAGGTGGCAATACGAGCTGCATCTCGGACACAGAGTAACAAACACAATGCTACCATTTATTTTTTTCTGGACACTCCACACAGCATCATCTGGCCCCAAGCTAATCAGAGCTTGTGTTATGGGTACTAGATGACTGATATACTTAATACAATACATTACATACATAGATATTTTTTATTATTATACATAGAAAATACCCAGAGCACCCGGAATAAATATTTGCAGATCGTACAAACATTTACCCAAAGGCGGGAATCGAACCCGCAACCTTCTGCGTCGCAGGCGGACATTCGCCCGCCGCGCCACATCGGTCGTCAAATCGGTCGGTCGGTCGGTTGTTTATTGAGAAGTTGTACCGTCCTTAGAATAAGGACTAAAGTACTGTCAAATAAAACCTCTTCACTTCTTTAGATAGCCACATTTTAGTTTAATGCGCCTATCTTTTCCTATTAAAATTACTACTTTTTATTGTAACGGGGACCTCACAACGCAAAGAGTCTCAGTGTGAGACCTAAGGCTTAGATATTAAGTTTCTTCAAGTAGCTTATTATTTACTTTTTATTTATTGGATTTATGATGGATTGATTATTACTTATTATTAATATTATTGAATGTTATTAATTGATTTAATGGGTTTTTGTCCCATAAGGTATTAACTTCAGTGAACCTTGAGCTCTTACTATCGTTATCCTGTAAAAGTAGGGCTGAGAATGATTAAAATAAGTATTTTCTGTAAACTATTTGTTTATTTTGTTGAAATCAGAATGCCATTTAATATTTTTTTATTCAAATTACTTACACTTTGCGCTAAGACCTTTAGTAATGTGGGTTAAAACGCCTCTAAAATTATACACCGGATTAAAAATAATACTAGAAAAATATCAACTTATACTTTGATGACGTTGATACAAAGTAAATTTTTACAGTTATTTTGATGTAAAAACCAAACAACTGAACTGTTTATTTTTTATTTTTTATGAGATCACTTCGAGAGTAACTAATACCCTACCAAAAATCAAAATTCAAAATCGGTTTACCACTAACTGAAAATCAGTTAACATTCATAATAAAAAAACATACCGAACACAGAACTCTATTTGAATTTGGTTAGAAAATAACTGTGTTTTTTAATGCAAAAGCAAAGTATGCACCGTCGATTTTGAAAGTCGGTTAAAAAAACGAGTGTCCTTTAGACCACAAGACTGAAGTAAAACTTCTTTAATAAACAAAACGTAACTGGCTATGCGTGAAAGAGAGAAAGAACAGTGCTTTCATACCCCCTCCATGGTAGTGTTAAACGTTTAACGCAACTTTGTTGGAAGTCGCATAAGAAGTATTACTTCAAAATATCATCTTGATTCAAAGGTAAAATAGGGATCTTCATTTGCTTAAAAAAAGTTGGTGTTGGTTTTTGATAGTTGTTTATCTGCACGTCGCACTGTGACCTCAGCCACTTTGAGCAGTCGACGTGGTTTTATTGGCTTCCGGGAGGATGTGATAAATAGGTACTCTGCGCTCACTTCCAGCCAATCGAGCGATCCATAAAATTAAACCCAATACCGAATAATTACTAGTGGTTCCTCGTATCGCCGATTACCGGGTTTGAGGTCATAAGTAGTGTCTTATGTCAAAACAAATAATAATAATGCTGGCCAATCCATACAACATCATCTAACACCAAGCTAAGCAAAACTTGTGTTATGGGTACTAGATGACTGATATACTTAATACAATACATAACACACATGTATATTTTTTACTGTATAGGAAATACCCAGAATATACCCAGAATATTCGCCCGCCGCGCCACATCAGTCGTCAAATCTATCAAATACCTACATGGTAGAAGTACTTTACCACTGCGAGTATACGTGATTGAGTATTTTTAACTATACCTATCAACTCTAAGGAATTTCTGAAATTAACCCCTAAACGGGTACAGTACAAATTTACGCAAGCCATTCTTTCTCTGTTTTGTTAATTAGATTGTTTGTACCTATATTGATTATGAATGTGCTTAATTTGAAATAAATAAATTTGAATTAAATAAATTTGAATTTGAGTGAGGGTTAAAGTTTGTTGCAAAATAACTTCCCAAGGACATTGTGCGCGTTTTCGCTAATTAGCTCATAGTATTGCTCAAAGCAACTGGTCTTTAGTTATAGTCAAAAAAAAAAAGCTTTACTAAGAAATCAATTTAACCCCTTAACTCAGATCTAAAAATACCCCTAAACACACATGTTTAGGGGTATTTTTAGATCTGAGTTTGGTGTAAATCACTAGTGTACCTATTTGTTCACCACTGTACAGATCTGTCAATCCATTTAGGTAGGTTAATTTGTAGATACGTCTGTCAATCCGTTTAAGTTTGTAATCACGGTATTTATTGAACGTGAAACTGACAGCTTATTACTTTCGCATCACATGTAAATACTCGCTTAATACCTACGTTTTGGATTAATTTGAAATACGCTCAAATGTATAATAAATAAAACTGGCCAAGTGCGAGTCGCGCTTGCTGGTCGCTGGCCAGTGTGGGTGCTGGTGTAATTACAGGCACAAGCTTAACACCAGTATGCCTCAGGTTGATGGACGCAGAGTAGTGCATCGTAAGGGCACGTTTATAATAAGCGTGACCTGCGAGGCAATGCTCTGTTATAGGAAATGGTAACCACTTAACATCAGGTGGGGCATCTGCTTGTTACATGATCAATTACATAAAAAAAGTCAAAGCCAAAGTCAAAGGGCCTTATTCACAGCTTTTTTTGCTGCGATGTTTTTTTACTACATCTGTCAAATTACGTAAGAAGTTAATTATAAATGGCTATTATGACTATTAGTCAACAACAATGTCACAAAGGAATTTTAATTAATATTGTGTAGTATTGTACGGACTTACAGCGACAGTGAAATCTGATCGTTAGTGTTGGATTCCGATATAATCCCTTCATCCGGTGCACAATGTTACTTGGTGACCATCATTTAGAACATAATATAGTTTTGCAATGTCTGTATTATTTGAATTCATTATCTCTTATTTGAATTCCTTAGATTGTAAGCATTACTATTAGTTGAAGTGTTCCAGCAGCGAAACAGGTCCTCGCGACCAAGTCTAGAAGAACCGGCAAGAAACTTACGGCCACTACTACGGCTACAGAAAACATATTAAGGCAATCATAGGACCAGTTTTGAAGCTGCACACTAGTTATTTATCTAGGATCTATTTATAGCGGCAATGCGAGCTAGTACTTTTAAAAAACAACTTATAACACTTCTGTTAACACTAAAATAAGCACTATCAACCTAAAACAATGCTATACCTAGATGTAAGTTTAAAATATTTAAGTAATCCGTGGTAAACGGAGTTTGTTTCACTTTTGAATAATTGTCTACCTTAAACTTCTCTACCTTATCCATTATTGTGTCACTGTTTGTTTACCCCAATAAATAAAATAAAATAAAAATACTGCATCCGTGATACTATTATCAACTGAACCAATTACCCGTGTGGCCGATAGGTAGAAGACATATTTCAATGAGTACCCCCCATTCCCTCCAGCTATAGACATTTAACTAATATTCTAACTTATAAAAAACTTTTGCTAACATTGCCTTGTGTGACTTTAGGGAAATTCCTAAAATATATTTATTTGTTTAGGTATTCAGATTGAAAGTTTTGTTAGTAAAATTGATATCCACTATTTACAAAAGTAAGGGTCACTCGACAGGTGATCCGATTTGTAATGGATCATTCAAAGGTTCCCATGGGAACGCAGGTTTGAATAGTTTGTTAGTACTGCTTTAAGTATTCACGCAGTGAAAGCTATTTTTACACCGACTTTCCAAAGAGAAGGTTTATTTGACGACCGATGTGGCACGGCGGGCGTATGTCCGCCTGCAACGCAGGAGGTTGCGGGTTCGATTCGCGCCTTAGGATCAATGTTTGTACGATCTGCAAATATTTATTCCGGGTGTTCTGGGTAATTTCTATGTATAATAAAAAATATCGATGCATGTAATATAGTATTGTATTAAGTATATCAGTCATCTAGTACCCATAACACAAGCTCTGCTTAGCTTGGGGCTAGATGATGCTGTGTGGGTTGTCCAGCATTATTATTATTATTATAAATTCGGCATATTTTTAGTTGTTTGTCTATTGGTTCTAAATACGGACCGATTTGAATGAGATTTTGACTAAAATGTGCAAAAGATAAGCTTTATAAGATTCATTAACTTTTCATGACTTGCGTTCAGCCAAAATCAGTCCACTGTTGGACATATTTAAACAAGTAATAATTATATCTATATTATTATAAAGACGAAAGATTTTATTGTTTGTTTGCATTTAATAGGCTCCGAAACTACTTGACCGATTTGAAAAATTATTTCACCGTTGGGAAGCTACACTATCCCCGGGTGACATAGGCTATATTATATAGTTTCAAAAAAACCGGGATGGAAATCTAGTAATAAATAAAATAATAAAAAAACATTTTTTGATAGTCTTGTCTAGCTTTACCTATTTAGATCTTAATCTACTACGTTCTATTACAGTTTTACACTACAAGATTGTCGTTTAATACATTGTAACAAAACAAATAGAACTATTAGCCCGCACCAGATGGTCGGAAACTTTCGCTTTAATTAACTTTCCGATGATTAATTACTCTAATGTAACCAAAGCATTTATAGCTATAGAATGGCTACTTGAAAACAATATGACTAACTAGAGGCCGCTCGCAGCTTTGCCCGCGTGGCAATTTTTTCCCGTTCCCGTTATTTTTTCGGGTTAAAACCCTATAGATAACCTATATGTTAATCCAGGTTGCAATCTATAATTGTTCCAAATTTCATCTAAATCAGTCCACTGGTTAGAGCGTGAAAGAGTAACAAACATCCATCCATCCATCCATCCTTACAAACTTTCGCATTTATAATATTAGTAGTTAAATAGTCAACATACACTGGAGCTTACTGTGGCAATTAATTTATTAATATATATCTTTTTTTTCGAGTAAACCGGACATCTTCTGATTTGCGATGACCTACTATCTTTCCAAACACTGCTTGAGGACTATAGTTTTTAGTGCTCATAATACCTACTTAATAATAATAATGCTGGACAATCCACTCAGCATCATCTAGCCCCAAGCTATAGCAGAGCTTGTGTTATGGATACTAGATGACTGATACTTAATACAATACATTACATACTTAGGTATTTTTTATTATACATAGAAAATACCCAGAAATCCCGAAATAAATATTTGCAGATCGTACATACATTCATCCCAAGGCGGGAATCAAACCCGCAACCTTCTGCGTCACAGGCGGACATTCGCCCGCCGCGCCACATCAGTCGTCAATTTGAATAAAATAAAATAAATAAGTACTTGTGAAAATTTTTTCACAACATCATCAAACCCCAAACTAAGCATACGTTGTAATATAAAAATGCGATGACTAATACATAAATACGTTTTTTGTTTTTGTAAATACATACTCAGAATACAATATAACTCTCAAGCAGAGAACATACGTCTATGTTCTTCACACAAATGTTTGTCCTCGGAGGGGTTCGAACCCACGGCCCGCAGCACAGAAGGCAGAGCTACTACTAACTAAGCTGTGAGACTAGTCATTTTAGTGTTAACTAGATCACTAGTTAGTGTTAACTAGATCACATGAACTAGTCACTAATCACTAGTTTTTTTCAGTCTTTTTGCGTGTGTCACTATCAAATATAATGTGTCACTATAAATATCACTATTTTATTTTTAAAAAGCTTATTTTTTCTCCCCAGCATCCCAAGTGACAGTGCCGTTCTATCTTCCCCTATTTCTTGTTCAAGTCCGTTCATAATTAACGCTTTGTACACCGTTAACAAATGGCGTATTTTCCTGTGAGGCTCAGCCTTTAGCCTATTGTACGCAATTCTAGGCATTTTATTAATAAGTTAGGACCTAAATTATGATGTTGTTCTGCCTTTCTGAATTTTAATGTTGTTTTTAGTATTTCGTAATCTTGGAGGAATAATTATATTTAAGGAATTTTTCGTTTCATGTTTAAGTTTAAGGGCATTTTGTTCGTTATTTTCGTTATGAAGACTCTTTATTTTTTTACATGTAATACTAATATTTTTTTCATATGAATCGATTTTCTAAGACGTTTACTGGCCCCTAATTGCCTTTGCACTAGGACAAGCCTGAATCGCGGGAAGGCGGCTACCAAATAACACATTACAAACAGATAAATTCAAACAGAAGAAAACACTGTAGCAGGACACGATTAAAAAATAATGAAATAAATTCTATAAAAGACTGAAGCAAATACAAGGGGAAACAAATATATTAATAAATAATAATAATAATGCTGGACAGTCCACATAGCATCATCTAGCCCCAAGCTAAGCAGAGCTTGTGTTATGGATACTACATTATGTAGATGACTGATATACTTAATACATGCATACATATTTTTATTTATGTACGTATAAAATACCCAGAATACCAGGAATAAATATTTGCAGATCGTACAAACATTTATCGCAAGGCGGGAATCGAACCCGCAACCTCCTGCGTCACAGGCAAACATACGCCCGCTGCGCCACTACAGTCGCTATGAGTTTGGTTTTTGACTTACTTTACAGCTCAGTTTGTAATAAATCTGTCTTCTTCTCCCGACTAATTCACCATTCAAACAAAAAAAAAATCAAAATCGGTTCATCCGTTCGTGAGCTACAAAGCCACAGACACACGCACAGGCAATGTAAACAACCAAAGTATTCATTGTATAAAGTAAGCCTTTTCATTTTGATCTCAACTTATACATTTAAAAAAATGTAAATGAAAATTTATCGGCCCATTTAAAACCCTATACCCTTACAAACCCTTGTCTGATTTAATTTTCGTGCATACCAGTAAATTTCTTAATAAAAACCTCCTCCTCGCGTTGTACTTCGCACTGAGGGTCGTAACACCCTCCATTGACCATTTTTTCTTTGACGAATTTATGCCATCTATCCATCATTTGACACAGCTCTCAGAATCAGCAAGTTGAAGTGGCAGTGGGCAGGCCATATAGCTCGTAGAACCGACAACCGTTGGGGAACAAAGGTTCTCGAATGGCGACTACGAACCGGAAGACAAAGCGTAGGTCGTCCTCCTACCCGATAAATTGACGACATTGTTAGTACCGCGGGAAGTCGATGGAAAGGGCTCAGAATCGTTTTTCCTGGAAACGTATGGGGGAGACTTATGTCCAGCAGTGGACTTCTATAGGCTGATGATGATGATGATCCATCATTTAACGACCAATGTGGCGCGCCGGGTGAATGTCCACCTGCAACGCAGAAGGTTGCGGGTTCGATTCCCGCCTTAGGGTAAATGTTTGTACGACCTGTAAATATTTATTCCGGGTGTTCTGCGGGTATTTTATATGTATAATAAAAATATGTATGTAATTTATTGTATTAGCATAATCAGTCATCTAGTACTCATAACACAAGCTCTGCTTAGCTTGGGGCTAGATGATTTTTTCGAATTCCGAAGTTTTCAACCCATTCCGAATGTGGAAAGAAAACAGAAAATAAATAGCTTCACGACTTTAATCCTCAAGCGCGTTAGATAATCTTTCCGATCTCTTAGTACCACTCGCCAAGCCCATCGCTGCTGCTAGAATACTAACTGGTTTCCTCACGATGTTTTCCTTCACCGTTTGAGAGCTTTGGCATTGCGCACATAAACTTTATAAACAGAAACATCCATTGTTGCACGACCGGATTTGAACGCACGACCTTAGGACCAAAAGGCGGGTTCCCTTTCAGTAGACCACCGGTGTTTTTTATGCAGAATATGGCTTTTATATAAAAATAAAATATTGGTGCAGAACAAAGCCTTTTGACATGAAACAGTTTTAATAACAAAGCTCCGGGCTGTTTTCAATATCATTATTAATTTTAAACTTTTCAATTATTTGGCCGTGACAGGTGTTAAATAGTTTTGGCTAAATATTTTTGAACTAATAAAAAAACCGGTCAACTGCGAGTCGGATTCGCGTACGAAGGGTGCACTAAGGGGGGTAGTCAGAGCTACGTCCAGATAGTACATTTAGTACATACCCGGATTTTGCAGTAGTTAGTATTCCATACGTGACAGGTTGCAGGCACATCGCCGCTGCTAGAATACTAACTGGTTTACTCAGGCATTTTGGGAATATCTATATTATTTACCTACTAGTGAAACTGAAGGTTTTCTTAGTAGAGCTACTTTCATACAAACTTCAACCCCCGCTGTACCCGTGCAGGGGTTCAATTTCTGGAATTATTTCCTTAGCACCTATGCAAGACAAATGTTATGGTTATGTAATTTTTGAGTTTTTGTAAGACTAAAAAAAATTACCATTTTCACACAATGTCATCTAACCCCAAACTAAGCATAGCTTGTACTATAGACCCAAATAACTAATAGAATACTAAAATACGTTTTTTTGTATAATACAGTGTTATACTGGTTATATTGTACTGACAGAGAACAAACACCTTTGTTCATCACACAAATGTGTGTTGTCAGTGGGGATCGAACCCATAACCATAGAAGGCAGAATTACTAAGCTGTGTGGCTAGTCAGTTATACCAGATTCCCAAACGAAGTCAAAAACTGGTGCTAACAATATCCCAAGCCTGACACAGCTATTTCCCAAATCCCAATCAGGGGCGATCCCTCGCCTTCAACGGTATAATATTTGCTTAGGATTTGCCTAACAAGCTTTGGCCAAAAATTTGCCTGCAGGTAGAACCTTATTTTACCTTACAACAAAGTCATAAGCGTGCATGGGTTCCATCATAAGAACAGAACTACCACCGTAACTATATCTGCCGGCAAATAGTAAGCTCTCAATGCTGTATTCTGGTTTAAAGGGTGTGGGTGCAATTATATATCGTCAGTGGAAAGGAAAAAATGCTAAAGCGCCAAAATGCTACTTGTGTTTAAAGTTATAACTTTAAACTTGATTTTCCACAAGTAGCATTTTGGCTAAAGCGCCTGTCTTGGATAGAAAGACTTGGGTATTCTTTATTGGTTTTTTATTATTATAAGTGAATGTTACAGAGATGGTTTTAAAGGGTAGGCAGGTGCGCGAGCGCGTAAAATAGTTGGTGCGTCTGCTCGCGTCGATGGCGGTTAGGAACTGTCGCGGGCGGGCTGCGTGTGCGCGGGGGGTGAGGCAGCGCCTCTCACGTCGCTCCCCGCGCCCGTCTCCTCTGGTTACTGTTACGCGCAGTTAGCGCGTTAACATATTCCGCGGCGTTGGAAGCTTGCTTCCAAGATTATATTGTATGAAGGTAAGTAGAAGGCTTCTTGAAGCAGAAAGTAGGTAAGTTGTAGATAAGTATTCTTGTAGGTTTTATTCATTAGGTTCATCAGGTTCAGGTATTGGTACAAGGTACATCCGGTTGACTGCCTTCCTCAGTGTTCCTCGGATAGTGTAGACGTCAGTAACTCGACATTATTCATTTCGTCTTTCATATAAGTAGGTAGCTAACGCGTCTCATTCTCTAGTGAAGCGGCGGCAGGTTGTCCTCCTTCAGTAGAATAAGATCACCGTCTCAAAGTGGGTTTTTACTTTTTCTATTTAGTTCGGTTTTGTAGCTACGCCATGAAGTCTCTCCACCATCTCTCCCAGGGTTGCTCCTGAAGCTGTTCGTTCGGTGTGCTGGTATCGTGTGGGTCTCGCTGAATTGACAGGCTGCGAGGGTACAAACGGCAGCGGCCAACCGATCTAAAAGTGCCCAGGAGTCAAGGGGCTGAAGAGAACGGTCAGAGGAGAGTGGAGAAATAGGAAGGGAGTTAAGGACTGCTTTTATTTGTGTGAAAGCGTTGCTAACTTCTCCACAGTTTAGGCGGCATTGCCAGCTATACGTTTGACATGGTATGTATTTATCTGGGTTGACACCAGACTCCCGTATAGAGGGAGATTGACAAATTGGGTAACTAGTATGAATAAATGTAAAGTGGGGAAAATAGGTAAACAATAAATACCTATGTAAAATGTCAATTATAAATATGTAGGGAAAATATGAATTCAACTTATACGCTCATAAGCAGCGTGATCTGAGACCGATTGGCAGCTGGACTGTATAGGTAAGTATGTAGGTATATGCTTCTATCTAACTCATTATTTGATACTAGGTAAATCTCTTGTTGTCATCGTAAACATCACATAGGGCCTACTACGACATGATACAAATCTGCAGAGGCAAGATAAGAAGGCTTTTGTGGTAAGATCATCAACAACATTTAAATGTAAGGCGTTAGTAGTAAGACAAACAAATACGCATAGATAGGCTTTGTTATTCGGTTACCTCAAACATTTTCAAAAGAAGTCATTTGTGGTCCAGCAAAGTCAGTTCACGCAAGAATTAAATAGAAAGTTTGGATTGATTCTCACATTAGGTAAGTCCCCCATTCACACAGAAGGCATCATTACATTTATTTTTACATTTGTTATTTATTATAAAGGTCCCTGCTTGGGTAAGTTTTATTATAAGGGTGAAGGCCGACAGTTAAGTCATTTTAGCTTTAAATATAAAGAGTTTTTATATTTAAATTGATAATTTATTTTATTTATTTATTAATGAAATGCAAATATTATTTTATTTTATTTTTAACAGATGACTTATTACTATTATTTTATTATTTTTTACGTTTTAGTACTAAGCATTATAGTTTTAGTTCATTTTCAGATTGATTAGTAGGCGTGGTGTGAAGTTGAGTAGGCCACATAGACAGACCTTCCTTCAGATATGAAGGTACCTTCCACCACAAAGAAAAAAGGCTGCAGATGCTGTGGGTCGATGCCCCTAGAAGCTAGGTCTGCAGGAGTATTACAGACATAAACATTTTGTTAGGTTTTATTTTACGTGCATCTTTTGAGTGCATGTGTGAGTGCGTAGATTACATCACACACACATGTCGCGTGAAGCCTCGTTGAAACAATGCATCTCAATAAACTGGACCTTTTGGCTGTCATGACCAACTACGCAGCGAGGCATGACGTTAGGCGATGCGTTATGAAGAGTCTGCTCAGAATGCGCCAGCTTCATCATAGCAGAAAATTGACTGTCAGGTAAGCGACATGTATTCTTTATCAAATTATAATCACAAAGTAAATTATCTATTGAATAGGTATTTAAGTCTGAGGGCAATACATCGACCTCCCAGTATTTTTTGGTAGAACTATGCATATCTTGAAGTGATACACTAGGTTCAATTTGCACAAAGTTGCATTGAATTTTATTATTTTTAATATTATAGGGTTCCCCGACGTTACCTGCTATTAACCACCCTAACAAGCTTTCTTGTAAAATAGGTTTATTTGGACCTAATCTTATTTTATTAGGACCAATAATGTCAAAGAAATGATCTGCACCTAGCAAAATATCTATTTCAGAAGGCTCATAGAACAAAGGATCAGCGAGAACAATGTTATCTGGTAAACGTAATCGCTGCATATCGACCTGAGAGTTAGGTATGATACTTGTTATTTTAGGTATAACTAAACAGCTGACATTCTCATTAAATGAACCGGTTCGTGATTTTAACATGATATCACATCTTTCAGAAACTTTACACGCTACATTATTTATACCAGACACATTAAATGCTTTTATTTTTTCAGATACTAATCCTATTTTTTGTTTCAGATTGGCGGTGATAAACGAAGACTGGCTCCCAGTATCCAACAACGCACGGGCAAGGTAAGTACTATTGGTTTGTTTATTTATTACTTCAACTTGCGCCGTACATAGCAAGACTTGACCTGAAGAAACAGCTGATAGACTAACCGGTACGCTACAAGTAGAAGACTGGCTACTATCCGTAGCTAGATTAGTAACCGTATTATTTTTATGTAATAATGTATTATGTTTTTCTCGACAGATGCGGCACAACCCTTTCAACGTGCAATCTACACTGGTGTGACCACTCCGCAAACAATTGGCACATAAATTGTTTTCAGATACTTCAGCAAGTCTATCATTTACGCTCATGGCTTTGAATTTGTCACATTGATGCACATAATGATTTATTTTATTACAAATAAGACATTCCTTCTTATGAGAACTCTTCGAAATAGAAAATGTTTTAATATTTGGTTTATTATTATTTTTATATGAATTATTATTATTTTTATTATGATCATAATTATTACTATTATTATTACCCTGACTAAAATTTACCGTTTCTAAAACGTTAGCCCGGTTTTCAATGAACTCTTTAAATTCTGTAAGTGTAGGTAAGTGCGATAAGCGCCCTTTGTGATCCTCCCATTTGCTACTAGTCTTTGGATCTAACTTTGCCGAGACCAGAAAAATAACTAGCGGATCCCACCCAGTAGTAGGAACATCTAGGGTACTGAGCGCGTTTAGATTCTTATGAACTTGATCACTCAAATACCTCAAAGCCCGAAATGATTCCTTCTGAATAGGGTTGAGGCTCACCAACGCGTTCAAATGGTTGTTTATTAGAATATTTTTGTTATTGTACCTATCACATAAAGCCTTCCACGCAAATTCGTAGTTTCCCGCGGTAAACTCTATGGACCTGATAACGATGCCAGCACTTCCTACTAAAGAATTTCTTAAATAGTGAAATTTATTGATAGGTGCGATTGAGTCGTTGTCATTTATAAGTGAGTCAAAAGTGTCTCGAAATTCCAACCATTTTATATAATTGCCATCAAAAGTGGGCAAATTAATTGTTGGCAGTTTTACAGAACTATTTGCAGCATGACAACAACTTGATTTCACCGACCCATGATCAGAGTTTTTATTTTTGGCTGAAAATTCATCTAATATTTCTTGAGCTAAAGCTATTAGAGAATAAAATTCATTTTCACTAAGTTCCCGTTCTGAAATCTGCTCATCTACATTTTGTGATAGTTCTTCTATTTCTGTTTGCACACTGTCAAAACTAGACATCAATTCTTGAAACTGTGCTAAGCGCAACGATAATTCTCTTATATTCAAACTTGTAGGATCAGCAGATTCACTTACTTGGTACTTATTTATAAAGTTTTTAAATACTGTTATTCTACTTCTAATACCTCCACGTTTACGGGACAAACTTTTTAAATAATGAGTAGGGCTATTTTTATCGATTGTTTCTACATTTATAATAGGAATAGGGCTTTTTGAACGTACTTTAGAATCACTTTCAGCCATTTTGATTATCAAATTAAAAAATAGTTAACCTATGTAAAATTACTTTTAACTAAACAATGAGTTAGATAGGTTAAATAATAAGTGGTTCACTCTAACCGATACACAATCCAGCCGTCCCCAGCGCAAACCACAGCTGCCGCCGAGCACGCCAGCAGCACGAGCAGCGCACGAAGAGCACGACTAGGCTGCGCGCTGGCTCACGGAACTCCGCCACGAACAGCGGCTGCGCCAGCGGAGCGCAACACAGCACGGCAAGGCACAAGGCTTCGACCCCAAAGGGTGCTGGAATTGATCGGCAAAAAGGCGTTGAAAAAACCGTTACGTCAAAAGTGCAACGGGTAGACATACGTTTTTTTACATTAACGTTAACTTTTTAAATTTTTAGATTTATTTTAATTATTATGACTTTTCTTCTCAATAAAGTGAAATGGGATGAAATTAAAGTGAATTTATTATTGATATACTATTTACACTGGCAAAATAAGGCAAGGATGGTACGCGTATAGCAAGATACCTCCTCAACCAGCTTCGAAGCAGCTAGGCAATGCACAGCAAATAGAAGTTGGAAAGGATAAGATTGGAAAGCAAAAGGAAGGCTTACTTTCGTTCTATGACCGGCCGACGCCTTGTTTTCTCGTTCACGGGTACTCCCAATGATCCGATAGCAGCGAACGCCGTCCGACTTCGTTTCCTTGTTCCAGGTTGTAGGTTATATTGTTCACGGTCGCCAATATGTCTTGGATAGAAAGACTTGGGTATTCTTTATTGGTTTTTTATTATTATAAGTGAATGTTACAGAGATGGTTTTAAAGGGTAGGCAGGTGCGCGAGCGCGTAAAATAGTTGGTGCGTCTGCTCGCGTCGATGGCGGTTAGGAACTGTCGCGGGCGGGCTGCGTGTGCGCGGGGGGTGAGGCAGCGCCTCTCACGTCGCTCCCCGCGCCCGTCTCCTCTGGTTACTGTTACGCGCAGTTAGCGCGTTAACAGCGCCAAAATGCTACTTGTGTTTAAAGTTATAACTTTAAACTTGATTTTCCACAAGTAGCATTTTTTCCTTTCCACTGACGATATGTAATCCTCAACTTTATTTACCTCAGGTCGGTGTGCATTCACCGACCTGAGGTGCGGTTGAGGGTGGGTTTTTGAAGTGTTTAAAAAACTTGAAAAGGTTTTTGAAAACTTGTTTAGGCGCGTTGAGCACTTTTTGAGTGAACAAAAATCATGGAACTCGCGTCATCGTCACCATAATATGTATATTATGTATATATGTGTACTTTTTGGCCTAGTTTTCACTTCTATCGGCAGCCCCCAAAAACTGCCTTTCTTTTTTTTACAGTTTATAAGTAAACATTTGACCGCAAACTCACCTGATGTTAAGTGATGATGCGGTCGACGGTGTAACCCGCTTACTTAGAAAATACCTATTCACTCTTCTTTTAAAACATCTTAAGTATACGTGGCCGGAAAAAAGAAGGTTAAAATTACCACTTAACTTCAGGTAAACGGTTGTTCAATGGATAGTGCCTACCTGATCTTAGAAAGTAGTATAAAAAGTATACGGTGACTCAGGGCTCTAGTAATATAAACTACCTACATAAAACTTTACAGGTACCTACTTGGCTGTAAAACAGTGCATTTCATGATGTAACGTAAATTGGGTTTTAAGGTCGCTTCTAAATAAGGATGTAGGTTAACTACATTCTACAAGTATAATGACCGTACTTAAGTAGGTAGCCTATTTTGACTTCTGAGTTACAGCTGTTTAATAAGACAGGTTTAAAATTACAGGTACACAATACTTAACGACTTTTTGACGACCAATGTGATGTAGTACCTATAACACAAGCTCTGCTTAGCTTGGGGCTAGATGATAATAAATAATAAAATAAATATATAAATAAATATTGCTGGACAATCCACACAGCATCATCTAGCCCCAAGCTAAGCAGAGCTTGTGTTATGGGTACTAGATGACTGGTATACTTAATACAATACAATATTACATGCATAGATATTTTTTATTACATCTAATATATAACCTATCTACCTTATATCTACATATTTTGTCATAACTTTTTCTACCTATAGTAAAGTGCGGGTCTTTACTATAGGTAGAAAACAGAATTTAAGTCACTGACCGCAGGAAGTGTGCCCAAAAGGCTGGCAACGTTACCTCTTTGAATAGCTAAACTAATTCTCTGTCCAAGATAAGCGCCAGCCCTTTGATCGTGAGTCACATCCACCAGTCTCTTGGATAACTCTTTAAATAGAAGCCACGCTTCTGGACCCCATGGACCTAACGTTTCTACCCCAAAAGGCAGAAATATGTATCCATTACCGAGAGATGCATATTTCCGTCTTTTAAGGGCTTCTGCTGCTGTAGCCGCCGCTCCCGCTGTTTTTGATGTTGACAAAACATGTGAAGCGGCCAGCGTGTCTACACAAGTAGCGTCCCACACCAAAGGCCTACCTCGACTCCAAGGTATCAACGACATGCCGTCGGGTCTCTTTCCATCGTCACGTGCGATACCGTTCGGCTCAAGGATGGCCGGCACGTTGACAGTGGCGAGAGCCCGACGAATTATGTCGTTGAGGCTAGCATGGCGAGATTGGCGACCTGCACTGCGGCGACAGGACAGACCATGGTGACCTTGACGGTCGACAGAGCTACCACAGCGACACTGGTGAGGTTCATTGGTAGTGGCTCCTATTCGAATACTGACTGCTAAAGAAAAAGTAGTGTTATCCAAGAGAGTCCCTATATTTGTTGAAGGTAGTGCATGAAGCCAGAAACCAGATTCTCGAGTACCTGATGCAATGAGCCGAGCCTTTTCTGCTGAAGTTGAAGCTGATTCAACTAGCACTTCCTGCACCTTCCTGCATAAAGGCTCATCCCATTGTCTCTGAAGGTGCGGTTTCTCGGGAGTGGTTTCTGCCGGGCACATCAAAGTCCAGGCATTTTTAGCCTCCTCCATAGAGTCACATTTAATGTTGCCTAAAGATGAAAAAATAATTTTTGAAAATAATTTAGCTGTACTATGAACTGAGGATAAAAACGCCGGGAGAGAAACGCATGAAATTTTTCTAATTCCCAGACCACCAAACCTTATTGGAAGGGTAGCCTGGTTCCAGGAAACATCAGACATGGGACAATTTAGAATTTTAACCAGAACCCTTTGTAATGCAGTGTCTAGGCTTGTTAGATCATTTTTTAATATCCAAAGGGGGCTACATCGAAGGGTGTATGTCAGTTGTGGTATGAAAAGGCAAAAGCGAATGATATGAAAGGCCATGTGGCAGTGAATTTTTGATAGTCTTTCAGTGTACTCTTCGAACTTTGTACGTTGCTCTGTAATGAAAGATGGAAAGGAATCGCTTAAAATGGGAGCGCCTAGGAGACGCAGTGATGTTTTTGTTAAATTTTTTATGTTAGGTGCCAAAATATTAAAATTGCTAATGATTTCATTTTTCCGACTTGTTGGTACCGAATCTGCAATGAATAATTCACATTTTGAAAAATTTAAAGTCAAACCAATACATAAAAACTTGTCAATTAGAATTTTTAAATCTGCCAAAACCGTTTCTGCATCGCCCCCTAGTGTGCCATCGTCTAAATACCAAATATTCAATTTAGATTGTAATGATGAAATAATGGGATGTATAGCAAGACTGAATATGGCAGGACCTAGAGGGTCTCCCTGCTGGCAACCAGTAGCAGAACTTATGTGGTGAGATTTGTAAGTAAGCGTGGAGTCAGAACCATAACATTGAAAAATGTAATCAAAAATTTCAGGACAACAATTTTGAATTTCGTTTAGAATTTCGATTCTATTAACTGAGTTGAAAGCATTTTTCACATCCACTTTCAGCAGTACCTCACCGGCGTCTCTGTTTAGGTATGTCCTTAAAGCGTGGACTGCGGCTTCAGAACCACCCCTGCTTCCAAAGCCTAATTGAATGGGTTGAAATTTTTCAGTAAGTGTAGGTATAATTTTTTTGCAACAGACCTTGGAAGCAATACGGCGAAAAGTGTATCCTACCGCAATTGGTCGGATTCCGCCATCTTTTTTTTTAAGAGCGCATAGGTTAGCTCCATATAACATGTGTGTGACGGAACATTTATTATACATAGAAAATACCCAGAACACCTGGAATAAATATTTGCAGATTGTACAAATGTAACAAAAGGTTTACTTTAAACAGAACTAGATGTCGCCACTAGTAGATTAGAACGCGCTATCGTTGCGTTTTACTATTTGAATGACCTGTCTGTAAATATTAAATATTGTGGAGTTCTCTCAGGTAGCTAAATCTAATGCGGATACGGATTCTCCGGACCAGTTAGATGGGAGTTCTCTCAGGTAGCTAAATCTAATGCGGATACGGATTCTCCGGACCAGTTAGATGGGAGTTCTCTCAGGTAGCTAAATCTAATGCGGATACGGATTCTCTGGACCAGTTAGATTTAGAGTACGATCATCCTCAGCCCTTAAGTTGGCGGACCGGTTCCCGGACCCTGACAGACAGCGCGGAGGTTGATTCTTGCCATCGGTGCACTTTACCGCGGTCTATTGTCGTCTCCCCTTGTACAATAAAACACCGTCCCACGTAACGTGTGTTTTATTCACGCCGAGTCTCCCTTACATTTGGCGCTCAACGTACGGCCGTGGGATCATGTCTCAGGACGCCTCCGGCGCCGGGACTCCCCAGGGACCTACACTTAGGACGAGGCCTCGGCGGGTTATCATCAAATCATCATCTTCATCAAGAGCGGCGAAGAAGCGAGTTACGATGACATCCACCAACGTAAACATGTCACCGGAGCAACTGCAGGAACTAGTAGCGTCCATCACGACAGCTGCAATGCAGGCAGTTACGGCAGCCGCGGCGTCAGAAACAAGGACAAGCGGCGAAAGCGGTTCCAAGAAGTCGGTCTCGGACACAACTGTGAGCTTCAGCGGTGCAAGAGATACCTGCACCTGGTGGCTGAGTGTGAAGAGCGGCATCGAAACTTGGTTTGCAAAAAGTCAACCGCCTGACATGTTGACTGAGGTGTTCGTGGCAAATAATCGGGCGCTGCTCGCGCAACTACCAGAACCAGTAGTCTGCCTGCGCCAGTGCAACCTATCAGGAAAAGAGGACGTCCTAAAAAGGCAGCGGCGATGCCCACGGAAATACTTCCACGGAGGCAACGAGGCGGGCCAAAGAAGAAACAAGCGTTTTATATGTTCTACTCGTCGGGACGCCATCATGAACATAGGGGGAGAATGTAACAAAAGGTTTACTTTAAACAGAACTAGATGTCGCCACTAGTAGATTAGAACGCGCTATCGTTGCGTTTTACTATTTGAATGACCTGTCTGTAAATATTAAATATTGTGGAGTTCTCTCAGGTAGCTAAATCTAATGCGGATACGGATTCTCCGGACCAGTTAGATTGGAGTTCTCTCAGGTAGCTAAATCTAATGCGGATACGGATTCTCCGGACCAGTTAGATTGGAGTTCTCTCAGGTAGCTAAATCTAATGCAGATACGGATTCTCCGGACCAGTAAGATTTAGAGTACGATCATCCTCAGCCCTTAAGTTGGCGGACCGGTTCCCGGACCCTGACTGACAGCGCGGAGGTTGATTCTTGCCATCGGTGCACTTTACCGCGGTCTATTGTCGTCTCCCCTTGTAAAATAAAACACCGTCCCACGTAACGCGTGTTTTATTTACGCCGAGTCTCCCTTACACAAACATTTATCCCAAGGCGGGAATCGAACCCGCACCCTCCTGCGTCGCAGGCGGACACTCGCCCGCTGCGCCACATCGGTCGTCAAATGATGCTGTGTGGATTATCCAGTATTATTATTATTATTACTTAAAACTTTACGGTACCAATTACGATAGATATCTGATCTCTTAGTATCACGTACCTACTAAAGATTCTTCGAGGATATTTAAGGGGTAGTCAGAGATACGTCGCTTAGTCTTTTTTTTATATTTGACTTGTTGCTGAAACAAGCAAATGGCCCATCTGATGTTAAGTGGTTACCATTACGTATAACAGAGCATTACCCCACAGGTCACGCTCATTATAAACGTGTCCTTACGATGCAATCCATCAACCTGAGGCATACAGGTGCTAAGCCTCGTGAGCCTGTAATTCCACCGGCACCCACACCCTTCAAACCATTTTTAGTTCATCTAAAAAACAAATAAGAGATCAGATATGTATCCAAAGTCGGTGATAAGTAAGGAAGTCAAGCGGTGACCGTCCCACGATCGGCTGATCAATCTTGTTTATGAAGCTAATGGGACTTCTCAAACTTGCCGCTTATACCACGTAGTTGATAGGATTATAGTGATTAAGATCTTATGAAAGACTTGCTAGGCGAATATCTGAGGGGTAATCGTGAGTTTGATAGCTCGTTTGCTTAATTATCTGTGCCGTGAGCTCAGTCCGAGCAGACCCGTGCTTAACAATACGAAGGCATCATATAAATCAAATGGTGTTATTAAGTACTAGCTTTTACCCGCGGCTTAGCTCGCATTGAATCTTTCGTAACTTTTTTCTTTTTTCATAAAATGTATCCTATGTTACTTCTAATACCTCCAAGAATATGTGTACAAAGTTTCATCGGTTAAGTAGTTATCGCGTGAAAGCATCTTACATTCACATTTATAATATTAAGTATGATTCTAAAAAACATATCTAAGTAGTTTCAGCTACCTGGTTCCCATAGTACAAGCTTTGTTTAGTAGCTAGTATTAAATACGCGACAGGTTGCAGGCCCATCGCCGCTGCTTGAATTCAAACTGGTTTTCTCACGACGTTTTTCTTCGCCATTTAGGAGCACTGGCACGGATAAAACCACGAGTAACACTAGTATATTTATATGAAAAAAGTAATTTCAACATGAAAATATTCATTTTGAACTAAAATTAACCCGTCACAGACATTAATCACGCGACCAGGCAACAATAAAGATTCATTTTGTCCATGATTACAGCTCAAATGAAAACATCGTGCTCGATACTTGATTTAGTGTTATTAACCTGTCAACCGCCGTCCTCGGGCCTGGGAGACCGCGGGACAATGGCGCCCGATTATCGAGTTAACAGCGTGTAACGTGTTGAGATGTGGGGCACGCTCTATTGTAAACATATCAAAACCATTTGCTTCTGTGCAGGAATTCGTCTTTGCGTAACCAACACATCATTAACATCAGCGTAAATAAGTCCAGTGCTGGACATAGCCCATATGATACTTTTCCATCGACATTTCCATCAATGTGTCGACATCGGCTAGGAGGGTCCATAGTTTTGTCTTCCAGTTGGTGGTCGCCATTCGAGAACCTTCATTCCCCAGTGCAGTTCATTCAGTCCTACGAGCTATATGGCCTGCCCATTGTCACTTGAACTTGTTGATTTTAAGAGCTATGTCGGTGACGTTGGTTCTTCTACAGGTTCCCTAATTTCTCAGTCTATCCCGCAGTGAAACTCTTAACATCACTCTTTCCGTAGCCCGATGTTCGACTTTGAGCTTGTGTATGAGTCCAATAATATAGTAATGGATTTATTTATATACCAACATTTTTTTTAACTGACAGTAATATCCGCAGGGATCATCTAGAAAAGTCTAAAAGCTTGGTGATACTTGATACTTGGCTTAGTGTTGTTAACCTGGCAACCGCCGCCCTCGGGCCTGGGAGACCGTGGGAGATAGTTATCGATTATCAGGTTAAGGCATATAACGTGTTTGGTGTGAGATACGGTCTATTGTAAAGTTATCAAAATCGTTAGCTTTTGTTAAATATAAATATGGGTATGTACCAAACGTAATATCTTGACGTATCTCTGATTTACCCTCTTAGACATCCTCGAAGAGCTCAAAGAGAGATTAAGTACGCCAGGGTAGATATCCCCTCAGATAGAAATCTGTAGTGTGTAGTACCAAGTTAAATTCGTAAAAGATTTAAGTCAAATTAGTCATGATGGAATTTATTTTTTGTCCGTGTGGACTTGAATATCAAAGTAAAGTTGCCATTTTACTGCAAATATGCGAGCATTATATTATGAGTGAAATTTTTAATCTACTTTTACTGCAGTTTTAATTAATAGTAAATAGTAATTGTAAAAAGTGTGTACCTATATTTTATTTTATGTTCTATAATATGATGGTTGAATAAATGAAATGAATTTCTATTCTATTCTATTCATCATATCATCCTGTAAAAGTCCACTGCTAGATACAGGCCTTCCCTATGTGTCCAGAAGATTGATTTTGAGCTTTTTTCATCCACTGTCTCTTCCCGGTCCGTTGTCGCTTCATTATAAATGTACTGTAAAATGATATTAATAATAATAAGGTATCTTATCAAAAAATATGACAGTTTCAAAGTGACCTACTTTGTTATCTACAAGCACACTATATTCTCACAAAGATCCATTTCAAGTCACTTTTCAGTTCATCAGTTCCTTTCCACAACCCACATCCGACAGGAGATTTGACATTTGAATTGATTATAAGAAACTCCCCCAAGTATTCTCCAAACACCCTTATTTCTAACAGGCCAAGGTGCGTTATTGTAAAGTAGGGCTAACTTGCACCTGGTGCCGTGGGCCGTTACATTATTTATTTTGCTGGAGCGTATCACATTTCCGCTTGATTCTATCCCTAGGGAGCGAAACAGGGCATGATTGTTACATTTTGATCACTGCGTGCCTTTTGAGGTTCATTATTCTTGTTAGTAGCTGTTAAGTACTGTTCCTATTCATACCTACTAACGGATCCATGGTTATCAACAAAGCAATAGTAGAGGTTCGTCTGGGTAAGTACTACTACCATACCTAATTCTGCCATCAAGCAGCTTGCTGTTACAGGCCCATAAGACTTAGTATCTGTATGCCTCAGGTTGATAGACGTGAAGCAGTGCATTGTAGGGCACGTGTTTAAAGAATGTAACCTGCGAGGCAATGTATTGTTTAGGTGATGGTGTGCCATCAATTTGTACCATTGGCAACTCGTTATAAGAAATCAAGATAGGCTCTTCAGTAGAATTATCCCTATATGTATAGCGTACTAGCGATCGCTCGCAGCTTCGCCTGCGTGGCAGTTTTTTTTCCGTTCCCATTAGTTGCTCGAGATAAAAAGTTAAAAGTCTATTATGGTAATCTATGTTTATTTTAAATTTCATCCAAATTGGTCTACTGGCTAGAGCGTGAAAGAGTAACAAACATCCATCCAAACAGAAATTCAGCACCTAAGAGCTGAAACGCAGGCTGAAGTTTATATGAAAATAATAGCAGATGAAGTCGTGTATGCTTCTAGTATTTTATTATATCATTATGGTTGGCCGTCAATAAAATTGACAGTTTGACGGTCATAGACAGACAGTAAAAAAATGCTATTTCTTATCAAATATATGTCGTATACAGCATACCTATATTTATACTATGATAATAATAATAATATTATAGGAAAGGATAAGGGGAAAGATTTTATTTTTTGGTTGTTTGTTTGCATTGAATAGGCTCCGAAACTTCTGAACCGATTTGAAAAACTCATTCACCGTTGGGAAGCTACACTATCCCCGGGTGACATAGGCTATATTATATTTTCAAAAAAATTGGGATCATTACTAAAACCCGTGCAAAGCCGGGACGAGCCGCTAGTTAAACATATTTTTTTCACATGGTTCATTAAAAAGAATTGATTCACAAGTGATACAATACAAACTGCAAATTAAATTTTCACGACAACCTTTCAATAAAATTATTATCAATGAAATTATAACGGTTTCAGTAGTTACGAAAAACCAGGGACAGGCTCAGGGTTATTATGCTACAGGTTGTATTTTTAATATTTTTATTAAATACTTGCAAAACGCGTTCGACTTTGTCCGCGTGAAGTTATTTTCAACAAATTTTAGCTCCTGCTGTACCCATTTGAGAGTTGATTTTAGGAATTTATTTCTTAGTATAATCTTTTCACAGCTAATTGAAAATGTCAAGTCTTTACAACCAGTAGTTTTAGGCTGCTGTGCGTTGTATATATGTTAGTCAGTTATTCAGTCAGTCATTTTTTTTTTTTTTTTTTTTTTTCGAACGGACTAAAATGCTGGTATAATCGCCTAGCGATTTCCGACAGCGTTACCGGGCTACTGGCGAGCGCAGAAGGCGCTACGCCATTACAAAATTGGTTTTGTTGGCAACGAGCACAAGGGCACCACTTAGGTACGGACCTCGGCTTGGGCTGTTGCCGGAGAAGGGAGCTACGGAGAGACTCTTCGCCCTGAAGGGGCGTTAACGGGGAGACGTCTTCGACCCCGCCGCCGGGGTCGGTGTGATTGTGGAGTGTTTCCTGTGTCCGGACTCGATGAAGCGACCTCCGCCGCATTCGCGGCGGTGATCGTGTCATCTGGGTCACCTAAAACGTGTCTAGGTCTACGGAGGGTACGTTTAACGGGCGGATCTACTGGATAATCGGGTAGCGAGTTAATTAAGGGATTCGGATGGTGAGGAGCCGAATCATAAAACCGCCTGGAGGCGCGTTTCATGAATTCGGCTATAGATTCGAGTTCGAGATCTCGATGAAGATCGATATTACGCATGTACCACGGGGCACCCGTGATAGTGCGCAAAAATCGATTTTGAACGACTTGGAGGGGCTTTAAATTTTTCGAATGAGCGAACGCTACGGAGGCGTAAGTCATGATAGGTCGTATGCAAGTTTTGTAAAGCGTCAACTTATTTCTAAGAGACATTTTACTCTTCTTGCATACGAGTGGCTGAAGGCGCGAAAGAATAAATTTGGCGCGGTTACGTACTGTGCGTACGTGTTTGACAAAGGATAGACGACAATCAAGGGTCACGCCTAAGTATTTAGCTGACTTCACCCAGGGAATGGGTTCGTCAAACAGAGTGACAGATCTGGAAGGATTACGGTTACCCTTTGAAAAGTACACGGCGGCACTTTTCGTCGGGTTAACCTCTATCCGCCATTTTCGGAACCATGCACCTAGTGCATCGAGAGCCTTTTGCAGCCTTATACACACACGATCGGCGTTCCGATCGGATGTGTACAGGGCTGTGTCATCGGCGAACAGGGCTATTTCCACCTGATGGGTGCGAGGGACGTCGCTGGTGTACAGCGTATATAGGAGGGGAGAGAGAATGGATCCTTGAGGGACACCAGCTCTGATGGGTCTAGGGTCCGAAAGGGTACCCTCTACGCGATAGCGAAAGCTTCGATTGAGTAAAAAGTCTCGTAAGATTAGCACGAGCCTGTCTGGCACTCCGAGTTTGGATAGCTTGTAAATCAAGCCATTGTGCCAGACCTTGTCGAAAGCTTTCGCCACATCGAAAAAGATTGCACCAGTATCTGCCGGCCAGGTATGGTGAAATCGAGAGAGCACGTGCTCCGTGATGCGGAGCACTTGTTGGGGACAAGAGTGTTTAGCCCTGAAGCCAAACTGCTCATCGGGTAGGATTTTGAGCTCGGTAACGTGGGACCAGAGACGATTCAGAAGGAGTCGCTCGTAGATTTTCCCCAGGGAACTGAGGAGACTGATGGGGCGGTAGCTAGAAGGCTCTGTAGCCTTTTTGCCTGGTTTGGGGATGCCAATAACGGTGGCTTCCTTCCAAGAGTCGGGGAAAGTGCAAGTTGCCATAGCCGCATTGAAGATGCTGACTAGGAGGTAAATAAGGACGGTGGGGAAATTCTTAAGCACCCTGTTGCTGATGCCGTCAGCACCAGGGGCTTTTCTCGGATGGAGACCCTTGATAATCGTCTGTACCTCAGAGGCCCTAATCAGGGGAAGAGGAGGAGCGCTAGGGGGCTGGGAGACTAACCGTTCGACTTCACTGTCCACCGTAGCGAGGTGTTCAGGGTCAACGGGAGCGAGACTAGGGGAGCATTGCGATTCGAGGCTTTCTGCTAAGCAGTTGGCCTTTTCATCGTCTTCGAATGCGGGGGTCTGGTTGGGTCGGGAAAGAGGGGGCATAACGGAGACGTTGTCGGCTTTCATGGATCGAGCAAGCGTCCAGTAAGCCAGATGGCTTGGCTCGATCCCGGAGAGCTTTGCGTCCCACCGTTCGTCCCTAAAGTCACGGATTCGATTCTTAAGATTCCGTTCCACTACACGATGCCTATGCCGGTTAAGGTCGGAAGGCCAACGGCTATACCGACGGATCGCGGCATTCTTCTCCGTGATCAACCGTCTCACATCGTCTGGCAGGGCCCAGCGGTGGTCACCCGCCGCCGGTACCTGTTTCGACAATCCGCTTACAGCGGTAGTGACATGGTTGGTCAGGGAGTCGACGGCAACGGTAATGTCATCGGGGGATAAAATATCGTCAGGGATCCTATCCAAGCTGGGTGAATGTATAGACCCAAGAGCTTTCTCGAGTTTATGCCATTGCATCACAGTCTTGGTAGGAGGGGTCGAGACGGGAGGGGAGCCTAGACGCATGAGGACAGGTCGATGGTCTGACGTCAACTCATGTAGCGTTTCTATAGAGTGTAACCGGAGAGTTACATTCTTAAGCAACGCCATGTCTAGGGTGTCGGGTCTATACCCAACAGTAAAGGGATAATGAGTGGGAGTCATCGGAGGGATGACATCGAAGTTAAGGGCATCGGCTGCGCTCTCAAGACGCCTGCCGTTCGGGGTAGTGACGTGGCAATTCCACATGATATTTTTACTGTTGAAGTCTCCAGCCAGAATGACTGAGCTTCCCAAGCTAAAGAGTGAATTTAAATCGCTTCCGAGCATGGTCTTAGATGGGGGAAGATAGCAAGAGGCTATGATGATCGATGGATGACCGGTCATCGCTAGCCTGCAGACAGAGGCTTCTAAATTGGACAGGGGAGGGGTGTCTAATGGGATGCAATGCAGAGACCTTTTGAAATAGATCAGGGTGCCGCCTAATCTTTGGCCTATTCTGTCATTGCGGATGGATTGGTAGTTAGCCATTCGGGGGATTTTAATAGAGGGCTTTAGGAATGTTTCCTGTATTAACATGATATCGACTTGATGACGGGTCAAAAAGTCGTGAACTAAGTCGCGTTGATTTTTTAAACCGCTAGCGTTGAAAAACGCTACGGTGACGGAATGGGGTTTTAGTCTCTCCTTTTGTACTAACATATTGGTTTTTTGTTTTGTACGCGGGAGGGGGAACGGAGGGACCTAAGCAGTTGGTCGTTTTGGGCAATGTAATTAGCAATTTGTATCGGATCACGTAAATTTTGAAGATTTCTAGTGAAATCATTGACTTGATCGGAGTAGTGGCCTTCTCCGTATCCAAAACCGGGTGGGTAGCTCGACCAGGAGGGTCGGAGGGCTACAGGCGGGGAGCCGTACGCAGGCATGAACGGCTGCTGGGGTCGGAGGAGGGGAACTGCCTGACGGGCAAAGTTGGAGGTAGGGAGGGGACGGCTCCACGCATTGTGGGACGGGACTGGCGCGGGTATTACAGTCACCTTAGGGGTGGACTTGGAGTACTGCGGGGTTTTGGGAGGCGCTACGCGCTCGGGCGTCCTCTGTGCCACCTTTTTGTTCACTCTGGGGGCCATGGGGCAGCCGCGATAGTTCGCGGTATGTCCCACAGCCTGACAGAGCACACAACTAGGCGGCTCAGGTGCATCTCGAGAGCGGTTGCAGTCAGCGGTGCCATGGTCACCCAGGCACTTGACGCAGCGCGGTCGGGAAAAGCAGTTGCGCGCAGAGTGGCCATAAAGTTGGCATCTGTGGCATTGGGATGGGGTGCCGTTACGGTGAGGAGTCTCTACCGATAAGCCTGAGAGGCCGTTGACGGCTTTAGTCAGTCATTCAGTCAGTAAGTTTTTTTTATGCAACATTCTTGCAACATTCTGTCTGTCTGTTAGTCAGTCAGTCAGTCAGCACAACGATTTCTATAGATGGTATAGATATTTAAAAGATAAAGGAAAAAATTACATTGCCGGTGTAAACATAATAATTGTATTATGTTCTGAATAATTAAACGATTATTTAAATTGCATGCAATGTATGTAAGTATGTAAATGTATGCAATGTATTGTATTAAGTATATCAGTCATCTATTACCCATAATACAAGCTCTGCTTAGCTTGGGGCTAGATGATGCTGTGTGGATTGTTCAGCATTATTATTACCATAGTTTTTTTGGCTTATCTCCGTCATTAGGACAATATTGTCCATATCAAGTGAAATAATAGCCAATATAGTTCAGTAAAATAAGTAAAGTTGGCTGTCAGTGGTTTGTTTCAAATGTATGTCAGTATGTCAGTATGTCAATATAGCCCTCCTCTCAAACATTCTCAAGTACGTCCCGAAAAAGTTCGCAGTGAAATTAACTGAGATTTTATTTATATTTCCAATGTTATTTGCTGGAAACTGAATTATGGATGCGAAGCTGAGCTAATGACGAGGACAATTTCATTCAAATGAAGGCGATCAGACGTGAACTGTTTTTCAGTTGCTCGTTCTCAAGATCTATATGAATTTATGTTGATAAGATTTGAAGTTATTTATTAATCATAGAATCAACAGCACTTAAAAATTATAAACAACACTTACTGCCAATAACAGATTCATACTCTGTACACGAAGCTATTATCCTACATCTTTCTGATGAAACAAGCAGACGGCCCACCTGATGTTAAGTGGTTACCATGACCTAAAACAAAACATTGCCTCATAGGTCACGCTCGTTAGGAACGTCACCTACGATGCACTACTCAGCGTCTATCAACCTGAGGCATACAGGTGTTAAGCCTCATGTGCCTGTAATTACACCAGCACTCACACCACACACAATTTATTTTAGCCTTATGCACAGAAAGCAGGACGAGTTGCATTACCGGTGCAATTACATTATAAATGATTTCGTCTATTTACAGATTTCAATAACCACAAATTCGCTCATTAATTATCAACATTGTCACCTGTCGCATCCAGAAACAAATGCGTATGAATATTCAAAATCATGGTTATTTTGGTGTTGGTGAGTAAATTACTTATGTTTATATTTAATTTAAACCACTGACATAATTACCACAAAGCCTGAAGATGAAAGTCTATAATCAGTGTGTTTGTTACCTGTAATGACTTATGGAACTGAGACGTGGTCGCTAACTATTTGTCTCATACCTTATATACTTTTTTTTTACAGTTGTTCGTCATTCGGATAATTGGGCCATTTTCAAGCAGATTTGATTATTATTCCAGTATAGTATCTATTCAAGTCAAATCGGTAAAAAAAGTAAAGTCGGCTGACATAGGTTTTGAAGAAAAAGATTGCGTTTTTCTTCAAATCCCAATGACTTTCGTTTCACTTTTGCTAAGATTTCAAGTAATGTTAGTTAAAATACCACCAAAATTACACACTAGAACTTAAAATAACACTAGGAAAACAATTGAAATGGAAAATTCATACTTTTTCCGAAAATTACAGAAAATGCTTCTCTTTCGTTACACTTTTTCTTTGGTGTTTTTTTTGTGGCATCTGTCCGTCTTGCGGACAATTTTGCCAATGTCAAGTGGGTTGAATAAATTATTTTTAGTCAAGTCGAGTCGGTAAAAAAAGTAAAGTCAGCCGTCATCGGTTTTGAAGAAAAAGATGGCGTTTTTTTTCATAACCCAAAGAATATGGACTAAAAGCAGTCATAACCAAAGAGAAACATTTTCGTTCAAATCAGGATGCCACATAACACACTTTCATTTCAATTGTTAACACTTGTGCTAAGACTTGCTTCCAAAGATGACAGAAAACGAATCGTCATACTTATTTACTTAAACTTTGAATAACGTCAGTTTGTTGTTGCAAGTAACATTCGTAAATAAAACTTGCAATGAATTCGCTCAGTGTTGCCACTAAATAAATTACCGGAGTATGAATTAAATATAAAGTCTGTGGTACCGTCCACCGTCCCCACATTACTCGCATTAACTCGCTACGTGCTTCATATTAACTTAATTTGCTTGTTTCATATTAGTTTTAAACGGGAATTCGGGCTAAATGGCATGGCCTAGGGAATTACCTAGTAAAGTAATATGTGGGAGGGTGGATATTATGTGGATGTTGAATTTCAATTTATTTGCGTTGAATAACTAAAACTATGTAAGGTTATAAGAGTTTTGTATACGACTTCAACAAACAGATGGTCCACCTAATGTTGAGTGGTTACCCTCACTTATAAAGGATAGCCTCGCAGGTTACGCTTGTTAGAAACAAACCCTATGATGTACTACTCAACGTCTATCATTATTATGAATTAAATTATTTCTTATCTGACAAATTATACAACTTTAATAATAATAATTGAATAACCTACAACATCTAATAAAAAAATTCATAAAAATAAAATAAAATAAAAATGTCACGCAAAATCCTGAAATACTACATACTGCTTCTTACTTACTTCACAACCTTGGCCTGACTCCATATTGCTATACCCTATTCAGGGTCCATGTGATACATACTTACACATAAGAACAATGTTTGTATCCAACCTAAACCATGTGAAAGCAATAAATGTATTGAGTATAAACTTAAGGCAAGTAATAATAATAATAATAATAATAATAATGCTGGACAATCCACACAGCATCATCTAGCCCCAAGCTAAGCAGAGCTTGTGTTATGGGTACTAGATGACTGATATACTTAATACAATACATTACATATATAGATATTTTTTATTATACATAGAAAACACCCAGAACACCCGGAATAAATATTTGCAGATCGTACAAACATTTATCCCAAGGCGGGAATCGAACCCGCAACCTCTTGCATCGCAAGCGGACATTCGCCCGCCGCGCCACATCGGTCGGAAGTAGGTAGGTACTTGTAATTACAACGGCACCCTTTAAACCTGGAACACGCATTCTAGTTGGCGGCTGATATAGGCATGGCATGGTCCTAGACAAGACTTTCCAGATAAGACTTTTCAGACAAGACTTTTCGGGCAAGACTTCCCTAAGACCTCAACTACTTCTTTAACTAAAGAAAGTGGTTTAGAAAGTAACTGAGAGTATTATACTGGGCTTAGATTTATAGATAGATAGATAACTCTTTATTGATTACCACAAGTAAAGTACTCCCATTTTATAAAGTATATAAGGTAAACAATGCAGTAATGCAATGGGCGGCCTTATCGCTAAAAGCGATCTCTGCTAGGCAACCTTAGATCAATCAAGCACAAGCAAATAAATGCTAGGAAAGGCCTTTACTCTTGCGGGGTTCATATCGAGTAAAAGCCTGGCTAGAGCACGAACAAAGACAAGCGAATGCACTTGGACACCTTTTCGTTTTCTCAGTAGGACATTTACACATATATTTTTAGTTTTAACAGCTCTTTTTGTGACAAACTTGTTCGGGGAAGTACTACCATGATGCCTATTTTTACTGCAGAGTTGCTGTGTTCCAATTTGTAGCGTCACAAAGTTAAAAGATTCAAAGTCAGATATTTTATACATTTTAGCGCAGCTGACTGTACTTACGGGTTATTTATTTAAAAATGTATTTCAGCAGATATCATGTAGCAAAAAGTTAACAAAAAATAAAATTTTAACAAAAAACCGATTAAATTTCTCATTGTTGGAACTAGACAAAATTGAAATGGGACCACACGGAAAGTACCAGCTTTCAATAAAAAAAGAACCATCAAAATCGATTCACCCAGTCGAAAGTTCTGAGGTAACAATCCTCTTTTTTTGAAGTTGGTTAAAAAGGTTAAACATCTTTCAATACAAACTAAAAGAATAAAGCGTACATTTCTATTGAAACAACCTACTTCTTCCAAATAGCTACATGCTGCCAGCCAGATGCTTTAAAATTTAAACCGCCAAGAGATGTTACTGACTATGTATCATCTACCCTATTATAGGATTACGACTATGCAAGCATAATAGCTTTTATTGTATAAGATATAAAGCTTAAATTTAAATGGTTACTTTCAGGTATAGTTCCGCGTTCTATCTGTAAATCACTAGTATGGTGAAGTATTTTTCACAGTGTAGTTTTGTCACAGAGGCAGCATTATGCTGCGGTAACAAGGGCACGTGGCGCGGGCTGCAACGTGCCTAATAGGACTAATATGATGTTTATTGTGCCTGGAGATTACATTTGTGACCTTATTGACTAATGACAGAGTGAATTAAGGCATCGATTGTATTTTTTAAACTTTCACGATCATATAGTCTGCCCGCGACTACGAATATATGCAATATAGCCAAAACGCCGTCGGGAAAATAAATAAAAAGGTAATACGCAATAAATACTCGTGTAATATAAGTGTTCAACATGTGCTCCTCATTGTTTGACTCATTGAATTTATTAACTTTTTGACATGCCGTTTTATCTTGTTATACATATTTTTTATCTTGTAATATTGACATAATTTTATGTAGGCACTTAATTGAAAATGAATTATTTTTTGTACGCCTAGTTAAGTAAACTACGTGGGCCTATTTATAGTTGTCTGACTACCACCAGTTATGAACCTATGTTTGCAAATCAATAAATGAATACTGAATACGTATTTATTTACTTTATGTGTTATTTGCCTAAGCTAAATATACATAAATTCTTTTTTTTTCTAAGTAATTGAAGGGTTTTTTTCTAGGCTGGAACTAAAACGGCTTGCAAAATGATAAATAAAAACTGAATACGTACGCTTATATTCTATTTTATTCTAAGTAATAAAAGGGTTTTATTCTAGACTGGAACTACAACAGCTTACCAGAATTTGAACCACAGTCTCTGTATAATATTGAACTGTGTCAGAATCGAGAGCATTATAAAAATTTCGCGTTGTCTTGGATAGCTTCGCGTCCGGCGCTGTTTTGAGATAATAAATAGTATAATAAACAAGATTAACGATGCATAAGCAGCCACGTTCTGGGGACAGTGATATAGATGCACATGGTCTGTGGCAGCACTTACACCGAGTTGTAATGCTCTTTACGGTAGGAACCAAGCCGTAAGTTTCCTATTCTTTGAAGCTTGGTCGCGAAGAATTGGCTTGGCTTGGCGCTTAGATTCACCTAGATTTCAGACGCTATAGAATGATCCCTGCGGATATTACTGATTAAATACTTTTTGACTTTGACTACTAAAGAGTAGGCATGAAATAAAAGGTAGCAGCTGCGTTAGGCTTGCAACCTGTCACGTATAGAATACCAGCTACTGCATAATGGGGGTATGTGCTATTTCTAAGTATGTATTTACAAAAAACAAGTATATGCAATAGAATCCTATTAGGTATCTAGTTCCTATAGTACAAGTTTTGCTTAGCTTGGGGCTAAAAGGCTTTGTTTGAATGTATCAATATTTCTTTGTTTATTTTTATTTAGACGTAAATCTTACTACTCGTATTATACATCTCCAAAGAAGCTTGAGTTGGTGTTACTTGGTACTACAAGAACCGAGGGGATATCTAGCGTGCCTGAGGATAAAGATTTTATGGCGCAATTTATATAGGGCCTTGAGAATATAACCTTTCACACAAAGAATTTTGAAAGTTTCTCAACAATTTACGTAAAAAACGGTGAACATACATAAAATACATACAAATCTCCGCCTTTTTTTGGAATGGGTTAGAAATGACCAAACCCACCCTTTCCTCACTCTTTTTAAATAAACAACATAAAATAAATACAATCCCCGGCTTTTTTTGGAATGGGTTAGAAATTACCAAAACTGCCCTTTTTTCATTCCTTTTGAAGCAACATTATCTAAAGCCACATTATTCCACCCAGTTATTTAAAACATGGAAGTGGGCTACGCGAGCTACATGGAAAACTCCCAGGTCGGTGCGAACGTGTACATTACATCCTAGTCTCGTGGGGCAGACGTGTGCGGGTTCAAAATGTAACCACTCTACATATCTTTCTGACTAGCAAAAACGAGCGAATTTTCGTCCGTGTGAAATTATTTTTATACCGACTTTAGTCAAATACATTAAAAATACTTCCTTAGAATCAAATTGCCATTTAAAAGTTTGTCCACTAATATTAACTTCTAAGGTTTTTTCAACGACCTAGATTTAAAATAGATACATTTGGTTCCAAAAAAGGAACGATTGCAATAAAACTATCGCTAAAGAGTAATGAATCCTCTTGTCTGTGGAAAAACGAGCTAAACCCCACCCTGAGTAATAGCACGCCCGGACCACATCGAAAGAGAAATACAGCTTAAATAATTAAGTGTTTGAGTCACATGCGGTTAAAGGGGTTATTGACCTGCTCAATGTGTGTCATTTGCGAATAGAAAACAATCAATTCGTTCAATTCCCATCGAGAAGAAACATTTAACGATGTGAAAGGGCTCGTCCGGGGAATTACTGCCACCGTACCTATTTCTACCGTCAGCAGTGATGCTCGCATTGCTGTGTTACGGTTTGAAGGGTGTAGGTACCGGTGCAGTTATAATAATAATGCTGCACAACCCACACAGCATCATCTAGCCCCAAGCTAAGCAGAGCTTGTGTTATGGGTACTAGATGACTGATATACTTAATACAATACATTATATACATCGATATTTTTATATACCCAGAACACCCGGAATAAATATTTGCAAATCGTACAAGCAATTATCCCAAGGCAGGAATCAAACCCGCAACCTCCTGCGTCGCAGGCGGACATTCGCCCACCGCGGCACATCGGTTGACAAATCACAAACCTGGGTGCCTCAGGTTGATGGACGCAGAGAAGTGCATCGTAAGAGCACGTTTATGATGAGCGTGACCTGCGTGACAATTGCATTGTAATAGGTAATGATGATCAATTAACATCAGGTGGGCTATTTGCTTGTTCTAACAACAAGTCAAAAAACGAGTGTGCTTTAGACCACACGACTGAAGTAAAACTTCTTTAATATACGAAACGTAACTGGCTATGAGAGAAAGAGAGAAAAACTAGTGCTTTCATATCCCTTCCATGGTAGTGTTAAACGTTTAACGCAACCTTGTTGGAAGTCGCATTAGAAGTATTACTTCAATAAAAATGTATAAATGAAGATAAGGAATTCTGAAACACGGTGTGAGATGCAGCCAGTTGCTAGCCAAGTGCATCTCTATGAACCACCGGCGCGGCTTAGCTTCAAATATTTATAACGCGACTGGTTTTGAGCAATAATATATACAAATAAAACAAATAAAAATAAGTATTAGTGGAAGTTTTAACACAACATCACCTAGCTTCAAACTAAGCATAAGCTATTGCTACTATAATAATAATAATAATATTGTGGGACATCATCATCTTGCCCCAAGCTAAGCAGAGCTTGTGTTATGGGTACTAGATGACTGATATACTTAATACAATACATTGCATACATTTTTTTTCCTCTCCGATCTAGATGTTTGTTTAATTGAATTTGAATTGACATTTGTCGTATCTTCTGGGCCACAGCTATCGCTTTTCCAGGAGATAATGCCTCAATTATATTATTATTATATTATCATTATAGACTACCGATGATGTGGCGCGGCGGGTCCGCCTGCGACGCGGGAGGTTGCAGGTTCGATTCTCGCCTTGGAATAAAAGTTTGTACGATCTGCAAATATTTATTCCAGATGTTCTGGGTATTTTTTTTTATTTTTTTATTTTTATTACTTTATTGCACAAAAAAGAAGTACATAGGCGAACTTAATGCTAATTAGCATTTTCTTCCAGTTAACCTGTGTGTGCTGTGGAGAGGGTGGTAGTGCTCGATGAAATAATATAAGAGATATACACCTAACTACTAGATAAATAAGAGAAAAAACATTGACATATATATTATTCATAATATATAAATAAAAATAATACTAGAAGTACTTAAAATATAAAATAAATATATACATATTAATAAATTATTAAATAGATAAATAAATAAATATTATATAATGCTCAATTTTCCTGGGAAATCTGTAGGGACAAAAAGTGTTGGTCTATGTATTATAAAAAATAATTGTATGGAATGTATTGTATTAAGTATATCAGTCATCTAGTACCCATAACACAAGCTCTGCTTAGCTTGGGGCTAGATGATGCTGTGTGGATTGTCCAACATTATTATTATAGTAAATATTTTTTCTATTTCTATTTGCTAAAATATTGTATATTCTAATATCTTAGATCTATGTTATTTCACGAAGGCTTTGGTACAGCATCTGATCGCATGCATTTGAATGTTTAATACCCAATATTGGAATCGAAAGATACATATTCATGAATGCTATAACGTCTGATCGGAATGACGTCACCTAGGGTAGTGCCGTAAGCATTATGCGTCGGTTTCATTAGTTTAACATTTTCTATGGTCCACCTGATATTGAGTAGTAACCATGACCTACAAAGCATTGCTGTACTGTGCAATGTACGTACCTTAAGATGCACTACCTTGCGCCCAACAACCTGAGGCATACAGGTGTTAAGCCTCATGTGCCTGTAATTTCATCAGCACCCACACCCTTCAAACCGAAACACAGCAATGCAAGCATCACTGCTTGACAGCAGAAGTAAGTACGGTGGTAGTACTTCCCCGAACGAAGCTTTTCACAAGAGCTCTAAATAAAAAAAAATAACATCATGACTGTAATCCCTAAGCACGGTAAATATCCTCTCTGATCTCTTAGTAGCAAGTACCTACTCGAGATCTTTTGAGGATGTCTAAGGGGGTAATCAGAGGTTCGTCCAGATATTACATTTGGCACATACCAACCAGATATTACCTTTAACAGTAGCTGGTATTCCGTACGTGATAGGTTGCAAGCCCATCGCCGCTGCTAGAATACTATTAAAATGTCAAAACATTGTCAGGTTTAGATCAAGTCTGGTTTAAACAAGAAAAAGTTATTGAACCTTACTTTTCTAGCCTCATTTTTATATTCAACTTACTACAGAGAGAAGTCGTAAAAAAAATTGTGGTATTGTACTAGAAAGTTTTATTCTTGAACACATCAATTGTTTCCGTAACAATCAATATTTTCACCCAGACGCTACATCGTAGAGCGTCTACGCCGTAGAAGCTACGACGTAGCACTTTGTTTCAACAAGACTTTACTTTATAGTTTCTATTGACAATAGTGCACCGGTGGTCAAAGTCAAAGTCAAAGTCAAAAATCATTTATTTATCCTGTTACAAAATTAAAATAATGTAAATAATGAGGAAATCCGTAGAAGAACCAAGGCCATCGACATCGACATCGGCCGCGGGAAGTCGATGGATGGAAACGGCTCAGAATCATTCATCTTGGAAACGTATGGGGGAGGCATATGTCTATGACTATTACAGGCTGTTGATGATGATGATGATGATGAAATAATGCAGCTCCAGTGTGGTGCCAATGTAACTGAATGCAAGACAGAACATGGTGCAAATCTTATTTGTATTTCCTCCACTTTTGAGTTCAAACTGCAAAAGCACTTCGCCAAGAACTTAACATTCAAAACTAGACTTCAGATATAAAACGTTAAACGGACGAAAAGATATTCTAAAACGAACAACAGGGCAAGTTACTTGCGGTTACTGCTAAAGCTTGCGTACAACTGTAAGCGATAATATACCGGCTGTAATAAAACTACTTCCGAAACTGAAACTGCGCATTCAGTCCATGTTTCTGATTACAAAATAAATATATAAAAAACAACTTAAAAATATCGACACTTCATTCTTTTTTTTAGTGTTTCTGTTATCAACATCAACAGTACTTCGTAAAATAGACATAAGTAGCTGATTATCTTATTTAAAAACGCATAAGCTATAAAAATATTTATTTCAGATTACATTACTGATTAAAATCCTACTAGTATTATAAACGCAAAAGTTTGTAAGTATGGATGGATGGATAGATGGATGTTTGTTACTCTTTCACGCTCTAACCAGTGAACCAATTTGGATTAAATTTAGAATAAATATAGATTGTAACCTGGATTAACATAAAGGCTACTTTTCATCCCGAAAAAATAACAGGAACAGGAAAAAACTGCCATGCAGGCGAAGCTGCAAGCGGCTGCTAGTAATATATAAACAATGGGATACTAGAAAAAACAGTATCGTTAGCCTGTATGGGTCATAGCGAGGAGAAGATACTTTCATAACCGCGCGCCAAATCTATCTCAACACGTTCTAATCCAGTGGTAAAGAAACAAAAAGATTCGTTTTCTGTCATCTTTGGAAGCAACATTGTATTTTCATTTAAATTGTTTTTCTAGTGTTATTTTAAGTTCTGATGGGTAATTTTGGTGGTATTTTAACCATCATTACTTGAGGTCTTAGCACAAGTGTGAACAATTGAAATAAAGTGTTATGAGGCATCCTGATTTGATCGAAAAGGTTTCCCTTTGGTTTTGAAGAAAAACGCTATCTTTTTCTTCAACACCGATGACGGCTGACTTTACTTTTTTTACCGACTCGACTTGACTAAAAAGAATTTATTCAACCCACTTGACATTGGCAAAATTGTCCGCAAGACGGACAGATGCCATAAAAAAAAATAAAAGAAACAAAAGTTTATCGCTCGCTCGCTATCAGTGGTACCACAACCTTAGAACTTACTCACTTTTGTGTAGTCTTTGTTACGAACAATGGTCTTTGAATGTTTTTTGCTTCGGTTCTCGCTTCTGGCGAATACCTACTTCTGAAAGTTGCTAACTTAGAGACTCAGTTTTGAGTATTTAATTTTGTTCAGATAAAGGAAAGGTAGAATGGAAAGATAAGCAGTAGCTTTTCGTATCTTGCTCTTGAGTTTTTTGTATCTACAGTAATATTGTTCTGTAGTTATTGAGAATTTACAACTAAATTAAGGTTTAAAGTATTTTTTAATGATATAATTATGATCCAATCTTACTCCCCGCAATATTACGTAAATTATTATTTTATTAAGTAAATAATAAAATATTTAAGGGTCTAGTGGGAGTAATCTGACCTTCGGATCCTAAGGTTGCAGGTTTAATTCCAGTCAAGTCACCAATGGAAAATCCATTGAAAAATATATGTGCGAAATGTCAGTGATCTTAATCGGTAAAGTTAATCATTGTTCGGAAACAAGTCATTCTAGTAGTGGCGACGGGCTTGCAACCTGTCACGTATTTTGAAACTTAATTTTATACTTGCGCGTACCTTTGAGGATCCTCATTAGTCATCTTTAATTAGTACTTTTTGATAGTGAGAGATCTAAGGGGATGTTTACCATGTCTGTGAATTAAAATAACGAAGCTGTTTTTTTATAAGAAATTTCACAAAATAAATTACTACCTAATTCCATAGTAAAACGAATTCCATAATTCCATTAATCTGGATGTTAGTTGCTTAATAATTCTGTACGTAGTTAGCTAAGAATGGCCGGGTTGCATTAGTCTGTCGTATTTCAAGTTTGTCTAGAATTTGTCCCGCGGGCTGCCTCGTAGTTCACATAAGTCGTGGTCTCCTAGAAACCGGACACCGTCATTTAAACTTGGTTCTTACTCAATACTGGAAGAAATCGCTTTCAGCGATAAGGCCACCTATTGTACTTTATTTGTTTACGCCTAGATGTATAATGTATCCTTGTGTACAATAAAGTGTTATCTATCTATCTATCTAATACTTAATACACTTATTGTCATCACATGGTGGGTTAGGGTGTACAAAATTCCTTAGATATAGTGCTAGAATCACATGTGAGCCCCTTTAGGGCATTACAATAGGAGGTTGGCAAACCGAGGTTTTTCGTTTTTTACCGATTTAATGTTTTATAATTTAGCTCCAACGGTGTATTTCATATTCTATTTATCTTTATGAATAATATTTGTAATTTTGGTCATTATTTAATTTTGTTTACTGGGCTTATTTACCGATTTACATATATTAAAGACACAGCCTGGTGACAGACAGACAGATGGACAGCGGAGTTTTAGTAATAGGGTCCCGTTTTACCCTATGGGTACGGAATCCTAAAAAATGTGAAATGTGAAGTTGATGACCACTTAACATTAGGTGGGTCATCTGTTAGTCCCATCAGCGAGTCGTGTAAAAAAAAGTCCACTAAGTTATGAGCAAAGTAACCGTTTCTTCAGGAACGAAGGCTTTAGTTCGTAGTTCATCTTTTAGTAAGATTTAAGCATAATTTAGATTACAGAGCTCTTTGAAGAAGTCGGGGTTAAAGCAGACTGCACTAACCACTTATTACTTAGCAGGTACTACGTTTTAAGCTACTGGTTTTCTCAATTTTGACTAAGTGCAGACCAACGCTGGCTGATATTATTCAGAATTTTGATTGCAGTTTAAATACAGTCTCTAATGTTAAAGACTAGTTGCTTATCTCGGCTTCGCACGGGTTTGGTAAGGATCCCTAGTTTTTCGCAAATATAATATAGCCTCGGGGATAGTGTAGCTTTCCAACTGTGAAAGAATTTTTCAAATCGGTCCAGTAGTCTCGGAGCCTATTCAATGCAAACAAACAAACAATCAAATTTTTCCTTTTTATTATATTATTACAAATAAATATGTAGGTATATAAATAATTTTGTAGGTATGAATTTACAAAATAAAGTATTTTAGTATTTTATCAGCTAACTGATTTGAAGTTGCATCAAAATAACAAAACAATGTGTAACTATACGAATTACGCTGAGTTTATTAGTATAGGTTTAGGGTTTGCCAGCTTGGTTTAATTAATTTAAATATTTCATCATCATCATCATCAACTTTTACATCAAGCCTGTAAAAGTCCACTGCTGAACATAGGCCTCTCCCATACGTTTTCAGGAAAAATGATTCTGAGCCCTTTCCATCCATCGACTTCCTGCGATCCTAACAATACCGTCAGCCCATCGGGTAGGAGGACATCCTACGCTTTGTCTCCCAGTTCGTGGTCGCCATTCGAGAACCTTTATTCCCCAACGATTATCGGTTCTACAAGCTATATGGCCTGTCTATTGCCACATCAACTTGCTGATTCCGAGACTAAAAAAACTGACTGGTTTTAATATTTAAATGTCTTTAAAATGAGCAAGTCTTTCAAATAGATGACAAATTCGAAAAAGCATCGCAGTGAACACTTACCGAACAAAAAGCTTCTCGTTAAGAAAAATTAAACAAGACACCTAATATTTACACTTATCTGGAGTGTTATTTTGAAGCACTTTGCTTTTCTGCCCCTCGCTTAAAAGGCGAGAAAGGCGTGGCCAGAGAGTTAGTGGCAATAAAACTACGGTTCGATCTGAAGGTTTTTTCCGCAAAAGGACTCTGTATCTTTTTAGTTTTACAAACTCCTTACTTTATCTTTTGTCTCACGGTGTATATTGATGATGGAGCAGGATAGTAAATAAATATTCATGCATATTTATATAGAATATCATCTAGCCCCAAATTAAGCATAGCTTGTACTATGGGAACCAGATGATTGATTTTTGTTTGTACAGAGGAAATAGTATAACACCTAAATACAGAACACCTACCTTTGCTTTCTACCATTTTACAGATTTAATAGAAACCAAATATAATAATAATATTGTTAGAAAATAATTTTAATTTTCGCAGCATGAACTTAATTTTATATCCCGTGATTGCAAACGAGGAAATAAAGGCTATTTCTTTTTTTATTTTATTTAAATAAATCACCATAAAATAGGTTACTGCCTATTCAAATTGTGTCTTTATTATAAAAAGCTGTTTATGTATAGCTGCAAGTCAATTAAATATAGTCTATATTGTCACTGTGTTTTATTTTGTATCCAAAATCTAAACAGTTTCCCAAAGAAGTATCCGGCTCTGTATCCTCCCTCTGACAGTAGGCCCAAACCCTTATGTCTAATGGTTTCCTTCTCCACCTCGGGTCACGTTCTGACTACATCGCCGTGTCTTATTTAATTAAAGAAAAATATAAATTTGAATAAATTTTAATGGTGCCTTAGGCAAGGGGCTGCGTGATATTATTTTGGGTTTAACTGAATTTTAATTTAGTTTTCTGTAGTAAACACCTATCTTTTATAATTATTTCAATAGCCTGGGCTTCTACTCTTAGAAACGATAAACGAAGTTTCGTTTTATCGTCATACTGCAAGGCAACTCGGTAGCCGTCAAAAGTCAAGCTGTCGCTGCCTGACATGCCGCGTAGTGTGACTCAAAACGACAATACGAACCTTCGTTTATCGTTTCTAAGAGTAGACCGGCTGGTATAGGCTGACTATTGTAACAATATTGACATTTGTGGAGCCAGTGCTCTAAAAGGGCGAAGAAAAACATTACAGTTCACACAAGGCTTAACACCTGTATGCCTCAGGTTGATGTTTGCAGAGTAGCGCATTGTAGGGCACGCTAACGAGCGTGACCTGCAAGGCAATGCTTTGTTATAGGTAATGGTAACTTAACATCAGGTGGGCCGTCTGCTTGTTCCATCAGCAAGTAAAATAAAAAAAAAATTGAAGGGTGTGGGTGCCGGTAAATGAGGCTTATCAGCTTATTTTATCAATATGCCTCAGGTTGGTGGACGCAGGGTAGTGCTTCGTAGGGCACGTATCTAACGTGTGTGACTTACAAAGCAATGGTTTGTTATCAACTAAATAATCTCTGATGTCTCTGATCTCTTCTGTGATGGTTACCACTTATATGCTTGTTTCACCAGCAGTAGCATAAAAAAACCAAGAGGAACCTGCAACTCTGCCTATGATATCTCCACGTTTGTCTGAATACCTAGCTTTGTTGGTTGTGGTTAAAATTTCCACCCAGATCCAATGAGTAGGTTTTATTCATGAACAATGCTATTAAAAAAAAGTAGCATTAAATACGCTCGCTAGAAGTCACAGCCAAGCATGAAAATGTATTAAAGTACTAAAGAATACATATCAAAAGTATCTTTGTTCTCTTCAAAGAGCGTTATAAAAGAATTGTAAAACAAATGCAGTTACATTTTTAATACAACTGCACTCTTTTGATTTACTTCATGTTCAACTTTAATCCCTAAAGGGGGTCAAGAGCTAAGTGAGAATCATATCTCTCCATGGAAACTATGCTTTCTTTAGACATGGTAAGCTACTTGCACGTTCCAGTCACTATGCAAACAATCGTAAAATAAAAAAAATACTGCTATCTCGTCCCAAACTAATGTTGTAATAGGGACCTTACAACTGATAGAATACTTAATACTTTTTTTTTTAATACATACATAGAATACAATACAACACTAAAATACAGAACAAACATCTGTATTCATCACACAAATTGTTCTCGGTGGGAATCGAATCCAAAAGAGTAGTTACTACCACCTGAGTTGTGACAGCTGTCAAACGACGTGATATTCTGAAAAAATCCAGAACGAGTAAACAAACTTCTTGATTCAAATAGAACACTGCAGTAATCTTTTTTTACTGCAATAGTATTCCATTCTACTCAATACAGTATTCAGTCATGTACATTGTCTGTATCAACCAACTGACTTCCAACTTCCCACCAACTTTTCAAAAGTAGCCCTGCAAGATCAAATGTGACAACAGCAGTTTATTAGAGGCACTCTGTCTCTTTCTCTCACAACCAAGTTACGCTTTTTTTCGTTCCAGTCGTAAGTACTTACTCGATTTACTATTCAACGTTTAAATGCAGCACAGCTATGTAAAAGGTTTCCCTGATACAAAATTCATCCCAGTAGAGTCAGCTACATGAGAAATTAATTTATATCCCGTACCTAATGCAATGGACGAGAGTACTTTGCAGTAAATTTTTATGACGTAGACTCAACGAGGCATTAGTCCTAAAATTGTTGGACTCATTCATTTCATCCTGGAAGTGCTCTCAAAAGTATACACTTCACCATTCAAATATGTCAGTATCAAAGTAAATATTTACGTCTAAGGCCGAGTACGAACTGTTTTTTTTTTCGAATCGAATATTCAACACCATATCATTGTGAACTAAGTGGAGATCTCTACACCATTACGTGTGGCCAAAATAAAGTTCTCCTTGGTGCAGGTGGTGAAACATGTCCTGTATGGGGGTTCCGCAGCCACACTGGATTTGGGATTGGTCGATGTATTCCAATTTTACCATGTTGCTTCTAGATCGATCAAATTGGGTCCGAAGCCGGTTAAGGGACTTTCAAATTGGCCATCTCAGTTCATATCCAGCAGGGAGAAGTTGCAGCTGGTGGGATGAAGTTTTAAGGAAGAGGAAACTTGAACTGCCAAATATCGAGCCGTTCATCAGAGGGGTTACTTTCCGTTGGTGCAGTGTCTATCTTAAGAAGCTAAGAGGTAGTACTTTGCTTTAGTCGATGGTAACCACTTACATCACTACTTGTTCAATCAGCAAGTTATATATAAAAAAAACCTCACGGCAGATGCTTAGTGAAGATATACCAGCCAATGGATACAGCTTGGCAAGAGGGGTTACGAACTGTAGGTACACGGTTTGAAAAGTACACGTCTACCGTAGCCCAAACCTCGTGATTTGCCTGTTTTATACCTGGTTCCAATATTTTACAAGTCAATAATCTCGTGGTTTACAATACAGAGTTTTTTATCTATCTATGGTAGGTACTTTTTTCATTTCGTACCCATTTTGGCATTAATATATTTACTGAATAGTAAACTGAATCGCCATGAAAATTATATGAAACCAATAATATTTCAACGGGGTATTGCCTCTTTTAAAACACCACACTGGCTGAAACTTTTTCCTTTGTTCTTCTAGACTCGTTCGCGTGAATTAAAGCCTAGAACAAGCGAGAAACTTACGGGTTTATTCTTACTATTTATAATGAGTAGTTGTAAGGTTTTCTCATGTCGAAACTTTCTCATGCTACTTTATAAAATAAATGAATGTAGATCCTAGATTAATTATGATAAAGATAATTTCTCACGTTGAAAATGATGCAAGTTATAGAAAGAATATTTGCTGTTACTGTTTTTTATTTTAAATGGGGCTCTTTGAAAAAGTCTCGTCAGGAGAAGAACTGCTATCATACTTATTTCTGCCTTTGAAATTACAGGAACATGTGACTTAACACCTTTGCCTTAGATTGATGAATGCATGATTGTTCATTGTTGGGCATGTTTTTAACGTGCGTAATCAGTGCGTTATAATAAAAAATTAAAAAAAAAGTATTATAAAAAAAATGAGCAATTTATGAACCTTCAGGAACTATTCTTCTCATCACGGCAAAAATCCTCAACAGATCTTCATAACATTATAAGACTAAATCTACTTTCTTTCAAATAAAAAAATATCAAAACATGTAAAAAACTACCAGTTATAGAGGACTGATATTATGCCATCAAAAAATAACTTGTAAAAAAAACAAGTCTCGCAACTCAGTTCTTCTACCATAAAAAACTGTGTTGTGTTCCGGTTTGAATGCACAGCAATGCGAGCATCACTGTTTGGCAGCCGAGATAAGTACGGTGGTAGTACTTCTCCGGACGAGCTACTATTACTAAAAGTACGATAAACTTGCTCCATCTAAACGAACCTTAGCCATTTCATAACCAAAATTTCACTGTGTATTGTAAGCAACAAAATTAGGTATCAGCAGATGACTGGTGTAACCAAACAATGGCTCAATTAAAGACGGGAACAAAAACATTACGAATTCACGTCTTCTACTTTTTATTGGGACAAAAACTACCATTTATCATCTGTCGTGGAGCGAAACAATGACACAGTGTCCTCGATGTTAATTATGTTAGAACAACGAGGGGCCGAAACAGAGATTAGGCAAGCGCAATAAGCTCAAAAAAAACAGCCAAGTGTGAGTTGGACTCGCGCACAAAGGGTTCCGTACCCATATCTATTAAAATCTATAATAAAAACAAGAAAAAAATCTCGTTTGTTGTATGAGAGCCCCTTAAATATTTATTTTATTCTGTTTTTAATATTTTTGAAATACATCATTAGTGAAAACTCAACCCTCTAACTATCACGGTTCATGAGATACAGCCTGGTGACAGACGGACAGACAGGCAGACAGGCAGCGGCGTTTTAGTTAATTATTATTTATTAGTTTTAATAGGGTCACGTTTTACCCTTTGGATACGGAACCCTAAAAAAAGAACCAGTAGTCTAGTGAGTGACACTTCCTTCTAATCCTAAAGTCGTGGGTTCGAATCCGATCGTGCACCAAAGTTAGTAGAAGTAGAGCTCTTAGTAAAGGGCTCATCCGGGGAACTATTACCACCATGCCTATTTCTGCCGCCAAGCAGCTTGCTGAGATTGAAGGGTGTGGGTGCCAGCGTAATTATAGGCACGTGAGGCTGAACACCTGTATGCCTCAGGTTGATGGACGCAGATTAGTGCATTGTAGGGCACGTCTCTTACGAACGTGACCTACAAGACTGCTTTGTTACAGGATATGGTAACATCATAACAGTGGTGGTATGGTAGGATATGATCGAACTACACTTGGAAGTTCGTGTAATCATATTATATTTAAACCTTTAATTGCTAGAAGAGTTTGCAAATCAAGATTGGTTTTGAGTTTTAAATTTTTCAAATTTTGGTGCATTTTTATCGGTATAGAATAACATGTGCATTGTATCATAAAGATTTTATGATTTCAACAAGCAGTCCTACACAAAACGATTAGCGAATCTTCGGTTGAGATTATAGTTACACTGCGAGGTACGTGTGGTAATGACAACTCGACTGCGTAGTATTCTGTCTTGTCACCGCGCAATGTATTAGATACAAATACGTTTACCATTTTGCGGAGTAGACCCGAGACTAACAAACAATTGAGAAACAATCCTTTTGTATCCTGAAGTTACATTTCCCAAGAGTGTGGGTAAATCTGTTTTGCCTAGATTTATTTGGCAATTTACTAAGAAACTACCCTTATTGGTAGTGTGTAGGGTCATAAATAGGGTGGTTTAGTAGCCCTTTGCACATACAGGTGGTTTGCGGACGCGGTTTCCCTTAGGTCGCTTTTAATAGGACACACTGACTTTTTATTTTCACAGCAAAGAGAATAAGGCCACCAGTCTGCATAGCGGGCGTAAATATACTTACGTAACGTGTGAATAATTTTTATAAACAAATTTGAATATCAACGTGACCATACCCTTCAAACCGAAATACGGTAGTGGCTTGGCGGCATAAATAGGCACGGTGGTAATTTATTATTATTGACTCATTTATTTCAGATTATAATAATAATACTGGACAATCTACACGTAAAAGTAGCATAAATCTTCCGTGGCCGGCCTGGAAATCTATAAACAGACTTTGTACTCAAACCGGTCGCTGTAGCGAGAACCTCTGCAAATGGGGCATGAGAGATCCTTCCATGACTAGTTGTGGCTGCGGATCTCCTATTCCGTCAATGGCTCACTTCCTTATCTGTCCCTTGTGCCCCGCCACCTGCATAAGGGACGAGCTTAACAACGCCACAGACAACGCAATAGTAGTGGCTAAATACTATTCTAATAACATCTAAATGTTCCATTGATACGAAAGAAGAAGAGTAACATAAAAAAAACTTAAATTCTACAATACTGTCTGTATGTATGAACTGTGTGTAGTTTCAGGTAATGCCCGGCAGATCGTTTAGGGGTCCCTTTTTAGATCGTTTTCGGGGTCTGGACCCTTGGTTCGACCTTTGTGGAACTATTCAATACCTACACCGAACGAAAGTGTTGAACCTACTTGCGCGTAACTAGATTTTCTGACAGTAACCTTAAATTGTGTAGCTTATTTCTCGAACCGCTATTAAACCTGTGTATCGAAGTTCCAGACAACCAGTTTTTGAAATCTTTTTTTATTCTAGTTGCTGACATGACAAGCAAATAGCCTGATGTTAAGCGGTTTCCGTCACTTATAACAAGACATTGCCTCACAGGTAATGTTCGTTAGGAACGTACCATAGGATGCACTTACATACAATATTTTTTGCTGTTTTTTTATAGATATAGCGAATTTTAAATTAAAACTAAAAAACTGGCTCATAGAAAAGGCGTTCTACAGTTATGATGAGTTCATGAATTGTAGGGTTTAAAATAGTCAAATAACGACTAGTTTTAACCCTACAATAAGTAAATTATAATTGCATTATGTTTTTAAATTCTATTTATATAAATTATTTCATTAATACAATTGTTATTCGATTTATTTATGTATAATGCACTGTTTTACCCAGGGTAAAACCTTAATTTATGACGTATAATTTGTGAAAATTATCAATAAAATGTTTATATCTGTTTATATCTGATAATGGTACGGAACCCTTCGTGCGCGAGTCCGACTTGTACTTGGCCGGTTTTTTTCCACTCCCCTCTATTCGCCGTCATATCTGTACTCACTCTTTTCTTTTCCGTGTCATCTTTCACATAGTTCGTCCATCTTTTCTTTGGTCTATCTCTACCCACATATACATCTACATTCATGTTTATCACTCTCCTGGTAACATGACTTTCATCCCTTTTTATGACATGCCCATACCACGCTAGCCTATCTTTCCGTCTTTTATATACATACTAAGAAAGCCAGACAAACCGTAGGCGAAAGCAAATACTCAAATTTGAAGTCTTCTCTTAGAGACGCAAAAAGAAGTTTCGTATTGTCGTTTTGTAATATACCTACTGCGGGGCAACTTGGTAGCCGTCAAAAGTCAAATTGACGCAGCCTGACTTACCGCGTAGTGTAACTCAAAACGACAATGCGGGATTCGTTTTCTGTCATCTTTGGAAGCAACATCGTATTTTCATTTTAATTGTTTTTCTAGTGTTATTTTAAGTTCTGATGGGTAATTTTGGTGGTATTTTAACCATCATTACTTGAGGTCTTAGCACAAGTGTGAACAATTGAAATGAAAGTGTGTTATGAGGCATCCTGATTTGAACGAAAATGTTTCCCTTTGGTTTTGAAGAAAAACGCCATCTTTTTCTTCAAAACCAATGACAGCCGACTTTACTTTTTTTACCGACTCGACTTGACTAAGAAGTATTTAATTCAACCCACTTGACATTGGCAAAATTGTCCAAATAACGGACAAAGGCCACAAAAAAAAAAAAAAAACGACAATGCGAAACTTTGTTTATCGTTTCTAAGAATAGACCTACTGTGCTATAATTATTCATCTTCAAGCGAATCTTGAGTTTCTAATTTCTATGATATTATTATAGCCATAGTTTATGTACCAACCACCCCACACTACTGAGAGGGTTTCGCAAGATTGGCTGATAAGTTATAAATACTAAAACATTGAATATAACTGTGTATAATATATGTTACGCGTTAGTTTCTGTAATAGTATCTTTGCAAGGAGGTGGTGGGAGAAAGTTCGGGAAAGACAGAACTGGAAGTTTTTGGAAAAGGCCTTTATCCAACGGTGGGACAAAACTGGGTAGATAAAAAAGTAACAGATTCCGGATCTGTACGAAGATGCCCTCGTATTCATTGTCAAAGTCAAAGTCAAAGTCTATCTACCTACTTTATAACCTCGGCCAGGCTCCATGTTGCTATACCCTATTCAGGGTCCATGTGATACCTACTTACACATAAGAACAAAGTTTATATACAACCTAAACCAATAAATTTATTGAGTATTGAAGTCAAAAAGCATTTAGTCAGTAATATCCACAGCGATCATCTTGAAACGTCTTAAATCTAGGTAAATCTAAGCGCCAGTTCATTGCAACCAAGCCTAGAAGATTGTTCAGATCCGTTCGATCCTGATCGAACTGAGCTCACGGTAGAGATAAATAAGCAAACAAATTATCGATCTCACGGTTACCCCTGAGATGAGATTTTGGTTAAAAGTTTTATAAGTTGCAAATGAAAACATATCTGACCATACAGACATAATACAGACCGTCACAGCTCAGTTTGTAGTAGCCCTGCCTTCTGTGCCGTAGGTGGTAGGTTCGATACCCACCGAGAACAAACATTTTTGCGATTAACATAGATGTTTGTTCTGTGTCTGGGTGTTATATTGTATTCTATGCATGTATTTACAAAAAAAGGTACATAAGTATTCTATTACTCATCTGGTTCCCATAGTACAAGCTAAGCTTAGTTTGGGGCTAGATGATGTTATGTAAAAAATAATTGAAATATTTATTTATTTGTATTATATAATAATTTTCTCATTTTTTATTATAAAACTTCGCATTCTTAATTTAAATTTCGTTAGAAAAAAACACGCATGTAAAAACGGCCTTAAGTTTTTATGAACATAAAATGTGTTCAAATGGAATAAAATTGCTGAAACCTTTAAAAACCCACAAGTAATGTAATTAACGCTTTTTATTATCACGACCAAAAACGCTTTATTTTACGAAAAAAAGGTCAAAGCCCAAAATCTCCGGCCTAACCGACGCGATCATGAGTTACAGAAATTGTTAAATATTTGAGGTTTGAGAAAATGAGCTCTAAATGCAAGCGAAGTATAATCATTCTTGAAAATAGAATAGAATAAAATATATCTTTATTCAGCACTCGACACACAAGGAGACAGCACAGCACTTAAAATAAATTATTAAGTGCTCAATACATTAGAATAAAAACTTTAAATATGAGTTTTCTTATCGGATAATTTAGCCTGATAGCTACCGGATGAACAGAATTGTTTATACTTTGCTGTCTATTTATTATATACCTGTTGTCTTTTACTTACCATATTAAACCTTAATGTAGCTTCGCCGGGATCAGCCCAAGAGTTTCCTCTAACTTGGGTCTGTCTGAAAATCAGCGCTACCGCATGTCACATTCCATGTAGGCACGTGTGGTAGCATATGCTGAGACAGAGCCGTTTTAACCACACAAGACACAGAGTACGACTAATTGGCACAACTTTTTTGCACTTAAGTAGGTACCATGCATGATTGTCATTATTTTTATTATAGTAGGTACATAGATAGGTTTCCTACTTGAAGGTACCTACTTAGGTACCTACCTAGGTATTTTTGATTTGTTTGTGCCTCCTATCTTCCTGTTTTACTTTGTTTTGTGTGTGTTGAATAAATGTATTTCATTTCATTTTTCATTTCATCCAACGCTTTATTAAATAAAAGCAAGCAACTCTGTTATACATAATAAGGGTTTGAACTTCAGAAATTCTTTTCAAGTAAACCTCTATTCATCAAAGCGTTATATATTCTGAAAATTTCAAGCCTCTCCGACCGGCGATTTAGGCTTTGCGTTATCTATATGTCAATAAGTCAATCATTTAGGACAAAGTTTCATATAAATACTAGCGGCTACTTGCAGCTTCGCCCGCGTGGCAGGTTTTTCCCGTTCCCATTATTTTTTCGGGATATAATAATCCAGGTTACAGTCCATATCTATTCAAAATTTCATTCTAATCGGTCCACTGGATAGTGCGTGAAAGAGTAACAAACTACATACATTCTTACAAACTTTCTCGTTTATAATATTAAGAAGTAGGATAGCAGATATGCGTGAACGAAATCGCGTGCATTTCGCTAGTTTTCCATAAAATAATATCAGAACCGCGTCTGTGTAATGTGGCTTTACTCATGACACTAAAACTTGTATGCTAACGTTAACACATACCCTTGATAATCTCGACTATTTTTCCTTACTTAGGTAATTATAACGGCCCTTCCTTTCTTCTTTTAATTATATTTATTATACGACCGATGTGGCGCGACGGGCGAACGTCCGCCTGCGACGCAGGAGGTTGCGGGTTCGATACCCGCCTTGGGATAAATGTTTGTACGATCTGCAAATATTTATTCCGGGTGTTCTGGGTGTTTTCTATGTACAATAAAAATATCTATGTATGTATGTAATGTATTGTATTAAGTACATCAGTCATCTAGTACCCATAATACAAGCTCTGCTTAGCTTGAAGTTGTGTGGATTGTCCAGGATTAAAAAAAAGTAAACAAACTATTATTTTAGTATCTGAAAAACATCTTATAAGTAATAGAACTAAAAGATTAAGAAGCAGCCACCTTAATAACCAGAACAAATAAGCCTCAGGGTCGGGAGGAAATTATGATGCTGCAAAGTGCATTTGAATCTGCATACTAAACAAGGCGAGGCTTGAATATACGAGCAAGTTTTAATTAATACCCGGCTGAGATGTTTTATAATTCAACAGAAAGATGATTTTTTGTTACGATGACACTGAAAATTGCACACTTAGTTTCAAACTGGTCTTTACCTGGCTATCCCTTCCTCGTAGAGCTAGCTCTACGAGGAAGGGAACTCTACTTGAATATCTAAAAGTAAGGTAAGTAAGTGAAAGATGGGTATCTTTCACTCCACTTTCTTCCGTACTCCACTTCCTTATGGTAAATATCCCATTTCTATCCAAAATATTGATCGAAACCATGATAGTTTCAAATGTTGTATGGAATAGGCTTGCAGCAACTAATACATCCTCATGGCTTAGTCAGCCTATTCTACAAGAAAATCATGGTCAATACGTGGCGTTGTTCTTTAACATTAAAACGTTTTTCATCTAAAATTTTTAAATCTACACATTTAAAACGCACATCTAGACATAATAGACCTAGATATAAATCTAAAAGGTAGTAGTAGTAGAAAACTTAGTGAAGGGCTCATCTAGAAAAGTACCACCATGCCTATTTTACCGCCAAACCGTTTGCTGTGTTCCGGTTCCAAGAATAAGGTGAAATTACATGCACATGAGGCTTAACACCTGTATAACTCAGGTTGAGGGACGCGAAGCAGTACATTGTAGGGCACGTTTTTAACAACCTGCGTTGCAATGCTTAGGTGATGGTAACTATTTAACATCAGGTGGGCTATTTGCTTATTGCATCAACAAGGAGCTTAAAAACTTACAGATTCGTTCCTGGTGTTTGATATTACCATTGCCTTGTAAATTAAAGCTTAAATATGGAATCTAGGGTGAAAATTAGAACACTGAAATGTCTCGCAAAGCTCTGTATAGGTCCCAATTATTGCTCAACACATATCCACTTCTCTACCGTCATAACAAAAGACGCGTCAATTACTGTTGCAAAGGGTAGTTACCTACCCTAATCCGTAGACATCTGCTAGATTCCACTAAATGCTCAAGAACAGCTAGATCATTCCACAATAATAATTATCTTGGTGATATCGCTCCCAACAAGCGACATGAGCGTTTCACATAATTTTCGTCTATGTTTATTCAATTACGTTCATGTAAGAAGATTGTACAAAAAAACGGTATGAACCAAGCCGTAAGTTTTTTACCCGTTCTTCTAGGCTTGGTCGCAAGAAGTTTTTTTATTTATTAATAACTATGTATAAACAACTTAAAAATTAATCACTAATAAGACTGGCGCTTAAGTTCACCTAGGTTTAAGAAGCGTCCAGATTATCCATGCGGATATTACTGCATATTTTTTGTTTACTTAGACTTTGTCCTTCATGTGGTAGTCCGACTAAGCTGTGGGCAAGCCTATTCTGTTTAAAACATGACCCAGGCTGTAAACATAACCATATTACTTTTGCAGAGGCGTAACCGGGAGTTCGATAGTTTGTTTACCTAATTATCTATACCGTGAGCTTAGTCCAAATAGGTCAGAACCGAACCAGTTGTTTTTGACAGTTTGCAATCGTGCTATAAGAGATCACGGTAGAGGGGCAGCTGTCTGGTTACAGCTATCCCCTGCATTCAACCGGCGTCAGTTGGAAAGACTCCGTAATGAATGCGTCCAATTAGCGACAGCATTTGAAAACTCAAGCGTACTAACAAAATGTCTCGACTGGGAAATGCAAAAACGAATTTATCAAATGTTCTTTTCGTGATGAATAGTTTATGTTTATTTCTAACTCAATATTTCTCTGACGATGTTTTTTCAAATACTCAATCCTCTTACTTAATATTCTTCAGAGCTCTTAGTGAAGGGCTCGTCCAGGGAAATACTAGCACTATGCCTGTTTCGGCCGCGAGGCAGCTTGCTGTGTTTTGGTTTGAAGAGTGTGGGTGCCGGTGAAATGTTCCTAACGAATTTGAGCTGCAAGGCAATGCTTTGTAGAATTTGTATATTTTTGCTTTTTGTAAAAACTACACTGCGATAAAAAAGTGGGGAAGCATAAATAATAGTTATTAAAAAATGGCTGACGGAAGTTTTCGAAGTAAATTTTGTTTTCAGATCGTATGCGGCCGAGCTAGCAGTAATCAAATAAATAGTAATGGGGGTTCAAGGTTAGGAAAATCATTTTTATTGTCCAAGTTACTGCCATTCGGACACGGTTTTAAGACCGTCTTGCGGGCGGGGTACAAGGATATAAGCGTTGAAATTCTGTCCGCTTATTTAAACACATTTTTACGTATACGAAGACTTATGCTGGGGTTTTTTTTTTGGGACGGACTGAAATGCTTGTATAATCACGATTTTTGACCGCGTTACCGGGCTACTGGTGAGCGCAGAAAGATAATAACCTGCCTGGGGATAACTGTTGTAAGGGTTCAACATTTTCTGATTTTTGAATGAATGAATGAATGAAAATACGTTATTGTACACCTTACAAACTAATAATGAGAGAAAACAATAATTAACAATAGCAGAGAATGTACAATGGGTGGTCTTATCGCTAAAAAGTGATCTCTTCTAGACAACCTTTAATTTCAATTTTTGGTTCAAATTGCTAAAATTCTGTTCATACAGTGCATTAAATTGTTTTTTTCTTTTTATGTTTGTTCTACAAATTAAGGCAAGCAAGCAAGCGCCCCCAAAAGACTAGTCCAGCAAGAACTGTGACGATCTTGGTTATGGCCCATAAAATACCTCATGCCTGCTTTAACGACGCCTTGCTTCCTCAAGAGTGCTGTATTGTTATAATGACACTTTGTAGACATTGCCGAAATTTGGGGAAAAATATTAACCTGATTCTTGAAATTATTTTATGTCTGTTTTGAAAGTTGGTTGATTGGATTCAGGCATCTATTTAAAAAAATGATGAACTAAATTTGGTATAATCGTTTTGTATTGTATATAGCGGGGCAACCCGGTACCCGTTGTACAGACAAGTTTTATCTTCCGATCCGAAAAAAAATCGACAGTTTTTGCCTGATTTTTCTATGGATATATGTATGATATGATATACGAGTATATTATATAATTATGATGATATATATATAGAATTGGCCATGTTTACTCAGTGTTTGGGTGTTATATTGTCTATGTACGCATTTACAAAAAAAGTTTTCGATCAGTTAAGTATCTTGTTTCCATAGCACAAGTTTTGCTTAGTTTGGGGTTTACATGGCGTTGCGTCAAACCAAATGTATGCCAGTATTTATTTATTTCTTGTGAATTCATTACGGAGCGCATTTCGTATACTTAACTGTATCGATATCTTCAAATCTTTGTGGGACCCGACGGCTGCCGGCTTTGAAATCACGGAGATTGAGTTTCAGTGATTTTAAGCCCATTATTGACTACTACTTTCCCACCGTGGCTTCGGTCGCGTGATAATTGTAACTAGTTAATAAACGGTAAATTATTATCTAACGCACGAACATGTATATCTGTACCAATTATAAGAAACTTTGTCCTGACTGACTGACTGATTGGGATAAAGACAACGCACAACCTAAACCACTGGTTGTAGAGACTTGAAATTTTCAGTGTATATGCGTCTTGGTGCGTAGAAGTGTACTAAGAAAAGAGTTCCCCCCCTAAAACGGGTACAGCAGGGGTTAAAGTTTGTATAAAAATAGCTTTACGCGGTCGAAGTCACGCGCGTTTCGCTAGTATTCTTATAAGAGCAACTTCTGATTAAGTTTAAAACAGGTCATACACCAATGGATATTTCTATATGAAAAATGCATGTGTGTGCAATCATAGTACTCTCAAACGGTGAAGGTAAACACTGCGTGGAAATCAGTATATAGCAATGATGAGCTCACAACTTTTCATGTATTGAAAACAACAACTATCCTTACTCTACCGACCGATGTGGCGCGGTGGGCGTATGTCTGCCTGCGACGCAGGAGGTTGCGGGTTCGATTCCCGCCTTGGGATACATATTTGTATGATCTGCAAATATTTGTTCCGGGTGTTCTGGGTATTTTCTTTGTACAATAAAAAATGTCTATGTATGTAATGTATTGTATTAAGTATATCAGTCATCTAGTATCCATAACACAAGCTCTGCTTAGCTTGGGGCTAGATGATGCTGTGTGGATTGTCCAGCATTATCATTATTATTATTATTATATCGTTATGTTAATCTATACCAATTATAAGCATTTTTGTCCTGATATAGTCTAATATATAGTATAGGGGAGGCCCTTGCCCAACAGTGGGACACAATGAACTAATAAAAATAAAGTATAGTAGGAACCTGTAATTTTCACGCATTTCTCATCTGAACGCACCAGATACGCAGCAGTACCTTTTGAGTACTGATCACCGACACAGCAGTCACCAATCTGCCCAAGTGTGGTGACTACGTCAACCCCTCCAAATAAGTAGCAGTAGTAGTAGAAGTAGAGCTCTTAGTGAAGGGCTCGTCCGGGAAAGTACTACCAAAATGCCAGTTTCTGCTGCCAAGTCAGCAGCATTCCAGTGTAAAGGGTGTGAATGCCGGTGAAATGACAGACACACGAGGCTTGACGCAAGGCAGGGTATCGTCGGGTACGTTCCTAACGTGACCTAGAATATAAAATTTGTTACGAGATGGTGACCACTTAACATCAGGTGGGTCATTTGCTTGTTACATCAGCTTGTTATTAAAAAAAACCGACCAAGTGCGAGTCGGACTCGCGCACGAAAGGTTCTTAAATTCTTTATTGTACACAAAAACATTTACAAAGCAGTGATTACAAAAGACATGTACAAAGGCGAGCTTAACCCTAAAAAGAGTTTTCTTCCAGCAAACAAGCCAGTTTCCGTTGTTCCGTTTCATTATCTATAATAAAAACGACAAAAAATCACGTTTGTTGTATGAGAGCCCCCTTAAATGTTTATTTTAAATGATTTTTAGTATTTTTTGTTATACCGGCAACAAAAATACATCATTCGTGAAAATTTCAACTTTCTAACTATCGGTTCATGAGATACAGTCTAGTGACGGACGCACAGACAGACAGTGCCTAGTGTGACTAAGTAATAGGGTCCCGTTTTACCCTTTGGGTACGGAACCCTAAAAGAAGTAACAGTTGCCTATGTCCAGCAGAGGATTTATGTAGGTTGAAGACAAAGGTTAGCGAAAACTTGGTGGTTCTCTTTAAGATACGACATTTTGAAAAAGTTATTACCTTCAGAAGTTGGTTGTACCTACCAAGAGTTACGAAGGTAGTCAAGAGCCCTTGTCAACGGAAATTAGTTGTGGTTACTGGGACCTACTTCAGTTAGCTCAGGGCCGGCTTGAGGATTAAATATTGACGACCGATGTGGCGCGGCGGGCGAATATCCGCCTGTGACGCAGGAGGTTGCGGGTACGATTTCCGCCTTGGGATAAATAATAATAATGCTGGACAATCCACACAGCATCATCTAGCCCATCAAGCTAAGCAGAGCTTGTGTTATGGGTACTAGATGACTGACATACTTAATACAATACATTACATGCATAGATATTTTTTATTATACATAGAAAATACCCAGAACACCCGGAATAAATATTTGCAGATCGTACAAGCATTTATCCCAAGGCGGGAATCGAACCTGCATCCTGCGCCACATCAGTCGTCAAATACACGACCTCAACATCAAGGAAAGCAGGGTTTAACTAACATCGTATGATATTGAACCAAGGCAGAAGAAGTTTCTGTATTTAATTTAATACTGAATACATCCCTGTAGTATAAATACAAAGATACCAAACAAGGGTCAAACAGCTCATCCGAGGGAGCACAACTATTTCAATAACCCTTAGTACAGTCAGCGACATTAGTTAGAAAGAAAAATAGATAGATAGATAAATAGATAACTCTTTATTGTTCACCACACAGAAACATAATACAAGAGATATACACAATTAGGCAAAACAATGGGCGGCCTTATCGCTAAAAGCGATCTCTTTTAGGCAACTTTTGAACGGAAAGAAAATTACGAACTAGAATTGAGGGCGGTGTAGTTACTATTGGAAAATAGGATACATTATTAAAACAGATTAACCTACTTAATAACTATTTGTAAGCTACTTATCACCTCACACAAGATTTAAAAAAAAAAAAAAAAAACTTCAAGACCTTATTCAAAGTGCGGTTGATATGCCCTTAAATGTTTGTTCTGTGTCTGGGAGTTATTCGGTTCCCAAAGTACAAGCTTTGCTTAGTTTGGCGCTAGATGGCATTGTGTGACTTGTCAACACTTATTACTATAGCAGGCGTATAATTTTAGTAGAAAGTGTTTATTTTCTTGACTATAAGCTTTTGTAGTCGACTGTACTTTACCTGTTACCAGAACAAGCTTGTAATTACAAAGCCGCAACTGACAGGTGATATAGTTTACTAATCTATTGTAGGTATCTACAACTATTTAACTATTTAGGGTAATGCTCAGTATATCAGACGACTTAAGTTCTAGTAGTAAAATAAATAAATAATGCTGGACAATCCACACAGCATCATCTAGCCCCAAGCTAAGCAGAGCTTGTGTTATGGGTATTAGATGACTGATATACTTAACACAATAATATATTACGTACATAGATATTTTTTTATTATACATAGAAAATACCCAGAACACCCGGAATAAATATCTGCAGATCGTACAAACATTTATCCCAAGGCGGGAATCGAACCCGCAACCTCTGCGTCGCAGGCGGACAATCGCTCGCCGCGCCACATCGGTCGTCAAATAATACTAACTTGCGATATTAACTTCGCCACCGAGGATTCAAATGACTCGACGAAAATAAGATTTGGAATGTTTCTAATACGGTGCGGATATTATAGTTTCGCAACGGTGAAAGAATGTTTAACCGTTTAATCAATATTAAAATCGGTCCAATTTTTTATTTTATTTTTTAGAGCCTATTCAATGCAAACAAACAATCCACAACACAACAAACAAACAAGATATACATAGTATAGTATTTAGGCTAAACTTACTTCTAAAACTGATTTTGATTTCGTTGATATTGTTCCTTTGTTTTTGTTTTTGTACATAATAAATACATTATTCTAAAATAAAAAACATTATTCTACAACATTTTTTTTTTATCTCATTGAGAATTTTATTGAGAATTTGAATCAAATCTATCCGCTTTATAATATAAGTATAGATTTATAGAAAAAGAAAGGAACAGATACGGTTCACTCACTATTCGTTCTAAAATAGTATACCTACAGATAATGTAGCTACAGTAAAGAAACTTTTACCCCAAATAAAAATCTAGAGTAAGCATAAAGTGTCCAAAGAATGGAGAACCCCGATAAATATTTCAAAAGATCCTTTTTCAGTAAATACTTGATGCGAATAGCCAGCATTCTGTTTGTACTAGAATACACAGAATTATCAACAGTATGAAAATGTTTACAAGTGGATACACCAGCTTTTTTTTGAACGACCGATGTGGCGCGGTGGGCGAATGTCCGCCTGCGACGCAGAGGTTGCGGGTTCGATTCCCGCCTTGGGATAAATGTTTGTACGATCTCTAAATATGTATTTCAGGTGCTATGGGTATTTTCTATACATAATAAAAAAATATCTATGTATGTAATGTATTGTATTAAGTATATCAGTCATCTAGTACCCTTAACACAAGCTCTGCTTAGCTTGGGGCTAGATGATGCTGTGTGGATTGTCCAGCATTATTATTATTATTACCCTTAAATCCGGCACATAGTAAGCTGCTTGTAGTAGATTGTATGATCTCCTAAAGTATTTTTATTCCCTAACGATATTTTCCTGTACCATTTAAAACAAGGCTTCAGGAAAACGGGTCAAGTGCCTTAATAATTGATTTATCCTGCTTATTACTCTCTGAATAGTTAATTTTCTTGCGGATTAGCGTTTTGATCCAGCAAGTCTACTCTTGAAAACGAAAAACGAAATTTCGTATTGCGCTTTTGAGTTAAACTGTTGTATTTGAGTAGAGTTGAGTTAAACTGTTAATAGTAGTAGAGCTCTTTATGAAGGGCTTGACTGGGGAAGTACCCTGCCTATTTCTGCCGCCAGCTTGCTGTGTTTCAGTTTAAAGGGTGCTGATGAAATTACATGAGACTTAACACCTGTAGATGTGTTCCGGTTTGAAGGGTGTGGGTGCCGGTGCAATACAGGCACATTTTTTTTTTATGTGACTTGTTAATGGAACAAACAGATGGCCCACCTAATGTTAAGTGGTTGCCATTATCTATAACAAAGCATTGCCTCGCAGGTCACGTTCATTATAAACGTGGTCTTACGATGCACTACTCTGTGTCCATTAACCTGAGGCATACAGGTGTTAAGCCTCGTGTGCCTTGTAATTACACCGGCACCCACACCTTTCAAACCGGAACACAGCAAGCTGATTGGCGGCAGAAATAGGCATGGTGGTAGTACTGCCTCGGACGAGCCCTCCATTCAGAGCTCTAATACTACTAAAAGCATAAAGCCTTACCTTGTATGCCTCAAGTTTTTGGACGCAGAGCAGTGCATCGCACGTTCCTAACGAGCGTAACTTACAAGGCAATACTTTGTTATAGGTGATGGTAACCACTTAACATCAGGCGGGCCATGTTCTTGTTCTATCAGCAAGCAAACAAAAACATTGCGGGGTCTCGGTAACCCACTGTACAGTTATCGCTGCCTGATATACTGCGCAGTCTAACACAAAACGACAGTACGAAAGACGACCGATGTGGCGCGGCGGGCGAATGTCCGCCTTTGATACAGGAGGTTGCGGGTTCGATTCCCGCCTTGGGATAAATATTTGTACGATCTGCAAATTTTTATTCCGAGTGTTCTTGTATTTTCTATGTATAATAAAAAATATCTAAGTATGTAATGTATTGTATTAAGTATATCAGTCATCAGTAAACGAGCTCTGGTTAGCTTGGGGCTAGATGATGCTGTGTGGATTGTCTAGCATTATTATTAAATTTCGTTTTTGTTTTCAAGAGTAGACCTGCAGAAAAGGATGGTTTATGCGAAGAATATTTTGGGCGGTCAGAGATTATGCAGAACTTACTCTAGCCAATGGCTTTGCTTGCACATCAGGGGTCCAATTCTGGTAGCGAAATAACGTCAAATTCAAAACTACTGTCAAAAGAGGTTGTCTGGATCGCTTGCTAGCGATAAGACCGCCCATTGTAGATATATTTATTTATTTTGTAAGTTTTTCTTTTTGGTTAGTTTGTAAGGAGTGCAATAAAGTATTTTCATTCATTCATTCATTCGTTCAATATTCAAATGACAGGCCCAATTTTGACAGATTTTTGTTTCTATTTCATCTCAGCTGAAACAAATTACGAGGTTGGTCTTCAAGGTCTTAGGTAAAGTGCTATTTTTTGCACGCACGAACAATTGCATACACCGCATTGTTGTATTTGATGGTTACTACTTAACATCAGGTGGGCTATTTGCATACTCTGACGGCATGCTATAGAAAAAATAGCTGAGTTAAATTATAAACATAATTTGTGTACTTTTGTGTTAAATTTTATCAATACCAATCGATGTAACAAACAGACTGATAAAAAATTATATGTTATTATGTAATTGTATAGTAATAAAATTAATAACTCTATTTATAATGTACAAAGGAAAAACTGATGCAAAATTAATAAAATTAATCTTAATCTCGACATGATATCTATAAATTTATATTTAACTGAACTTTTGGTGTAGTAACATTTTTGCTCATCCAGAAAAATTAAGTAGGTACTGTGAAATCAGCTGACCAATTTTGAGCCCTAATACTTCGTAAATAAAGATGACTGAAAAGGGTATATTTTACATCGAATAAGCAAATAAAACCACGAAAGCTGGCGGGCAAACATGTTGATAATTTTAATCTACCCACCTTAACAAAGGGGTTGTTTGTTGAGAGGAAGCTAAAAGGGTTACCAAGTTGAATTAAGGGCGGTTTTATTTTGGACATAGGGCTATTACTTGACACATAAAGGTGAGTACGTGAACAAGAATATTATGTGCATAGATAGATAACACCGTATAATAGTACGTACCGTACCGTACCTACCGTATGGTAGTGCATCGTAGGGCACGTTCCTAACGAGCGTGATCTACGATGCAATACTTTATTATAGACGATAATAACCACTTAACATCAGGTGGTCATGCTTGTTCCACCAGTGTTAGTATGACTAGTGGAATATAAAATAAAATTGATTCGAAATTCGAAAGAATTCAAAATTAGAACGAAAACAGATGAGCTTAAAGTTCTTATTTATTAAATAGTCGTTGAGCAACTATGGTCAACCTTATAAAAGCTTGCAATTAAAACTACCTACGACTTAATCATACTACCGACGCCCGATGTGGCGCGGCGGGCGAATGTCCGCCTGCAACGCAGAGGTTGCGGTTTCGATTCCCGCCTTGGAATCAATGTTTGTACGATCTGCAAATATTTATTCCGAGTGTTCTGGGTGTTTTCTATGCATAATAAAAAATACATATGCATGTAATGTATTGTATTAAGTATATCAGTCGTCTAGTACCCATAACACTAGCTCTGCTTAGCTTGGGGCTAGATGATGCTGTGTGGATTGTCCAGCATTATTATTATTATATTATAAATAAATCTCCCTAGCGGCCTCACACAGCGGAGCAGAAAGTACACTTAAATTCGAAAACAGTATTATCTGATGGTTTTTACTGTATTTAACCTTTTTGATGACAATACGCATGAAAAGAGGTCACATTGTTGATAAGAAAGTTGATAATAAGTGAGCGGACATTCGAATTACTTACTTCAAGAAGTGTTTGCGGCGGTAACGGTCATTTTGTGCTCTGTAAATTTGAATATAATGTAGTAAATATTTATATTATTAACAATTTGAAAAATCAACAAACATGTTCAGAATGGGTAAGAATTTATTTTTTACGTAAGCTTTGATTATGTGACTAAGAGCTTTATTAATAGTCGAGTTATGGGCTTTTCTTTGCACTACAACTAGGAATTTCAATAGTTCCAAGCATAATACGACCGATGATGTGGCGCGGCGGACGAATGTCTGCTTACGACTCAGGAGGTGGCGGGTTCGATTCCCACCTTGGGATACATTTTTGTACGATCGGCAAATATTTATTCCGGGTGTTCTGGGCATTTCTATGCATAATAAAACATCTATGCATTTAATAATAATAATAATAATAATATATTGTATTAAGTATAAAAATAAGCATAAATGTAAGATTTTTTGGAAATAAAGGCATATTATTTATTAAGTATATCAGTCATCTAGTACCCATAACACAAGCTCTGCTTAGCTTGGAGCTAGATAATGCTGTGTGGATTGTCCAGCATTTTTATTATTATTCATAATTCTGATGGTCTAGTGGGCTTGACTTCGCTTTTTAAGGTAGTGGGTTGAATTTGGTCGTGCACCCATGGATTGTTCAAATGGAAAAAAATTATGTGTACAATACCAGCTTGTCTAGTTAGATATCCTAGAGGAATCTCCAGTACTTGGTGCAAAGGAATCTGCGGGGATAGCTACCGTGCTTGGGAATTAAATTCGTGACGCTATTGGGGAATAAAGGTTCTCGAATGGCGACCACGAACCGGAAGACGAAGCGTAGGACGTCCTCCTACCCCATGGACTGACGACATTGTTAGGACCGCGGGAAGTCGATGGATGGAAAGGGCTCCGAATCGTTCTTCCTGGAAACGTGTGGGGGAGGCCTATGTCTAGCAGTAGACTTCTACAGGCTGATGATGATGATTGGAGATTAATTTCCTTTATTTTGAAAACATTGCTTAAAGTTAGCCCTGTTATTTATCTTTACCTTTACCTTTTATTTGTAAGAGATGCGATATCATAAGCATTGTTTACCAGATTGATAGATATTTATAATTGTTGTGCAATGGGCCTAAGTATTGTATGGAATAAAAATATATAGTTATTATTATTTCTTGAGTAATAAATAATAATAAATATTTACGAACATTCACATCCTCTAACCCCAAACTAGCAAAGTTTGTACTATGGGAACCAGATAGCTGATATAATACATAAATACTTTTTTTTGTAAACACATACTTAGAATACATACAGACAGAACAATCAATCTATGTTCATCACACAAATGTGAGTTCTCGGTGGATATCGAACCCACCACCTTTACCGTAGAAGGCAGGGCTACTACGAACTAAGCTGTGATGGCTGTCTTAGATAAAATAAAAAAAAAATATTTGTGGACATTTTTACACAACATCATCTAGCCTCAAACTAAGCATAGCTTGTATTATGGGAACCAGATGACTGATAGAATACTTATATACTTTTTTTTTGTAAATACATACTTAGAATACAATATAACATCCATATTACATTAATTTTCAGATCTGACTGCTGCCCTGGTTTGTGTGCTGTGTGTTGTACAAATACAGGGGTATTGTGAATACGCAACGGAACTGACTTACGACATCACTTGTACTGACAATGTTAACAATGATATAAAAGAGGGGCTATATTTAGATGAACCATCTTCAATAGCAATACAACTTACAAAAGTAACTGATGTAACAAATACTGTAACCGTATTGAAATCTCTCAACGTTAATAATGTTAATATTGTGAAGAGTATTACATATTCTGATAGTAACATAACTGCGTTACCAAGTGCACTGCTTACATTAGAAGCACTGCAACATCTAAATGTTTCCAACAACAACATTACATCAATCAACTTGAACATTCTACCGTACGCAAAAAATCTAACTTCATTAAATTTGTCCTACAACATAATTGAAGAATTTGAACCAGAAATCGTGACCTATATGTCTACAAAACGTTTAATTCTTATAGATTTAAGTCATAATAAGTTGGAGCGTGTGCCTATTAATTGTTTTTACAGTGTGCATGATTCACTGGAAAATTTGAATCTCTCATATAACCAAATATCAGACATTAATTTTTATGCATTTTCAAACTTATTGCATCTTAAGACACTTAGGTTATCTCATAACAAAATAGTAAGATTTGGATTTTTCCTTTACCCCTTAAAAAATCTACAAAACCTGGATTTCAATCATAATCTCATCAAAGAAATAAATGCAGAAAGTTTATATCAGTCAACATCTTTGGAAAAGTTAGATTTGAGTTTTAATGACATCGAACTGATAGAAGACCGCTCATTCGGCTCTCTTACAGATCTTACTGATTTGAACTTAAGCCATAACAATTTAACCTTAATCAAAGAAATTATGTTAAGAAATAATACTCATTTGGCATCTCTTGATTTTTCATTTAACAATATTAGTTACATAGAGCCAGGTACGTTTTCTTTGATGGAAAATTTAAACCACATTGGCGTAGAACATGCCTTTACAATGCCTATCCAGCAGCACGTTTTAACAGGAATCAATGTAAGAAAACTTAATTTTGTAGGTAGTACAATAAGAAAACTTGAAGATAGACCATTTATTTCTATCGGAAATCGTTTAGTATCTTTGAATCTCAGTTCATGTGGAATTCGTGAAATATCTGAAACAGCTTTATATGAACTGACAGAACTAGTTGAACTTGATCTATCAAATAACGAACTGCTTGAAATAGATTTTCAAACAGTTGACCTTAAATATCTTTCAAAGTTGAATCTTAGTAATAACTTGATACGAGAAATAAAGTCTCAAACATTTGAACACTTTTTAGATTTGACAGTATTAGATTTGTCAAATAACAAAATTCAAATAATACCAGCGCTGGCATTCAAAAATATGAAAAACCTTGAAATATTTAAAATATGTAACAATAATTTAAACTCATCTATTTTGTCTAATACATTCTATGGTTTGGAAAAAATTAAAGATCTAGAACTTACTAACACAAAGATCCAGAGGTTTGACAACTACGCTTTCTCGGGACTAAAGAGCCTGAAAACGTTTAACGCGTCATACGGCAAGCTTAACAACATAGATTACTATGCGTTAACTGAAACAGGAAATATAGAAATTTTAGACTTATCCTACAACCAGTTGCAAAATTTCAACGTAAAACTGTTGCCTAATACCAAATTGAAAGAATTGTATCTAAATAACAATAAAATTGGTAGTTTTTCAAAAAAAATATTTGATGGGCTTGTAGTTTTAAGCAAATTAAACTTATCTAACAATAATCTGTATATGATCGAATCCTTTGCATTTGCTTCTCTGAAATCACTGTCATTTTTAGATTTATCTCACAACCCTGACCTTAAGTTGGGCGGTAACGTCTTTGAAAATGCTAATGAACTGGACACAGTTTTAATGAGAAACGTAAGCAATCAAATAACTTTTGAATCAAGTAACATATCCATTAAATACCTTGATATATCTTCTAGCGGAATATCAAATGTGAGTACGCTGCACCTTCACAATATAAAAAAATTAACTAAGCTAGATCTTTCTCAGAATAACATCACTATTTTAGATCAATTCTCCTTTGGTGATATTACACTGGTATCTTCTTTCACTTGGCTAAATTTAAGTCACAATAACCTTGAGGTTATCAATGCTGGTACCTTCTTAAGCGCCAACTATATAATGTACCTCGACTTAAGCTATAACAAGTTAGACAGGATTCAGTTCGGGGCCCTAAGGGGTCTCAACCACCTCCATATACTAGACCTCTCCAACAATTCACTATTCAGTTTTAAAATTACACTACTGTACAATATTCCAACAGTTACTACGATATACTTGGATAATAATAAATTATATAGCCTTGGTTTGACGGCTAAGAAGTTTAATTTACAAGAGCTCAGTGTTGGTGGTAATGATCTTTCTTGTGATGATCTTGTATCTTTAAAAATAAATGACAATATAATAACGTCAAAAGTTTTAGATTATTATACAGAGAACGTAGATGGTATAGTTTGTACGAACTTTAGTGAACAATCGGCTACATTATATACTAGTGCTTAAATATATTTTGTCTTAAAAACCTTGTTACTAGCTCCTAAAAAATATGAAAAATATTATTGTACGTCATGTAAATAATGAGCTTTAAAATAGACATAAAAAAGACATTCAAACGCAACTTAGATTTGATGATTTCGGCGCCGAGTGCCTACTTTCGTACTTTGCCAATTTGATCACGTATCAAATGACAAATTTCTGACAGACTTTCATTACAAACTGTCACAAAATCGCGACTTGAGTCGTGATTAAATCTGAGATGCGTTTGAGTATTCGGGTGTTTTTCTAAAACTATGACAGACACTGAAACAATCAACTGTTACATCAATTGTTACATGACAAAATATATTTTGACGACCGATGTGGCGCGGCGAATGTCCGCCTGCGACGCAGGGGTTGCGGGTTCAATTCCCGCCTTGGGATAAATGTTTGTACGATCTGCAAATATTTATTCCGGGTGTTCTGGGTATTTTCTATGTATAATAAAAAAATATCTATCTAAGTAATATAGTATTGTATTAAGTATATCAGTCATCTAGTACCCATAACACAAGCTCTGCTTAGCTTGGGGCTAGATGATGCTGTGTAGATTGTCCAGCATTATTTATTTATTTATTGTTTTTTTATTACCAAGTCTTCGATTTTCATGCAAAATGATTCAAAAAAAGAAAGCATTTTATTATTCCTTATAATTGATTTCACTATTAATACTGTATTATAACATTTATACTAATAGTAAAACTGTGAAGGTTGAAAAGTCTGAACATAAAAGATATTTAAAATCTTGCTAAAATAGTACACAAAAAAGGACAAAAACACTAAATCAACTTAAAAAAAAAAATATTTGTACTTACACGCATCACGCAAAAACTACTGAATAATTAATGTTGATGCGATTTGCAGAATAAATTAGCTTATAGTCTAACTTAAAGCTTGTATAGATGTAGTAATGTGGTAAGTATGGGTTCCATTGAGCTGTCATCCCTAAAACGGCTATAACAAGGGAATAAAGTTTGTATGATAAACGTTAGCGAAGTCACGTGCAGTTCTGTTGGTATTTAAATAAATTCATATTTTAGATTTACAAGCTTTTAACGACACCGTAACGGACATTACACTTTCGACAATGTATGTTTTTTCTTTCTCTAGCTTTCTTTGTTCACTATTATTATAGAGTATAGGTTCGGTTTTACCTAGAATAATATTTTTCATCATTACTAAATTTTCACTTAATAATGATAAAAAGCAGTATGTTTCACTAGTTTTAAGAATTTTGTATCGGATTATTCTCTTGCGAAAATAGCAATTGTAAAGATCCCTCGCTAACATTCGGGAGACTCTTGTTAGAAGAGTCATCTTTGTCGAAGCAAAAGACATAGCTTATATCCTTTGTTTAATAACTTACTATTAATACCAAAAATGTTCAGCATAGATAGTTTATGTCAATAAATAAAAATCACTTATTAGTGATTTTTCTTCTTAATAGTTTCTAGGTAAGGCAGTTGTGTTGTGTTTTAGATACTTATATTGTTTTTAATTGTGTATCTGTATATCTATAGCTAACTATAAACTATTAATAGTTTTCTTTGTGTATTTTTTTCCTAGCAATGAAATAAAAATGTTGTATATATTTTATTCTGTTTTTGTTCATTCATTCAAGTTTATTTTTCTTATGATATTTAGACAGTAGAATACCCAATAAAGAAAAACGTTTTCTTGAAGTATCTGCCTTATAGAGGCGTATATTACTATAACATAAACAATTATACAAAATTGCTCCTCTTGGAGTCGAGACTCTAGGTGTGTATCTGGCACAGCGAATCAGCATTGCCATTTAGCGTGGCAACGCAGCCAGTGTTTTGGGAACGCTTCCGATTGGCACTGATCTAGATCAGTTGAGCTACCTTTAGATCGTTTGCAACGGTCTGTAGATAGCTCAACTGTTTCATATGTATTTTGTACATACCAATTATAAATACCTCTATTAGCTATATGATGAATTACATTAAGAATGATTACAGTGACGTTAATGCAGCTCTGTCGCAAGTTCTTAACTGGTTCACTGTTAATAATCTTTTACTTAACGCTAGTTAAACTAAGTGCATTAAATTTACTTTGCCTAATGTGGTCTTACGCCCAACAAATATTGTATTAAATGGGGAGCCACTTAGTCTTGTTGATTCCACTATTTTCTTAGGACTTAATATTGATGCAAAATTGCAGTGGGGTCCACACATCAAAACACTCGCTGGTAGACTGAGTTCGGCTGCATATGCAGTTCGCACAATAAGATGGCTCACTGATGAAGCTACAGCTAGACTAGTATATTTTAGTTACTTCCATTGTGTGATGTCGTATGGTATATTTCTTTGGGGGAAAGCTGCTGATTTACAAACAATATTTGTTTTGCAAAAACGAGCCATTTGTAACTATGTTCAAGCAAATAAAATTCTCATTTCTTCACACAAGGTCGCGTGCGTTTCTCTAGTCATTAACACTTGTAGTTTTGTGGGTTTGTGTTTTGTACTTACTTACATATTTGTGTTACTTGGTCCCGTCGATACTCGTCCAGGATCGACAAAGCTGGACTAGGAGGGAGGAGGCTTTTGTTCAATAATAGCCATCCCAAACACATTTTTTCCTGTTACTGATTGAACAAGCATAAACCTACCTGATGTTAAGTGGTTTCCAAAAACATTTTTTTTTTTTACATGCTATAGGTAAACGTTTGACCGCAATCTCACCTGATGTTAAGTGATGACGCAGTCGACGGTGTAGTTTACCTAGGATATAACTTTTCACTCTTCTCTTGAAGACATCCAAATTATACGTGATCGGAAAAACAGACGACGGCAACGAGTTCCATTCCTTTGCTGTACGCATAATAAAAGTTTTTGTAAGAACTATAACAATTGAAGGTGACGCTCGTTAGAAACATGCACGACGATGCGCTAGGTACTCTGCGTCTATCAACCTGAGGCATGCAGGCTAAGCCTCATATGCCTGTAATTTCACCGGCACCCACACCCTTTCAACTGGAACACAGCAAGATGCTTTGCGGTAGAAGTAAGGTAGTATACTACTACTACCATACTAGGTATGGTAGTATTACTCCCCCGGACGAGCTCATCACTAAAAGCTCTACTACTACTAAATAATTTATGCACTATGAACTTTTAGTAGTTTATAAATAAATAGCACGATAATTTTGTTGCACTAATGTTATTTAAGTAGGTACTTTTGGGAAATAAAAGGCTTTATTATTACTATACATTTATTATCATTATGTAAGGCCGACTTTTTATATATATATATATATTAATTTACATTAATTAATTTTTAATTTTTACTGTAATATACCAAGCAAAATGGAAAAGTAAATACTCCACAGTCAAAAACACAAAAGTAAATAGCCAGAAACTAAAAGGTGCTTAAGGCGTTTTTGTTTTTATCATAGATGAAATAACTACAGGACCTGGCTTTAGTTTGAACCTCAGCTTATAACAATTTGCATTACGTTACAGAGCACGTACAGAAGCGTGTTCTATGTGGCATTATCACTCTGATACGTAAAATAAGCTTCGAACACCGTAACTATCATTGCTTAGCTTTGTTTAGGGCTAGACAGAGCTGCGCGAGAATATTTTTAAAATGGAAAAACAGTAGGAACCAATTGGCCAGTTTCTTACCTGTTCTTATAGGCTTGGTCGCGCAAAACTGGCGCTTTAGCCTTCAGCGTTTCATGATGATTCCGGCGGATGTTACTGAATAATGCCTGTTATTGCATTTAACTTTTGTTTTACTTTGTATTTATTACATTGCACAGATTTGCTTACACCCTTCAAACTTTGCGAGCATCACTACTTACAAACAGGGAGAAGTACGGTAATTTACAACGTAGAGTCCATAGCACCCGGTAACTCTCTGGTGCTGATAGACCTGCGTTTTCTTACAAATAAACCGGATTTATAAAACTGATACAAAACCAGACAAACAAGTATTAGTAGTATAAGAGCCACACAAGTCTCAGTAAAAATAGGTTTAGATTCCGGTGAACTTGAGCTAAGCTTTTCATGAAAAGGTTCGGGAATCACAGTTACAGGATCCTTGCTGACGGCTGATAGTTTAACATCTACCTCATTCAAAATGTTAGTTTTCTCGTAAGCTATAGTAGCTTCTAGCTGTTGCTTTAACTTATTTATATATGAAACTATATTCTCGTACGTTGCGTTATCTTTAGTTATTGGTACAGGAGTAGTCGGTCGTTTTATAGAGTTTATCGTCAGCACTTTCAATATTTTCTCAAGTAATATATTTGTGTCATTTTTATCCGCGATCAGAGACGTCAATTTAGTCAAATTTGAAAGTTGAATTTGGTTATTATAGCTTGTTTTTGATATTTGGCTAGATATATTGGCTAAATATTCTTCATCTTTACTTTTCACTGTTTCATGATCGCTGGTGAATTTGTTTAAAAGAATGTCTCTAATGTTTATTAATATTGACGAAAGATTTTTGTTGTTCTCTGTAAAAGGTGTTTTACTTGGATTACGATTGATAAAATATTTATTTTTATTACATGTTACACCATGTACATTTTCTTTGCTATAATCTAATTGTATTGCTGTTATTTCAAATTGTAGTTCACTTTGCTGTAAATTCACTAAAAAATCGCAAGGTAAAGGATTGTCACCGATACTTAGCTTTGCAAGGCTTGCCACAAACTCGTCAGCTTTGATAGTTTCAATTCTATTATGGTCCGCTATTAAAACGATTAATCTTTGGAGTTCGAATAACCTTTCGTTTTGTAAATTATCAATATTGTTAAAAGATATGTCTAATGTGTTCAAGTAAACAAGACCGCGAAATACTCCATAACTCAGGGATGCTAAGTGATTATGGGAAACGTTAAGTGTGTGTATTACAGTGTTATCTTTAAATGCCCCAGGTTGGATGTAAGTAATTTCATTGAAGCTTAAATCAAGAGTTGTCAAGGTACTCAGGTTAATAAAACACTCGATATCTACCTTAGTTATTTTGTTATAACTTAAATCTAAGATATTTAAATGTTTAAGTCCATTTAACTTTAAACTTTTAATGTCTAAAATACTGGCATTTGAAATTGTAATATGTGTTAGAGGAACATTTTTTATTTCGTCAAAAGACATACCAGTTTTAGAACCTGATAAATGAAGCGCAGTTAATTTTGTATTATTAATCAGATGTACATCGAACATAAATTTTGGGTTATAGGACATGTCCAACACGCGTAAGTCTATTTGCTCAGAAAACGCGGAAGAGTCTACGTGTTCTATTTCATTGTACGACAAATCAATTTTCGTCAGTAACATGATTTGGGCAAACGTTTTCGAGTCTAAGACCTTGATGTGGTTATTATTTAAGTATAATGTGTCAAGGTTAGAAATATGAGTATTATTAAGATTAAACTCTTTAATATTGTTATAAGACAGATCCAAAATTTCCATAGCCCCTGTGCAAATGAGTGAGTTGAACTGAATAGTTTCTATCGTACTGTGAGAAATGTTTAGGGTTTTTAACACAATCATGCCGTTAAATGATCCGTTTTGTATGGTAGTCAATAATGAACATGATATGTCTAGGCTGGGGAGGGAATTTAAGCCTTCAAACGCATTTTCTTCTAGAGATCCATTCAGTGGGTTGTTTGATATCTCAAAACTTATTAAATTTTTCAGCGATTTGAAAGAATCTGATTCTAGCCGAGATATTTTGTTATCAGACAAATCTAAAACTTGTAAAGAATCTAAGCCTTGAAAGTGTTCATGCTTAACGACAGTTAAATAGTTGTTTCGGATCGAAAGTGACTCTAAAGATTCCAATCTTTCTTTTTCGAATTCAATGGTTTTTATTTTGTTGTTAGACAAATCTAATTGCTTCAAGTTGATGAGCGAGTTAAAACATTTTGAAGATAGTGTTTCGATGTTGTTATTTTGGAGTAATAGTATAACGAGTCCTCCGAGGCCATAAAATGCGTTATCTCCAATCGAATCCAGATGTTGGCTGCTCAAATCTAACTCAGTTACGAACAGTAACCCCTCAAATGTACCCCTTTCAACTGAACCTTGCAAGTTATTCTCGACAATTGAAAAAGATTCTATACTTTTACCTTTAAAAAGTGATTTGGGAAGAGTTTTGAATTTATTATTTGAAAGTTGTATGTTTTTAATGACATCATTATTTTTGAATATATCTTTATCCATTATATCCAATTCATTATCACTAATATCTAAACTGTTTAAAACGTGCAAATTCAAAAATGATTCTTTATCGATACTAGCAATTAAGTTTGATTTCAAATTTAAAGTCGTGAGCTGAGTCAGAGCATTAAAATCGTTAGTTTTTATGCTTCTTAGTTGGTTGTTACTTAAGTCTAGAGTTTTGAGTTCACTGAATCTGAACAAAGATGCATTGATTTCTACCAACCTGTTATGAGACATGTTTAAATTTATCAACTTTTTTACTCCTTCGAACGTTAATTGGTTCAAGGATTTGATAAAATTATGCGAGAAATCTAAATCTTTTAGGTTGCTAAACGAATCAAAAACCGCCTCGGGAACTTGAAGAAAATTATTATAGGACATATTTAAAATTTCAAGGTTTTCAATTGATACTTCATTTTCTTCAGCCTTTTGTATGTCTTCCATATTGTTGTGAGACAAATTTATTTCTTTTAGGGCAGGTAATGTATGTGTGCTAGATAAAATTGCAGTGCTAATGGAATTGTAAGACAAATCTAACTTAGCAAGGTTATTCATATCTCCTAAAGCTGGAAACGCACTGTAGTAGTTATTACTTAAATCTAATGAAACTATCAATGCTAAAGTATACTCATTAACCATATTTCCAGAAGGTACAAGCGACATTCGGTTACCGTAATCTTTGAATACTAAGTTAATTGTATCCATGACATATCCATTGACATTAAGGCGACGCGGTCGTGTGATCAGCACCTGTTTATTATGTTAAAACAACATATTCATGTATTTTTTTAAATTGAATATTACATTTAAAAGGACCATCTATATTTCGGAGCGACCAGAAACACTCTTGATTCCATTGAGTTCGATAAAAGTTTACACAAAGTTTTACTAAAATCTCTGGCCTACCGACTACACCGAGGGTGATTTATTCGATTGTTAATCGAGATATTCCAACGATTTTTCTGTTCATGTGTTCCTTAAAAGATACGTAATCGTGTGCCGGAGTAATTTTTTTGTTAGCTAGCTTACTTTTTTATAAAAATAGTAGATAGCCTAAAATATAAATACGCGAGACGTACCTATACAAGCTCAGTAGCGCTTTGGCGCTTCAGGAGGCAGGGTCCACGTCAAAAGTCGTTCCGAGCAACTATACATTATTCTGTGGCTCGTTTGACAGTGATAATCACATAGTTACTATAGGTGTCATTTATTTGTCACAGTCAATACAAATACAACAAGACACAGTGTAACGAAATTACGGTTGGGTCATAAAATATCAACATCATCGTGTGGAAGAAGTCCATTAGTCTTAGGCGTTCTTTATCATAAGATACAAGCGATCGTCGGTTCCAAGGTTTGATCACATCAATCCTTGAATAATGTACTAGCGAAACACGTGTGACTCCGTCCGCGTGACGTTATTTTCATATGAACTTCAATCCCTGCTGTACCCCGTGTAGGAGTTAAATTTCAGGAATTTATTTCTTAGTCTCTTAGTTCCTTGGTCTTTTCACCCAATAAGACAAATATACCCAAAAATTTCAATTCTCTTCGACCAGTGTTTTAGGCTGCACGTTGTCTTATGTTCGTCAGTTAGTCAGGATGAAGATTATTACTAAGTAGTGGTTCTATGAGTAGTAGTAGAGCTCTTTGTGAAGGGCTCGTCCGGGGCAGTACTACTACCTATTTCTGTTGCCAAGCAGCTTGCTGTGTTCCATTTTGAAGGGTGTGGGTGCCGGTGTAGTTACAGGCACATGAGGCTTAACACCTGTATGCCTCAGGTTGAGGGACGCTGAGTAGTGCATCGTAGGTGACGTTCCTAACGAGCGTGGCCTACGAGGCAATGCTTTGTTATAGGTGATGGTAACCATTTAACATCAGGTGGGCCATCTGCTTGCTCCATCAAAAAAGCAGTAGGTATAAATCGAAAAATGCGACCTGTAGGCGAAAACAGACCGACTGACACACGGACAAATGCATTTTTTTACTAATCTCGAAACTAAGACGCTTCGCTCGCTTGATCAATAATTGGTATATATTTATACTGGCTGTATAAGGTTACCAAGTAACTATGCCCCTTGTTGTCAAAATGTCAAATTCATATAATTTTTGAATCTATCTGAACTCATTACTGTTCATCGAAGCTAAAATTGACATAAAACTTGCACCAGTATAGATAAGGTTGAGATTTCTTTAACACCCCCATTTACTAGTGTTTTCGCTTAGATAACAATCGAATACAGTCGCGAGTTGTATTCTAAGTATGTGTTTACAATAAAAAGTACATAAGTTTTCTGTCAGCTAGTTTAGTACGGTGATAAGCACTCCAAAGGCGATAGGGCACTTTATTCCATCTACTTTTCTTAGTTGTTCCGTAAACATAATAATCTTATACCTTCCTTTGCAATCTGACACTGCCGATAATTTTTTTAGATCTGTTTTCTATCCAATCTAACCAAAAAAACAAAATTTTTAATGAACACCTATTTTGAGTTAGTGTTGAGATTTGTCTTGGAATACGAGCGTTGGTTTCAATTTGACATTTTAGATTGACAGAACATTGTCCAAAAAGTTCAGTTTGTGTAAGTGTGTACAATACTCTGTGGTACAATATTTCATAATACTTATGTAAAGATAAAATTTAATTTATCCATATTTTCAATATAAATCTATATATATAAAAATTAATTGATGTTTGTTAGTCTTACAAAAACTCGAGAACGACTGAACCGATTTGCCTAGTTTTTGATTTAAAGTATATGTAGAAGTCTAAAAAAGATTTAAAAGGTGAGAATAGTATTTTATATATTATTTTAAAATTTTACTATTACCATCATCACCCTGAAGACATAATCCACTGCAGAAAGACCAATGGAGGTTTTGAATTTTTTTTTTTGCGGTAATTGAAAGGTCATATATGTTTTATTTTTTTTACAATAATTCATAAGTTATTTCAAAATAAAAATATTTTTTGAATCCAGTACCGAAAACACGCCGGCAGCTCCCGAACAAACCCGAGCGGTTTTCACTCATTGCAATAGCCGCGCACGCTGTACTGTTATTAGATAGCTATAACATAATGACGTCACTATGTAACAACAACTATGGTGATCAATCATGGCGCGTTTATAGTCACGTGATTTTTTTCTAAATTTTATCAATTTTTAATTGTCTATTATTAGTTTTTTTTTTTAAGTTTTTTGCATTAAATATCAATATTATTAATAATAATGTATTAAAATACATAAAAAAAAAACATTTTTTTTTTCAAAACCCCAATTGTGAAACTTTTTATCCTCCGACTTCCCGTGATCCTAGCAAAGTATCGGATGGAAGAGCGTCCTACGCTTCGTCTTCCTGTTCATGGCCGACAATCGAGAGCTTTTATTCATCTGTAGTTTGCGGTTCTACGAGCTATGTCTGTCTGTTGCCACTTCAACTTGCTGATTGTGAGAGCTATGTCGGTGATCGTGGTTATTTTTCAGATTTGTTTATTTCTTATTCAAACCTATTGTAAGTTAAATTGTTGCTTTAGTTGTGGACACTCTCCGATTAAGCACATGAAACCCAAGTATAAATAACTAATAAAACTATACTCTTCCATATTTAATAATTAGGTTCCAGTCAGCATACGTATATGTATATACATATATGTAATTACAGGCACATGAGGCTAAACACCCGTATGCCTCAGGTTGATGGACGCAGAGCAGTGTATTGTAGGGCACGTTCCTTACTAACGTGACCTACAAGACAATGCTTTGTTATAGGCTATGATAACCACTTAACATCAGGTGGGCCATATGCTTGATACATCAGCAAATTGTATACATAAAAAAAAAAACAAACGAAAACTAAAATATGTGTCAGATATTTTTCAATAACATACACAGGAGTGCATTATTGAAAACCTTACGTATTTTTGACATCTCTAAAACTATGATTCTGATTCCCGTTCTGGAAGATGTTCTATAATCTGTGACATTTATTCTATCATACTACTTTCTTATATTTCATTTTCCAAGTGAAAATTTCAGTCATGTATTTCACATTCATCACTATGTATTTAATGTACCTATTAAATACATAGTGACATAAGTCAAACTTCAAGTCGATATACCACAGAAGATGTATTATTACCTGCTTTTATATTGTGAATTCTAACAACAATGTAAGAAAACATATTTTAGTAAACAAAATTATTGTTTATCGACTTTTACGAATGACGTGTGCATTCGCATCGAAAGTCAGAACCGCCGAAGTGATTTTGGTAGTGTTTGTCCACCGTCACGGAGAGAGAGAGAAAAAAGTTCATTTCACCTAATAATAATCCTACAAATCTTTATCAATGCCAACATTATAAAATATTATAAGAAAGCTGTACAGTCATATTCCGAAGCACAAAAACTCCTAATTTGGTTCAAATTCTTCAATTTGAGTTCAATTCGAATACCGACTTTTAGACACGTTTGAAAAGTTGATTCTGAATGGTTTGTCACTGACGTAATTTTTTAAATATGCTTCAGTCTAGAAGTAATTATCCAACATGAACTTCTTACAGTAAAATAAACGTTACCTTGTAATAAACTGAAATCAAACTCTCACTCACTCACCCATTACTCATGGTTCGGATCCGAATCGGATCACCCGATCCACGTGATCCTTAAAGACACGACAAAATATTGGACCGGAACTGGACAAAATAATATAGCGTACCAGAATATGAACCGGATGTGACGTAGCATAGCGCACAATTCAAGCACAGAATAAGTAATACTTAGTATCAAATACGTGAATTTCCAACTTACGTCAGGCAATGCCATCTTTGTTTTGAATTTGTTAAACTTTCGAACCTGTTTTTGACACAATTCTCTGAATGGGTAGGACCTTAACACTTGTAACGCACTCAAATTCATGCAACTGATAACCGCTGTCACGCCTGTAATAATCCCAGTTATTACCTAATCCTTCCATTCTGTTTTGACAATACATATTATATTCACATCCACTTGGGTCATAAGTTTGGTTGCAATTGGCGCTGATCGTTGATACCACACCTGAAAAAAGCATTTAGTCACTTTATAATACTATTTTTGTATTCAACTTACTGATAGCATAAGCATATGGGTGGTAACATCGATCACAACAAAGCTTTGTTTGCAGGTTCAGTTGTATTGCCACTGTCTTACATATATCAACTTGAGGCATACAGTTGTTAAGCACCTGTATGTCTTAGGTTGCGTTACGAACGTAACCTGACGAGGCATTGCTTTGTTGTAGGTCACCACTTAACATCAGATGGGCTATCTGCATGTTTTATCAATAAGTCGTATAAAAGAAAAAAATATCTATTTATATTCTATGCCCTACTCTATTTACTATCTATTCTTAACATTTACTTACACCAAAATATAATCAACCTCAAGTATAAATGACTATTGGCAGCCATTTTGTAGAATTATTTTATTATTTGTATCAGGTTCATCCAAAACATATCACCTCCTTGCTAGGTTTTTAAATCTGTAACTAAGAATATTTTTTTTTACTCTCTAAAAGCTTATAAAATAGTATACTTAGGACAAATCTAAGTAAGTCTATAAACGACTAATGTGGCGCGGTGGGCGAATGTCCGCCTGCGACGCAGGAGGTTGCGGGTTCGATTCCCGCCTTGGGATAAATGATTGTACGATCTGAAAATATTTAATCCAGATGTTCTGGGTATTTTCTATGTATAATAAAAGATATGTATGTGTGTAATGTATTGTATGAAGTATACCTATCAGTCATCTAGTACCCATAACACAAGCTCTGCTTAGCTTGGGGCTAGATGATGCTGTCTGGATTGTCCAGCATTATTATTATATCATTATAGTTTGATCTATAAGTGCATGTGGCCTAATAATATTAGCAATATAGACTGCGTGGGCGTTAGTGACAAAAACTCAGTGAATACCTACTATTTACTATATACCTAATGTGATTTGATATATAATAAGATATAAAGATTTAGGAAACTATAGGATCGCGGTTCAATTATTTCCAAGGACAATTTTATGTTCTAAGGGGGTAGTCAGAGGTACGTCCAAATATTAAATTTGATACTTACCCACATTCTGTATTAGTTGGTATTCCATAAGTGATAGGTTATAAGCCCATCCCCGCTGCTAGATAACTGGTTTCCTGACGATGTTTTCCTTCACCGTTTGAAAGCACTGGCATAGATAATAATTGAAATATTCGTTATCTACCTTCCATAAACTTATTTTGGGGCTAATTGGTGGTATGTGAAATGCACGCCAATATTTATTCGTATAAAAGCCAACTCACCTACTTTTCTACATCACAGCACTTTAAATTGAAATTAAAGAAACTATATAGTACAAAAGTATCGCGTTACAAGTTTGCAACTGACATTCACAAACTAAAACTAACAACGCAGTACAGAATTAGGGATCAGTCGAGAGGAACTACTAGTATTAATCGTTGTTCTGTTTCGGTGTGTCTCGCTTTATTCTTTCTTCTTCTACTTTGACGACCGATGTGACGCGGCGGACGAATGTCCGCCTGCGACGCAGGAGGTTGCGGGTTCGATTCCCGCCTCGGGATAAATATTTGTACGATCTGCAAATATTTATTTCGGGTGTTCTGGGTGTTTTCTATTTATAATAAAAAAATGTCTATATATGTAATGTATTGTATTAAGTATATCAGTCATCTAGTACCCATAACACAAGCTCTGCTTAGCATGGGGCTAGATGATGCTGTGTGGATTATTATAAAAAAAATAAAACAAATCTTAGATTGGTAGAGCATCGTAGGGCATGTTCATTGATAATAATGCTGGACAATCCATACAGCATCATCTAGCCCCAAGCTAAGCAGAACTTATGTTGACTGGTATACTTAATTACATTACGCATATAGATATTATTATACATAGAAAACACCCAAAACACCCGGAATAAATATTTGCAGATCGTACAAACATTTATCCCAAGGCGGGAATCGAACTCGCAACCTCCTGCGTCGGAGGCGGACATTCGCCCGCCGCGCCACATCGGTCGTCACTTGTGCTAACATCTCAATAATAAGTGTTGCAATGTACTCTGCTTAATTCTAGGCGTGCAATATTTAAATTTACATAACAGTCATATGAATCTCTAAATATATATAACAGAAAGGTGACTGACTGACTGACTGACATAGTGATCTATCAACGCACAGCCCAAACCACTGGACGAATCGGGCTGAAATTTGGCATGCAGGTAAATGTTATGACGTACCTAAGCATATATACGCTAAGAAAGGATTTTTATTAATTCTATCCCCAAGGGGATAAAATAGGGGATGAAATTTTGTTGAAACTTTGCCAATTTTAACCGATCGGGCTGAGACTTTGCATGCAATAATAATAATTAAAAGTAAAATTAGCAATGCCTACAATAATACGAAACTTCATTTATCGTTTTCAATAGTATAATGGATACTCCGAAATACGATATTCGAAGTTACGTATTGACGTTTTTGACATTTTGAGTTAGTTACACATTAAATTACAGGCACATGAGGCTTAACACCTGTATGCCACGGGTAGGTGCATCGTAGAGCATGTTCCTAACGAGCGCGACCTACGAGGCAATACTTTGTTATAGGCGATAATAACCACTTAACATCAAGTGCGCCATCAGCTTGTTCCATCAGCAAGTTGTATAAAAAAAAAATAGTTTATGCCATATGGAACGGAACTCAAACGTACTCCACAAAAAAATAGTTTATGACATGCGGAACCCAAACGTACTCCGCATGTTCACTCTTGACCACGCTATCATTTCGCTGACAGGATGTTTTATCGCATGTATTATTTGACACATACCTATAAATATTAAAATAAGGTCCCTAGCACACGGATACCTTTAAATCCAAGTTAGGAAAGAAGAGTTAGGGAAAAAACAGGAACAGTGTCACGGCTTTAATTCTCAGGCATGGTAGATATCTCCTCTGTCCTCTAACTGTTGAAAATCTGTCATAATTGTCACTTTAACAGGAGTTTCTTAGCAACAGAAAAGAAATTTTCGTTATTTTAAAGGAAAAAAACAGAAACAGTGTCACGGCTTTAATTCCCAGGCATGGTAAATATATCCTCAGCCCATGATTGTGTATTTTCTGTTGCTAAAAATTTCTGTTGCTCGTGTCAAATATGACAGATTTGCACGTTTACCAAGATACACATGTTTAGTGTAGACGTAATAGGCGAAATAATTTTCCTTGTGCAATATGTTAAACGTAATTAGCTGCCTATTTAAGGGTATACTATAGACGACCGATGTGGTGCGGCGGGTGAATGTCCGCTTGCGACGCAACCTCCTGCGGTTGCGGGTTTGATTCCCGCCTCGGGATAAATGTTTGTACGATCTGAAAATATTTATCCCGGGTGTTCTGGGTATTTTCTATGTATAATATAAATATCTATGTATGTAATATATTGTATTAAGTAGGTATATCAGTCATCTAGTACCCATAACACAAGCTCTGCTTAGCTTGGGGCTAGATTATGCTGTGTGGATTGTCCAACATAATAATAATAATTATTATTATTTAGTGATCGTTGTGCAAGTGAGCCTTATTATATATTTACTAGCGGTCCGTCCCGGCTTCGTACGGGTTTTAGTAAGGATCCCTAATTTTTTTGAAAGTATAATATAACTTAGGTTACCCGGGGATAGTGTAACTTTCCAACGGTTAAAGAATTTTTCGAATCGGTCCAGTAGTTTCAGAGCCTTCAATACAAACAAACAAATATATATTTTTTAAATATTAGTATAGATAACAAAAATAAGTATATGAATAGTCTAAATCCCATAGTACAGCTTTTGATTAGTTTGGAGCGGGATATGTGAGTTGTTTGCCAGTATTTATAAAAACAATGAGTTATTGTTTGCAAGACGTTTGCAATTTATAATTTTATACTACAAAGAACACTGTAGAACTGCTGATAAAACCCACACACGTTTTAAGTATAAAATTAAATACAACTCACTACAAATAAGTCGTTCTTTAGTGCAGGCCAACGACTGCTTCTTTATAAGTCGCAAGTCCGGCCTCACATGGAGTACTGCTGTCCGTAGGATTTTAGCAGCGGCGATGGGCTTGCTACCTGTCATGTATAGAGTACCAACAGCTGCAAAATGTTATGTACCAAATGTTGCATTTGGACGAACCTCTGACTACTCCCTTAGACATCCTCAAATAATCTCGAACGACTTTACAGTAGTAAATTATAGTAGTAAAAGTACTAAAAGATCTGAAGGGATATCTACCAAGCCTGGGGATTACAGTTGTGAAGCTATTTAATTATTTTTTTCACAAAATATGCACTACATAATCATGTACTACATAGTTTTAGTACCAAACGATAGTGTTGTTTTTGAACACCTTTGACCTTAGCGTACAGGGGCTCCAAATGAAAATGATAATTTAAAGTGATAATGTAATTCTTTATTAAAGTTCCAAAAATGTAACAAACTAGTGCTATAATAGATGTACTTACAATTATTATATTTTTCAGAAACCCTACAAATATAAGAACCTATCTTAATTAAACACTGGAGAATAATCAGGGACTATACGAATTTGTTTGACTTTATCAGAATCATCTTGCAGTGTTCGCCAAATAAATTTCTTCAAATAATATGTCTGCTCCCTTACCGCCTCTAGGATCTTCTGGCTGGTCAATAAAAGTCGCTCATCGGTCAACTCAGACCCAGGAGCTTGAAGCCTGAGGCTTGCAGACACACTCTCTCCCGGGACGCAAGGAATACCATCCAATGAATGGCCAGAAATAGTTCCTTCCAACACAGTTGGACGCATTTTCGAGTACCCGTAGTTGAAGTTTTTCAAAGCCATACCCAACCATTCACAGGTGAAATTATTTCCTTCTAATTGCACTTTCAGATTCATTTTGTGGCCGTACCAGGCTTCATCTTTCAAAATGTACATCCCATTGTGCCTCAAAGACAGTATTTCCAGAGACTTTAGATCCATGAACAGCTTGGAATCCACCATCTTTAAATCATTGAAAGAAAAATCTAAATTTGAAAGAGCAGTTAAACCTCGGAAAGCGCCGTACTCTAAAGACTTGAGCTGGTTGTGGTTGAGATGCAAGGTTTTCAGGTGGCCAAGGCGAAGGAATGTTGAAGGTCCGATTTTTTGTATACGGTTGCAGCTCAGGTCTAAATCGTTCAAAACGACTGGCATTCGCAAAGACTTTTCATCAAGCTCCGAAATCTTGTTACGGCTCATGTCAACCAGCTTGAGATCATTGTGATAACACAGATCTACCAATGAGGGGTCCGTTATGTTATTGGAGTGTAGAGTGAGTACGCGCAGTCGACGGCCCTCCCCGACAGGAATTCGTAGCTGTGACAGGCCGTTGTTGGACAAGTCCAAGATGCCGCCTTCAGGGTGGAACATGTCAATGTAAAGGTTATCAAGCCTCTCGATGGCGTTGTAGGTCATGTTCACGTGCTTCAAGTTAAAGTTATTGTTAAAGGTCTTCACCGGAATAAAGTCTAGTTTGTTATAAGACAAATCCAAATTTTGCAAGTTATTCATGTGAGAAAAGCTTGTAAAGTAAAGGGTAGAAATAGAGTTGCCACTTAGGTTGAGGTACCTAACATACTCTAAATCATTAGCGTTGACGACAAATTCAATTATTTTGTTCTTAGAGAGATCCAAAGAGGTCAGTTTGACAAGTGACTGAAAAGCGTTGTACTCAATTTTACTGATGTTGTTTTTGGAGAGATCCAGTTCCGTGAGAACGTCAACCCTGCCTCTGAACACTTGTCGCACATACCTGGTCGTTACAGCTCGTGGCGTCGCATTTGGTACTGAAGTGATGAGGTTATCAGATAGAATTATCTTGCAGATAGAGTGCCCGCCGAGGTGTATCCAGTGTCTGGAGAACATGGTTGGTTTTATTTTTTCCAACTGGTTCCATGATACGTCAAAGGTTTCTAGATGACTGATAATTTTCAATGAGTCAGTGTCTATGTTTTTGATCTGATTACCGCGCAAGTACAAGTGCTTCAGGTTATGCAGATTGTTGACGGCGCCGTTAAGGTTCTCTATGAAGTTGTTGTTCAATCTCAGTATCTCTAAGTTCGTCATATTGGAGAACGGTTCAGCGGTAAGATCTGTTAGCTGGTTGTTAGTAAGATCCAACTCCGTTAGGAAGGTGAGCTCTTCAAAAGCATCTCCAGGGATATCCTTGATTTTATTGAACGCTAGTGTCAATGTTCTGAGTCTATTGGGCTGATACTCAAAATGGAACAGTTTATCAATTTTGGTGAGTTTATTGTGTGACAAATCAAGAGTTTCCAGTTTAACGAGGTTGAGGAAGGGCGCGGAGGAAACATCAATACTTTCTATTTCATTATTGCCGAGATAGAGATTTTCAAGGCGCAAAGTGTATTTGAGGAGCGAAAGATTGGTCTGGGGCTGGTTACCGGTGATTCTGAGAGTGGTGATGAATGAAAGGAAGTCCTGGTCAATGTATTCGTCTCGCTCTAACGGGTTTGTGAGTATGAGGTCTACAGTTATTTGTTCGTTGGTAGCCTCTTGGCACTCCTGAGGAAGCTGGGCCCCCGTGATGTTGTTATGGCACTGGTAGCGGAAGGAGCAGTTGGTGTACTTTTGCGACTTCTCGTGGACACATTTTCCTGATGCCAGAGCAAAACCCAGCATCAAAACGATCAAATGTGCTGAAAACAAAAATATTTAATTTACTAACCAAGTAATTGCGACTCTTGCATGTTTGTAACTTTGCACACTTATCAAGTACTGATAACAATGCAATAAGTTGTATGGTTTGTCCCATTATCTATTTGACAATGTGGCGCGGCCGGCGAATGTCTACCTGCGACGCAAGAGTTGCGGGTTCGAGTCCCGCCTTGAGATAAATTGTACGATCTGCAAATGTTTATTCTGAGTATTTTTTATTTAAAATAAAAAATAGCTATTTTTGTTATGTATTGTATTAAGTATATCAGTCATCCAATACCCATAACACAAGCTCTGCTTAGCTTGGAGCTAGATGATGCTGTGTAGATTGTCCAGCATTATTATTGTTTTCCTTACTAGAATCTTTAGGATTATTTGTTTGGTTTTCTATAAAAGTGTTTTTTAGATTTTTAAACTATTATTATTCATCTAAAAAGAGTATTCAAAATGCAACTTACCCCAGTCCATGTTGACTGGCTGTATTGTAGATAAAAACGGTACACGCCCAAATAACCTGAAAAAAAATGGTAGCACACATTATTTACCACACTTAGATGCGGAGATTATCTCCTCGAAGATGTAATTATCAGAGTATTTCAGCTTGGTTTCTACCGTTTTTTTGTATAATCCTTACCATTTCTTTGACAGCCGTAACAGCTCAGTTCGTAGTAACCCTGCCTTCTGCGCTGTAGGTGGTGGGTTCGATTCCCACCGAGAACACACATTCGTGTGATGAACATAGATGTTTGTTCAGTGTCTGGGTGTTATATTGTATTCTAAGTATGCATTTACAAAAAAAAAAGTATATAAGTATTCTATCAGTCATCCGGTTCCCATAGTACAAGCTATGCTTAGTTTGGGGCTAGATGGTGTTATGTAAAAATGTCCACAATATTTATTTTTATTTCTATTCCTATTCCTATTTAACCCTAAGATACCAGGAAACCAATTCTCGTAATTTCTTTTAACTGAGATGAGATTGAAACTAGAATTTCATTGTCAAAATTGAGCCAGTTTGAAATGTCAGTTTCAAGGAATATATCGATTTGGAGATTGACACAATTGAAACTTGAATTTTACGTGAATTTACGAAATTAGTGTGTTTTACTGAAATAAACCTTTTTTACTTGTTATTATTTTACCAAATCTCTACCAACTATAAGAATCTATATCCTGACTGACTAACAGATTAAATCACTAGTCGTAAAGACTAAATTTTCTGCGTATATTCGACTAAATGCGTAAAAAAGCTAAGAAAGGAATTCTCGAAATTCAACTCCTGAATGGTTACAGCGGATGTTGATGTTTGTATGAAAATAACTCCACGCGGACGAAGTCGCGTGCATTTCATTAGTAACTAGCGGTCCGTCCCGGCTTCGCACGGATTTTAGTAAGGATCCCTAATTTTTTTGAAAATGTAATATAGCCTATGTCACCCGGGGATAGTGTAGCTTCCCAACGGTGAAAGAATTATTCAAATCGGTCCAGTAGTTTCGGAGCCTATTCAATACAAACAAAGTATATAAGTATGAAGTATGATAAAAGCTCCTGTATCGTGTTAATCCAACTTAGTTTACCTTGATAGGTATACCTAGATCACCTCACTCTATCTGATGTATAAGTAGGCAACTCAAAATCTAAAGCGGATGTTCAGAACCACGTCCAAATATTATATAATATTGTTCAAGATCATTGAAATGGCTTAGCTTATGGCTTTATCGCACGGTACGCAAGTTAAGCCAGGAAAAAAACTCACGCCTTTAATCTCTAATCACGGTGGATATCCCCTGAGATTTTTTAGGTCCTACTAAGTAGTACCAACTCATTATTCTTCGGTGATGTTTAAGGAGGTTAGTCAGAGGTATTTCCAAATATGACACATACATACATTTTACAGTAGCTAGTATACTATAAAGTTGCAAGTCCATCGCCATTGCTTGAATACTAACTGTTTTAAACAAATCTCACGGTGTTTTCTTTCACCGTTTGAAAACACTCACAATACTGCACGACTAGATTCAAATCCATGACCTTAGAATTAGAAGGCGGGGTTCATTCCACTACACCAATGACTATCTTACGAATATTTTAATCAAAATTAGGCTTACCTGTATTATGCCATGTAGGTAGGTTATAAACAACTCAGTTACACTAGAGCCAAAGTTCAAATGATCACACAGACTGCGATCGGAATTTAAGCTGGTGCAGCGAAATTTGATTTGCGATGCTATCAGGGGGTCTACCATCACCCTACTTACACTCATAAGACAGATACACACGGATTATACGAACACGAACTACGGTCGCTAAAGGCCGTATGAAACATTCCAAATCTTATTTTCATCGAGTCATTTGAATCCTCGGTAGCGAAGTTGGCTATCGCATCCCCGTATCAAGGGGAAGGTCGTGGGTTTTTAAATCCCACTCGAGGAAATATTTTTTTTGGAATGATATAACTTCTTTACGATGTTAACCACTTAACATCAGGTGGGCAATCTGCTTATTCCATCAGCAATTTCCAAAAAAACGTTCCAACATTGTAAAAAAGGTTATTGCGACGGTATTATATTATAGATTATGTATCAAAAGTTTTGAAGTGTGATTTAAAAGTTTTGGATGTTTCATAACGTGTGCCGGTAGCTTATGGGTTTGATTCCTACCTTACATTTATATGATGAACTTATACATAGATGTTTATTCTGTATCTGGGTGTTATATATATTTTATAGTATTAAAAAAAACTATGTAAATATTCTTTCAGCTGCCTGGTTCTCGCTGTACAAGCTTGGGCGTTGTGTCAAATGTATATCCACTATTTTTTTTGTGAAGTACAAAATGTTTGTCCTAACGCATTTGTTTATACGCAAGTAAAACTATACAGAATTACTCGTTTGGCGAATCGATGACTTATTGCAAGATAGAACGCTCTGAGTCATAGAGCACGAGATTCTTGCAGATGCTTTGATTTCTTGCTGGTGTATGAATGGAAATCTATACGTTTTCGTTTGAATCGGCGTCTCTGAGTTTGTAGGAATCGAATGTTTTGTGTGGTTTGTATTATGTTCGAGGCTCGCCTTCGGAATAGAATATGTCAGAAAACTCATTTAGATTTTGTGAAGTCTTTTTCTTCACGTGATTAGAGCAATATTGTAAACTAGCGGCCGCTCGCATCTTCGCCCGCGAGGCAGTTTTTTCCCGTTCCCGTTATTTTTTCGAGATAAAAAGTAGCCTTTATGTTAATCCAAGTTATAATCTAGGTTTATTCCAAATTTCATCCAAATCGGTCTACTGGTTAGAACGTGAAAGAGTAACAAACATCCATCCATCCATCTATCCATCCATCCATCCATCCATCCATACTTACAAACTTTCGCGTTTATTATATTACATTATTAGTAGGATTATTTAATGACAAGAAACCTATGACTATTTTATGACTAAGTAAACGTGCTACACCGTCGACTGCGTCATCACTTAACATCAGGTGAGATTGCGGTCAAACGTTTACCTATAGCATGTAAAAAAAAAACCATGCTTCAGTACCATGGTATGGCCCCAGGGTATGAGTTGAGGACACTGATACACGTTCTTATCTTGTCAAATAGCTTAGCGACAGTTCGTTGTTGCAATAAACAAGGCCCTAATTCGTAGGTGCTGCCCAAAATGCAGCGTCGTCAAAAAACTCTCTTCCTAGAATAAAAACCTGTAAATACTTGTTTACCTTACAAAGTCCTCAAGCATAAAATCTTCACAGAAAGATATACCTTGGATAGATTGAATGGAAGGTTGTGGGCTTCCCTCCTGACTAATGGTGGTAGTCAGAGTTACGTCCAAGTATATTTTATTTACATCTAGTACTTATTTTTAGGATATAACTGGTTTTTATAAGATATTTTCTTTTACTCTGTAGTTTAGAAGGTGGATCTGTGAGATACTGGATGGGAGTCTACCTGATTCTCCCTGCCCACACGTGGCTGAGGTTGTCCACACGCGAGAACAATCAAGGAGTGGGTATTCTGGGCTTGAAGTAATAAAAACACCAGCGTCGATTGTCCCTGTTTATTACATACTATAAACCAAGCCACAATAAAATTCCAATAGTAATAATATTACTAATTTATATTAAATGAGTTTCAGCATCGACTTACACCTCCGGGGTTCACAGAAAGAAGAGAGAAAGAGATAGCATACAATGTATCGTAACAGGAATGTGACACTGACACTTCCTGACAGCTAGCTAGGTATAGTCTGTTCTACTTATATTGATATTGCATAGATTATTAAACACATTTCTACATACTCTTGTAGAAATGTGTTAGCGTTGCGCACATAAAAGATCCATTGGTGCACGACCGGATCTTTAGGTATAAATGTATTTATAAAAAAAACTGCATAATTAAGCATTCTATAAGTAGACGACCGATGTGGCGCGGCGGGCGAATGTCCGCCTGCGACGCAGGGGTTGCGGGTTCGGTTCCCGCCTTGGGATAAATGTTTGTAAGATCTGCAAATATTTATTCCGGGTGTTCTGGGTATTTTCTATGTATAATAATTGGGGCTAGATGATGCTGCGTGGATGATTGTCCAGCATTATTTATTTATTTTATTTATTTAAGTCATCTGGTTCCTATAGTACAAGCAATAATTAGTCGATATTGTATAAAAATGTCCACAAATAAGTATATTTATTCAATTATATCATCAGCGACGTCAAAATCTTCAAACTCGGGGTAATTGTCGCCATAGCTGACATCAAACATCGCGGCACACTCATCGCCCCCGCAAGCCGTGTCTCGACTGACGTGGACGGGAGACAAGTCCATTAGCTGAAGAAGAGGAAGATCCTTTTCAACTGACAGCATGAAGACTATTTTCACATCCTCCCTGAAAAAAACTATATTATTGTATAGAAAAATACTTCTATGCCCAGTATTTGACGACCGATGTGGCACGGCGGGCGTTTGTCTGCCTGCGACGCAGGAGGTTGCGGATTCGATTCCCGCCTTGGGATAAATGTTTGTACGATCTGCAAATATTTATTCCGGGTGTTCTGGGTATTTTCTATATATGTAATATGATATATATTTAATGTATCAGTCATCTAGTATCCATTACACAAGCTCTGCTTAGCTTGGGGCTAGATGACGCTGTGTGGGTTGTCCAGCATTATTATTATTATTATTTCAGTATCCGATATTTTTGTTACTGCAGAAAAGAAAAAAAATGCTCATGGCACGGTAAATTTCCCTCAGATCTCTTAGTATTACTCAAGATTCTTTGAGGATGTCTACGGAGGGTAGTCAGAGGTACTTCCAGATAGTACATTTGGTACATACCAAAATTTTGCAGTAGTTAGTATTCTATACGTGTAGGTTGCAAGCCCATCGCCGCTGCTAGAATACTATCCGTTTCCTCGCGATAATTTCCATCGCCGTTTGAGCATTGTGACCGGATTTGAGCCCACACCTCATGATTAGAAGGCGTTACCCGTTTAAAGGGTAATTTTCGAGAATTCCTTTCATAGTATACCTCTACGCACAAAGACGAATATACCCTGAAAATTTCAAGTTTTTTTGACCTGTGGCTTAGGCAGAGCGTTGTCTATAATCAGTTAGTCAGTCAAGACAAAGAATCTTATAATTGGTATATATTTGTTTATGTGATGGACGTTTATCTGTTTTAAGATTCAATGATTCCCATGTAGCACAGACATTGTCTGTGTTTATATTACAAGACAGTGGAACATAACACATACGCATCCGGTGTACGGCGGTCTTAAGGTTGTCGCACACGGGCTACGCCACAACCACAAAACACCGCCACAAGGTGTGGACTGCTTCTTTGTACACTTAATATGAACTAGCCATATACTGTTGACCCCAGTGCTTATTACTCGCCATCAAACGTACTTTTGACTTTGTGTGGCCGTTACTAACTAAAAAACGTCTGCACTCCCCACTAGCACAATACTCACTTTACGTAAAGCCTAAAAACTACTACGGCCATCGGCTACTTGTGTCGACCACCTACGGTCACCTGATACAAGTAATTACTTCAAGTTCAGGTCTTTTATTTTTTTATTGCTTGCTAATCAAACAAGTATGGTTAAGTGACAGCTAAGTTGGTTACTACCACTTGCTCTGCCTGCTGCGCTGTAGGATGAATACAGAGATGTTTGTTCTGTGTTTGGGTGTTAGATTGTATTTTATGTATGTATTTTATGTTTTAGGTATGTATTTAAAATAAGCTTTAGTTCAGGCCTACATTTTTAAATATTGACATACACTTCAAACCGGACAACAGTTACGTTTGGTAGTAGAAATAAGCATCGTGTACTTTCCCGCATGAGTCCGTAACAAAGAGCTCTACTATTGGTGGCGGTGTTTCGTGGCAGCGCGTATGCGGTGAGTCTAAATCATACTTACAGAATGGGTCGAAGTCTAAACCAAGCTAATAAAATGCTTCGCATCAAAATAGCAACATAGTATATTGTTTACCTTTTAAAGTAGGCGGTGGTACTTACTGGTTCACGGAATCCAAAGTGTCATATTGCTTCATACTATAGGCAAGGAATTGGCTATCCGATGGCGTTGTAGCTTTGAATACTCCCATCTATAACAATGATAGCTAAGTATAAAAACTTTATTTTTATAGACTGCTCGGTTCCAATATCCTACGAACGTCCGTTAGTAGTCATACTATATTTACTATATATATAATATTATAAAGAGGAAAACTTTGTTTGTTTGTATTAAATAGGCTCCGAAACTACTGGACCGATTTGAATAATTCTTTGACCGTTTGGAAGCTACACTATCCCCGGGTGACATAGGCTATATTACATTTTCAAAAAAATTAGGGATCCTTACTAAAACCCGTGCGAAGCCGGGACGGACAGCTAGTACTAAATAAAATGAAAAAGTTTATTGACAAAACGCACAAAAGAGCTAGATAAGACACGGAAATAAAAAAAATGATAGGTTTTTAACTAGTCTAAAGGGTACTAGTATAAATAGTCCCACGCACAAACCCATTCCTTATTGGTCAGTCTAAGTTGTCGTTTACCTACACATGCCTATTTCTGCCGCCAGGCAACATGCTGTGTTCTGGTTTGAAGGATATGGGTGCCGGTGAAATTGTAGGCACATGAGGCTTAACACTTTTATGTCTTAGGTTGATGATGTGTGATCGTTGTTTCTAACAAGCATGACCTGCGGAGTTAGTGGGAAAAGTTTCTTCTGAATAGTTCAATACAGCAAACTACTACCGCCGTACCTATTGCGACACGTGCAAGGTATAAGATAGTACTTCCGCAGACGAGCCCTTCACTAAGATATAGAATAGAATATAATATTATTTATTTGCCACATTAACACTGATACATATATAGGTACCACATAATATAATTAGGCTAGACAGATGAGCGAGCACAGTAGGTAAAGTTACCTACTGTGCTCGCTGTGTGTGTGTGTGTGTGTGTGGTAAAGTAAGTACTTTAGTCCTTATTATACTACTAAGACTACTAAGAAGATTAAGACTTTTCAAAGGCAAACTGGGAACAGTTTTCAAAAGAAGTTGATCAGAAAATCGAGAGTGTTGAGCCAGTTTCTACCAATTACGATAAGTTCGTTAACGCAATTTGGACTGCGTCTCGCCACAACATTCCCAGAGGCTGTCGCACCTCATATATTCCAGGTTTAGATGCAAACTCAGCTACATTACTGGCCAACTACGAGCAACTTTATGGCACGGACCCATTTTCGGAAGAGACTATAACAGCTGGCGAGGATTTAATGTATATGGTTAGCGAGAATCGAAGAAACAAGTGGATGTCAACAATCTCTAGCGTCGACATGACGCATAACAGCAAAAAGGCATGGCAAACTGTTCATAAACTCACCGGAAATCCTCCCGCAGCAACAAATCCTGGTCAAGTAACAGCAAACCAAGTAGCCCACCAGCTTATTCTCAACGGTAAATCAGCTAAACGAATGCCTAACTACCCACAACCACCTGAATCAACTTCAACTTCCAACTCTATAAGTAAGCCGTTCACGCTCTCGGAAATAATGCATGGCATTAAAGACCTTAAAAGCGACAAAGCATCTGGTATGGACGAGATAACAACAGAGCAAATTAAACACCTTGGCCCAATAGCGGTATCGTGGCTTTTAACGTTTTTCAACGCCTGTCTGGCTGAAGCGAAGATTCCCAAGCTTTGGAGAAAAAGCAAAGTTATTGCTATTCTCAAGCCTGGTAAGTCAGTAGACGATCCCAAAAGCTATAGGCCTATCTCACTGTTATGTCACACTTACAAATTATTTGAACGGCTCCTACTAAATCGTCTTACACCAGAAATTGACTCAAAGCTAATTCCCGAGCAAGCTGGATTCCGACCGGGAAAATCTTGTTCTAGCCAAATCCTCAAGCTAACACAACATATCGAGGATGGATTTGAGAATAACAATATAACTGGACTCGCTTTGGTCGATCTATCAGCGGCATACGATACTGTAAACGTAAAACGTCTCCTCACGAAAGTGAAAACTATAACCGACGACACAGGGTTTGTTCACATATTGAGGGAACTACTTTCCAACCGCCAATTTCAAGTTCACCTTCACATGGAGAAAAGCAGATGGCGCTCTCAGAAAAACGGCCTTCCTCAAGGAAGCGTTCTAGCTCCAATTCTCTTTAACATTTACACCAACGACCAACCAAGTACCCCACTCACAACCAGGTTCCTTTATGCGGATGATTTGGCGTTAGCTACACAAACCACAACTTTTGAGGAGGCAGAAGAAAACCTTGAGACAGCTCTCAATATGCTTGGTCAGTACTACGAAGCGAACGGTTTAAAACCCAATCCTTCTAAAACCCAGGTAAGCGTATTCCACCTGCGCAATCGCCAGGCAAATCGAGAGCTCAATATTAACTGGCAAGGAACTGCTATCGAACACTGCTCACATCCGAAGTACCTTGGAGTAACTCTGGATCGAACTTTGAGCTATAAATCTCACTGTCTTAAGACCAAGCTCAAAGTCAGCACACGCAATAATCTTCTCCGCCGCCTCACTAACACTAAATGGGGAGCAACACCAAACGTTCTTCGAACGACGGGCATGGCACTATGCTTTTCCGCAGGCGAATTTGCGTGTCCAGTATGGCACCGATCCACTCACGCCAAACATGTCGATGTTGCGCTGAATGACACGTGTCGAACAATAACTGGCTGTCTGAAGCCAACTGCTCTAAACATGCTTTACCCTTTAGCGGGTATAGCACCACCTTCTGTCCGACGGGATGCCGCCTGTGCAACAGAAAGGGCCAGACAAACAACCGATCACCGACATCCTCTCTTCGGACACCAAATTTCTACTACACGTTTGAAGTCACGTAAGAGCTTTGTGCGCATGACACCAGTTACCCACGAGCACCCATCTGAAATTAAGGTCAGACTGTGGGAAAGCAATTACCCACCACCACCTGATTTCATAGCTCCGCAAGAGCACCTGCCTCCGGGACACGCTCTGCCGTGGCCGACCTGGAAGTCTATCAATAGGCTCCGGACTCAGGTTGGCCGCTGCAGAGAAAATTTATGCAGATGGGGAATGCGAGATGTCTCACGGACTGAATGCGATTGCGGAGCTCCCATCCAGTCCATGCCCCATTTGCTCCTGTGCCCCTTGTGCCCTACCACCTGCACAAGGGAGGACTTAATTCAAGCCACGGGCACTGCCGTGGAAGTGGCGAATTTCTACGCCAGTAAAGTGTAGGTAACCATTTGACACGCTAGAAGAAGAAGACTAAGAAGATATCGACTACTAAGAGCTGTGGCCAGTAGAACTTACGTGAATTATTGCCTTCTTGTACGGCATCATAACTTCTATAGCCTTGTACCCCTTCGTCAGCTCCAGCATTACCAGGACATGGGGTGGAAGGAACTCGGGTTCTGGAGTCACGTACTCTAGTACCAGCTAAAAATTATATTATAACTTGAATCATTAAAATCATAATTTGAATTGTTAAATCAGTATTTAGAGAGAAAACAATATACTCTTGACATTATTTATTTATTTATTTGTGATCCACGATTTAATCGGCCTATTCCACTTTAACAAATCCATTGATCGATTTGATTGTACTTTTTCTTCTACTATAGTCCATTGCCCGGATGGATAAGATCCAAAGAATCTGATCTGGAAGATCTGGAAGAGATCGCTTTCAGCGATAAGGCTGCCCATTGTTTTGCCTAATTGTATATTTCCTGTATTATGTTTCTGTGTGGTGAACAATAAAGAGTTATCTATCTATCTATCTATAAGATTCCACTGCATATTCCCTAATCTATCGCCCAGGTGGATTAGATTCCGCTACTTTTTTATAATTTACCATAGTCTAATATGTCTTAGTAACGTCAGGAAAATAAATAAAAAAGGTAGTACACGATAAATACCCGTGTAATATATAAGTTTTTAATATTTCTCTAATTTGTCAGACATACCGCTGTAACGATGACATATGAAAGAGGTATTTGTATACGATGTTATTATATTATTTTGTTTTTTAAGTCATAAGGTCAGTCATTTGGATAATAACTCTTTATATTGTGATAATATCTGTTATGTTTTTGAATGTTATGTTTTTAACGTTTATATATCTAGTTGAGTAGATAGATAGATAGAAACATTTATTCAGACCACCACAAAACAGTAAACATAACAGTAACACTAAAAAAACACAAAAAAAACATAACATAACTACACAAATTAACATGGTATAACATACATAATAATAAATATTTATAGTAAATATTTTAGTGCATGCTGTGGCATCCTAAAATTGAAGGGACACAAAACCTTTTGTAACATTTTCATTTTTATTTCTTGTGTTTCTTTTGTTGGATGTCCTACAATAAATAAATAAAATAAATCATTTGAGTCTGAATTTGTTTACCACTTATATTTATGCTGCCTATAGTCACTAAGTTTATTCAAATAAACATCTTGTCGGACGGCGAGCGCAGGAGGTTGCAGGTTCGATTCTCGCCTTAGGATAAATGTTTGTACAATCTTCAAATATTTATTCCGGGTTTTCTGGGTATTTTCTATGCATAATAAAAATATCTATGTATACATATAGTGTACTGTATGAAGTATATATTATTATAGATAGTATTATGTACTAGGCCTTCACCACATTCTTTGAAATACGGTGTTAAACCTGGGACATCTGTACCTTTCGCATGGTACCTTTGGGAATAGTATAGCCAGTCCATTAGCCTTGGCCACGTCATTGGGCGGCGTGTAGAACCCTGGAATCAGCAGTCCTGCTGGAGGAAGGTACTCATCAGGATCTTCAATAAATTCTTCTTCCACGAACTCGTCAGGTAACTCCTACAATGAGAGTCAACCAATAAGGATGTGACTAATTCGTAATACGTCATTTACTCGCAATCCTATTGGTTCTGAGTATACTACATACTATGTAACATGTTATTAACATGTTCAGTATGTCACTATGTAGTACATAGTGATAGGACATATGTGTGGACGTGTGTAGGACTTCAACATGCTGTTGATAATAATAATGATGGAAAATCCACACAGCATCATCTAGCCCCAAGCTAAACAAAGCTTGTGTTATGGGTACTAGATGACTGATATACTTAATACAATACATTACATGCATAGATATTTTTGTATTATCCAGAACACAGAAAATACCCAGGACACCCGGAATAAATATTTGCAGATCGTACAAACATTTATCTCGAGGCGGGAATCGAACCCGCAACCTCCTGCAACGCAGGCGGACATTCACCCGCCGCGCCACATCGGTCGGTTGATGATGGTGATGATATAGGGATTTTAAAAGACTTGTCCGAGGAAGTACTACCACCATGTGTATCTCTACCGCCACGCAGCTTGCTGTATTCCGGTTTAAAGGGAGCGGGTGCCGGCAAAACTACAGACACATGAGGCTTAACAACTATATGCCTCAGGTTGATGGACTCTGAAGAGTGCATCGTAGGGCACGTTCCTAACGAGTGTGAACGAGAATATAGAAAACACTTTATTGCCCACCACATACTATTAATTTACATATAACACACAAAAAAATACAAAAATAACACAGTGGAATACGATGGGCAGTCTTATCGCTCACAGCGATCTCTTCCAGACAACCTTTGGATGGACTGGATTCGGTGAGAACGATAGAAGACGGTGTTATGGGTAACCACTTAACATCTGCTTGTTCTATTAGGAAGTAGTATAAAGTCAAAGTCAAAGTCAAAGTCAAAGTCAAAAATCATTTATTCAGTAATATCCGCAGGGATCATCTTGAAACGTCTTAAATCTAGGTGAATCTAAGCGCCAGTTCCTCGCGACCAAGCATAGAAGAACCGGCAAGAAACTTACGGCTTGGTTCCTACCGTTTTTTTGTATGATCCTTTTACAAAGTAATAATAATGTAAATAATGAAACTCCAGTGTGGTGCCAATCTAACTTAATAAGGTGATTGCAAGACAAAAACATGTTAAGGCAATCATACCAAGATCTTAAAAAAACAGCCAGGCCCAATTTTAACAGTCAAATTCTATTTTAGCGTAGTCTCAGCTCACTATAAAACTATACGAGTTGGAACTCTACTTGCCGGTACTTTGATCTGCATCTACTTACCTCAGGTATCTCAATAACAATATCTTCATCAGGTTCCAAATCAAACTCTTTCAAAGCTGTCAGGTTCTGGAAAAAAATAAGGTTCGTTTTTCCACCAGTACTCACACAACAAACACAAGTATTTGCAAAAGTAAAATACACATGAAACAGTTGAGTTATCTGAAGACCGTTGCAAACGATCTAAATATAGATCAGAAATAACAACTACCATTATCAGCAGCGGTGATTGCCTTTCAACCTGGCACGTAAGGAATAATAATAATGCTGGACAATCCACACAGCATCATCTAGCCCCAAGCTAAGCAGAGCTTGTGTTATGGGTACTAGATGATTGATAGACTTAATAATACACTACATACATAGATATTTTTTATTATACATAGAAAATACCAACGGGTGTGTGCTAAATGTAACATTTCGACATACCTTTGACTATCCCCTTAGACATTCTCGAAGAATCTCGAGTAGGTTACTAAGAGATTTGAGTGGATATCTACCGTGCTTGGGTATTAAAGTCGTGATGCTATGTTTTTTTATTATCAGCAGTTTCATGAAACCTACTGCTGGATATAAAACCTCTTTACAGGCCTGGAAAACAGATTCTCTCTTCACCCACATCCCGAAACCTCTCTTTCTCGTCTCAGCTGGTCACTTGGGAGCCTTCTAAAGCTTTTCTTGGTCTTTAGTCCAGGTTTCAGTATAAGGGACAGTCGCAACAGCATCCTAAGGACTGTGGCAGATGGTCTATCATCTCCACTCTGGAGGTGTTTTGTGGTGAGGGTAATCAATGAAGGAAAATATTTTCTGCATTGATTAGCCTCATCGCAGCTGGGTATTGTGTCAGTGTTTTGTATTAGTTTTCTATTTGTTTGTTTTTTGTCTGATGTGTATTCTCAAGAAAATATGTCCGAAATTACTGTCTCATTATTGTCCGAAATAAAACCTTTTTATTAATTTAAATAAAATAACTCACACCACTCTTCAGCAGTTCCAGCCTGCGCTGTTCCCTCTTCATCCTCTGAGCCTCCAGGGCGTCCTCAATCTCTTGGCGAGCTAACCTCTGCATTTCTGAAAGTCTTCGAGCCCTTTGCTCAAGTATACTTTCCTAGAGTTTAAAATAACTTTGTATTCCAACTAGCAGCCGCTCGCAGCTTCGCCTGCGTGGCAGTTTTTTCCCGTTCTCGTTATTTTTTCGGGATAAAATCATAGTAGCTTTATGCATGCAAAGTCTCAGCCCGATCGGTTTAAAATTTACAAAGTTTCATACAAACTTTCATCCCCTATTTTATCCCTTTAGGGGTAGAATTAATCAAAATCCTTTCTTAGCGGATGCCTACGTCATAACATCTACCTGCATGCCAAATTTCAGCCCGATCCGTCCAGTGGTTTGTGCTGTGCGTTGATAGATCACTTTGTCAGTCAGTCACCTTTGAGTTATATATATTTAGAAGATACGTAGGTAGGTACCTACCTATTTCTGTCGCTAAGCAGTAATGCTTGTATTTTTGTGTTCTGATTCGAAGAGTGTGGATCACTTGTTGGATGATGCAAGTATAGATGCAGTACAATCCTCAAAGAGCACAATCTCGGTAGTTATGCAATTTATGTAAATAAATAAATGTATTTTTCCGTGCTATTATGGTGGAACAGCTATTGGGCCCACCTGATGTTAAATGGTTCCTATCACCTGTGACAAAGCATTGGAACTGAGTTATGAAGTGCGCAAAGGTTTTTCAGGTCAGTCAAGGTATGTGAGGTTAGTGAAGACATGTAATGTAAGGCCAGGCAAGACACGTGAGGTTGATCAAAATATGTGAGGCTAGTTATAGCCTAAGCTATGATGTCAGTCGAAGACTGTAAGACCAAACCCATTCAAGACATGTAAAGCGAATTAAGGTCTGTGAAGCTACTCATAACCTATGCTGTGTTTTCAGCCAAAGACTGTGAGGCAAAAGTTACTCACGACATATTGTTAGGCCAGTCAAGACATGTGAGGCCAATCAAGTCCTCCAAGGCCAGTTATGGTAGTAAGTAGAAAATGAAAGTAAAAATAATTCTTGTTGGTACCCGTCGTCGTATTTTCTCCTGTCTTCGGTCCTCCATCACTTGTTCTCTGGTAGGACTATACGACTTGTACAGTTCGAATGATGTCACTCTGGGTTGCTGGGCATTAGCAGGCTTCGCATCGTCATACACAGGTAGTTCTTCATACAGGATTTTTCGAACCAACGCTAAAATACAGAAAACATAAAAATCCACTTACCATCCCACGCATCTATTATAGGTACAGTCAGCTGCACTAGAATGTATACAATTCGTAACTTTCACAACGGTATTACAGCACAACAATGAGCTCTTACACCTCAAAAACTAAAAAACCATGAAATTTGTCGATGATCTCAGATATATTTTGAATAATTTTCATTTAAATATTTTAGCACCGCTGTGAAACCATTTTGAAAGTAACAAATTGTATACATTCTAATGCAGCTGACTGTACCTAAATGTTTTTGAAATAAATTCAATACTCAATACATTTATTGCTTTCACATGGTTTAGTTTAGATACAAACATTATTCAAGTGTAAGTAGGTATTACATGGACACATTCAGAAGTTTTTTATTTTCTTTTCGAGTCGAAAACTTAATATGAATTTCTAGCCAGAATAAAGTCCGCCTTAGGGCAGGTGGTCAGGCACTACGAACATGAAAAGACTAGGGCCCCCAGAGCCCCCACACTGAATTTTAGACGGAAATGGAACAATCAAATGGCGCATCTGATAGTAGGTGATAACCATTACCAAAGTAAGAAAGAAGAAAATAAATGAATTAATCCTCAAACTACACAAATTGCATATAATAATAGCAGGGGGAACATTAAGGAAGTAGGTATACTTTAAACCAAATAAATATATAAAAAAATACATAGCTTACAATTAAACTAGGACCTAACCTACCTATTTAATAGTAAAGTTTGTGTTGCTTGGGGTCAAATGGGTCTCTGTCTCAGCTGTATAAGTTCTGCTTGAGATAAACCTATTTGTATATAGATCTTAATCAGTTATAGAATAATACCCTTCATTTAAAGCTGTAAGTGTTGTTTCCTACTTTATTTTATGACTCGTTGTTACTCGCGACTACGTCCGCGTGGTTCGTTTTTGCCGAATTACTTAAAATTTACACAATATAGTAGAATTTGTTTTAAAATTAGTGCTCTTTGTAGACAGGGTTATACCTACGGAATAGCTTACATTGTTGTTATCTAAACGGGCAACGGACAGACTTATCTATTTAAACACATACACACTTGGTACTTGCTAGTATATACCAACTGGGTATCTACTCTGAAAACCCGATAAGCGAGGTTGTATTTTGTCGTTTTGTGTTACACTGCGCGCTTTGCCAGTCAGTGAAAACTTAAACAGTAAAACGACCTGTTTTTCGTCGCGTAGTTAGGTAAATCAGTTACTGATACAAACTTGAAAAAAATACAACGCATAAAGAGTTTTCACAAAAGACTTATCTAATAATATTAATATTTTATACAAACTATCTAAAAATCGCCAAAATGACTTAATAAAAATTCTTTCGTCGCGCACTTTTCAAAATTTTGAGAGACAACTACTTACCATATTTTTATAATCAAAAAATGGTAATTTATTGAATTAAAAACATATCTATAAATTTTCACTTTATTTATTTTTAAACAAATTAAAACTGCGATAAAAATAGCGCGTCCACAGACATGAATATCAATGAACATGAAACTAATTGGATTTTGAACTTTATTTCAATAAACCAAGCCACCTCATCAAATATTTATAAGTTTAAGCGCTTTACTGTAGAACTATTATATAGTTACCCTGCAGTGTAACTCAAAACGTCTATATGAAACTGTCTATCTATACTGTATTTCAGAGTAGATAGCTTATTTTATTATGCTGATACTGAGTTATCTACAACCTTGTTATTTATTTACATTATTGCGGAAATCCCCGCTGATGTAAGTCTGAGTTGCCACAACAAAATAATAAATGTGAATTAAATTCGGTCAAGACCGAGTCATATTGAAATGAGGGTTCAGTAAAATTATTTTGGTGTTGGAAGTTGTAGGAAGGAAGTCCTGAATTAATTTAAATAATTAATATAGTTGTCACTTGTATACAATCAAATATTCATAAACTATCGTTAGGTTGAGACGGTGTTTAAATTATTGAAGGAAACACCACAAGAAACTTGTATCCAGGCGGGTTTATGAAAGGCTAAACGTTTCAATTTGGATAGTTACTATTATTTATCGCCAATTATAGCTTTTTTCATAAGTGACTTGTTAATGGAACAAGCAGATGACCAACCTGATGTTAAGTCTTACCATTACCAATAGCAAAGCATTGTCTCGCAGGCCTAAATAGGGCCATTTCATTTCCATTCATTCCATGTTTAGCCTATTCTATCCCACTGCAGGGAAAAGGCCTTTCTACCTTTTTTACAACTTTTCTGTCCCTTGCCAAGTTGATCCAGTCTGGTACATCTAACTCGTCTCGACATCTCCGTGATGGACTGTTGCGTGGACGTCCTGCATTAGGCACCTAATCAGCTGTGCTTTTAGCCCAACGGTCGATGTAGCGCTTTTTTTTCGCCCACATCGTAAACCTTGATTTGTGCTTGCAGTGTTGAGTTTCTGATTCTGTCAGATAGTCGGACTCCGTAGATTGTAGTACTAGTCGCATAAAAAATAATAATAATAATAATGCTGGACAATCCACACAGCATCGTCTAGCCCCAAGCTAAGCAAAGCTTGTGTTATGGGTACTAGATGACTGATATAGGTACTTAATACAATACATACATACATAGATATTTTTGATTGTACATACAAAATACCCAGAACACCTGGAACACACACATCCACACAGCATCGTCTAGCCCCAAGCTAAGCAAAGCTTGTGTTATGGGTACTAGACGACTGATATAAGTACTTAATACAATACATACATAAGTAAGTACATAGATATTTTTGATTGTACATACAAAATACCCAGAACACCTGGAATAAATATTTGCAGATCGTACAAACATTTATTCCAAGGCGGGAATCGAACCCGCAACCTCCTGCGTCGCAGCTGGACATTCGCCCGCCGCGCCACATCGGTCATCAAATAAAGCAGCTTATTTGTTTGCATGGTGATGCTAGATGAGGGATGCTATGATGTGCCCGCCAAGATCACGATACAAATACGAACTTACACACAAAATGCTTGTCGGTATCCAGCAAGCGAAAGCAGATAGCCAGAACTGGACCAGACAAGACCTGGTGCAAAGATGCTTCATTCAACGGAGCGTCACCAGCATATAGCACATCTTTAGCAGTCTCTTCTGTTAGCTGAACCTCTTCTCGACCAACCATGATGATATCTGGTTTTGAAAATGAAAATTAGTTTATTAACTTAATTATATTACACCGTTATATTTTGGCCTGTTTACAAATAACTAGAGACCACTCGCAGCTTCGCCCGCGTGGCAGTTTTTTCCCGCTTCCGTAATTTTTTCGGGATAAAAAGTAGCCTATGTCCTATTCCAGATTACAATCTATATTTATTCCTAATTTCATCCAAATCGGTCCACTGGTTAGAGCGTGAAAGAGGAATAAACATCGATCCATCCATCCATCCAAACATTTGCATTTATAATATTAGTAAGATAAGCCCAGTATCAATTGTACGAGGTCTCCGGGTAACGGGGGCCCCCCGGCGTGCGTAAGCAAAAATTAATAAAAACTTCCCAAATTTTTTTTATTTCAAAAATGACAAAAGTCAAAACAAGCTATTTTCGTTTTTTCCAACGTAAAGCGTGCGTTCAAAAGTTGTCAACACCCTACATTGGTTATCGTGGGCTGTGGGATTTCCCCGCTTAGGAAATTTACTTTAGCGATGTGCAATTTCGTTCAGTATGAGGATAAGAGAGTACCTAACATAAAATATATTTTTTTTTTAAATACGTATCTTTTTTTTTTATCATTGATAGACGTCCTTTGGCTTCAATCTCACCTGGTGGTAAGTGACGATGAAGCCGACGATGAAGCAGGGCGGATCTATCTTTTAGTTCATTAGTTCAGTCGGTGAACTAGAAAAAGATCGAAAATTAATACTATATTCTCAACTGTTCATGTCCCACTTTTCATACAGCTCAGGATGCGCGTGGAAGCAGTGTGGCCAAAACAGGATAAAGTTAAGGCTTCCTAAGAAAGGAACCATCAGTTCCGCTCTGTGCCGCTTGCGAGCTGCTTGCCGAGCCACCCTCTTAACGGACAACGCTGCCGACTCTACCTCCTTGTCGATAGACTTCTTACGTATCCATTCCTGAAAATAAATCTGACGTTATTTTTTTTTAAATTGCTTGATGGACTCATAAAGTAAGCCTGATGTTTTTTTCAAGTTGGTTGACAGGCTTGAAGATATACCCAGTTTGAAGATATCGTTTATCTTGGTAGGTAAAGGAACTAAAAAAGGAACTCCTGAAATTCAAACCCTAAACGGGTACCGGGGGGTTGAAGTTTGTATGAAAATAAATTCAGGCGGACGAAGTCGCGCGCGTTTAGCTAGTTACCAATGATATTTATTACGTCAGCGCACGAACTTGTAGCCACCAAATTGTAGTCCAAGTTTTTTTTTAAATATACTCCAAACATTTCAAATAAAAGTGTACGCAAAAAGGTTTCAAAAGTAACTCATCTTACTTTTGAGAATGGGTACCTACACAATTTTTCAATATCATAAACATCATAAAAATCAATAGGTACCCATGATCAATAATTCAAAGTTACATTCCAATGCTTAGATGAAAAACTACGAAAAGGTATTTATGATCTTCAAACTATGTTTCTCTAATATACATTTCAATTTCACAGAAATATCAATAAGTTGTTTCTATATCAATCAATAATTTGGAAGTTTTTACACAAACATCATCTAGTCCCAAACTAAACTTAGGTTGTTCTATAGAAATCAGATGACTTAAATGATATAATATTTTATATTGTAAAAAAAAAAGAAAAAAAACACCAATGTTTATCGTACAAATGTTTGCCCACAAAAGGCAGAGTTGTAAGGCCAGTTGAATTAAAAGACGTAGTAATAATACTGGTTTAAGATAAGCAGAAGGGACCCTAAAATACTAGCAGTTTCATCGGGTGTGGGTTCATGTATCTCGTAGGTGGGCCGATCGAACACGACACCGTTCATCAGGTTGCTGTAGAGACTCCATTCCTGTTTCGCCACTTCAGCGAATTTCAGGTTGTCCACTCCGCGAAATACTTTAGTAACTCTGTGTCTCTGTAAGTAATTACAATGATGGTTGGCAGTGGCGTAGCTACGTAGTAGTACGTAGTACGTAGTGCAGTGCTCCAGGGCCCCGGAGGTCAGGGGGCCCTCTCACCGAACCTTCAAAAAGAGAGGAGCATAAAAGAAAAAGAGAAAAAAGTTGTTAACTTTTAATACCTAAACTTTTTACTTTATGAAGGCCAATATTATTTCAAGCTACGTGGAAAGGGAGGTCTGGTTGGGCCCGATTTTTTCTCTATGCATCGGAGCCCTTGTCCATTTAGCTACGCCACTGGATAGTTGGGCTATTCACTGGGTGGAATTAAGCTCCAAAGGATTAGGGTTTCAAATTCAAATCGGAGCATAACTACCGGGATAGATCTTAATCGCTAATACTACTCGCATATTTTCCAACTTACCACGATGAACATGAAAACTGGTTCACTGTGATCTCTAAACCTCCTCAGAGCTTCGATTTCATCGGCAGGAACCTGAAAATAGACTCAGTAGATAGGACTCACACTAACCTATACCAGTGAATTAAATTCTGTTTTCTACCTATAGTAAAGACCCGCACTTTACTCTAGGTAGAAAAAGTTATGATAAAATATGTAGATATAAGGTAGATAGGTTAAATATTAGATGTAAAATATTTGTATATACTAAATTACTTCCGTTATAAAATAAATAAAAGTTACCTATATAATATATTAAGAATCATTATATAATATATTATTATATACTATAATTATGAATCTTTGTCCTGACTAACTCACATAATAGACAACGCACAGCCTACACCACTGGTCGTAAAGATTTGAAATTTTTAGGGTGTAGAGGTATTGGTGCGTACAGGTGTACTAAGAAAGTAATTTCTGAAATTCAACTCCTACAAACTCACCCCTGCTGTACCCGTGTACAGCAGGGGTTGCGTTTGTATAAAAATAACTTCACGGACAGGATTTTAGATGCTTAGAATACATATTTAAATATATTTGCAGTCATTTTTACTCACCATCAACTAGCCCCAAACTAAGCATAACTGGTACTAAGGGAACCAGATGACTGATAGAATACTTAGATACATTTTCTGCAGGAACATACTTAGAATTCAATATAACACCCAGACAGAGAACAAACATCTATTCATCACACAAATGCTAGGTCTCTATGGGGATCGAACCCACAACCTGAAGCACAGAAGGCAGAGCTACTACCAACTCAGCTGTGAAGCCAGTCATTATAGAGTAGATATATTTCTAAATAGTATATTTTTTGCCTTGTTATGTTTGATAGTCTGCATGAACCTAGCCATGTTTACCTAGGTACACACTTTAAAGAAACATAGATTAAAAAAAAACGAGTGTGCTTTAGACCACACGACTGAAGTAAAACTTAAACGTACTGGCTATGAGAGAAAGAACAGTGCTTTCATACCCCCTCCATGATAGTGTAAAACGTTTAACGCAACCTTGTTGGAAGTCGCATTAGAAGTAAGTATTACTTCAAAAACATTTACACTCGAGAAACGCTCTGAGTAGCTTAGTAAAAATTTGCTTGTACAAAAAAACTAACTTTTAAAAGCACAATCTTTCCACTGCTCCAGTCCAGCTTGATTGTGTTGAAGAGTTTATCCAAAGCGGTGCAGGATCCCGCGAATGTGCAGTAGATTTCTGCGCCTGTAAAAGTGTAAATAATATTAATGCTGGACAGTCCACACAGCATCATCTAGCCCCAAGCTAAGCAGAGCTTGTGTTATGGCACAGGTTATGGGTACCAGATGACTGATATACTTAATACAATACATTACATACATAGATATTTTTATTACACATAGAACACACCCAGAATAAATATTTGTAGATCGTACAAACATTTATCCCAAGGCGGGAATCGAACCCGCAATCTCTTGCGTCGCAAGCGGACATTCGCCCGCAGCGCCACATCGGTCGTCGGTAAATAATAAATAATGAAGTAATAAATACTTCTAATGCGACGTCCAACAAGGTTGCGTTAAACGTTTAACACTACCATGGAGGGGGTATGAATGCACTGTTCTTTCTCTCTTTCTCCCATAGCCAGTTACGTTTTGAAGTTTTACTTCAGTCGTGTGGTCTAAAGCACACTCGTTTTTTTGTAGGAAATTTTTACACAACATCATCTAGCCCTAAGCTAAGCAGGATGACTGATAGGTACCTAGAATACTTATAAGTAAGTTTTTTGTAAATATATACCTAGAATACAATTTAACACTCAGACAGAGAACAAACATATACCAAGGTATGTTCATCACATAATTTTTTGCCCTTGGTGGGGATCGAAGCCACACCACAACCTACAACACAGAAGACAGAGGTAATAAAAACTTAGCTGTGAGGCCAGACAAAATAGACAGGCAGGCATGTGTACCTACCTAACATAAAATAGGACTAAGGTAGGTACATCAAGAAACAAGAAACTACTAAACATCAGGTGGGCCATCTGCTTGTTCTGCTGTTCCATCACAAACCTAATTGTTTATTTTTAATACCGATTTTTAATACCTACGAGCAGTTACCGTACTTGGAAAATTTTATTGTTTGTTTGTTGTTAGCATTGAATAGGCTCCGAAACTATTGGGCCGATTTAAAAAATTCTTTCACCGTTGGGAAGCTACACTATCCTTGGGTGACATAGGCTATATTATATTTTAAAAAATTAGAGAGTCTTACTAAAACCCATGCGAAGCCGGAACGAGCCGCTAGTGATGAATAAAATAGCAGCCTGTCTACTTACAAATAAGTTCATCATCGTGAGTCTGGAGTGCGTGCTCAAATTCTTTTTCATTCTGAATTTCTACAAATAACTCGATTTTTTTTTTCGCGCCTGCCATTATTTTTGATATTTTTTCTTTACGTTTCTAAATACCTAGGACTAATCTATATGGCTTTGATAACTAGACCGTAGGTACTTATAATTATATTGTTAGGTAGGTAGGTATATTATATTGGTTGGAGGTAGATACGGTAACCGCTTTTCGTTAGGTGGTTGGAAGGTAGAAAATTAGGTATTGTAAATATACCAGTAAAATCTATGCAGGTAGTTACTACGCTGATAATTATTATTTTCTGTGACCAAGGTACCTAGCTATGTCTCAAGTTGCAAAATATCCCATCTCCTAGATATTTAGTAAACTAAAATATACATTACTCGGTTAGTACTCTGTTCATAGATGGCACTGTTGAGCAATTAGTTCAACTGTAAAGATGAAGGCTACCGAGTGCACAAAGAGTAGAATACCAACGGAATACCTTTGTATTTGGGCCTCTGTGGTTAATTGGGATGTTGAAAAAATAACAAATATATTGTAAACCATTGTAAATATTATTACGCAACATTATCTAGCCCCAAACTATGCTTAGATAATCATTTTCACAAATGTTCAGCTAGAATGAAGTAAGCAGTTGATATAAAGTCTCGATTACTAATTTCAACATACAATCGATTTCATTTTTTTGATAGGGCAATAGATATTTAATCAACGGCCATCTTGGAAATTTTTAGTGTTTCGAAAATTATCTTCTGCAATGGAGTCAAAGTTTTGCTTATCAAAATTCGATTACTTTTTCTTTGGGAAATCGCCAAAATTATGTCATTTGTCTACCGTTTCTCATTCAGGCCGTGTTCACTGCAGAAAAAGCTCTGTAGTTTGACGATATTCGCGTGAGGATATTGTTATTGTTTTCTCCGTCGACTCTGGAGACATCTTGTGCTAAAAAAGCCATTGCGACAAGTTCGTCATCTGATTTGTGTTCACGTGAAACGGTAACAAAATTATATTGGTGCTATCAGAAGTTCCGCAATCATGGATGTGTCGTGGGGTGAGTGTTTATTACGTTACGAGCAATTTCTGATCAAAGATTTGCGATGACATGATTGTGTATTTTACAGATGCAGATAATTTTGAACCTAAAGTATCGACCACGTTGACTACTTCGAATAAATGGGAAGGCGAGGACGAGGAAGAATCCGTCAAGGTGGGTGGTTGTTCGTTGCCAAATACCACAATTTGTCATCATGATTTGTGCCTTATTTTTTCGTGAATCGTACATTTGTAGTTATTGATACATAACCTCAATACCTCAAGTGTTGACGTCAGAAATTTTCGCTTTTAGGACAGCTGGGACTTGGATGATGATGAGGAAAAAAAAGATGAAGAAAAAAGTGAGTCAACTCCCGCTCCCGCGAAACCTAAGAAGAAAATTCACGACAAAATTGCCGAAAGAGAGGTAAGATACCTACATCACAGCTGTTTTCAATTGATGATGTGGTAATGATCAAATTGCCTACGTAAACATGATTATGCTGATATATCTATCTATAGTGTTGTGGTAATACTCACCACAAAATACTAACTTATCGTAAAAAGTTAATTTTACCTAATGTAAGTAAAGTTAGCTTAAATACCTAAGTCCAGAGTTGGACCCTGGTCTAAACATGGCTTGGGGGGTTTTATTACGTAGATGTAAATGCCACTAGTGGGTAGTTATCTAAATGATAGTTGCTCATAATTTTTCTCAGCTTAGTCAATTAGATAAGAGTAATTAAGTTGCGTACTCTCAATTTAAATAATGATATTGACAGAATTTGTATAAGCTGAATGTTAGTAATAAGTAAGCCACATAACAAAGAGAGTGTTAGATATGAATGTGGAAGATTATAAATGATGAGAAAGACCAAAAAAAAGATGGATGAATTGCGTGAAAGATGATTGGAGTAAGAAAGGAGTGAACACTGAGATGACAACTGATAGAATAGAACTTGTTGTGCCGAGCCCCACTTAGTGTGTGATAAGGGCAGGAAGATGATTATAATAAGTGTTAGCTGAATGCTATATATAGCAAAAGATACATAAAAAATATAGTACAACCTAAATCTAGTAGACCTTGAAGGTAGAATGCTGAATTAGTTAATCTCTTAGGTAGCCAACAACTTATCATATTCTACTGCTTAGCAATTTTACTTCTACAAATCTAGGTCAATTTAAATAAGTACTAGTTTGGTGTAGGTAGGTACCAATTTAAACAACCAGCCAACTAATCAAAATAAGTTCAAAAATGTAGCTACAATGTATCTTACAAGCAAAAATGTATCTTACATAAGCATATTAGTATTGATAAAAATTATTGCTTGTCTTATAAGCATTTATCTCATTGGCTGATGTGAGCTAATGATAATTTCAACTAGTCAAGAGGTAAGGGAACAGTAAACAACCCGTAGGACTACTAACGAACACTTGTAGCATATTAAAACCATTAGTGTAAGTAAAAGTATTAATATAAGTTGATTATTTTATACAACTTGCTAAAGCAGCAAGCAGATGTTAAGTGTTACCATCGCCTATAACAAAGTATTGCCTCGTAGGTCACGCTCGTTAGCAACGTGCCCTGCGGTGCAACCCAAGGCAGACACGTGCTAAGCCTTATGTGCCTGTAATTTCACTGGTACCCACACCCTTCAAACTGGAACACAGCAACCTGCTTAGTGGTAGAAATAGACATAGAGGTACTGGACGAACCCTTCACAAAGATCTCTTACTTCTCTCTCTTATCTACTACTGCTAAAATACTACTACTGATGTTGGTTTTACAAGATTTCAAAACTTAGTTATAATATAATTTCAGCGGCTAGAACGTGAAAAAATTGAAAAGCAAGCTGCAGATGCTTATGAAGAAATGACTCCGGAAGAGAAGATAGCTGAGAAACTACGTCGGCAAAAACTACAAGAGGAATCTGATCTCAGACTCGCTATGGAAACATTTGGTAAGCTATACTACACATGCTTTTTTATACTACTTGCTGATAGAGCAAGAAGATGGTCCACCTGATGCTAAGCGGTTACCATCACCAAGGAACGTGCCCGAAGATGCATTGCTCTGTTTCCATCAGGCATACAGATCAGCCTCATGCGCCTGTAATATTACGCATGTGCCTGTATTATGTGTGTGTGATAATTTGACGACCGATGTGGTGCGGCGAATGAAGGTCCGCCTGTGACGCAGGAGGTTGCGGGTTCGATTCCCGCCTTGGGATAAATGTTTGTAAGATCTGCAGATATTTATTCCGGGTTCTGGGTATTTTCTATGCATAATAAAAATATCTATGTATGTAATGTGTTGTATTAAGTATATCAGTCATCTAGTACCCATAACACAAGCTCTGCTTAGCTCATGGCTAGATAGATGATGCTGTGTGGATTGTCCAGCATTATTATTATTTAATAAAATATTAAAACAAAACAGTCTACAAGAAGAATAGATATAAATAAGAAGTATTTTTAATACTCTTGTTGAAAAAGCGAGCTTTTGTAAAACTACCTTTATGTTGCAGGAGTGTCAGAAACTGGTGGTGGAAAGCTGGACAGCTTCCACCCAACAAGCACAGATGAGTTCAAGGAGTTTGCGGAGCTCCTTACTAAGAAAATCTGCTTCTACAAAGCCAAGGAAGAGTTCCCTGGGTTTGTGGATGAATTGGTCAGGAGTCTTATTGTTCAAAGTAAGTTACATTATATCAGAGCATTGTGGAAAGTATTTTATTGGTTTTATGCTGTCATATACTCCACAAAAATATTGGTTTAGATTTTGTCGTTGTATAAATTTTCAGGTTTGAACGTAGAGCTGTCTTTGTTTTTTCAGTTTATTAAAAAGGGATGGCAATTTTTTGAAATTAGGTTTTCTTAGGAAAATGAAACAGAATTAACACCAATGCCATCTCTTACCAATTCTAAATGACAAGCAGTGACACCCAATGTTTAAAGCATATTTTTAACTCTAAACAATGTTTTGTGGTGACACATTGAGTTGAATAGTGTTCACCTGAACAAGGAAATCACAAAGGTTTTTTATTATCCCTAAGTTGCCAAGAAAGGTTGCTTCGAATCCCACTTATTTTGTTACTTTTGGGATCGTCACATCCTGAATTAGTCCACTGCTGCAGAAAGAACTCTCTCATTATATGGTTTCCCATAGTCATGGTGTTTATTTCAAAACCAGTAGAGTAAACCAGAAACCAGAGAAACTCTTCCATTATATTGCCTACCGAGAAAAAAACATTTGTGTGATGAACAAACATGTTTTTTCTGTCTGGTTGTTATATTAAATTATATGTATGTATTTACACAAACATAAGTATATTATCAGTCATATTGTACCCATAGTACAAGCTATGCTTAGTTTGGGGCTAGATGATGTGTAAAAAGGTTAACTGATATTTATTTATTTTCATTTAATTTTCAGTGCACTCGGGTGACATAAAAAGGATAAAGATGACAGTTGATAATCTGTACATCGAGAAACAAAAGGCAGAGAAGAGTGATAAGGGCAAGAAACCGAACAAAGGAAAGGGGAAGGCAAAATTAAAAGTTGAAGGGGACAGTGTAAGTACACTTTCAACTTAAGATGCATTTAAAATTAGAAATTAAGAACACTTGTGACAGTATAGGTATTTACACAAACTAACTTAGACAATCTATACCAATTATAAGAATCTTTATCTTGACTGACTGACAGACCAGTAGTCATAGTAACGTGAAATTTTCAGGGTATAATAATAATAATGCTGGACAATCCACACCATCATCTAGCCCCAAGCTAAGCAGAGCTTGTGTTATGGGTACTAGATGATTGATATACACAATACATTACATACATATATATTTTTTATTATACATAGAAAATACCCAGAACACCCGGAATAAATATTTGCAGATCGTACAAACATTTATTTTATCCCAAGGCGGGAATCGAACGCGCAACCCTCTGCGTCGCAGGCGGACATTCGCCCGCCACATCGATTGTCAATTTTGTTTTTTATATTTTCTTTATTAGTATTAGTATAGATGTACAACGGTTTTTTTCTATTCCAGGCTTATCTCAACAATTTCGACACACATGGCAACTTCGATGACGACTACGATGACTTTATGTAAATCTCCCAGCTCTGATGTCACAACTATCAGCTCTGATGTCACAACTATTCAGATCTTTAAAGCCCTGCCCGGCTAAAATGTGCAGCGTGACAAAATGTTGTCTACTCGTTACGTCGTCGTATTACAAAATAGAGATATATCTTTATATCTTCCTGTGCTAACATGCCAGTGCCGAAAATCTATCTCGTTCTGTCAAATGAAGGCTTTATGCTAATGTTTAGCTTATCTGTCGGTCTTTTATCTATAATTTCTAAAATGCTCATCAATAGAAAAAGTATCTCGTGTCAAGCGCGACATATCTCGCGTTGCACATCTTAGCCCGGCTGGTAATACGAGTGATATTTACGTAAAGTTTAAATTCCTTGCCGCAACTTCTTCTTCTTCTTCTTCCATGCGCTTCCTGTTCTACTTGGTTTATAAGAGTGATATTTGTGTACTAGGCCTTTTATTATAACAAAATAGGCCTTACAAGGGAATTTGGCGTGAAGTTATCGCCTTTCGCCACACTGGCCATTTAGGTATCTAGTTATTAGAAATCATTAAATGATTTTTTTATATATTAGGGTTCTTTACGCTAAATTATGTCGTGTAAATGTATATTGTTATCACTCATAAACACTATTTTAAACTTTCATTACCTTGTAAATTATTTTAGGTTATATGTATTTTGTTTTTGCGTTGTGGCATTAGATTCTTAGGTCCAAGGCAAAATGTACAAAAATATTTGTATTCGATTATAAAGGATTATTATTAGAAATGTCTTTTTGTTTCTTCCTTTATCGCTATCTCGAAATTTTGTTTCGGACCTAAGAGGCATTTTCCTATGAATACAAAGTATAGTCAGCTGCATTGGCATGTGTACAATTCGGAACTTTCTAAATAGTGTACACAGCATTACAATAAAATCTTACACAGAAAAGTTATATAAAAAAAATTTAAACAAATCTACTTATACAAATTTACAAAAGTTACCTGGAAGATAATGCATTAGCATTATGTTCGCCTTTGTACTGTTACTTATAGGTGCCGTATAGTATTTTCTGTGTATAATATCTAGCATATAATTATATTATATTTCAGCTGTAAACACAACAAAAAATAAACGATTTCATTTCAAAATATTGAAATCAAAAGTGTTTGCAGTATTAAGTATATTCCTGCCCTTAGCTCACTTTATGCGGGGTCGGCACAACATGTTCTTTTCTTCTCTCTCCGTCAGACGTCATATTCGTATTCACTCCTTTCGTATCCATGTCAGTTTGTTGTTTTATATAACTTGCAGATGGCCCACCTTATGTTAAGTGGTTACCATTGCCTAAAACAAAGTATTGCCTAGGTCGCGAGCCCTTCGATGTACTCCTGAGCGTCTATCATCAATATGAGGCATACAGGTGTTAAGCCTCATGTGCCTGTAATTTCACCGGAACGCAGCAAGCTGTTTGGCGGTAGGAATAGGTATGGTGGTAGTGCTTCCCCGGACGAGCCCTTCACAAAGAGCTCGACTACTATTTATTTGCTGTGTAATTTCTTAGAACGCTGTGACACAATTTAGATAGTTATGATATGAATAGTAAACATTCTAGTTTGTGCAGCTGACTGTATTTATTATTATTATTAAACGTTTTTATTTACACTTCTTATGATATAGGAAAATGTAATATCGCATTATTATATAGCCTTGTATACAACTATACTACCCATATTCTAAAGACAGTGTAAAGTAATGTTTCGCTCCACGGTTACGGTCAGATGTTATGTTTATAGATAATACATTTTTTATTATAATAGTATTGGTGTTTTTTTTTCGGACTAAAAATATGTTACAGTAGTTTCTAAACATGAAACATCTATTAGGACACTGGTAACAATAGTTGGCATGGTAAAAATGGCTTTTGCAAATTTTGGGCAATTTTTATGCGACTGGACGGAACAATCAGATGACCCACTCGATGTTAAGTGGTTACCATCACCTATAATAAAAGCATTGCCACGAAGGTCACGTTAGGAACGTGCCCTACGATACACTGTTCCGCATTCATCAACCTGCATACGTGTGCGTCAAGTTGGAAGCCTCCCATTGAAATCTCGTGTTTTGGAGAATGCTGTAAAACTACTGTATCAGTGCCCAAAGCACAGAATACTAAATCTGTGCTCTTATAGCTTCAGAGATATTTAGGTCGTTAATGTGAGGCTTCCAACTTGACGTCAAGTTAGAAGCCTCACCAAAAAGTGCTTCACGTATCATGATGATAATAATGATAATATTTATTTATTCAGACAACACAGTCCATCCATAGTGTTAGTAACAGATAACTTATTGACCTAATTTAGTAATAACTTTAATGATTTAGTCCTCTGGATGAGCTTCCATACCAGAGGACAATTAAAATTATTAGCTATCACGCTTAGGATGCTGTTGTTGCTCGCGTGTAGTCTGGTACAGGTGTTAAGACTCATGTGCCTGTAATTTCACCGGCACCTACCCCTTAAAACCGGAACATAGCAAGCTGCTTGGCGGCAGAAATAGGCATGGTGACAGTAGGTACTTCTCTAGATGAGTCCTTCACTAAGAGCTCCAGTCGGAGGAGTTATGAGGAGTTTGACGACCGATGTGGCGCGGTGGGCGAAAGTCCGTCTGCGCGCAGGAGGTTGCGGGCTCGATTCCCGCCTCGGGATAAATGTTTGTACGATCTGCAAATATTTATTCCGGGTGTTCTGGGTATTTTCTATGTATAATAAAGAAATATCTACTTATGCATGTAATGTAAGTATATCAGCCATTTAGTACCCATAACACAAGCTCTGATTAGCTTGGGGCTAGATGATGCTGTGTGGATTGTCCAGCTTTATTATTATTATAAACTACTAACTAGCCTAAATAACTCCACTGCTGGACATAGCATAGGCCTTCCCCACATTTGAGGAGTTTATCATACGGTGACCGGTTGGCAAAGGGATTGGTGACTAGTATCGGTGAACCGAGAAAAAAGAATTGCACAATTGAATTTGTCAATCTGTTGCTGAGTGTACCCTAGACCCTAATTTAAATACTATTTCTGCAATAATATTTCACAAGTTTGCCATACTTTTATTTTCCCACTGTAGGCAGTTAAAACAGCATACTTGACCCGACGTATCATTGTGTTGTGATACACCTACGGTAAAGCCACCGTTTATGGTTTGAAACGCATTGCGTCGACATTTATATCAATAGAATGAATCTTAATTCAAAAGGTATGTGGTAGGTAGTGTGAATTACACAATACTTGCCTATTTTCTCACAAAAGTTCCTAGAAATAGTACATTTCAGGGTTCAGTTAAATTAAAAATGAACCCATAAGGTGTTATGGGATCTCGATAGATCATTTGCACCGCATTGTCTTGAATTCAAGTGAGACTATCTGAGTAGGAATAAAGACTATCTGAGAAGTTGCCTAAAGATAATCCTACTAATATTATAAACGCGAAAGTTTGTAAGTACCTATGGATGGATGGATGTTTGTTGCTCTTTCACGCTCTAACCAGTGGACCGATTTAGATGAAATTTGGAATAATTATAGATCGCTTTTTATCCCGAAAAAATAACGGAAACGCGAAAAAACTGCAACGCGGGCCAAGCTGTGAGTGGCCGCTAGTTTGTAATATTTGGACGTACCTACCTCTGACAACCCTTAGTAATTTATTTATTACCTACCTACTAGCGAAACGCGCGCGACTTCGCACGCGTGAAGTTATTTTCATGCAAACTTCAACCCCCGCTGTACTCGTTTAGGGGTTGAATTTCAGGAACTCCTTTCTTAGTACACCTCTACGCACTAAGACAAATATACCCTGAAAATATAGGTATATAGATTCTTAGCATGTATTACGAAATAAAACGTATGTACGTATTCTATTTGCCATCTGGTTCCCATAGCATAAGCTTTGATTAGTTTGGTATTAGATCATATGTAGAAATTTCCAGAAATGTTTGTTTTTACTGCGCGTGTGCTAATTTATTTTGGATGCTAATTCAAGTCACCACACCAATTTCGTCCAGTAGTTAACTACGTATTGAGCAAGATGTGGCGAAATCCTTACGCCCTACTTACCTTAAAGTACCAGATTTGAGAAGCTACTACCTTATAAGGTCATACCTACGAGTCACTTAGGAATATCTCAATCCATAGGTTGTTAGTTCTGACGTTTTGCCGACGATTTGCCGCTAAACATCAGGTGAGGTAGCCGTTCCACATCAGGCGGACCATCAGCTTAGTTTCTACCGCTCTGCCGTTGTATATACCGCGTATGCTATGTCCCAGACAATAATATTTTGATCAAAAACTGTTTTATGTTGGTGTATTCGTCTAAGATACCTTTTAATCGGGTGCTCAACTAGTGCTTTTTATGGTAGGGTAACTTTTCAACATTAGATAGACGATCTGAATTATTAGCTCAATATCAATTTCGATAAAGAAGTTCGTATCTTTACAGTTCGCTTTCCCATGCGTAATCCACTTGATGTTAAATGGTTACCACCACCTATTAATAATTATAATGGTTACAAAGTATTGCCTCGCAGATACACGTTCATTAGGTAGGTACTACAATGCCCTGTTTTGCGTTCATCAACCTGAGGCATACTGATGTCAAGCCTCATGTGCCTGTAATTTCACCTTCACGCGTGTGGGTGTGTACATTACCTTTCGATACCTTTTACCTCTTCTCGATCTTACCTCTCTTCGATACCTACCTCTTTAAAAACTATCCTCATCAAAGTCATACAAAATTCAGGTCACATTAAACCGTCTTACTTCACAATGTGCTTAATAGTCTCTAATTAAAAAATATAACGACCGGAAGGCCGGATGTAAACACAATGGTGACTGGCGAGACGTTCCGTATTACGCAATAGTTTTCGTCATGCGCTTCCTAGATTATTATCAATGCTCGGTGTCAAGTATTTATAGCACTCTTTGGTTTGTCTGCGGCAATCTTGCGGCAATGCAAAAAGATGCCCCCAAAGAATATTCTATGGATGCCCCATAGATTTTTTTTTTTGTTGTCAGCCGTCATCGGTTTTGAAGAAAGAGATGACGTTTTTCTTCAAAACCAAAGGGAAACATTTTCGTTCAAATCAGGATGCCTCATAGTACACTTTCATTTCAATTGTTTACACTTATCCCCGATCCTACCCGATGGACTGACGACATTGTTAGGACCGCGGGAAGTCGATGGATGGAAAGGGCTCAGAATCTTTCTTCCTGGAAACGTGTGGGGAGGCCTATGTCCAGCAGTGGACTTCTACAGGCTGATGATGATGATGATGATGACACTTATCTTGTGCTTAGACCTCAAGTAATGATGGTTAAAATACCACCAAAATTACCCATCAGAACTTAAAATAACACTAGAAAAACAATTAAAATGAAAATACAATGTTGCTTCCTTAGATCATTTACGTTGCTTCCAAAGATGACAGGCAATGCAAAAAGATGCCCCATAGATTTTTATTCCATTCAATGCCAATGACAGACTTGACAGAGCTAGGCTGACTTGGCTAAAAACTATTTAAAAAACACTTGGCATTGGCCAAATCTAAGAATAGTTTCTTATTATATGGGCCAAATTGTCTATAAAGTGACGGACAGGTGCCATAGAGAAGAGAAGAAGAAAGAAGTTGATATTGAAATCGGTTATAGATCTGAGATACCTTTACCTACCAGCCGAGGTATACAACAAGGGAAACTAAGATTTAAGAAAAATTTTACGTACTACAGGTATCGTGGCAAAGAACCTAGATGATAATGACCATGTTAAAACTTCTCAACCTCATTTCGACCCAAATAAAACAGTAATAAAGTTACGAAAACAACAATAACTCACAGGCGTCTAAAATATAGAACGGAATACAATGGATTTCATAACCGTTTCTATTTAACCGGAGTTCTAATGTGTGAATCCTGAAGCGATTTCAGTTTGATAATGGTAGATTGTTTAATTTCTTACTAAGTGATTCAAATTGTGAGATTTGCCTGTTTTGCAAAACACTATAAATGACCTACATGTCTTGCAAAATTCGACTTATTTGGAAATTTTAAGTAAACAGGCCTTTTGAAAACCCTGTATAAGTTATCTGCAATAAGTACAAAGGCCTGGTAGCCTTTGCAAGCATGATGATTCATACAGGGTTGACAATCTGATGTAACTTTTAAAAAATGCCCCTAATTACTACAAGCTCGTGTTAAAAGTATTAAATAATTATGATAGATTTGTTGCTGTAAATATTATGTTATATTTGACACTTGCAACAGCGATGAAATTATTAGCTACACGGTATGTTTTAGGGTTCCGTACCCAAAAGATAAAACGGGACCCAAACATTGTCAACAATGCTACGCGCGTAGCAAAGCAAGCTCGTTGAAATCTTTTGTACTGCAACTTTTAGATGTATTTGTTGGGTTTTGTTCATAACACCTGTTTATCACACCGATTTTTTTATCTTACTCTTGGTGAAACAAGCAGTATGGCCCACCCGATGTAAAGTAGATAGTAACCATCACCATAAACAAAGCATTGTACTTGTTTGCAAAAAACTAGCTCATTAGATCAGCATTTTGTATTTGTACCTACTTACACAAATCTGTCATTAGATAAACTATTTTCTAACTATTCTATATTCTATATTGCCAGTTCTTATTAATAAATGATAATTTTAATTTATTTAAATCAATATTTAAATTTAAACCTATACGAACCTATACCGGTTGCAATAGGATTACTTCTGAAAACTGAAACTGCGTATTCAGACCATAATTCTGATTACAAAAATAATTAAAAAACGCGAAAAAACTATACTTTTTGTCCGTTTTTTCCGTGTTTTCGGCATCATAAAATAAACATAAGTACCTAATTATCTTGTATAAACGCGGAAAAACTACAAAAAACCAAAAACAGCAATCTAAAGAAAATCGCAATCATCTGACCGCAGCGTTCACTCACGGTCGCCAGCGCAGTGCAGTCGTTGACCGCTATACGCAAAACATCATCATCGCTTCAAAAAAGAATTCCAGCAAAATAATTGTAAAATTCTAAATATATTTGATTCTCTGCCTAATGGTATTCTATAAGACCTTGTTGTAGGTAACTTTAAACGTTCCTTGAGTATTCAGAAGTGGTCTTTTTACACCCGGTATATTTATGGGCCTGACTCATTAGTGGTTTCAAATGGCCCTTTGACATAAAACTATGAACTTTGACGTTTAAAACTTACTTTGTTAGTAGTAGGTATTTGTTAACAGATTTCTGCATTATTACCAAAACCCATTAGTAACTAATGAATAGGTACTAACTCTGATTGAAAACGAACACTTCGCAATCGCCTCTAGATACATTAATTAAGATAATATTTCCCAATGTAGCTATCTGAATAGCACGATGTATGTAGGTACAGTCAGCTGCACTAGAATGTATACAATCCGCAACATACAGAATGGTTTTACAGCGTTACAATTAATATTTACAGGGCAAAAACTCAAAACATAAGTGAACTTATCAGCTAATTTCGTGATTTTAACGGTTTAAGAGAACTATTAGTTGATGATACCGTTTTAAAAGTTACGAATTGTATACATTCTAGTGCAGCTGACTGTACACACATCTATACTAATATTATAAAGAGGTAAAGTTTGTGAGGTCGTAGGGAGTAATCTTTGGATCTACTGAACCGATTTTAAAAGTTCTTTGCCAATAGAAAGCCACGGTTTTTGTTAGTTTAATAAGGTTTTAATTAAAAGTAAAAATGTTTACCGCCCCACGAAGTGAGCACAGGTCTTCTAGTACATTATATGTACATTATAGAGCACCGGATGGTCTAGTGGGAATGACCCCGCCTTCTGACCCTAAGGTCGTGGGTTCAGATCCGGTCGTGCATCAATGGATTTTTCTGTTATAAAAAATGATGTGCGCAATACCAGTGATCTCAAACGGTGAAGGAAAACATTGTGAGGAAACCACCTAGTATTCTGGCAGCAGCGATAGGTTTGCAATCTATCACGTATGGAATACTAACTACTGCAAAATGTGGGTATGTACCAAATCTACCATCTGGACATACCTCTGACTACGACCCCTTAGACAGCCTTGGAGAATCTTGAATAGGTACTTAGTACTAAGAGATTGTAGGAGATATTTACCGTGCTTTGGAACTAAAGTCTAGAGCTATTTCATTATTGAAGTAATACTTCTAATGCGACTTCCAACAAGGTTGCGTTAAACGTTTAACACTACCATGGAGGGGGTATAAAAGCACTGTTCTTTCTCTTTTTCTCTCATACCCAGTTACGTTTCGTATAAGTTTTACTTCAGTCGTGTGGTCTAAAGCACACTCTTTTTTTTTTAATTAGTTGATATTTTGATTGCATGATATAAAGTAAACCAAGCATACAGTTCCTACATACATAATATCGTAAAACACAGTCAAGCCAAGAAGCACGTAGCATCCTTTCACCAGTCAAGATAAACCTTCCTGCGTTAGTATTGCGTACATAAGTGCAGTTAGGTATATATTCAGTTTAAACTGTGTGATCACCACATCTTTAGACCTTCGACGAACATCTTAAATTGCAATTTAATCCAAGATTTAAGCGACTTTGAATGTTGATGACTTTTTTTACGTCGTAGTAAGGTTCAAGTTATAATTAATTACTGAGAAATGAGCAGTATAATGATATAATGATGGGTCATGTTTAATGTAAATGGGCAATCTATAATCCTACTAATATTATTAACGCGAAAGTTTGTAAGTATGGATGGATGGATGTTTGTTACTCTTTCACGCTCTAACCAGTGGACTGATTTGGATGAAATTTGGAATAATTATAGATTGTAACCTGGATTAACATATAGGCTAATTTTTATCCCAAAAAAATAATAGGAACGGGAAAAAACTACCATGCAGGCGAGAGCGGCCGCTAGTTTGATTCTTTTGGAACACAATAAAAACAGTGTTTCCGGGGAAGTACTACCACCATACCTATCTCTGCTGCCATGCAGTGATGCTGGCATTCCTGTGTTCCTGTCTGAAGGGTGTGGGTACCGGTGAAATTACAGGCACATGAGGCTTAACACCAGTATGCCTCAGGTTGGTGGACGCAGGGTAATGCTTCATAGGGCATATACCTAACGTGCGTGACCCACAAGGCAATGCTTTGATATTAGGTAAGTTGCTTATCACTTAACATCGGGTAGGCCATCTGCTTATTCCACCTTAGCTGTATAGCAGCTTAGCTGTAGTGTAAAAATATAAATATATCCAATAATAATTAATTCAATTCAAACTCCTACTAGTAAAAATGCTAAAATTTCGATTGAATAAATTAATAAACGGATTGGATTAAATAGGTTTAGAATACAAGAAATTGATTTAATTAGTTGAGGAAAGTTATTGATTAAATATTTATATAAACTATCTATACATACCTACTTACTTTCTATAGATCTATAAAAAGTTACTAAGGTATGTCTGTTATGAACAGAAACTACGCTTACCTAAATTTATCGTAGGACAAATTTTAAAATATCTTTTAAAATATCAGGCGGACGTTGGCCCGCCGCGCCACATCGTTCGCTAAATTAAAGTGATCATTCTCATTGTAAAAAGTCCACTTCTGGATAGAGGCCTCCGCTTAAGTGTCCAGGAAGAACGATTTTGAGCCCTTTCCATCCACTGACTTCTCACGATCCTAATAATGTCGTCAGTCCATCGGGTAGGAGGGCGTCCAACGCTTTTTCTTCCGGTTCGTGGTCATTCAAGAACCTTTACCTACTTAGTATAGCCATATCAAAAGTCATAACTCATCGTAAGGCCATTCTAAATAGTTCCAAGCATTTACATAATGTAAGTCAAGTAAACTCATTATAGCGTTCAATATTCGTTCGCTTTGCCTCATTATAATGATTATCCATCTCGAATTATGACAATTTGAGATCTTAATTCGTGTGACGACGAACTAACAAGTCTTAAAAAAATTGTGATCATTTTTACACAACATCATCTAACACCCAGACAGAAAATAAACATCTACGCGCATTACACAAATGTTTGGGCTTGGTGGGGATTGAACCCACAACCTACAGCACAGAAGTCAGAACTACTACTAACTGAGCTTTGAGGCCTTTCTTTATCCTCTCGAATCTTTGTGTGCTTGATATCGAAAAGGTGTATTCCTGTTTCATACCGCAATTTCGCAAACAAAAGCAATACTTTTTCTTTTACGCACTGCAGATTTTTGATTTCTGTTTTATACCACACATAAGCAAAATAACCTAAGTATGGCAAAGGTAATAAAACAAACAAACTTGAGTAGTTCAATATATTTGACGGGCACAGTTAGTTAGGGTAGAGTAGAGTCAGTGGGGATTCTTATGGAACGTGCGCGAGGGATCGATATAAAATCATCTGCCCGCGCCCCTGTAATTTTTGTAGGTAATGGTCTCATTTGGTTTACCTAGTTAATAAAATCATACTGGCAAGCTACGCTATCAGTGCTCAGATTTGTATGCTACTGCTTTCCTGACTTATTGAGGTTTGAATCGTGATCTCAGGATCTGGGCTCTCGAGAAAGGAGGTGATGTAATAGTTTAACCCGTTAGAAATCGTTTAGTTACCGCTGACTTTTAAGTTTAAACACCCAGATTGGTGCAACAAGGCCGAATACAACCTAACCTAATAGACACATAGTTTGATCCCTGACAAATCATGTAATAAACAGCGAGAAATTATGTTCAGGACTCTATTTGACCAAAGCGTATAGGTTGTAAATACTGTTTTTTTTTTTTGAGAAAGTGATTTTACAAGTGATAACACGTGTACATGTGTTATGATATATTTCATGGCTTGATGTGATCTTTCATGGCTTTGACTTTTTGTTGTATATTTGTATTGGTACGTAGAGGTGTATTAAGAAAGGAATTCCCAAAATTCTAGAATTGGGTACCAGCGGGCGTTGAAACTTGTATGATAATAACTTCACAAACTCGCAGATGTATTGTTAGTACTTACATAATTGGAGAAAAAAGTCAAATCAAACCTAGCTATAGATTTATGATTAGAACAATAAATGTATTTATTATACCTAAATTACTTAAAGAAGTCAAAAGCCTTTTTGTGTCATCGTGTCCCCATGTACCTAATAAACATGTATATGAGACAGGTGTTATCCAATATACTTGCATAATGAGTGAAGTAACGATTATTGTGACCGACATAATAAGTAAAATGATACCTCTATATATAACATACTGTAATTGATAGACCAAGACGGCAGCAACTTTGTTCACGTAGCTTAGCTTTACTACTGTTTGTATAACTGGGGAATCAGGTAGGTTATATATTTAGAAGTTTGCACATAGTGATCTATCAACGCACAGCCCAAACCACTGGACGGATCGGGCTGAAATTTGGCATGCAGGTAGATGTTATGATGTAAGCATCCGCTAAGAAAGGATTTTGATGAATTCTACCCCCAAGGGGATAAAATAGGGGATGAAAGTTTAACAGGAACGGACAGTTTTTTCCCGTTCCCGTTATTTTTTCGGGCTAAATTAGCCTATGCCCTATTCCAGATTACCATCTATATTTATACCAAATTTCATCCAAATTGGTCCACTGGTTAGAGCGTGAAAGAGGAACAAACATCCATCCATCCAAACATTCGCATTTATAATATTAGTAGGATTATAAGTATTATATTACATTTGGTACATACCTACATTTACCAGTAGTTTATATTCCATATGTGACAGGTTGCAAGCCCATCGGATCTCCTAGAATACTAATAACTAGTTCAAAGAACCTTGAGTAGGTACTTGGTACGTACAGATCTAGAGGGATATCTACCGTGCTTGGAGACACATGCTGAGTCGTGATGTTTTTTTTTTAAGTACTTATTTCAAAAAACATAAGTATATAGGTAAGTACTCTATCAGTCATCTGGTTCCCCTAAGTACAAGCTATACTTAGTTTGGGGTTAGATGATGCTAGTGTAAAAATATCCACAAATATTTATTTAAGTATTGTTTTTATTCGAGAGGACGTAAGGTGTTGTAGGTATAAGTACTAGATTTAGAACTAAATAGTATAATAGGTAACCAGGAAGCGTCTACAAGGACATACGCTTTCACCGATGTGCCATGCTTATGCGCCTTTCTATTCGGCGCGCGAACTTGTGAGAGACACAGCCGTTGAAGAATGGAGAGCTTGTTGCCCAACAAGTAACCCAATGTTGGCTCTACGAACGTCTCTCGTATTGACTTTGTTACTTCTGTGATTAGGCCGACGAGAAGAAAATAGATTAGTAAAAATAATACAAACTTTGTATTACTTTTGTTATCTATCTAAATGTAACCTCTAAAGAGATGCAGTGTAGGTTGAATTTTGTATGAAATTAGCTTTACGCGGACAAAGTCGTGTGCGTTTCCTCTAGTTTCACATGTGCATTCTGTTAAAAATATTAATATACACACAGTACATACTCACAGACAAACGCACACAGGCAGAGATCGCTACTAGTACGACAGTACTTTCCATTTTATTTCGATTTCGTCTTACTACTGTCTATTGTATGTACAATTAAGTATTTATCATTCATTCAAATGCTTGTCTTCGTCAATAATTAAGACTTTACAGAACAAACATCTATGTTCATCATACAAAATGTCTCACAATTTTTCAGAAAATAATAAAACTTGATCTGTCAAAAATATTTTCGAATAAGCCCATAAGTACCTTTTTTTATTTTTATATTACTTAACGTGCAGCATAGAAGGTAGAGCTAATATCAACCAAGCTGAGTTGCCAGTCGGTTGTGTTTGTGTATTATTTTAGTAGTGTGTCAGTTGACCGACTTCGGAACAGGCAAACGAGTCAGTGTCCAGCATGGTCCACTATTATAAACAATCGTTTACATAATGAAGTTGAACCTACTGCCTTCAGGGTGTGCAATGATAATTGAATACATTCGTCATAGATACTTTAAATAACTTTAAACTATTTTAATGGAACCGGGCTTGGGTAATGTTTCTGCAAGCTTAAATAAAAACACTCCTGGATAATTTTCTTCCTTTTGGGGGGCTTTTTGTGCATCGCGGTCGAATTTGACTGCAAACCCTCTGTCAAGTGCTGAGTCGTCAAACAAATCGCCTGCTAGTGCATAATTTAAGGATGTACTGGTGCTATATTGTATGAAAAAGTATTGATCGCGTTTTAGTCGATTTACCACCTACTAAGTGAGGAGTCCGACAAACCTCTCCGCCTCCTAGGGCCGTAGGAAATGCATGAAGCATTTTTTCATCGCATAAAAAAGGCCTTTTCTACTCTAGCGGCAGAGTTCAACCAACCACCACCAAACGCTTTGCCTCAACCTTCATAATGCGCACAGCAAAGGAATGGAACTCGTTGCCGTCGTCTATTTTTCCGGTGACATATAATTTGGATGTTTTCAAGAGAAGAGTGAATAGGTACCTTCTAGGTAAGCGTGCTACATCGTCGACCGCATCATCACTTAACATCAGGTGAGATTGCGGTCAAACGTCTACCTATAAATAGTAAAAAAAAAAAAAAAAAAAAGTTCAAACAGTTTCACACGGTATACTACCGGTCAATACAGGTATTACACAAGAATTAAATTGTCTTTCAATACGCCTCAAATTGGTGTTATTATTTCGTAGGAAGTGTCATTCAATGATATAAGATGAGTGATGGATATAATTCTTTGAATTATTTTTGAACATTGACAAATCTCACAGCTCAGTGGGTGGCCGCTCTGCTTTCTGGACGGTTGTGGATGCGATACTTAAAAACTTTTTCTTTTCTTTATAATGACATCTGTCCGTCATTCCACAGACAATTTCGCCAATATCAAGTGAATGAACAAATAGTTTTTAGTCAAATCAAGTCAGAAAAAAAAATAGCGTCATTGATAGAATGACAGAAAGCAAATCTCAAAACCATAGAATAAAAAAAAAATAGTATCATTATGATTGATAGAATAACAGAAAGCAAATCTCAAACCAAACCCATAGAATATTTCTTTAGTCCATATTCTTAGCTCAAACCAAACTACTATTAACTGAGCTGTGACGGCTGTCAAATGTCAAAATGTAAATAAAGAACAGGTTGCAAGCCCATCGCCGCTGCTAGAATACTAATTGGTCTCCTCACGATATTTTCCTTGCACCGTTTGAGAGCATTGCGCACATAAATTTTAGAACGAAAAAATCCATCCGAATTTGAATCCACGACCTTAAGATCAGTAGGCAAGTCACTACCACTAGACCACCGGTGCTCCAAATAGCGAGCTAACGGTAAAAATCGCAGGTGCTAATCCATACCTAATCTACTCCAAGTTAATGAAGAGATACATAATCAAATTCACTTTCTACTTTTGAGAAAATAATAAAGCTAAATTAAAACCGAATCTAATCATTACGGTGTGATGTGAACCGTAGCAAGCTACCTTCATAATATTGCATAGGTACCTAATTTATTCTCCTTCGACATAGCTCTCAAGATCAGCAAGCTTAAGTGACAGTAGGCAGGCTATATAGCAGATAGAACCGTCAATCGCTGGGGAATTAAGGTTCTTGAAAGGCGATCACAAACTTCCACCCGATAGACAGTGACAGTATGTGCTAGAATCGCGGGAAGTCGTTGGGTAGAAATTACTTGTAATCGTTTTTGCTGGAAAAGTATATGGTAAACTTATGTCCAGCAAAAGACTTCTACAGTTCACGCAAGAGGACTTGCCACAGTGCGGTACCGCCTACCCTACCTACTCCACTGTTACATTAATTAAATATTGTATACATAATACATACATAAATATATTCTATTGCAGGGCTCGTACATAACGTGTGTGACCTACAAGGCAATGCTTTGTTATAGGTGATGGTTACCACTTATCATCAGGTTACCATAAAATATGCTTGTTCACCCAGCATTAGCATAAAAATCAGGGTATATTCGTCTTGGTGCGTAGAGATTCTAAGAAAATAATTCCGAAATTCAACCCCTACAACGGGGTTGTATAAAAATAACTTCACACGAACAAAGTCACGCGTGTCTTGCTAATAAATAGTATCATTTAGTTACAGTTTCGCGAAGCAAATATTCTGTGTACATTGCGGGGTCAAGTTGTCGCTGCCTGCATGCCGCGCAGTGTAACTCAAAACAGTACGAAACTTAGTTTATCGTTTTCAAGAGTAGACCTGATATTTATTTCATGCCGCTTTTTTTGGACGTCTTTTTTTAAACTAGTCTGTTGGAACTCGTATTGTGTCTGTCTTTGTCTACTTGCCTATTGTAGTAGGAGTAACTCATTAAAATACCATTATCTTGAGCAAAGAAACATCTGTGACAAATTGTTTATACTCTATGATAAATTAACATTTTAAGTTGCAGAGTAGCTAGTGGCCCAATCGACCTTAAAGCTCATTAAAAAGTTGATAAACAATTACATAACTATTAAAATCAGAAATGTGTAAGTTTATGTAACTTTTAGAGTATTGCCAAAATAATTGGTTTCAGCATTAGTTATTTTATTTTATTTAACTTACTGATGGAACAAACATATCGCCTATAACAAAGTATTGCATGCTCGTTAATAATGTGTCTTACGATGTTCTGCTCAGCGTCCATCAACCTGAAACATACAGGTGTAAAGCCTCATGTGCCAGTAATTTCATCGGCACCCACACCATTCAAACCGGAACACAGCAAGCTGCTTGGCAGCAGAAATAGGCATGGTGATAAAACTTTCCCGGACGAGCCCTCACAAAAAGCCCCACGACTACTTAAAAGAGTACCTAGTATAAAACATTAGTAGATATAATAATAAAATAGTAATAAAAGCTTTATTTTTTCTTAAAAACTAGGTTCATACTTAATCTTCTTGGTCTTAACACTCTTGACAGAGTGGTCGTCAAGTCGGCACTGTGGCTTACGCTACAACGCTCTGTCATTAAGATAAGATAAGATAATGTTTATTTCCAGCAAAAAATCTAGCCATAAGTACAAAGATTATTTTACAAAACAATCGGACTCTAGAATTAAAATTAACCGCCGCGCCACATCGGTCGTCTAATCAATGTCATGTAATCTAATCAAGTATAATTAGTGTAACTAGTAATTATTTACCGTCTTATTACATTGATTTCACAGACGGTAAGGTTTGATTGTAGAATTATTAATGGCAAAAAAACGTCATTGAACTAGCTCTAACTTGGAAAACTAATAATGAATTGGCGACTAGATTCATTTAGTCTATTCAAAGCGATTCTTGGGGTTCTGCTGAATAAAGACAGTTTTATTATTTGTTTAGTGAAATAGGCCTTATAGGGCTACAAACAGAAAAATTTCCACAAGTAACCTTATATAACCTTATAACCGTTAGTGTAACCAGAAAAGCATTAAGTAATTTCCAAAGATGTGGCCGGCCACTTCGGTAATTTTGGTAAACGAGCCGTCACCGTTGTAAATATTAATGCGAAACCAACCATAGAGGTCGTATTAGAAGATGACCCCAAAGGTTACAGCGAAAACATACGGGCATTCAATACAAACGGTAACGTCATAGAACGCTTGCAACACCAACTGGGCTATTTTCAAAGCGAATTACTGTTGGATCGGCAATGTCAGTTTATGACTCGTTTTTGGCTAATAATAACGAAAGATAAATCCTCACAGTAGTTCAAAATGATTCCTAAATTTTTAAAAGTCGCGCGTTACCGCAGAAAACATTAGTTATTTTCAATCTCTTTGTCCTAGTACGGTTATGATTATGTCATTATCTTTTTTATTTTAGTAGTAACCGTTTATGCCAGTAGCCAAAACTGTAGGCCATTTCAAAAGGTTATTTAGAGAGCCCGGTTTTTGAAGCTGAGATGAGATTGAAACTGAAATTTGATTGTCAAAATTGGACCTGTCTGAAATGTCAGTTTCAAAGAATATTCCAATTTGGAGATTGATACGATTGAAACTTGAATTTTACGATATTTTGTTACAAGAATTGAGCCCCTGATACAAACTTCAATTATAATATTCAAAGTGATTAATTATAACGAATGAATTAGGATTCCGTATGTATACGGTGATGACATCCAATTAATCACTAAACATCTGAACCCTCAGATTATTACTTTTAAAAGTTTCTTTCACTCACGTTTTTTGTGTTTAATAACTACGATAATTACTGTTAGTTTCTGGCTCTTCGCAATACTTAGGTTAACCTATTTTTTAAACTGTAATTACTTATTGCTTTTCTCTTGTCCATATTTTTATTTTATTTTCTACTAGCGAACTCTACGCGACTTCCTCCGTGTGAAGTTATTTTCATAAGTCTAAATCTTTAAATGGCTTAACTCCAATTAAAAGCATCCTCGAGAAGGTATAGAGTAGAATATTTTAATTAACTGGTTGGTAATCGATAAAAATAAGAGAAATGAAAGATTCCATCACGTGCTTGTAATTTTAACGTCTCGTTTTTAAAATAACACCTTTGACTCTACAAAATTATATCGTACTTTTTAGAAAGGTAAAACAACTTAGACGAGTAAATAAAACAACCCGCGTATTTGCCAAATGACAATGGATGCTCAAAACGCTTTTTTAAAAGGACAGACAAGCATAACTTATATTCTGCGGTCAAAAAACCCCATAGTTGGGCACATGTTATACAAACTTTTTTATGATACGGCTAGTATACGCACTCACCTTATGTTAAACGGTCACCATCACTATATCAAAGCATTGTATTGTAAGTCACGCACGTAAGATACGTGCCCTACGATGCACTGCTCTGCGTCCACCAACCTGAGGCATACTGGTCTCATGCGTCTGTAATTTCACTAGTAACCCAAACCCTTCAAACCGAAACACTACAATACCACTTGGCGGCAGAAATATGCATGGTGGTAGTAATTACTTCTCCGGACAACCCTTTCAAAGTCAAAGTCAAAGAACTGCAACAAAATTTATCTTGAATATTATTTTGATGATCCACGATCTATAGATACAGTTACCAACCTTCATACAATCACTTTAAGATGAGGCGTTGCGAAAAAGATTTTATTTGAATAACCATTGCAAATGTTATTAAGCAATAATGAGTTCGTAATTGCATTTTTCAGGGACGACTCAATAATATTCAATTTTAAATAAGTAGCGTGAAATAAATGATGCATCTACCTCCAACGAAAAATTGTACACTCAAACTAATGAATTTCACGCTTCGAAAAAAGTTTTTTTCGAAGATAAAAAAAGCAGATGGCCAATCTAATCACTAATACACTATTCTGTGTCCATCAACTTGATGCATACTTGTACCTGTAATCTCACCAGCACCCACACCCTTCAAACTGGAACACAGCATGCAAGCAGGACTGTTTGTTTGTTTTATAATTACTATGTGTTATGTTTGACTTTGACTTATAAAACTCGTTCATTTATTATTTTTTATACTTGACGAAATAAGGTGTTAGAATGAGGTTCTTTTTAACATCATCATTTTCCTTCCGTAGGTACTACGAGTAATATTGTTTATACGGGAGCAGATACCCTCAAAGCGGATGTTCCAATTTTTATGTGATTTTTAAAAGAACTCATGCGTTGATATGTATTGGTAAAATATTTAGTTATATCACTATTCTACATCAAACTCCCGCCAAGTAACTGAGCTAGATATGTAAATTTTATTGTTAGGTAGACTTTCGAAAATTTGAGTCAGTAAAAAATATAGTATGTACTTTAATAACATATATTGACATCTCTAACCTTACGTCTGTTTATTACACAGTATTCAATACCAATTCAAAAATAAATTATCAAATCACGATCAAAGCTACCATCCATATAGATTTTAGAATGTTACAATAACCCTACGTAAATCAACTACTATGATATCAACATTTCACGTGTCCATTATAACAATAATGCACTTGCTATATTTCGTTTAACTTTACATAATAATTTTACATTCGAAAAAGTGTGGGAGAAGTGAGCTTTCAAGCAAGCCTTATGCGCCAGTCGAGAGAGAAGCGCGCTCGGATGCGCCTGTGCAGTGTGTTCTATTTTTAAATATTTTTTGAAGTGCCTGTGTTCGGATACAATGCGCCTCCTTTTTTGGGTGAGTTTGTTTTTTCTTTTTTTTTTGATTGCCAGGATTTGGTGATTTTTTTATCGAACCAAACCACTTTCTTTAGTGAAAGTCTTACGATGATCGATACATCATCGGAAGGCAAGTTTTTATCGATGGGTCGGGTCCGAAGTATTTTTATAAACGCTGGCGGCTTTCATGTTGGGACTGTTCCAAATGTGCGGAATATTTACCGAAACGAATTGAATTGTAAACTTCTTACATCAGGTTTTCATTGATCTCGTACGATTATCAGAATTATTTTCGACATTATTACACAAATAATTTTAAGTTTTTAAATAAGTATATTCCATTTCTTTCGTATTCTGCTTAAATATAAGTCAATACATTATTACTTGGTAAATAATATTGAATAATTAATAATAATAATTATGTACATTGTATATACCTAAATATATATTGCTAAGATGAGAAAAAAGCAAATTGACACGGGTCTGTCAAATTGAGTCTAGTATGGGTAACTTCTATTTAGTCTAAGGGAGATCGAATTGAAGCTTTATCAAATTCTGTTAAGGTTAGGTTAGGTTATCGAAAGATTTAGTACTAATTCTTGTAACGCTTGTAACTTTCAAGGTAATCTGATTTTACTGTAGAATATAGGGTAACGTACCTAGGTAACGGCAAGATAATTCAGTATCAAACATAACTTCGGACGCACGTTAATAAATAGTAGACATTAAACACTTACAGCGTTTGTATGGACAACGTACCGACTTGTTTAGCCTTAAGTCGAACTGTCATTGGTATTGAATAAAAAGTTCATTCAAATCAATCCTCGTAATTTTTTAGATCTAAAACAAAATTGAAACAAGAATTTGAATATCGAAATTGGAACTGTCTGAAATGTCAGTTTCAAAAAATGCCATTTAATTTTATAGACTGAATCAAAATGACGATCAAAACTTGAATTTAACGATATTTTGTTATAATAATTGGGCTCCAGGATACTTCAGTGTATTATAATACACACACAGTGTATTATTACACTTTCATTTTGATTAACCACACATTGCGGCGAGATCAGAATAAAAGAAAATAGCAACAAGACTTTAATTACCAAGCACGGTAGATATCCCCTCCAATCCATTAGTATCAAGTAGAGTAATATTTTTTAATAATGTCTAAAGGGGATAGTTAGAGGTACGTTCAGATAGTACATTTGGTTAACCTATTAAACCTAAACTTGAATTTAACGATATTTTGTTACAATAATTGGGGTTCAGGATGCTACAATACACTTTCATTTTGTGCTAAAATACATACGTGCTCATACATTACATAAAAAAATAGCAACATGACTTTATTTCGACGACCGATGTGGCACGGAGGACGAATGTCCACCTGCGATGCAGGAGGTTGCGGGTTCGATTCCCGCCTTGGGGTAAATGTTTGTACAATCTGCAAATATTTATTCCGGGTGTTCTGGGTATTTTCTATGCATAATAAAAAATATCTATGAATGTTATATAGTATTGTATTAAGTATATCGGCCATCTGGTACCCATAATACAAGCTCTGCTTAGCTTGGGGCTAGATGATGCTGTGTGGATTATCCAGCATTATTATTATTATTATTTACCAGGCACGGTAGATATCCCCTCCGATTTCTGAGTACCAAATATTTTTTTAATGATGTCTAAAAGGGGTAGTTAAAGGTACGTTCAGATAGTACATTTGGTTAACATGCAACCTATGAGAAACTGAAGATTACAAACAGCCACAGATATTACAAAACTCAGCTGCATCTGCAGTCTCACTGAAACTGTCTAAAATTATATATTACTCAATTGGTTAGCGTCCTCTCTAAATTACGTAAAACAAATATGTTGCAAAGTGTGTCATGCGCTCGTCGAAATTCACCAGCGGAACTGCCCGGTACAGTCACTGGCAGTACCAGTTTTTACTATTTCGAATATTTAACGCTAGTTCAGAAGCCAGAGCTTCTAATGACACTGAATTTTGATTTACTCAATAAAGATTTCTAATTCTCATTCTCATTTAATTTTTTTGTGTATGATGGTATTTATCGTCGACCGATATGGCGCGGCCGGCGAGTGTCCGCTTGCGACGCAGGAGGTTGCGGGTTCGACTCCCGCCGTGTCGTGTAGTAAGTGGCCTTCGAGGCAATACTTTGTTAGGTGATAGTTACTTAACATCGGGTGGACTAAATCTTCTTGCTAACCCTTCGGAAGTTGTTTCTGATTTTCTAAATTTGATAACCTTATGAAAACCAACGGCCTTGGATTCTTAATACGGGTTTGGTTTAGTAGTAATAACTGTCTTCTGTGCTGTAGGTTCTGGGTTTGATTCCCACCGAGGACAAATATTTGTGCTATCGACAAATAGGTTTATTGTCTGTCTGGGTGTTATACATATTGTTTTATAGGTATGTATTTAAAATAACGTGTATAAGTATTCTATCAGTCATCAGGTTCCCATAGTGTGATATGCTTAGTTTGGGGCTAGATGATGTTGTGTAAAAAAATATTTATTTATTAGGGTATTTGCTTGTGAATGTTACCTTGCGCAAGGGCCATTTTTGCATTTGACTGTACTTAACCGCAAGAGGACAGAAGGCTCTTTTCTCTTATTTACTTTTTAGTATTAGTGTGATTTCGCAACAAGTTTCAGGTTTTCGTCTTATGAAAACAAGTGACGGTTGACACCTGATGTTGAGTGGTCACAGTTATATCTTACAGAGCAAGCCTATCAATAACATGGCCTAGATGTAAGGTTTCTAAGATACAGAGTTAAATAATAGATACTGTATAGATTTTCTAGTAAAAGACTTCAACGCGCTCACTATGCATAAACACTTGCGCAATAGTTTATAAGTAAATACCTGATTAAGTACCTATAAAATTAATAGTAATAACTGAAGCATCGTGTACCTTTTAGCAGTTCTTTTAAAAAAACTTAAATATTTAAGGACGAGTGTTAATCATAAAAAAATTCATTGTTACACGACCGAATTCAAACTCACTACGAAAAAAAACTAATAAAACTACAAAAATGGGCTCAATACTTGTACTTCCGCAGCTATTGACACAAAAATCAAAGCCGGTTATGAACCGAAAAGTTTTGCATACAGATGTAATCAGAAAGTAGGTAGGTTAACTATTTCAGTTATTTAATGACTATTTTCTATGTACTTTTAACCGGCCAAGTGCGAGTTGGACTCGTGCACGAAGGGTTCCATTCCAAGGGCAAAAAAATCAAGTTTGTTGTATGAGAGCCCCTTAAATATTTATTTTATTCTGTTTCTCAGTATTTGTTGTTATAGCCACAACAGAAATACGTCAGTGTATGTCTATATCTATGTCTATGTCTATGTCACCTGTAAAAATTTCAACTCTAACAATCACGGTTCATGGGATACAACCTAATGACAGACGGACAGACAGACAGACAGCGGAGTCTTAGTAATTGGGTCCCGTTTTACCGTGGGTACGGAACCCTAAAAAAGGCCACTTCGCTTATCCTCAAATAATGTTTAAAGTTTAATACCAAAATGAAACCAAACATTTATATTATGAAATATTGAAGTTTACAAACCAGTTAAAAAAATGTTCACCTACTTTTGCCACTGCTTGTATACTTATTTATACTTTTTTTTTATTTATATTCCACTAATTACATGATGCACTAGTTTCCGCTTTGGTTTATGCAACAAAAATGAATGTTGTTTAATGTTGCCATTTGCATGAATAAAATTATGTTTAATAACATTTTATTGCTGGTAATAGTGACATTGCGGTTTAGGTACATTGTAACTCAAAATTGCTATGTTTATAAGCATAACGGGAACATCTTGTATTCCGCTATTAAGCGTACTAGTTGAAAGCGTTTATATCGATATATCTTTTACGTTTTGACACAAATTAGGGTAAGCCTAACACTTATATTGACCAGTTTTTTATACTTAAGCATACAGTTTTGAAAATTACTACAAAAGGAAAAAAGCGTGTTTTAAAAGTAGCTTCCACATTAGAGATTTCAACCGTTCTCATGGTTACTACAGTTTTCATTTTGCTGTGACTTCAAATTTTAAAAATTAAAGTAATTTTTAAGCTGGAGTAATGACTAAAATAAATAAAAAAAAACAATTAAGACAAGTCAATATGTTACCTTTAGTAGTAAATTTATATTTTTTGTTTGAATAAAAAATGTCAATGCTCTCAAATGGTAAAGAAAAACATCGTGAGGAAATCAGTTAGTAGTCTAGCAGCGGCGATGGGCTCGCAACCTGTCGTATGGAATACTAACTACTGCAAAATGTGGGTACGTACAATCTGGACGTACCTTTGACTACCTCCCCTTAGACGTCCTCGAAGAATCTTGAGTAGGTACATGGTACTTAGAGATCAGAGAGGATATCTACCGTGATTAAGAATTAAAGCCGTGATGCTATTTTTATTTATTATTTTATAATAAATCAAGGAACTAAAAACATTACATTAGCCACATTATATAATTTATCAGCGTAGTGGCCTCTTTTCAAACTGCATTACAATATATTAAAATACCTACATACAAATGCAAAAAGTTTAATTAGTGAAAGTAGGTTATAATCATAACAAGTTAATTATAATAAACCCCTTTTCGTGTAGTAATACTAAAGAGGTAGATTAACAATACAAAAAAACTGCATTATTGTTTTAAATTATTTCTGTTAGCTTTGTTGTGTTGCTAGATAATTATTTAATCATAATAATATAATGATAATTAAAATACATAACTTTTTAAATACTTTTAATGTATCTGACTTAAAGCCGTTTTATTTATATTTTTTATCTCCTTTTCAAATAAAACCTGATTAAAAAAATATATATGCCTTTAAACTTAATCTTCAAACCAATTGAATTATTATATCGTCAGTGGAAAGGAAAAAATGCTTAAGCGCCAATATGGCTAAAATGAGTTATATATATACAATTTCTCTAGCACCAAATTTTTAAAACCGGTTTGTATATTCGTTTGCTTAAAAAGTTCTAAAGATTTTCACTTTTATGTTTACAAAAAACTTAAGGAGGTCTTGTTTATCTACCTGCGACAGGAATACAGGATGTATGTTTTGAGAGCAGGTGCGTGATTCGATTATAAAAACGGTACGAAAGTAGACTAATGGCTTTGGCGGTAGCTAATTTAGACAGATTATCATATAGTTACTAATGACTTACAAATTACTAGCCACTGTCTGTGGCGTCGCTCGCGTGGTAGAGGTAATTTTGATATCAATATTTTGTCACTTTGCTATGATAAAACTTAGGGTAATATTTCTTTAGAGTTTATTGTTGTTTTTTCAATTCGGTTCTTATTACATATTCGGGGTAAAAAGTAACCTACATGATAATCCGGGTTACAAACTGTATTTATTCTGAGTTTCACCCAAATTAGTATAATAGTTAAAGCGGGTCACAAACATCTAAACATAAAAACATCTCGCATTTTTTTACAAACATTATTCTTGCATTTACGGTGACATTATTTTAGATAAATATTGAACATAGGTACCTCGACGACCGATGTGGCGCGGCGGGCGAATGTCCGCCTGCGACGAAGGAGGTTGCGGGTTCGATTCGGGATAAATGTTTGTACGATCTGCAAATATTTATTCCGGGTGTTCTGGGTATTTACTATGCATAATAAAAAATATGTATGTAATGTATTGTATTAAGTATATCAGTCATCTAGTACCCATAACACAAGCTCTGCTTAGCTTGGGGCTGGATAATGCTGTGTGGATTGTCCAGCTTTATTTATTTATGATTTATTTACCTACTATATTCGCTTAGTCTACGTACGTCTTGGTGCGTAGAGGTGTACTAAGAGAAATTCCCAAAATTCAACCCATTATCTGGTACAACCCTCAAGTTTTTAAATTATTAGTTACATGTAGACGAAATCGCGCGCGTTTTGGCTGGTCAGTTACTAGTTGGTTCACTTTTAATAATGATCAAAGTGATTACGATTTTGCAATACAGCATTCCAATGGTAGTACAGGGTTAAAATGTTGGTCATGACTTTTGGCATTGACTATATCCGCTGTTCAATAAAAATGTTGATTGGACCAAACTGTCACCTGGATTAGTCACACAAGGTCTAGTAATAAATCTTTCGTGAAAGGGTTAATATTTACTGATAAAGAAATATGCCTAGAGTTCCAGTGGTCTAGTTGGAGTGATTCCACCTTCTGATCCTAAGAAAGTGGGTTCGAATCCGGTCGTGTGGTAATGGATTTTTCTGTTAGAAAAAAAAACATTACCTATGCTAAAAAGGGCAAAAAATCACGTTTGCCGTATGAAACCTCCCTTTAATATTTATTTTATTCTATTTTTCAGTATTTGTTGTTATAGCGGCAACAGAAATACATCATCTGTGAAAATTTGAACTCTAACTACCACGGTTCATGAAATACAGCCTGGTGACAGACAGACAGACAGAATTAGAACCCTAATTATGTGCGCAACGTCAGTGCTTTCACAGGGTTTAGAACATCGTGAAGAAACTAGTTATAATAATACTGGACCATCCACACAACATCATCTAGCCCCAAGCTAAGTAGAGCTTGCGTTATGGGTAGATGACTGATATAAAGAAAGAAAGAAAGAAAAGAAAATACATTTATTTGACACACACGTTTTGCACACAGAACGGACAAAAAACTACTTAGGTACATGTTACAAACAAAAAGGAAAAAAAAAAACAACAGAAAGTAGGTTATAGGTTACAATAGTAGGTAGGTCTCAACTGGTCCGGTCTAGTGCCGAATGGCATGCCAAAAAGGTTCTACCTCAGCTTAATTGCTGCATAACAGGGTAGGTATCTACCGTGTCATGCAGCGCTGGTTTTCAGGTAGGGCCTAATTATAGGGTGACGTCACTAGGAAAATAAAATCAATAATAATAGACTGGTAGTATATAATTATGGTATGTACATACATGCTAATACAAATAAACAGAAATATGAGTTTAAGATAAAAATAAAAATATTAAAATATGTGCTCTGTGGCGCAAATAACCAAGCTTTATTAATTAGTGCGAAACACTTACCTATAGCTTATAGGAAAAATTAACAAAGCGATGATTAAAAGACATGAAAATTATTAATAAACATAAACCAGACCGACATACGGGACTCTATAACTGTAGAAATAAGGGAACAAACTTTGGCTGGAGAAGAAAAAGTGGCAGATGTATGCATAACCTTTGAACTGGCTGATCGTGCGCATGGTGAGTAGATTATAGGTTAATTTGTGTGGAGAGAAGCAATTTTTTATACCTAATTCGAAAAGTATTTCGTGTTTTTAAGGCCCGCATTGGTGGAGGCAGGTCATTCCAACACCGAGATGATGCGAATCTAAACGAGCCACGAAATGCTACCAACTTATGCATCGGAGTGACAAAAACGGGAGTACAGTCCCTTCTAGTATAGCGAGAGTAGTTTTGCGCACGCTTTAACTTTTGAAATAAATAAGAAGGCGTCTTATTATTAACAATACCAAATAGAAGGACCGCTAGGTGGAGTTTTATTCGCGCTTTCATTTTCAGAAGATTGGAAGAGTTTAAGTAGGGAGTCACGTGGGTGCGAGGGGGAATATGAAAACAAAACCGAGCACACGCGTTTTGCACCCGTTGAACCAATCTCTCAGTCTTAGCCAGTAAACAAGATCCATAGACCACATCACAATAATTTAATCTGGACAAAACCAAGGATTCGCATAGAGCGATACGAACTTCTTCGCTTAAATATGGACGAATTTTATAAAGAGATCTTAATCTGTAAAAGCAGTTGCGCACACATTCAGCAATATGGCTATCGAAATGCAGGTGCCTGTCCAGTGTTAGACCAAGACTTCTTGCTTCTGCAACACATTCAACGGCCACCCCTCCCACATGAATATTGAAATGGGCACCTATACACTTTTCAAGTCTAGCTCTTGTACCCACTAGCATATACTTAGACTTCCCAGGATTGAGCACAAGAGAGTTCAGCTCAGACCAACGCAAGATTTGGTCTAAATCACTGTTTATCTTGCTCACAGTGTCAGGAATTTCATGGGGCAAGAAAGAGTGGTACAGCTGCACATCATCTGCGTAAAGGTGAAATTTACTATGCTTAATAGCCTTAATTATGTCAGCTGTGTACAGTATGAACAGGACAGGTCCAAGAATGGATCCTTGGGGAACGCCTCGTGGAACTGGCTGCAAGGAAGATCTAAGGTTGTGGCCATTAGGAAGTCTGAGTTCAACACACTGCTTCCTCTGATCCAGGTAACTAGCGAACCAGTTAAGTGAATTTCCGTCAAAACCATAAAAAGCTAATTTAGAAAGAAGAAGAGGGACACTGATGGAATCAAAAGCTCGCGAAAAATCTAGAAGCACCAGGATGCTACACATGCCCTGATCCTGAGCAGCCAACAAATTATCCACCACATCCAAAAGAGCAGTTGCAGTGCTATGTCCCCTGCGGAAACCAGACTGGAGCTGTGGAAGTATATGATTATCTTCAAGATATTTAGTCAATTGAATGCAAACCACCTTCTCCAATATCTTAGAAATGCATGGAAGTAAACTGATAGGCCTAAGATCACTCAAAGCAGAAGGTTGGTTATTTTTTGGAATGGGCTTGACGACTGCCACTTTCCAGGACTCAGGAAATATTCCACTAATAATAGAGTTATTAATTATAGATGTAATCGCAGATAAAGATTGAGGTAATGTCATCAGTACCATATCCAAGGATATGCCATCTATGCCTTGAGCATTTGATTTGAAACTCTGTAGAATTTTTGTGATAGCAAACTCACTTACGGGTTGCAAAGAAAAACATACTTGGTTCGAGTTGTAGCGGTGGTGTGCAAAGTAGGTAAGCTGAGAAATTGGAACAAGGCCATTACCCGGGACGTTAAGGAAGTGCGAATTGATCAGCTCAGGATCATCAAATTGTGAGGGTAACTCACCTATATTCTGTTTATCATTTAAGATATTCTTTTTTAAGTTTTTCCATAACTTCTTAGGGTTATGAATATTACTGTTTATATTTTGAGTAAAAAAGGCCGTTTTCTCACTCTCAATTGCCGCAATCACAATGTGCTTCATGCTTTTATAGCATTTCTTGAGATCATCTGACTTGTGAAACTTAAACCTAGTATGATAGTTATCCCGAATTTTCATCATTGTCCTCACAGTATCAGTTATCCATGGGTGAGGAGGGCCCTTAAATCTACTGGTTTTCAGAGGAGCGTGTAGGTCAAACAAAGTGGTAATCATAGAGGTTAAGGTCAGTACCTGGTCACTAACTAATATTGGCGTTTTTGAGTAATCCCAGCAGATTGAGTTAAGATCATTGGAAAACAAGTCAGCGATAATACTCTTAAAGGGTCTGTAAGTTACTAAATGCGGGAGCGGCTTATCTTTTTTAATGTTAAATTCAACAACCAACATTGCGTGGCGACCCAAGTCGGGAGTGTGCTTTAAAGTGACTTTCCTCACAGGCGTATTTGTACACACTATGTCTATTAAAGTCTGGGTGTTATCATCATATGAATGAGTAGGCTTTGAAATTATTTGCTTTAAATCCAGACAATGTAGAAATTGCTGTAGCAACGGACGTTTGTTATTGTTCGGGTCGAGTAAGTCAATATTGAAATCTCCAGCCAGGATGAGGTTATCACATTTCGAAAAAGAAGCAATAGAATCAGTAAGCGCATCAAGATAAGTAACCACATCCTGCCAGGGAGCCCGGTAAGCTGTGCCAATAATAACGGTCCTTCCAACTACGGTAAGACGTAGCCACATTTGCTCCACCGAATGCACGACGGGATGAGGGCAGATGCGTGCATACACACCTTTCCGTATGTAAAAACCAACCCCCCCACCACGGCCATCTTTAATGTTACGATGTCTTGGCAGGTGAACAAAGCGGTATCCCGGAATGACTGGCGCCTTGTCGTCCTGACCATCTTTTATCCAGGTTTCGTTAACCGCCAATACATCTGGGTTTAATTCCATGACAGCCACTGTAAACTCACCTTGACCTGTGTTAAGTGAGCCCGCATTAAAAAGACCAACTTTAAGATGGTTCAGAGGAAGTGTTTAACATAGAATTGACCACTAACAGAGCACAGGATAATGAGTAATGAATAAGTGTAATATATGAGAAGTAAAGTATTCATAAATATATAGTATGAGGTGCTAATACAAATAATGTTGATGAAGCGTTGAGTATTATACATAGGAAGTGTAAATAAACAATAATACATTAAATAAATAGACGTACTTAAAATTAGTGCCAATAAATAAAGAGCCCATGTAACACATTTCTTTTTACCCGCATAAATACATAAAATATTTTTATATATAACCACCACACAGGCAGGACCAGCTAACAACCACTTAGAAAAAATAATATGGCAACTTAAAAAAACTGTACTCATTAGACTGAGATAATTGATAAAGCCTATACTAACATTGCTTTTTAAGTCATAACACGCTGCCAAATCAAACAGGGCTGCACCCAAAAACATATACTCAATACAATACATTACATACATCGATATTTTTATTATACATAAAAAATACCCAGAACACCCAGAATAAATATTTGCAGATCGTACAAACATTTATCCCAAGGCGGAAATCGAACCCACAATGTCCTGCGTCGCAGGCGGACATTCACTCGCCGCGCCACATCGGTTGTCATAAAGTATTCTAGCAGCAACGATGGGCAACCTGCGCAAAATGCACTTGGCAGACACCAGAGAAATGTAGTGATTTATGAGTGACGGTGTCGAACGAAGGATAAGCCAGAGTTTCTTATAGCGCCGTGGCCGTTATTTAGCGGTTATTAGAACGACAACGGGGGTCTAGTGAGAACGACCCTGCTTTCTGTTCCTAAGGTTGTAGTTTCGAATCTGGTTACGCACCAATAGATTTTTCTATTTCAAAAATGTTTGTACGTAACGCTAGTGTTCTACTAATCTACTACTACTTCTAAAGAATACATGGAAACTTTTTTTGTAAATACATACTTAAAATACAATATTACACCCAGACAGAACAAAAACCTATGTTCTCACAAAATGTTTGTTCTCGGTGGGGATCGAACACGAGCTATCCCCAAGCTAAGCAGAGCTTGCGTTATGGGTACTAGATGACTGATATAGATATTTTATTATACATAGAAAACACCCAGAACACCCGGAATAAACATTTGCAGATCGTACAAACATTTATCCCGAGGCGGGAATCGAACCCGCAACCTCCTGCGTCGCAGGCGCATATTCGCCCGCCACTCCACATCGGTCGTCATTGCGTTTGAGTATTAGCTTATGTAACTATCTTTTATTACGGTCGTAAAAATCGGGCACCGCTTTTCAAGAGACTAGGGATTTAGTTCTGATTCTGTTGCATGCAAAGTGGCCTTGATTGACCAACTTATAAAGTAGGTACCGTACCTACTCCAGTTAATGTGGGTCACTGAGTTATTGGACCTACGGTAAAGAATTGGATTCTACATGTGGTTGGAATACCAAAGGGAGTATTACTTTTTGACTTAGTTTTCGTTTGTCTGCTAAACATTTTTTTATGCAACTTGCTGATGAAACAAGCAGATATCCCACCTGGTGATAAGTAGTTACCATCGCTTCTATTTAAGTATTGCCCACGCTTGTTAGGATCGTGTCCTACGATGCACTGCTCAGCGTCTATCAACCTAAGGCATACAGGTGCCTGTAATTTCACTGCACTTCTGAAAATTTCTCCACTTCAAAATTCTAGTTTCAACCTGGTCTCAACTCCAAAAAAATACAAATGACCTCTAGTCTATGACACTTTTAAACATAATTACCATAGCAAACCAGATTTCGGAGGCATGATTGTGTAAGTTGTTGCTGACAGATTCCTGTTGCGTGTCAAATATGACAGATTTAGTATAGAAAATCTGTCAAATTTGATACTTGCGACAGGTATCTGTTAGAAACAGAAGATATCGTCACCTGTATGGTGAATTTACAAATCTGCAAAATACACATTCCACAGCAGAGCAAAAAAACTTCATAAAAAATATGTTTTTGCACTTTTTAAATAGCTCCCAAGGACCTATTTTGAACTTTTATATCTTTGTTAATTTAATAGAAAGCATGTCTTTTAAGCTTTTCTGAAATTTAATTTCGTGAAAAGTGCAGATTCGTGAGTTCGCCATACAGGTGCAATCAGGGGGCCGGTCTATGACACTTGTGTAAAACAAAACTCGTGCGGAACCGTCACACTTGGTTGGGCTACACGGCATAACCGATCTTCGGCCTTGACATTGCACCACATAGAGGCAGGTAAAGCCTCGTTATGCATAATATCTTGGTAACTGAAAGTAAACAGATATTCCAATATGATAATTTGCATCTCTTGTAAATTATTTAAACAGCACTAGCGGCCGCTCGCAGCTTGCTTTTTCACGTGGCAGTTTTTTTCCCGTTCCCGTTATTTTTTCGGGATAAAAAGTAGCTTATATGTTAATCTAAGTTATAACCTATGTTTATTCCAAATTTCATCCAAATCGGTCTTCTGATTAGAGCGTGAAAGAGTAACAAACATCCATCCATCCATACTTACAAACTTTTGCGTTTATAATATTAGTAGGATAGGATCAAGGGCAACTTTTTTGCGAAAAGTCGATGAATGAAAAGGGCTCAGAACCGTTCTTCCTGGAACGTATGGGGGAGGCCTATGTCCAGCAGTGGACTTCTACTGGCAGTTGATGATGATGAGGTTGTGCAAGCGGGCCTTAAACTTGTATGTTATGAAAGTTATAAGAATAGCATTTCAATACAAATAAATCAAACAATAAAAATCAATAAACCTAATGACTCAATCATGTGTATCGTAATAAAATTGGTGCTATCGAAATCATTCAACTATTATCTGTAATTGAATAAACAGAGTGGTTCATAATAGTCAAAAAGTTGTGAAATACTTTCTTCACCGGATATGACCGCACATACGGTCATAGACATAAGTACATGAACAATCAAAAGGTTAGTTAGTTTGAAATGAAAAATCAAAAATTGTATTTGCTTGAACACAGGTATAAATACAATATTCATGGTGTTAGGGCTTAGATTAGATATTCTATTACGTCTTACTATAAAATAGTGTGCAAATGTCAAACAATAATCTATCTATATCTTTATCAATTATAAGAATCTTTGTCCTGACTGACTGACTTGGATATAGACAGCGCACAGCCTAAACCACTGGTATAGACTTTCAAAGTCAAAGTCAAAAATTATTTATTCAGTAATATCCGCAGGGATCATCTTGAAACGTCTTAAATCTAGGTGAAACTAAGCGCCAGTTCCTCGCGACTTTTAAGAGTATGTTCGTCTTGGTGCGTAGAGGTGTACTAAGAAAGGAATTCCCGAAATTCAACCCCTATACGTGTGCAGCGAGGGTTGAAGTTTGTATGAAAATAGCTTCACGCGGACGAAGTCACGCGCGTTTCGTTCGTTGAATCTAGGATTTAACAAAATTACTTACAATGTCATGATATGAAATCACTGAATAAGTTCATAGCTTTATAATAATGATAGTAATAATAATGCTGGACAATCCACACAGCATCATCAAGCCCCAAGCTAAGCAGAGCTTGTGCTATGGGTACTAGATGACTTATAGACGACATATATACATAGAGAACACCCAGAACACCCGGAATAAATATTTGTAGATCGTACAAACATTTATCCCCAGGAATCGAACCCGCAACCTCCTACGTCGCAAGCGGTCATTCGCCGCGCCACATCGGTCGTCAAGTTGAATCTAAGATTTAACAAAATTACTTACAATGCCATGATATGAAATCACTGAATAAGTTTATAGCTAGAGAGAAAAGAAAGAAAATACATACGTATAGCACACAGAATGTCCTTATAAGAAGTATAGCTGCATATGACATATGACGACTGATGTAGCGCGGTGGGCGAATGTCCGCCTGCGACGCAGGAGGTTTCGGGTTCGATTCCCGGCTTGGGATAAATGTTTGTACGATCTGCAAATATTTATTCCAGGTGTTCTGGGTATTTTCTATGTATAATAAAAAATACCTATGTATGTAATATAGTATATATCAGTCATCTAGTACCCATAACACAAGCTCTGCTTAGCTTGGGGCTAGATGATGCTGTGTGGATTGTCCAGCATTATTATTATTATTATTAATTTTATAATTTACTTTTACCTAACTATACCGTACCTACTTACATAAAATTTTTAACAAAACGTTCAAACAGCAAAAAGTTTCTCCAGTTGTCATATCTTTGTCTGCTTAGCATTTTTAATCCTACTAATATTATAAGCGCGAAAGTTTGTAAGTATGGATGGACGGATGTTTGTTACTCTTTCACGCTCTAACCAGTAGATCGATTTGGATGAAATTTGGAATAATTATAGATTATAACTTGGATTAACATATAGGCTACTTTTTATCCCGAAAAAATAACGGTAAAAAACTGCCACGCGGGCGAAGCTGCGAGCAGCCGCTAGTTTCTTATGATTTCTTCCGAAGCTATTTGTTAAGATAATTACGTTAGTTTTACACTTGGTTAATAACAGGTTTTTACAAGTTCGCTATTGTACACTAATCGATGTTTCATTCACATAGACGAAACAAAGAATACCATGCAGTAAGTATATGTAATTATTTATTTTAATCGTTTTAATACTAATCGTTACTAATCGATTTTATATACTCTTGGAAAAAAAGAAATAGGATTATGACTTTAATTCTCAGGCACTGTAGACATACCTTCAGATCTCTTAGTATAAAGTACACACGTGATTCTTCGAGGATATTTAAGGGTAGTCAGAGGTATGTCCAGATATTACACTTGGTACAAACCCACATTATGCAGTAGTTGGTATTCCATACGTGACAGGTTGCAAACCCATCGCTGCTGCTAGAATACTACCTGTTTCCTCACGATGTTTTCCTTCACCGTTTGAGAGGACTGGCATTGCGTGCATATTTTTTTCGAATAGAAAAATTCATTGGTAAAAATATTCACGACTGGATTCTAACCCACGTCCTTAGGATCAGAAGGCGGGGTCACTACCACTAGACCGGGAAGTTTTATCACCGTACCTATTTCTGCCGCCTAGCATTGATGCTTGCATTGCTGTGTTCCGGTTTGAAGGGTGTGGGTGCCGGTGAAATTACAGGGCACATGAGGGTAACTCCAGTGCGTCTCAGGTTGGTACCTGATGTACCTGACGCGCGTGACCTACAAGACAATGCTTTGTTATATGGTAACCTCTTAACATCAGGTGGGCTATCATTGCTTGTTCCACCAGCATAAAAAAGACTACTCTATAGTTTGTTCCTCATGACCTTCCTAGAAAGTTCATCCGATAGAAGTAGGTAGAACATAGAATAGATGATAGTAGCTACCAACGTAATCGCAAAATTAAAGATGTCTTACATCCATCACATGTCATTCAATTAGCGACCTTGTATATTTAGAGATAAGTGTCAATGCGTGATGGAAGGCGTAACTTTTACTTTTTTACAGTTTGCTAAAGAGCATTGCAAAAAGCGGATTCACTTTCGTTCATATTTGTATGTATTATTACTTAGTAGTAGTATAGCTTAGTAGTTGCCGGTTCTTCTAGGCTTGGTCGCGAAGAACTGGCGCTTAGATTCACCTATATTTTAAAGACATTTCAAGATGATCTCTGCGGATATTACTCCCTATATTATATTATTTATTATTATGTTATTTATTGTGCCCTACAACGCACTGCGGTGTGCTAAATAATAAATTTAATTTTATTTTATTTAATTTAATTTGATTTTATTGTGGAAGTTTTATGTTTGTATATTTTATGGATGGATTGTGATCTGAAATAAATGAATTATTATTATTATTACTGAATAAATTATTTTTGACTTTGAGTTCTTATTGGAGGGCTCAGATTGATAGATGCAGAGTAGTGCATCGTAGGGCACGTTAACGAGCGTGACCAAGGCAATGCTTTGGTTTAGGTAATGGTTACCACTTAACATCAGGTGAGCCTTAAGTTTATTCCACCAGCAGTAACATAAAATCACTACCAGTAAGTAATATTTATCAGTATTACTCGGATCATAAAGTCTAGTACTCAGTTACGAAATTACAATATTTACGTTGCGTCATGAGTTTGGGATGAGACTCATTACTTTAACGACTGAGATGAGAAAGTAGGTAGTATGCTGGGGTGACCCTTAATCTGAGGTAATCTCATACCATACGGAATAGCACCGTCATCAAACTTAGAATTCTGATCGAAGATTACGTAAAAATACTTAATATGATTGTGATCGATTTTAGTCAGTAGCGCTTAAGATTATGTTTTAGAGTATTTTTATAGCTTGCTACATCTATGTTATGTACCTACTTATCTCGTATAACTATTAAATCTTAATACCTTAATTATCAAACTAAAATACAAGAACAAATAAAATAAATAAGTCCGCTCCGGAACTAAGTCTAATTTATACTTGGGTTAATACGCTCCGTCGTCAGAATGTACAATGTTTTGTTAGTTTTTATAGTGCTTACCTGCACTTAAGGTTAAACAAGTCGGTACGATTTATTACTAAACCTTTCGACGCTTGTAACTTTCAATAAGTAATCTGATTTTACTGTAGCATATAGGGTAACGAGCCTAGATAACGGCAAGATAATTCAGTATCAAACTTAACTTCGGAGGCACGTTAATAAATAGTAGACACTAAATGCTTACAGCGTTTGTATGGACAACGTACCGACTTGTTTAACCTTAAGGAATATATTATATATATATTACAATATAGCGTCAAGCCTGTAGATGGAACCACGGTCGCTAAAGACCGTATGAAACATTCCAAATCTTATTTTCATCGAGTCATTTGAATCCTCGGTAGCGAAGTTGGTTATCGCATCCCCGTATCAAGGGAAAGATCGTGGGTTCAAATCCCACTCGAGGAAATAATTTTTGGGATGATATAAAAAAAGTGATTGTTATAAATAACAAATTATGAACATGTTAAAATTCGCAAGGTGCAAATTGGTGCAAATAGTGTCTATGCAATAACGCGCATGCGACAAAATGTATAATAAAGGTCTTCTATTCCAATCATGACAGAAAACCAACCCAATAAAGATGGTAGAGCATGGTAGAGCGAGATTAATGAATCAAAAGTGCTATCGTGGACAGGATACGTCAAAACGTTGGTAATAAGCACCAGTCTCACATTCCTAAGCACAGCTCTCATGCCTAGATGTTGCACCCAATAATCAAGCGACAGTACAGTTTCACGACATTTTCCCTCGTGGGAAAATGTAGGTCCAAGGATGTGAAGCGGTCTCATTAGACCAACTTTGTAAAGATTTTCGAGTTTTTTTTTGTATAGATACTGTATTTTCTTATGATTAAAAAAAAATACCGCTTGTTTGCCCAAATTGGATGCAAGTAGGTTTTATTGGATGTGTTTTATAGCTAGCAAGCTATAAAAACCTTTTTGTTTTTGTTTACTCTCTCATTTGTTTTTTTCCTGTATGTGTATCAAATAAATTGATTGGCTGTTGAAATTCGTGTTCTTTAACAAGGTTTAAATTATAGAACGTTATAAATTGAAATTATAGCCATCTCTCGTTAGGTGACGTTTAGTTTTGTCTCTGAATCTTAGCTAAGGCATATCTTTGAAGCAAGGATACAACGGCCATCCAAATAATACAGAACATAGAACACTAGTGGGAGTGACCCTGACTTCTGATCCTAACGTCGCGGATTCAAATCCGGTCGTGCACTAACAGATTTTTCTGTTCGAAAAATTTATATAAGCAAGTGCTGTCAAACGGTAAAGGAAAAAAAGGAAAACATCATGAAGAAACCAGTTTGTATTCTGGCAGCGGCGATGAGCTTGCGATGTTTCACGTTTGGAATATCAACAACTGCAAAACGTACGTATAGTACCAAATGTAATTGGACGTAGGTACCTTTAACTTACCTACTCCCTTAAATATCCTTGAAGAAACTCGAGGTATTTGATACTAAAGATCAGTTAATTACCGTAAGGATAAGAGGATATCTACCGTGCTTGAAGATTAAATTTGTAATGGTATTTATTTACTTATATTTTTATAGTTTTGCCTCTGAATCTTAGCCTTAACATATCTTTGAAGCAAGCCATCCAAACAATACCGTAAGCACTATACAGACATACAATCACAACCACAAACATGTCTCGCATACCGATATCCGAAAACGATCATCAATTCATTCACATACTACCGCACCTACAACTTTCGTCCTATGACGTCACCCGCGAATTTTCACTACAACATTACATCCATACATGATGCTCAGTGGCTCTGAATTGGTCACAGTCTTCACTGATTAGCCAGGTCACTCCATATGTTCATACTCGTATGTATGTTCTATTACACAAAGCACCCCTTGTTAACTTCATTAGTCCATTTCATCCAAAGGTTGTCTGATAGAGATCGCTGTTTAGTGATAAAACCGCCCATTGTATGTAGCATTATGTTTAAGTTTTATGTATACTTGTTTATCCTTAAGTTGTGGTGTGCAATAAAGTATTTTCTATCTATCTATCTATGTAAGCACACACATTTTAGATAAAGTTAGGTGCATGGTTCGTCCTGACATGTGTTTTTTTTTTAAATACGAGAGTGTAGAGTCTATGAAATAAGCATTCTATTACAAATTACTAGTGTAATGGGAATATTAGCATTAGACTGGTTTATAAAAATCACGACCGCTGTCGATACGATGTTTGATCGAATCTATCTTTTTATATTCATTATTAAATTGACTAGCCTCACTAGACTAGTCCATATGCACCTGCTCCTCCTCTTTCCCATGATATACCCCATTACAAATCACTAAAAAGAGAATTGCATTTTGTAAAATGAAAAAAAAATGTGTTCAACCATGAATGAGGTAATTTTGACGCTTTTGAGTAGCTGTTCGATAAACGGGCAAAAAAGCCGACTTTACTTGCCAATTAACACATTTCTCTTATTTTAAATCAACTCAATTGCTCAATCTGATAAATTACAGTTTCTTCTCATTGAGAGCTTTCAAGATAAGTAGACCGATAAACATAATGCATGAACGTGCAATTAGCCAACAGTTTAATAACAGGGCACGTGGCCTGCGGGTATGGACCAGCTGTTCTCTATAAGCTATGTCCGGTCAGCTTTCTCGGCATTCCGGCCGGACGGGTCTGAGAGGAACTGGCTTCTTCAACCCGCGTGACAGACTGACCGTCTGTTGCTAAACATATCTATAATTATAAAAGTGCATACTGAGAACAACGGTGCAGTGGTCTAATAGTAGCAACCTTGTCTCTCAATCCTAAGGTCACTTTGATTTGAGACTTTTGAACGCTTACTATTACTTCAAGAAAAGAACCCTCACCGATTTTGAAGATTATCTTGGCATAGTGAAAAAATTAAAACTCTTTTCAGGCTAAGTTAGAAAATTATTCTCCACAGAGTATATTTTACATGATCTCATTCACCTTGCAGCAATAAGCTGAAAATACTTTAGTTCTTATTCTAAGAATGAGACTGAGTATTTTTTTAACCGCCAGTTTTTTGTATTCTTCTTCTCTCTTCTTTATGGTGGTAGTGGTAATTAAAATAGCTTTTAGGCAAATCGAGTCAGTAAAAAAAAGTAAAGTCATTGGTTTTTGAACAAAAAGATGGCGTTTATCTCTAAAAAAACTAGGGGAACTTTGTGGTAAGACCACCGTTAAAATACCATCGAAATTACGTAGCAGAACTAAAAATAACACGAGAAAATTAAATAAAATGAAAATACTATTGCGTCAATGAATTCAATTTTGGAACACGTAAATCCGTCTTTTGTCTCTTTCAATCTAATTCAAAACTTCCTGACAGTGCAAAAGTCAAAACATGGTATATTTCTAACCGATTTAAGGTTTAATATCGATCGTTTTTGTGTTAACAGTGATGTCATATCTAAACTCATTTTGGCTCAAAGTGTTTTCTAAAAAGAGAGCCGGTTTCACATTTTAAACGCGAAAGAGATACCTCAGATGAGAATTTGCGATCGCCAACGTTTTCTTGTTTCGCCATATCGCTTCTGTATTTCGATCGAAGTTCGTGCACGACGGAAGGAAGAACAAGACATTGGAGGTCCTTGCTAGAAATTCCATTATTTCTAAGCCTTCCTTAGCAAGTAGAACACTAGCCTCCTCCATGTTTGTGAGTTTACTTTATGAACCACGCTTAGCAGGTGGATTGGTAGCCACACTATTGGTGCGTACTCAAGAGAAGCTGGTGCCCTTGGTGCGTTTTCGTACGTCATCCATGGGAGGCGTGATGGAGTGGTATTTTCTATACAATTTATGCTAACGTTACACAAACCACTCTGTTGTTCTATACCTATCAAACAGTTCAGAAGCAATCGTGTCGTTAGAAAGCCCACAATTCAACGGTCACGAGTGTGTTTGCATTCACTTGATGGCAATCTCCTTAAATCAGCCACCACCATAACAACGGAGGTAATATAACGGAGAACCGTCATTCAGAGTTTATGCACACAATAACTATAAATAAAATAATAATTTAAAGTAAATAATCGAAATAATAAATAAATAAAAAAATCTGTTTTTCTATACTACTGCTGGTGGAACAAACATATAGTCTACCTGATGTTAAGCATACCCATGCTACCACTAACCTGCATCCACTAACCTGAGGCAAACTTGTTAAGCCTTATATTCCTGTCATTTTCAGCTTCTTAGAATACCATTTGAACACACAATCGAAATATCAGTGACTTTATAGATAACGGTGATCGGCCTAGAACGGTGATCGATTCTAAGAAACTGTAAGATTGGTCAAGTCGTGTAATGTAAATATGGGAAACATGTAGAAAACAAATGGCTGTTTATTGTAATGTGTTGATGGGAGAATAAAGTAAGAAAGCTATTTCGTCTTGTTTGTACGTACCTTATTATGTAAATAACGTTTACCAATTCAAAGATTGTAAGCATCTTTGGTATCATTTACCTAGGAGCTAAATTTCGAAAGTTTAGAGGCATACCTTGATTTGTTCTTACTGAAATATAGACAACGCACAGCCTAAACTACTGGTCGTAGATACTTGACATTTTCAGGGCATACTTATATTGGTGCATAGAGGTGTACTGAGAAAGGATTTCGTGAAATTCAATCCCTAAACGGGTACAGTTGAAGTTATGGTCAATTTGTCATACAAATGACAATAACTTCGATGCGTTTTGCTAGTAAATAAGAGGTTAACACTTCACGAAATGAATCAAGTTGATGAATCTACGAAAGATTTCTTTTACAATTTACAAATTTAGTAATAGTAGAGCTTTTTGTGAAAGGGCTCGGGGAAGTACTACCACCGTACTTATTTCTGCTGCCAAGCAGTTGATGCTCGCATTGCTGTGTTCCGGTTAGAAGGGTGTGGGTGCCGGTGAAATTACAGGCACATGAGGCTTAACACCAGTATGCCTCAGGTTGGTGGACGCAGGGTAGTGCACCGTAGGGTACTTAGCTAACGTGCGTGACCTACAAGACAATGCTTTGTTATAGGTGATGGATTAGGAGGACCATTGATTTTTCCACCAGCATTAGTATAAAAAAAATAAAAATAAAACTATTTCCTGTGAATTTTCTACTTTCTCGACCACAACGAAAAAACATTAAGTCATTATTTGACCAACCGTGAAGCCTGTTGTCGGAACATTGGACATGACCACGATCTTTTGGTCTTATTTCGGTTTGTTTACATTGTCCAACCACTCATTGAGACGTTTTGTGACAGCCGATTGAGACGCGTTGTTTTATTATAGTGATCGTTTGAAGACCGTGAAGAGTCACGTTTAGGTGCCGACACATCTCTATTGTGATAAACTGACAGTTCTATTTGTATAGTTTCTATTCAAATGTTTACAAGAGGTTGATTTTATGTTTTTTTTTCTTTTTATGACATGTGTCCGTCATTTGGATAATTTTGCCAATGTCAAGTGGGTTGAATACGTTGAATAATACTTTGGTCAAGTCGAGGCGGTAAAAAAAGTAAAGTCCTGATTTCTTGCTAAAGTCAAAAGTCTAACTTTTTTGGAAACAGAAAAAGCTTCACAACTTTAATCCCCTGGGGGTTAAAGTTACGGTAGATATCCACTTAGAAATCTTAGGGCCTACTATGTAGCAACAACTCCAGATTCTTTGAATCAGATGTTCAAATATTACATTGGGCACATTCCCATGTATTACAGTAGCAAGACTTCCATACGTGAAAGGCTGCAAGCCTATCGCCGCTACTAGAATACTGGTTTCCTCACGATGTTTTCCTTCACCGTTTGAAAGTACTTTGCGCACATACGACCCTAAGATCAGAAGGTAGGGTTGCTACACCACCAGTGTTCTCTATTCAAAGACTGATTTAAACAGGATTATGATAAAAATAACCGTTAACTGTGACTTTACTGTTTGGTATTCAAAAACTCACGTAACAATTATGCTAATATTCCAATTTCAATGAAAATTTGCATAATTTTATCATGCATAATTTTATTTTATTTATTAAATTTAATATTTATCAATACACGCTTTCTAATTTCCAAATACCTAGAATAAAATTACTAAAATGAAATATTCAAATAGAAACGACGGACAAGCAGGTTTTTTTTTTAAGTGAACGTGAAGATATCAGACCGAATAGAAATAACAATGGATACAATAGAACTCCCTAGGAAACACCGCAGTGTAAAAGTATCACTCAACGTCGACTATAGCGATGTTAAAAGCAAATTATTGCCAGTACAGTTTACTTAGTTACATAATCGACACAAACTAAGGGTTACTTATTAAAAAATTCAAAGGAAATAAAACAAAATCAATGCAATATGGTTTTATCTCCACAAGTGCATCTTGCCTACACTTGCCTAAGTTCCAATGATAATACACATACAACTTTATCAGGTTATTTTCTAAAAATTATCATAAAATACGATAGTAGCGCTGTAGTTTTTTTGCATATTCTTCTAGGTTTGGTCTAGTGAAACTAGCTTACAAATTTATTATTTTATATTAGACATTATAATAGTAGTAGTAGAGCTTTTATTGAAGGGCTTGTCCAGGGATTTTCTACCACCATACTTATTTCTGCCGCCATGCAGCTTGTAGTTTCACGTTGATGAACGCAAAGCATACATTGCAGGGCACGTTTCTGACGAACTTAGCCTACGTGGTAATGCTATAATAAATAATGATATAGGTGATGGTAACCACTTAAGATTAGGTCATATGCCTGTTTCACCAGCAATCAGATAAAAAATCCCCCTTCTCGTTTCTATAACCAGTGATTTAGATTGAGCGTTGTCCGTTTATCAGTCAGTCAAGACTGAGATTCTTATAAATATATATATATATAGTTACAGAGCGTAAGTCGACAGTACGCTTAACTGTTACATCACAAGAGTAGAATAGAAAGGTTACCATTGTAAACAGCAAAATATAGCTGTGGTCTGACTGACGGTATCACTTCCTCATGACCGTCAACAATACAGGGTGTAAAAATATAAAGCAACTGACTGACATAGAGCAGGCCTACTCTTGAAAATGGTAAAGTTTTGTATTGCCGTTTTGAGTTACATTGCGCTTCAAGTCAGGCTGTGGAATGGGTTACCACGACCCGTAACCCGTAGTGTAACTTAAAACAACTATACAAAACTTTGTTTATCGTTTTCCAAAGTAGCCCTGCTGACGCATATCTTAAACCACGTCATAGAGACTTGATATTTTAGGCCGTCTACTCTAAAACACGATATACGAAGTTTCGATAAATGTTTTGAGTATATTTGCTCTAGGTGCGCAGGATTTAGCAAGACAGAAATACCTACCTGTAAAATATAGGTACATAGTGAGATCTTGGTACTGTTAAAGAAAAAAAGTTATGCATATGTCCAGCAATGGACTTCTACAGGCTGTTGACTATGATGATTATTAAATAAAACACGGTAGATGAAGCAGTCGTTTAGGTACTAAGTATTCTGTCTTAGAGTTATTTTTTTTTCTTTTCTCTATCATGAATCTACAGTGTAAAGAGAATAGCCTAAAAAGCAAAAAAAAATAAAGACCTTTGCATCTACCTGGTTTTCATAGCACAAGCTTTGCTAAGTTTGGGGCTAGAGGGCGTAGTGTGAATGTATGCCAATATTTATTTATTTATTGTATAAGATTTTTACAGCGACAAGGGTAACTCACCACGTCCGTCTTCACTATGTCAAAATCAATTAAAAACGGTCTTTATTCAGTAGAACTACAGACTAAAAAGATAAATTTATCTTTTTCACCAATAGGTGAAGATGGTTTGTTACATCGAAGGTACTTTTATCGCAAAAAAATAAAAAACTCTTCGTATAAACTAGACATGCGAGTTTTTCTCCACAAAGATACGATTATCGAAAGGATATATTGAGATATTCGATACTGCATATTCTTGCCCCAAAAACTCACCTCGACTGACCAGCGGAGTCATTTTTACACCCTGTATTAGTAGCTTTATGCATTAAGCAACTGAGCTTACTAAGAATAGATGTTCATTGTCCAGTAGAATTACCTAAGTTGTTACCTGTTAGTATTTTATAGTTACGGGTGAGAAGACAGACAAGAGGTAACCCTTTCTATAGTTATGTTACCAATCTTGTTAGCCATATATATTTTTTTTTGCTGATAGAACAAGCATATGGCTCACCTAATGTTACGTGGTTACCATAACCTATAGCAAAGCATTGCCTTGTAGGTCACGTTAGTTAAGAACGTGCCCTACAATACACTGCTCTGCGTCTATTAACCTGAGGCATACGGTGTTAAGCCTCAAATGCCTGTAATTACACTGGCACCCACACCCTTTAAACCGGAACACAGCAAGCTACTTGGCGGCAGAAATAGGCATGGTGGTAGTACTTCCCCGGACGAGCCCTGCACTAAGAACTCTACTACTACTAATAATATGGCATAATAAGCATATAGAACATACAAAAAAACAGCTACGTATATGCTCGGTAAAGGAATTTCTCATAACCATGACATTTGAACATTTTACGAGGTAGTGTAAAGTATGTTTAGAAAGAAGAAAAAACGTTGATAATAACGATCCAAATATTTAAATGAAGTCGTTTAGGATTGTGACCGACAAAACCCACAGCCTTTCAATCGTTTAGTCAAGTTCATTACTTTCACTTTACACACTGACACACTATTTGACTGTTATACATAGGTAGAGGTACCTAAGTTGCCTACCCTACCTTTTAAATAAATAAATGTTTGTGGAATTATAAATTGTAGAAAAAAAATACAAAAAGTTAGTAAAATTAATTTATTCTAAGAACTAGTGAAAATATTTTTTACCAAAATTTACTAAAATTAATTTTTGCCTGAGCAAGTCTTGTTTAAGAGAGTCAAGACGCAGAAGAATTATGTAAAGGTAAATGTTTTCTAAAATTTTAGTTGTGATTTACATATTTACGTTCAATTCCTGTCACGTATGGAATAATAAATTGTCTAAACTACTGCAAAATATGTATAATATGCCAAATATAATAATTGGACGTACCTGACTACCTAAAGGTTGCCTGGTAGAGATCACTTTTAGCGATAAGGCCGCCCATTGTGTTACTGCATTGTTTACTGTATTATTCTTTATAAAATGTGTGTACTTGTGGTAATCAATAAAGAGTTATCTATCTATCTATCTGACTCTAAACTCAAGATTCTTTGAGGACGTCTCAGACGGGATATCTACCATGCCTTGGAATTACACTTGTGAGGCTGTTCCTTTTTTTTGTTTCAATTAATGTTTAGCAGTATGATCTCTGCTTTACAATTGTTTGTTATAAATACTTATCAATAAATAGAAGAGGAATCAAGAAATACAATCTTTCTATAAACTTGTCACAACTTGGAGAGTCAATCTTAGTAAACGCTCTGATGCGCCACCTTCCGCCAGATAGCATCAAAATGGTCACGGCACTTTGCTGCAAGATATTCACTCACAAGACGGATGCTCTAAGGTTTTCATTTCGTAAAACTATCATGTTAGTTTTAGAAAACATTGAATAGAAAGAGTTGCTACGCTATCCCCTAAGTAATGAGGGAGGCTTTTGTCCAGCAGTAGTCTTTCTATATTTTTACCAAATCATCTGCTTTCATTTTTCTATACCCAGTTTTCGAATGCCATTCAGCTAGACCCCAATATCTTGCCGAGACCTGTATAAATATATTGTGTTATAAGTACCTGTTAACCTGGTAAAAGCAGAAGCAGGTAAACAAGTGAAAACGAAACAATTTAAAACCTCGACAATTAAAACTGAAACAACTGAACCAATCACCCTCAATCAATCAATCAATTTGATAACCGATGGATGTAGCGCGGCGGGCGAATGTCCGCCTGCGATGCGACGCATTGCAGGAGGTCGCGGTTTCGATTCCCGCCTTGGGATAAATATTTTTAAGATCTGCAAATATTTTTTCCGGGTATTCTGGGTTTTTTGTATGTATAATAAAAAATATCTATGCATGTAATGTATTGTATTAAGTATATCGGTCATCTAGTACCCATAACACAAGCTCTGCTTACCTTGGGGCTAGGTGATGCTGTGTGGATTGTCCAGCATTTTTATTATTATTCAAGTCAATTACATTAATCAAGGCACATTTCCATACAAAAATCAAAATTGGTTCATTCGTTTGGAAGCAACGATTCCACAGACATAAACACAAATATACCCGTTAAACTTTAACTATAACCCTTGTACTTAGAAACTCGGCATGGCGTTGAAATAGTTACATCGTGTTTTGTCTTTTGCATTGACCAGAAGTTTCAAATACGATCGAAAGAGACAAAATACGTTGCTATTAGTTACGTTGAGATTATTAACAGTAAAGGTATTGTTTACGGCGGGGTAACTGTATCACGCAAAGGGTGTAACAGCCGTGAAAATCTTCCTATTTGCTTTTAAATTGGATCCTTAATTTAGTTATAGAACCTACGCAGTTCTAATGAACTACCATTAACTATCAGACTAAATTGTCTGCGTATTGTGTAATAAAAAGTAGTAAAAGGAATCCGAGATGGATGATATCCGTAGATAAGCACCGACGGACAACGTGAAGGTTTAATTACAGGGTATAGGATTATGTAACTCGTCATTGGGCTGTAAAAGTTACGATCGGATAGAACCATCACACGTTGCTATACCACTTCTTGACGTCAATCAATAGGTCTTTATATCTAGCAAAGATTTTATACACCGACAAGGGTAAGCCTTCCACACATATCATAATTACGGAACTCTGTGTTTATTGTAAAACCTTTACTGACTTGTAAGCAAACAAACAAACGACCATTGCAATAAATGTTCATTAATTCACCATTTGAGAGTAATATAAAGATCTTATGATTCTTGAGTAATAATACGTTATTACATTTTGAATGCACTTAAATATAGGTATCTGAGCCGCCACACTATAGAAAAGTGTAATATAACGCAATATAATAACATTCAACAGTTTTTGCGTAGCCTAAAAATAAGCAAATAATAGATAAAGAAAACAATACTTGGGTCACTTTGGATTAAATTGCCATTTGGTTCCAATAAAGACCCCATAAATTTTTTATCATGCAGAGTTTTATGACAATTTCTTCACGATGAAATATCATTCGCATGTATGCAAATTCCCTAATGTAAAAACAGTCACTACATAACAGAGAAATGCTGATTAGCATACTGTTCTCACTAAACGACTAAGGCTGTTTGAAAACGAACTCTAACCTGCTAGCAATAGAGAGATGTGACAAACGAAAGTCAAAGTTCTATGATATAACTTGTATAGAGTTAAAATTCTCACGTTTGAGATAAATCGTTTTATACATTCAGTCTTTAATTTAATAAGTTTTTGCTAGACTGTAATAAAGTGAAACGATCAGATAGGTAAATTATACACGTCACATAGTACATTTTACGTTTCTGAGCTTTGTAATTATTTTTATGTAAACCGAAACCAATGTCAGCATGTCAGGCCTATGTCCAGCAGTGGACTTCTACAGGCTGATGATGATGATGAGAAACCGAAACCAAATAATCAGATTAAATATGTTTATTTAGGAAGCAAAATATATTCACGTTTCCGAATCTGCAACACGACACAATATACCAATGAAACTACACAGTCTTATCCACCTTCACGAGACGAACCAGATTCGACCTCTTAGGACCAAGGGAAGTAATCGTTAAAACGTAAACCCTTATTTTTCTCAAGTTTATGGAAGTAAGTCTATTATAATCCAGCATGAACCTAATCGCAAGGTCTACTGTTCTCACATCTTAAAAATAATAATTAAACTAAAGTTATAAAAAGGTTCATAAATCTAAGAGTTATCTCCAGATAATCAAGCTTCTAGCAAAAACGATACACTTTATATCAGCACCATTACCTGTCAATTGAAGTTGAACTTTGTACTTAGTGTCGCAAATGTCTTTACGCAACTCAAAGATAAGTACCTAGCACTTATTTTGACCGTCTCCTCACTCTTGCGATCGGATGTTACGTCATATTGTTATTTTCAAGTTTTCCCATATAAAGAGTTTATATTTTATTTGACCTACATTATACAACGTAGCACCATTAGGATTGCTGTTATATGCGAGACCGCCCATGCGAAAAAAATCATATACCTACTGCCAATTACGGTTCTAAAAGGTCACCATTTTATGTCATACTAGCGAAATGCACGTAAAGTTTTTTCATACAAATTTCAACCCTGCTAAACTTATTTAGGGGTCAAATTTCAGGGATCCTTTTCTTAATACACCTCTACGCACCAACACTAACCAACCCTGAAAGTTTCAAAGCTCTACGGCCAGCTGTTCAGGCTGTGCGTCGTCGATAATGTCATGTAATTAGACAGGACAAAGATAAAAGAAGATTTTATAATTGGTTTTAATAGATAATACTTCAAGTTTATGATCCTAGTGGAATGGAATCCTAGTAGTGATTAGGCGATTTGTGTTTTGGGGAAGTAGGTACAGTCAGCTGCACTAGAATGTATACAATTTGTAACTTTCACAACGGTATTACAGCAAAACCATGAATTCTTACACCTCAAAAACTAAAAAGCCATGAAATTAGTTGATGGCCTCACTTATTTTTTGAATAATTGTAGTGTTATTATTTTTAGCACCGCTGTGAAACCAGTTCGAAAGTTACAAATTGTATACATTCTAGTGCAGCTGACTGTACTACCACCATGCTATTACTATTTCTACAGCTCAAGCAGCGTTGCTGTGTTTTGGTTTAAAAGTAGTGGGTTCCGGTGAATCACAGGCACACGAAGCTTAACGTTTAAGGCGGTGGTACTCGCCAACGACCTTGAGGAGTCTGTCCATACTGAGTTGCACTGCCGCCCGTCGCCCGCACAGGGACCCGCGCGCATTCCATTTCATATCGCATTCAAGAAATAATTATTTGTAGCCTAATTAATTATTAGTTCGAACTGCCAATTGTTCACTTTGTGATAAATACTTTGACAAATATTTGTGTGAAAAAAAAATACTAAAAATCAATACCGTTTAGAAGAAATAACCAAATTTAAAATAAAAATTGCTTTACTTTGGATATTTTTTTCATAGAGTAATAATATAGTTAGAATTATTTCAATTGTTCAAATTAAAATTTAGTCTTTAATAAGCAATATATATTTTTTTTGGACATTTATACTCACTCATCAAAGAGAAATAACACGGAGAAAACCTCTCGTTGGCGGATACCTACCACCTCCTTATGTCTGTATAGTATAATTCAGGTCGATGGATATATCGCGTGCTTTCTTATAGGTGCTATTTAAAGTGGTCCCATTTAACATCAGGTCTTACCGAGTTTAATTGTTGTATCATCTACCTTACTACTAAGCCTAAGTAATCGGACTTACCTAACTACTTACCTAGGTTAGTAAGTTCTAGGTACCTAGGTAAGTGGTACATGCAGTGGTATTTTTTATGCAAATATATAGCTTTAAACTCACGTAATTTCCATCATAGAATTGCACGCAATTCAAATTGCATAAGCCCCATTTTTACATTAATAATGTTATAAAATCATTTCGTAATGTTTGCTTGGGTGTATAATTTTATTCCGTTTTTTTGTAGACTAACTAATCAGCTCGCGACTTCGTTCGCGTTTTGCATACAAACTTAATACCCTTTTTACACCCGTTTTAGGAATAACAGGTCAATACCTAAAACCCATTCTTAGTTTTAAATTGAACTTTAAGCTAATGCTTTGAATTACATCAACAGTAATTTAGTAGTTTTTGCGTGATGCATGTACAAACAAACGTGCAAGCATTTTTTTATTATGTCTGTAGGCACAGACTTTTCGACCTTAGGTACTTATAGATCAACCCGTTCTAATACAAAACTTCACTCAATAAACATTAAATATATATTCTTTGACTGTGTAGCAAATCATGTATGAAACTGACGATTCAAAATGTATTAACCAAAGGTAGGTAGGTACCAACCAAATGTATTATTAAATGTGCGAATTTTGTAATAGTTGGGACTATAACTTTTTGTTGGTAAATACGAGAAAGGTGCACTTTTAATTCAAGGCTATTGTTAAGAATTCATTTCGAATGTTTTAAATTACAATGTAGTAGGTATTCATTTTAGGTACCTACCTTTAATTTTATACGCAAAGAGGATCCACCAACGCCCTGGTTGATGTATCCCAGTACGTACTCAGAGGGTGTATAATAAAAACCGGCCAAGTGCGAGTCCGACTCGCACCACGAAGGGTTCCGTACCATTACCTATAATAAAAACGGCAAAAAAATCACGTTTGTTGTATGAGAGCCCCCTTAACATTTATCCCAAGGCAGAAATCGAACTCGCAACCTCCTGCGTCGCAGGCGGACATTCACCCGGCGCACCACATCGGTCGTCAGGCAATAAACAAACATCAGGCAACCAAGACCACCAACCACTTCTTAATAGTCAACCACTATTCCACTTAATATGACTTCTATACCTACCAGCATTACTACTGTGGTAAATGGCAATTTGTGCCCCGGCCGTGGGAAGAAACGAGAATTGGTCAAGTGTGCGCCGTAGGAGGCTATTGAGGGTTCCCTTGGCCGTACAAACAGAGTTAGAGTAGATTAGTTTCTAAGCACAAAATTGTACCAGAAAATAATAATAATAATAATTTTGGACAATCCACACAGCATCATCTAGCACCAAGCTAAGCAGAGCTTGTGTTATGGGTACCAGATGACTGATATACTTAATACAATACATTAAATATTTTTATTATACATAGAAAACACCCAGAACACCCGGAATAAATATTTGCAGATCGTACAAACATTTATCCCAAGGCGGGAATCGAACACACACACACATCCACATCCGTCACACATCCGCCGCGCCACATCGGTCGTCAAATGGTTTGTTATTGTCACTAAATTAGGTACTTTACTTATGCTACATAAATTAATGAAGAGATAAAGTTTGTGAGTTGGTAGGGGGTAATTCTCTGAATGTACTGAACCAATTTTGAAAATTCTTTTACCAGTCGAAAGCGACGTTATTTGTGAGTATCTTAGGGCATATTAACCCGAGAAATGAAAAGTAAAATAGTTTACCGCCTTAGGTAATTCATTCAGTAGGTACAGTTGCTTGGTTGATAGTCACAGATATTTGTAGCTCTATCTGTTGACTGTTGCATTGCACGGAACCCTAATTACTATGGTGAACCGTGGCGTGGGTAAAATAAATGATGACACTGGATCGTAGACCGCTCTACAAACTCACAAACTGTTACTTTCCTTTAGATTGTACTATAAGAGTTAGATTGTTACATTCCACTGGGTACACTCAACATCAAAGTAAGTGATCAATCATCACTTACTTTTGATGTAGTGTGTGTTGAATAAATAAATAAATGGATATATACTTACCTACATTTATGAATGAGTATGTAGGTACACTACTTATTAGTGTGTTTTCTTTTACCTACCTACTTACTTAATATTGCAAGGATATAAAAGGTTATAACCTACCTTGTGTAGTGAAGCTTGCCAATGAATAATGAACGAGGACTCGCGTAGGTACACACAAGATCTACTTATTTTGAACTAGCTGCCCGTCACGCTTTTCACGAGTTTTAGTAAGGATCCCTAATTTTTTGGAGAATATAATATAGTCTATGTCACCCGGGGATAGTGTAGCTTCCCAACGGTGAAAGAATTTTTCAAATCGGTCCAGTAGTTTCGGAGCCTATTCAACGCAAACAAACAAACAAACAATCAAATCTTTCCTCATTATAATATTATTAGTATAGATATCATTGAACTTTTATTCTCTTCGGAATGTGGTCACTCAACATCGGGCTGGAAAAATAATAATTCCGGGCATTTCCGGGAAGCATTCAGTGCCGAAGTCATCTCCGACACGCAACGGCTGTTAGCGATCTAAATTCCTATCATAATTGGACGTAGTTAAGCAGAAAGGACTCAATCCACAATTTTGTCAAAAATGAAGTAGATATGCCACAGTGGTCTTTGAGGTGGGATCTTTCATTCAGCAAAAACGCCCCAAGAATAAAAACAAGAATTCCATTTTTTTAGGGCTATAGAACCAAACCACATGTTAGGCAGGCATATTTTTATCATTAGCAGTAATAACCCAACCTGTTTGAATCGTTGCTGATAAATTCAATTTCGAAGAATCAAGTCCATATAAAATAAAGCTAAATGGACTCAAACCATCTGAATCGTTTTAGATAAATGCACTTTCTAAGAAACAAGCTTATTGTGAAGACAGCTAAAATGACTCAAACTGTCTAGGTCCTTTTTGATAAATTGAATATCAACGAAACAATCCGTTCTTAACAATCAGCTAAAAGAACTCAAACTGTCTAGGTTGTTTCCAATAAATTGAATATTGAAGAAACAAGCTGATTAAATATTCAACTAAAAGTACTCAAAGCTTATTAATTGGGGGTTTGATTTTTTTTTTGCGGTAAATGGAAAGATCATATATAAGTTTTATAACAAAACTATTTTTTTAATTTTTTTTTCGCAGTAATTCAAAAGTAAAGTAAATTTCAAAATACAAATAATTTTTGAATCCAGTACCGAAAACACGCCGACAGCTCCCGAGCGGTTTTCACTCATTGCAATAGCCGTGCACGCTGTACTGTTATTAGATAGCTATAACATTATGACGTCAATATGGTATGGTGATCAATCATGGCGCGTTTATAGTCACGTGATTTTTTTTCAAATTTTATTAATTTTTAATTGATTATAATTAATTGAAAAAATACTTTTTTAAATTTTTGCATTAAATATAAATATTATTAATAATAATGTATTAAAATACATAAAAAATCTATATTTTTTTTTCAAAACCCCAACTCCCTTCAGAAATACGTCCCATTATAGAACACAGAAGAATAGCGATTATCAATAATTAAAAAGTGGGCATGACCGGTCAAAAAATATATGAAATATACATAAACGAACTAAAAAAGGTATATAACAGATTAATAATGCCAGTTTCAGTCACAACATTCAAATGTGTATTTTATGATAAATTTAATCTATGCTGTAAAACTTTAAAAAAGACACATGCAATAAACGAGACATTCTTACACAAAAAATAAAACACTGCACAGTGACTGATGAAAAGTTTAAATTGGAGGAAAAGAAAGAAGTACACCTTAAGCGAGCCCAAGATCTTCGCGATCATATGAATAGTTTACGAGTAAAAACTGATAGAAGATTCGAATACATATGACCTGGAAAAAACTCTTTTTTTCCAGGTTATATGTTAGACCTGGAAATATTTTTTTATAAGCTCCAGTTCTGGTCGTATAACAGTGGAATCCATGTTGGTTCCATGAACACTGCTCACTGTTAGGTTTGGTGAGAAGGGGAAGCTGGGAGAGGATCACAGGAGGTTGAGTCATGCTTGGTACAGTTTATAAGAAACGATTTAGACTTCGGAATAGAAGATCTGGTACTACGGAGTGATTGTTGTAGGGGTCAAAATTGAAATATAAAAAATATTCTTAAAAAGGCATTACTATCCAACACCGTCTCTCATTCAAATTTGAAAACTATAACATTAAAATACCATGAAAGGATATATTCTGCCGAAGAATATATAAATGTAATGAACAGTTGTAGAAATAAAAATCCTATCAAAGTTAACAGGATGCAGAAAAATGGTTTTAAAAGTACCAGTAAAATTAAAAAAAAAAGTTGTTAATAGAAATACTTTCAAAACAAAATAAAAAGTTAACTGCCTGAAAACTAATTAAATATTAATAACAAGAGATAAACTAAAAGGAAACAGCAATATAGTGGAGGATGTAGATGGATATGGCCTGGTACCTACCTGATTTTGATAGATTTGACTTCATGCAATTTGTTTTACTTTTTGTAACAAAATACCTACGTTTTTATTGAAAAAAGACGTATAATTTTAAACTATTTATTACTTAGGTTGTTACTGAGAAATTATAATTTATACCGCGTCATGAAAATACTAATTTAGCAGTATGGACTCAATCCATATTTTTCGCTATAAGTCAAGAAATACGTAATAAATTTATAACATAAACACATAGTCATAGATATGATTGATTTTGCTCTGGACATATAGTTAATTCAAAAACTCAAAACACAACATCACTGAAGAATACCACTTTGAACTTTAAACGCCATTATCTCAAAAGTGACATAATGTGGATTGAGTCCTTTCTGCTTAACTACGTCCAATTATGACCACGGTCCCCGACTGCGACGCTTACGCTGTTTTTTATTTTTTATTTTGAGGGCATACGCTAGTCAAATATGAGGCACAATGCATAAGCCAGGGATTCATACAAAAAAGGCTCATTTTGAGCGTGTCTCGCAGTCTGTGCCATGCGTTCTATACTGTAGGCATGTGAGGGGTGCCACTGACGGAGGGGAACCTCCATTTACCCACATACACGGTATTAAGTCAACATAAACTCTACCGTTAGTAAAAGGCGAGCCGGTATATGGTCTTATGATTTTAGCCTGCTACGAGAGGGGCTAACATAAAAACTACGGGGTGCGATAGACTCATAGAAAATTAGGACTAAAGTACGACAATCGTCGTCGATTATGTTGACAATCTACATCGGATGCTTGCCTAAGCAATTCTGTTACAAAAAAAGTTTCCTAGTGACAGAAACATGCTAGCCTTGCCAGTGTTAAAAAACATTTCCTAAATAGTAATCGTTTGTATGTCATTTGTAAGCTATAGTGAAAGCTAATCTTCTCTTTATTTGTTTCAGGTTACAGCCTTGGCTGTGCTCAGCATAGCATTGGCCAAAAACTCGACGACAAAAACGAAACCGAAAAGACAGCTAGATAATGTTCGAACCCCACAAAACTTACAATATTCGTTGGTACTTCCCCACTCACGAGTATCACATTTTAGATCACTGAACAACAACAGGAGGATATCTTATGGTGCTAAGGGAGGAAAACTGCCACCTTACGCGGTTCAAATGGAACCTGTAGTGCAGTATTCACAAAAAGATCCTCTTTACGATCCAACTAATGAGAATTTGGATGACTCAGTTGTAAACCAAAACCAGATATACGCACAATCTAAGATTCTTAACACTCAAGATTCACATGAAAGCTTTGGCCCTCCTTACGGATCTCTACCAACAGCACCATTGTACAGCCATGAACCCCAACCTCAGTACTACGAAGCACCTGAACCTATTATTGAAATCATAATAAAGGAGTCAAACGAAACTCTGCCTGCTCCACCACCACCTCCAGTTCAAAAAAAGAAGAAAGAGCCAGTTCACGTTTTTTACGTAAAATATAGCAAAGACCCTCATTCTCATGACAAAGTAATTTACGATAAGCCAATACCGGCTATAACTCCGTCGACCAACGAAGAAGAAGAACACCACCATGAAGAGTACATCACTGTAACACCTGAGCCATACGTTCACCGGGAGACTACTACCTTAAGAGCTTTGATCAAGCCTGAATCTGAACAATACCACAGTGATAGTAGCGTAAAAATTACTTTTGGTAGTGAAGGTCGCCATTACAGTGACAGACGAGAAGAAACTCATGGCGAAGATCGTGAAGAAACCGCCCCAAGACCAGCAATAGCCTTCCCGAATCAAAGTCTTCACCAAAAACATCCTCCTCTAGAAAGAGCCGCATCTTCTCAGCCTCAGTACAGTCACGAAACAGAATTAAAATCAACCGTTTACCACCCTAGTGCACAAACATACAAACAAAGTTCGCAGCATGCTCAAAGCCGTATTCAGTTCCAACCTCAAGCATTCCCTACTGAGCAACAACTTCCCAGGCATAGCCCGACAGCAGTTCCATTCCGATCCCAATCCCATATTCGTCATCCTTTTGGTTCATCTCCTTCATTAATCCCAAACCCTGCCTTTTCAAATGGACCACCAGGAATTATTAGCCATTTTGGTGGCCCAACTATACCAACACCAGTAGGACCTTCTTTCCAAACAGCTTTCCCTAGAGTGAACAGTGGACCATCATTCAACTCTCGTCCTAGCAATCCACCATCATTCGGTGCTCGACCTCAATTCAATGGCCCACCCAGAACTAGTTTCCATTCCGGAGCCCAAAGACCATTCCACCAACCTCAGTCACAGTCGAAACCATTCTTTGATGAGGCTAAATATCTGCAAGAAAACTATCATACCATCACCACAGAGCAAGTAGACCCTCCCAAAGAACAAATTTTACCAAACCGACAACCACCAACCTTCACCCGTCATCCCCAACCAGGTCCAAGTTCTACTTCTACTCAGTTCCAAGATCATTTCAATAGGCCACAAGTCCTTCCTCATAACCAGCAACTTCCTCAACAGAGACCGCCACAGCATTTTGTTGAAAGCAAACCCTCTTTGAGTGCTAGTAGTTCTCCATTCTTTAATCTCAAACCATCACCTCCACACGTTGAAAGTAATCGACCAGCATTCCAATCCTCTCAGCAGTTTAGTTTTCATCAAGGTCCTCAAACTTTCCCCGGACCTTCTGCGTCACCTCCCACTCAAAGTCAACACTCTTTTGCAAGTCCTATTAGTGTTTCGCCTCCTCCTCAATCACAATTCCTTCCTCAACCTTCTTCTCCTCCTCTATATAATTTCCAACCACAGCCATCTCCGACACCTGAACTTCATTTCCACCGGCAAAACTCCCCATCAGAAAGACCGCAGTTCCAGCAACCACAAGGGCCATCAGAACGACCGCCTTTCTACCAGACTCATGGACCATCAGAACGACCTGCTTTTAGTCAGCAAACCAATTTTAATCAACATCAGCAAAACGTTGGTCAGCTTGTTCCCAACGGAGGTGAACTTGTACCCGCGATACCTAAATACGAACAGCACATCACTGTAAACGGACCCACAGGTCAAACGCAGTACAATTTGCTAGGTGAATCAAGGCAACCATCATCGTCTACTACTTCAAATGAACAACTTTATCAACAGCAACAACAACAAAGGCAAGAACACCAACAGCTACAACAACAACGAGACCACCAGCAACTACAACATCAAGCCCAACAGCAACATCAGCAACGAGAAAAAGAGCACCAACAACAACAACAACGAGAACAACAACAACAAAGAGAAGAGGAACAAAAAAGAGACCAACAAAACCGAGAGAACCAGCAATATCAGCACCGAGAACAACAGCAACACCTTCACCACCAACAGCTGCAACAACAACAACAACAACAACAGCAACAGCAGCAGCAGCAACAGTATGATGCCGAACAAGAGCAAGTAAAACAGCAGTTGGCGCAAAACGTTCAAAAGCAACAAGAAGAGATCCAACGTCTTCAAACTCAGCTTTACCTATCACAACAACAGCAAGAACCGCATCTAAGGCAGTATAATCAACAGATTGAAGCCACTTCACCCAGGTCACAGTACATTCAAGAAAGATCTAGATACCAATCCAGTACTTCACCTCCACAGTTCTATCAGTCAACACCTGGTACGGTTGAAATAAAACCATCGACGCAAAAGTTTGTATCGTCTACTGCCAACTCTATCAGTACGACGCCAAACCCTCAGAACCAAGAGAAGAAGAAGAAACTTGCGTTCGAACTTCCAGATGAAGTCCCTGATGACCTACGTCAACAACTACTATCTTCAGGAATTTTAGACAATGCTGATATAAGCGTTTTGGACTACGATAAGGTCGGAGATACACCTTTAGACTCATTACCTCCAGATCAACTCGCCAACTTTTTCAGTGCCGGTGGTGCACAACAGATCTCAGCAAGTGAAAATAGACCTATTTACGTTAAGCCTAGTGGAGATCAAATTGAATCTAGGAACATCGACGACACAGAAGATGATCAAGAAATTGCAGCTTCTGAAAATATTGCCAGCTACGTTGCTGCTCCTACTTCTGAAAAACAAGGTGTTGAGATGAAAGTGGTCCACTTTAACCCAAACACTGTTGAAGGTCAAAAAATTGCGGATGACTATGTTCAAGAAAACGCAACTCAAGTAGAACCTGTGGCTTTGAACGATAAGAAATATAACAGATATCTGCCCTTGAAAGTTAGTGGCAACCAATTTCCATTACCAGATATCCTAAAAGGTAGAAAAGTAACTTCTGTCGTGGTACTGGCTCCAGTCGAAACGGAAGCTCTAAATACTGAGCATGCAAGGAAAGAAAGAGCAACGAGCAACAGTCTGAAAGGAATCAAGTTTGTTGCTGGTGATAGTCTGCAAGACTTGCTCAAAAAACCTACGAAAGATAACTTCGAGAAATGGTTGACTGTTGAGAAAGAGACTGCTGCGGACTTACAATCAATAATTTTACTAGTTACTGGGTAAGAAAGAATAATCAATAATGCCATTTAAAAAGAATTGATGAGTGCACATTTGCGTTGCCAGTGCACTTTGCTACTTAAAAAACTTAACCAATGTTTTTTTTTTCAGAAATGACACGTCTGAACAAGAAGAAAGGGAAATCTTTATGTACGACATTGCATCAGGTACCGCCAATAAACTAAGTGGCGAGCTGTCAAACGCCTTTGTTGAAGCAGCAGAAAACAATTCCCTTAGCAAAAACATCGAGTCATTAGCTATTGAAGGGGAAGGAACTCCCGAAAACTTCCAAAAGGATGACGCTGTAGCAGAAGGTTCTGAAAATGTGCCATTATTTGTAGATTTATCAGGAGTAAACTTAGATGATGAAGGAAGTAGTAACAGTGTCTCAATATCTACAAGTTACAGTAAAACGAAACTCGGCAGATCACTCAGAAGACATCATTGACGATATGGCTTCCTGGCGCCAAATCCTTGTAAATAGTCTAGATATTAGTATTACTAAATTAAATCGGCGCATGTTGCGTATAGTCGTAAATTTTATACAAAAGTGATAATGGTTGTACAATTAAAAGTATTCTGCCTCCGTAATAAATGGTTATTTCATTTTTGTAATGATCTTTCCGCATGAGTTTAACTAATTAGCTATACAAAAAATTTAACTAATTAAACTATTTACCTTGAGTGAAAATACTAGCCTAATAATAGCCCACATACTTTCAGCAGTGTCTTCAAGCTGATGATGATGTACAGAGTTTTACAAACACGGAAATATCTTGTTCAAACCCCCAAGTCACAGTTTTTTTGTGTTTGTTTTTTTTTATGTTATACAAGTGACTTTGTATGGTGATACGATAAGCAAGGAAAGCAGTCATGTCATGATTAGTTAGAACTAGGTACCTAAATGCTGACTTGCGGCTCAGGGCTTAGTTGAAGGTACCTAGGTAGGTACATTAAAAATCTTTCTACGAAATACAGAGTGTGAATTTGCCCTTATTACATATTTCACGATCGACCTGCAACAAGCGTTAGTTAATAGGCAGTCATTGTTGATTATAATACTCACACGTATAAGGTGCAAAGCGTATCACAGACCTATCGTGAGCTGCATAAGACGGTAGCCGATCCAAAAATGCAGCACAACACCTAATCTAAGTACCTACCTAGCTACATAGATACCAACTGCCACCGTAGTTTCTACGCATTCAAGTCTGAAAGCTAGTAAGATTCCTAATCCCCAGTCAAGTGAGTCAAGCTTACATGAATTCAGAGGAAATTTAGATTTATTTCGTTTACGTGGTGTCCACGACTACAGCTTAAATAATTATGAACATGATATTGTAATCGATAATGAATCGATTTCGATTAGGCCTTTATTTTTTTGTCACTAGCAACATTGCAAATGTCATTGTCACTGTCATTATTATGTCGGGCTGGCAGTTATCTAACTCTGCCTGTCAGTCAGTAAATTTAGCTGAGCTGTCAAACGTATGGATTTTGGGTGGAACGTCTGACCGCTGTGTAAATTTTAGAGTTTTCTTATTTTCGATGGTGGTTGAATTATAATATCGTGTTTATTATGATGGAGGGCTCGCTGAGTAAATGGACAAACGTTATGAAGGGGTGGCAGTACCGGTGGTTCGTGCTAGACGAGAATGCAGGTCTACTCTCGTACTACACGGTAAGTGACGTACCTATATCTAACCAAAGTTATCGCCGTGTAGCGGTAATTTCATTACTTTCCCTATTTCCTCGTCTGTAGATAAGAAAATGCTTTGTTTATAAATAGGCATCGTCATCGGTATACTCCCAGGGGAGGCGCGGCGACGTGCCAGTCGGCATGCAAACAAAACAAAAAATATATTTAGTTTTTTTATTGTTTACTAGACTTCTAGAACTTTATATACCTACCTATATTAATAGCCGTGTTTGCTCTATCAATACCTAACATATTATGATAATTCAATAGAATAAACACTGATGTCAGTGCCAAGGATAAAGTACTATTGTTTGAGACAGGGTAAGGACAAGATCAGTGTTTGCAACACATAAACCCAGCTGGAAGGTTGTTAGAACTTCTAGTTATCACTAGTTTTATAAACATAAACTTATGGTTAGAAGTTAGTCAACTTAGTTTTTATCATAAAATAAATAAATATTCAAATTGGCAGTGGTACCTAATGGTAGCACTGTTAGGTAGAATTAAATTCAAACCGTTGACAGAATAACTTAAAAAAAATGGCTTATTCTCTGCTGTAACTTGCCAAAGCACATTGGCTGATTTGAGCCTTAACAATCCAATAACGTACAATCTAGACTGATTCGTAGCGGTTTGTAGTTCCTTCAATGGTTTGCTATGCACCATTTCTATCTTCACAGCTGATACATACTTTAATTTAAAAAATCCTTAATCTTATATAATAGCTAGATGGAATATAAATACGTAAAAAAAACATCACGGTCACTTTAACATAAAATAATTTAATAATAAATATAACACATTCTTGATCTCATTATTTACTTTTTAAGCCATTGCCGTTAGCACTGCTCTTTCTTACATAGTTCTTTGTATAGAATTTATAGAACATATAGTACACGAATATGACGTTTGGGAAGTACATGAGTGCTACACCGAGTGGTGCATGGCAACTCGGTAAAAACACTTGCGATGAGTAAATCAGCATTACTGTGAACTGGACCTGAAATAAAAAATTGGCTTTATTATCTACACTAGAAAATATAAGCAGTAGTTATTCTAGCAGCGGCAATGGGCTTGCAACCTATCACGTAAAGAATACCAACTAATATTTGTTCATGCTACCCCCCTAAGACTTCCATGAAGAATCTCAAGTATGTACAGTCAGCTGCACTAGAATGTATACTATTTGTAACTTTCCAAATGGTTTCACAGCGATGCTGAAAATATTTATACACCAATTATTGAAAAAAATAAGTGAGGTCATCAACTAATTTCATGACTTTTTAGTTTTGCAGGGGTAAGAGTTCATAGTCTTGTTGTAATACCGTTGTGAAAGTTACAAATAGTATACATTCTAGTGCAGCTGACTGTACTCGGTACAAAAAAAATCTAAGGGCATACTAATTAGTTGTGAAACTAATTCTTACCTAACCTTGATTATTCATTTACTAGAGGACTCACACTCAACTGCTTACACACCATGACCAATATACCTTGAAAATGTTAAGTATCTAGGACCAGCAATTCATTCTGTGTATTTTTTATGTCAGTCAGGATATTCTTATAATTGTTAATACCTAAATTTATGCCTATTATGGCATGTATTTGATTAAACTGGACAAAAAACATATTGCTACAGGCTTAGACCTTCCAGGTAAGCTTCTGGGCTTACAGTTTTCTAATACATTCTAAGGGTAGGGGCTAAAGTCCATGTGGAGCTGAAGTGCTCTGTGTCGGTGTCTAAAAAACCCGTAACTTTAACAAATCTATACTTCCTAGGTGTAGGCCTAATTTTGATAAAAAATTCAGCCTACTTGCTAGAAATTGTCTTTAGTATGTATGATATTTAGCTAATAATAATAATAATAATGCTGAACAATCCACACAGCATCGTCAAGCCCCAAGCTAAGCAGAGCTTGTGTTAGGGGTACTAGATGACTGATATACTTAATACAATACATTACATACCTACATAGATAATTTTTATTATACATAGAAAATACCCAGAACACCCGGAATAAATATTTGCAGATCGTACACACATTTATCCCAAGGCGGGAATCGAACCCGCAACGATTCCCGTCAAAGCTACGTCTAATACCTACAGCGATTGACTAGATAAAAATGAGGAACCTTCCTGATAAATCAATAAAATAACTAGGACCAGGCCAACATATTTCTATATATCATAACTGACATAATAATGTTGTCTTTTTCACTCTAGCTCAAAACTATATGCTAGAATGTAGGTTAGGTTTGTTTGGTAATGCACTCTACGATATTCAGTCCTGACTTCTGACCCCAAACGTCCTGATGTCGCATAATATATGTTGATGAATAGATACCTATACCTACCTATGTGCAGTCTTTAAACGCTTCTGAATGGTTTGTGGTACCTTAGAAAAGATTTTATAATGACAGATGTAAGCCTCAGATTGATAGACGCAGAGCAGTGTATCGTACGGCACTTTCATAACGAACGTGACGTGCGAGGTAATGCTTTGAGTTAGGTGGTGGTAACCACTTAACAACAGGTGGGGCATCAGATTGTTCCATCACTAAATCGTAAAAAATCATGGAGACTTTAAAAAGTAACGCTTTAGTATGAAGGTTGCTCGTCTTGATTTGTTCATCAATCTATCTATACCAATTATAAAAATCTTTGTCCTGACTGACTAACGACAACGCAAAACCTAAACCACTGGTCGTAGAGACCTGAAATTTTCAGGGTGTATTCGTCTTGGTGCAGGTGTACTAAGAATTCCCGAAATTCAACGCCTAAACCGGTACAGCGGGGATTGAATTTTGTATAAAAATCACTTCACGCGGACGTAGTCGCACGCGTTTCGTTAGTAAATTATGTAGAAAAACATACAAATAAACCTACCATTTGCATAATAGTGATCCATTTCTTGTATGTTGAGAGGAATCTCTTCACAGCAGGACTGCCTTCTGATGATAGAAGGTAGTAGCTATACATCACCACGTGGATTGCATTGTTGAGCATGGGCGAAAATGATGTGATACCACCTGAAAGAAAAGTATTATATTATAATTATAAGTATTATAGTATAGTATAAGTATTTAATGCACTGAACACATTTTGGTATAATTTACAAAAGTCTTGACGGTGGAAATAATTTAAAAGAATTGCAGTAAAAGTTACTATATGCTGTTTATTTTATACAATATAAAAACTAGTAGATCTGTGCCTACTTCGTTAGGCGGTAAACATTTAGATTTTTAATAATTATTTACCGGTTAATTATAGACTAGTCTTCCAGAAGCGTAGAACACTTTCCGAACTGGTAGGCTCAAAGGCTCATAATCGTTCTTCCTGGAAACGTCTAGGGAACTATGTCTAGCAGTGGACGTCTACAGGCTGTTGATGATGAATGATGTAACTGGTTCTAAGTCCCGCCTGTCAGTTCATCTCAGAACAGCGAAACCCAATAAACCTTTCAACAAAACGAAAACTGAGCACGCCATTAATTTACGCTGAAATTTGGTATCACTTATTCAAAGTCTCTTTTCTTTGTAACCTGAAAGGGTCGTTTTGCTTCTAAATTTATTGAAATACTAGCGGCCGCTCGCAGCTTTGCCCGCGTGGCAGTTTTTTCCCGTTCCCGTTATTTCTTCTTTGACGACCGATGTGGCGCGGCGGGCGAATGTCCGCCTGCGACGCAGGAGGTTGCGGGTTCGATTCCCGCCTTGGGATAAATGTTTGTACGATCTGCAAATATTTATTCCGGGTGTTCTGGGTATTTTCTATGTATAATAAAAAAATTTATGTATGTAATGTATTTTATTCAGTATATCAGTCATCAAGTACCTATAACACAAGCTCTGCTTAGCTTGGGGCTAGATGATGCTGTGTGGATTGTCCAGCAATATTATTATTATTCTTCGGGATAAAAAGTATCATCAGGTTACAATCTATATTTATTCCAAATTTCATCCATATCTGTCCACTGCCGCTAGAACACTAACTAGTTTCCTTACGATTTTTTTCTTCGCCGTTTGAAAGCACTGGTATTCTGCACATAAGAGTTGTATTTTTACACCCTACACTACTATAATTACTGAGGCGTATCCGCAGGCGTAAGTTAGTTTTGAGTAGAAGCCGGCAGTTTTAAAAAGGCGAGAACAAAGAGCTTTTTAATTGCTGGGGTTTATTTTTAGCGTGTGAAGTGAAAGCTTTGGATTAAAAATACTAGGTGTAGCATCTAGCGAGTATTTTATAAGGAAAAGTTGCAATTTTTAACACGAATACTTATTTTGGACGTACCTCTGACAACACTCATTTGTCATCGAAGAATCTTTACTTGGTTGGTGTACTAAGAAATCTCAGGGAATTTCTACAGTGCCTAGGCCTTTAAATCAGTTTGCTTTTTTGTATTTGACGACCTCTGTGGCGATGGGAACGAACCATCTAGGTTAATAGTTTACTCAGTAAGCAAACAAGCGTATGACTCCAGGCTCCACCTGATGGTAAGCAGTTTGCCTATGCACGCCTGCTTACCTGTTAAGACTATCACACACTTAAAAAAATATAAAAAAAAATATATTTAGTTTCCGGTTTCGGTCCTCGCGGTTCCCCAGAGGAACTTGGCAATTTCGATTTTCCTACAAAACACTCGTCCTTCTAATGTAGGTAGGTGGTAATGATTTATTTAAGTATGTTGCTCCTAACTCATTAGATAGTAGGTACTCGGTCAGTACCGGTAGGATATTAAATATTTATGCCTCAAATTGTGACCCCGGTGAAACGTCCATCCTGCTATTTACATCATTAAATATTAAAATAGCCACAAAATTTAATTAGCCCCAAATACAGCGAGTTTGGAAAGGGTCAGTTGAGTAAAACGGATTTAATAGTCCAAGTAGTGCTATATTGGATTCTAAAGTTATATATGTAAATAGGTATATGGTACAAAAAACGTATATAAGTACTCTATCAGTCATCTGGTTCGCATAGGACAAGCTATGCGTAGTTTGGGGCTATATGTATGTTGTGTAAAAATGTTAAAAAATATATGATGACGTTATCTAAATATATATAACTCAAAGGTGACTGACTGACTGACATAGTGATCTATCAACGCACAGCCCAAACCACTGGACGGATCCGGCTGAAATTTGGCATGCAGGTAGATGTTATGACTGGAAAGGATTTTGATTAATTCCAAGGGGATAAAATAGGGGATAGTTTAACGGGAACGGGAAAAAACTGCCACGCTGGCGAAGCTGCGAGCGGCCGCTAGTATTGGTATAGTACGATGAAATTACTGTAATCATATCATCGCAACAGGCGATCAAGTTATATGCGTAGTCATTAAACGTTTATGACGCTGTAGCAGTAATCTGTTTAATGAAATAGTGCTATTTTGTGCAGAAATAACTGACAGAAGCCTTGGGAGCTTTTATAAAGATTTTTAGTTGCGAATTAGCGATAAGTAAACACGTTTAAACGATGTTATAGTTTAATTGACTGACCTCTCAGCTCAGTTAGTAGTAGCTCTGCCTTCTGTGCTGTAGGCCGTGGGTTCGATCCCCACCGAGAGCAAACGTTTGTGTGATGAACATAGATGTTTGTTCTCTGTCTGGGTGTTATATTGTATTCTAAGTATGTATCAAAAAAAAAGTATGTAAGTATTCTATCAGTCATCTGTTTCCCATAGTACAAGCGATGCTTAGTTTGGGGTTAGATGATGTTGTGTAAAAATGTCCACAAATATTTATTTATTAATTTAATCTGTCGGGTTGGCCTACGCCAGGCAGGCGACACTACCACAGAAATCATACTATGATACTAATATTATAATTGTGAATGTAAGTTTGTTTGTTACGCTTTCACGCGAAAACTACTTAACCGATCATCGTGAAACTTTGTACACATATTCTTGGTGGTTGGTATTTGTGGTAGGAAGATCCCCATTCTGTCCCCGATGGACAGCCACAACCTGAGGCATACAGGTATTAAGCCTCATGAGTCTGTAATTTCACCAGCACCAGCATTTTATTTTTCTTTACTCTTCTCTTTTTGAAGCTTAGGTTACACGGCCCCCTAAGCTCTGAGGCTCTGGTGCACTGCACTACTTTGCCCTACGATAACTACGCCACTGAGTAGGAGTCTAACATAACCCTCTATAGAGGGTGGAGGGTAGTATTTTTTTATACAACTTGCTGATGGAACATGCAGATGACCCACCTGATGTTAAGTGGTTACCATCACCTATAACAAAGTATTGCCTCGTAGGTCACGCTCGTTAGGAACGTCACCGACGATGCAATACTCAGCGTCCATCAACCTGAGGCATACAGCTGTTAAGCCTCGTGTGCCTGTAATTACACCCACACCCTTCAAACCGGAACACAGCAAGCTGCTTGGCGGCAGAAATAGGCATGGTTGTAGTACTGCCCCGGACGAGCCCTTCACTAAGAGCTCTACTACTACTAAAGAAGAAAAAAGTACTGAATAAGTTCATAAGCGTTGCGAAATACCAGGATAGCATGCACGGCCACATATTTGTTTCGCCACTTAACCTTTAAAAAGCTTGAATTCATACTTTTTGGTGAAAACTCGGCTAACGAGTCAGATGTATGTAAAGGTGGCGTGTTTGCTCAAATTAACTTTAAAACTATTTTTTGCATCACAAATTTGCTGTTCCGCGTGGCTTTTGCTTATACGTAGTTTTTGAGCCTCATGTGCCTTGGAAATGTATGAACTATGATTTGGAATCGCCTTTAGCTAATCCTACTAATACTAATATTATAAACGCGAAAGTTTGTAAGTATGGATGGTTGGATGGATGTTGGTTACTCTTTCACGCTCTAACCAGTTGACCAATTTGGATGAAATTTAAAATGATAGAGTATAACTTTTGGATTAACATATAACTTTTTATTCCGAAAAAATAACGGGAATGGAAAAAAACTGCCACGCGAGCGAAGCTGCGAGCGGCCGCTAGTAAACTATAAAAAAACTACCGGTCAATAAGCCTTTATCTCATTGGCTTATGTTACAGTGACATTTTTCGTTGACCAATGAGGTAAGAGTTTATCTGAAAGATAACGATAGAAATTAGTTAGATAGTAACCATAAGTAACATTAAAACAGAAACTTAAATACAATGTAATAGCTTTGCATAGAGGGTTTAATCCCTAGCATCAGGTTTTGCAACACTCAGACCAATCTTCTAGATTCTACTTTATGATAAGAATAGGTAACTGGTAGATTTATCGCGGCGACAGAATCGACACTTATTGCTTATAGAAACCTGTCTAAACAGTCATATTATGAAGTAACTAATGAAAAAGTGCGACTTCGTCCGCGTTTAGGTACTTTAATACAAACTTCAACCCTCGCAGCAACCCATTAGAGGTTAAATTTCAAGAATTTCTTACTACACCGAGAACATCGGTAGGAGCGACTCCGTCTTCTGATCAAGGTCGTAGGTTCGAATCCGGCCGTGCAACAATCGATTTTTCTATTTGAAAAAATTATGTATGCAATGCTCTCCAGGGGTAAAAGAAATCCGTGGCTTAGTTAGCTGCACGTGTTGAACATGTCTTTCTTGTGGAATAGGCTGACTAAGCTGGTATAGGTAAATAGGTAAGGAGGATGGTATAGGCGCTGGGCAAGCCTACTACATCTAAAAGCCTGTCCCAGGCGCTCCAGCGTCAAGTAAATAGAGTTTCGATTAAAAAAAGCTTCTAACTCTGTATAAATCATCTACGATACACGCAAATGCCTGTTTTCTCTTACCTTTTACCTCCACCTCTATGCACAAAGACAAAATTGACAAACACTAGCTTATTTGACATTAGCTTATGACAACATTGAAAGACATTAGCTTTCTTCAAATTACGAAAACCCAACCATTTAGTTAAACGCATTTTATTTCTTCACACTAGATCGACTTAAGTTAAAGATGATACTTACAAAATGAATCCAAATCTCTTTGTTTGCCAATAACTGTTGCAAATTATCGTAAAGTATTACCAAATTCGATATTGAATTGACCTAGTTGGAGAGCAGTACAGTTGGCGACAAAATGCAAATGAGCTTTAGAAAAAAAGCTTATCATAAGAAGCCGCCGAAACGTCAGATACCTCAAAAAAAATAACTGAGTCATTAATGCCGTAAAAAGGCTGGTTATTTATTTACCAATAAATTGATAAATTAAAAACTATATATCTCCAGGACAAAGGGACTCGAGGAGAGGACTTCCCATTCCCCCCCCCTTCCCCCTTTTCTAATTCTCCTACCCCTCTCCGCATTACTTGCTTTGCTCATTTCTTATTAGTTATAGGAAATGAGCAAAGCAAGTAATGCGGATGCGGATGCGGGTAAGAAGATGAAACTCTGATGTAAAAAAAACCTTTCTGATAATTACAAAAGTTTACAGAATCGCTGGTTTGTGTATATGTTATAATAACAAAAATGGCCGGTTGTGACACGTTAGGTTATGAATGAGGCGCCTATCGAACACAGAAGTCAGAGACAATTGACAGGATTTTTTTTTATTTTTTTAGCGATTTCCGACAGCGTTACCGGGCTACTGGCGAGCGCAGAAGGCGCTACGCCATTACAAAATTGGTTTTGTTGGCAACGAGCACAAGGGCACCACTTAGGTACAGACCTCGGCTTGGGCTGTTGCCGGAGAAGGGAGCTACGGAGAGACTCTTCGCCCTGAAGGGGCGTTAACGGGGAGACGTCTTCGACCCCGCCGCCGGGGTCGGTGTGATTGTGGAGTGTTTCCTGTGTCCGGACTCGATGAAGCGACCTCCGCCGCATTCGCGGCGGTGATCGTGTCATCTGGGTCACCTAAAACGTGTCTAAATTGACAGGATGACATGACATTGACAGTTACGGAGTTTTGTGCCCAATGGCCGAAACAATTTAATCCACTAAACTGTTGATGGATTAAATTCCAAATTGTGTTCTACTGTAATTCATCAACGGATTCGACTGCTTCATTAATACATTCGTCGTTGGGATAAACGTGTTCTGGTACGTGTTAGACGTAGGGGCCTAGCATGAATAATTTTGACATTTGTGACGTAAGAGTATCGTGTTGACATTTGAATTACATAGCGTGGTATCGATCTCAACTGCGGAGTATTGCTTGTAACTTGTAAATGTCAAAGTCGTATATTTTTAACTGATGCTCGAAATTTCAGCGACACGACGGCTAAATCGTAAAAACCTCGTGAGATCTCAGGGCAAACTGCTAGTTTATTTAGGTATATATTATGTTGTCCATAGATTATTCACGTGCATGTATTAAGTATACAGGATGGTTTTTTGCGAAAGTCGGTGATGAACAAGTCTGAAACCACGCGAGTTAAAGAAAAGTCGTGAAAGAAGTCATGCCCTCGATTTATAAGAAAACAATAACTACGTACATATTTAGTTTTACTTTAAACCTTTTATTTTACAAATCAGATTTTTATATGCCATTGCCGTTAATATGCCAAATAATTATACATGCAAGTAGAAGAATCTTTGTCCTGACTGACTAACATAATATACACTGAAAAAACTCTTTTGTAATGTGTAACTCAAAATTTGATTACTAGTAATCAAGAAACAGTGACAGCATAACTGCTGCTATTCGTAGACAAACCCGGTTTTGTTGCCGTATTACCCAAACTATTTTGATAAATGTTAAACTAACATTTTTGTTACTATAAACAAAAGCATTTATTTGGCTTTAGGTCAATGTAATGTTGATGGAAACAAAACATTTTGTTCATAGTAAGCTTTATGTTTTGGTATCAACTGTGAAACAGTTTGATGATGTATTATTAAACTTTCGATTGCTTTTTGCAAAACCACTGTGGTTGATTTTAGTAAATAGTTTTGTAGCTATCAAACAATGATTTGCTTAACATTAGCTCACCTTTTTTTGTAACCCATAACCAAATTATCTGTTAGCCAATTTAACCGTGTTGTTATTCGTAACATAACGTGTTTTGTTACTCTCAGCCTCATTTTATGTTGTTCGTAACGTGATTTAAATCTGTACTAGTACATAAACTGTTTTGTAACTGCTAACTAAATTGTTTTGTTTCTTTTCTGTGGTTAGTGAATTGGCGGGTAATCATTTGTTTTACTGTCGTTAATTATTTATTGATTTACCTGTGTTGCGTATTGCGTTCTATTTTACATTTTGCGATTACTAAATATGTATTTATATATGCATTTTATTTAGGATAACAAAGTTAATTTGACGTCAACAATTCTAATTATGTTTATCATTTGAAGCTCATCATTTTTAGCTGCATCGTTTTAAAATGCAAATATAAATATCATATTCTTGCAAAATTTAAAATAACACACACTACTGTACACAATATCACAAAATAATTAACAACAGTAAATCGAATGATAACCCGCCAATTCACTAACCACAAAAGAGAAACAAAACAATTTAGTAGCAGTTACAAAACAGTTTATGTACTAGTACAGATTTCTACAAATTTCTACCATATCGAAACTAACCACCTTAACAATAAACATTAGGTAATCGTTATATCGCCACTATTTTGAAAGTAGGTACATATTAAATTAAAACTAACAAAGAAACTAAGTTTTTTTTTATTAAGTGAGTATATTATGAGAAATAAATTACAATGAAACTCTCTGTGTTACATATTATATCTTACCATTTCGAGCAATATTAGGTACATGTGATAATAAAGAATCATGAAAAATTTATATTGTTCTTTTTACTTCAGGATATTCTTCTTGAAAACAATTCAAATGATAATCGAAATCAACCGTCGATAGTAATGTGCATTTAAAAACAATTATATTTTCGTTATACGCAAGGACTGTACTAACAGTCATAAAACTAAGTATTTATTGTTTCAATGTTATATAGTGTCCAATAAGCATCGCCAGTAGGGACAAAATCAGCAACAAGCAAATTAATATATCTTACAAATGTTAACATATTAAATGTTTTTTCAGCGGTATATAAGATCCTAATTTATCTCAGTATTTCAATCTTTTAAATTTAGTGTCAAGCTTATTAATTGGAGACTTTTTCAACAGATAAAAAATTTTCTTTAGCTACAGGATTACCTTGTTTGGCTGTTTCTACAATTTCTGAGAACACATTTTTAATATTAAAACTTAAGCTACTACACATGTATTTATGTAAGCCTTCAACTTTGCGTAAAGGGAAGATACAAAATTAACTAAAGAAAAATTATTTGTTTGTAATTATTCTTGAGTAGAAGAAGGGACTGTTTCTTTTGAAGATCCTGAGACTAGAATATCTGGACTAATTACAGAATTTTTTACAATATCTTTTGTTGCACTGCTAGCATTTTGTTTCGGAATACTATGATGACTATACAAATGTTTCCTATAGCTATTTTTTAAACTAAATGTACGAGAACAACCATCATGCATACAGTGATACACAGTAAAATTATGTTTATCATGTATCAAGGTAAAGTGTTTGAAGAGATTTGATACAGAATCTAAATTTTTGTGACATAAAAAACAACGCACCATGTTTGATTAATTAATCAGTCCTTAATCCCAAGTTCGCTCAGAGTATTATGTGTGGTATAACATTTACGATACTTTGTTATTATTTTAAAAATTCCTCTTTGAATAAATTGCCATAAATGGCAAAATTATCAGTTTCTCAGCTAGGCTGGTTACATAAGTGATGAAGCCTTCAAGCACTTCTTGTTTTGTTTGTTGTGACTTGCCAGTAAAATTCGACAGTGCTCCATGGATCGCATTTATTTTATATTACTTTATCTTCAGTATCGGTTATATCTTCTACAACATGTTTGTTTCTGTGTGATCAGGCACCAACTCTGTGTTATTTTCTCCCTGTATTGTATATAGGTACAGTTACACTTGTACCATCCAACTGTAAAGATAAAAAAAATTAAAAAACCAGCTAAGAGAGAGTTGGACTCTGGCACATTCAAAGAAGATTAAACTTAATAGAAATGTTAATTTAAAGACATGTATGTACATAGTAACAATCATACCTACTATACATTTATTTACAAAGAAAATTAAAGCTAATAAAAGTATTTATAACTGGTATGTACAAAATACATGTGAAACTGAGCTATCTACAGACCGTTGCAAACGATCTAAAAATAGCTCAGCTGATTCAAATCAGTAATCAGGTAATAATAATTAGCAGAAATTATACTTACTTTTTTTTCATCTATCTGATTTAACATAAATGCCTCTGACATTATTTGGTTCAGCAATTTAATATGTGTTCTATGTTTGGCGCGGTGTCCTATTACAGGTACAAGTTCTTTTAGGTCTGCATCGGACAATATTTGAAGTGTTTCCAGGCCTATGGAGTTTTCTAAAACAATAAAGTAAACATATCAGTAAATCTATCCTCACAATCTATAAATCCTACTATTACTACTAGTGGTTAAATTTTTATTTCAAGTGAATCTGTTATAAATTGTGCAATAAAGCAATGTTTAAATGTAAAAATGGGTTTACATTTCACTGTACCTACTTGATATTTTTTACTTTATTTAGACAAAGAAGTCACGACCATAAAGGAGTACCTACTATAAAATAGCTAGTAGGTGAGGTGCCTACTTATTCCTACAGGTTATCTAACGACAGTGTGGAATAAATACATAGGTAGGTAGGTACATATATCAAATTGGCATACTCCGCAACCCACAAACTAGATTTGCTAGAGTGAAGTAATATTATAAATACATACATAAATGTGTTAATAAATCAGAGTAGGTAAGTGTAATCTAGATCTTTTTAAAGGTGGAAAAATACAACCTTTCGCCTCTTTCAAGAGGAAATGGACTAGCAAGGCAATGTGGGCCTTTGTCTGGCTAGAAGGTGGTCGGTGGCACCGACTAGCCAGAGGAAGGCCTCCGAGTCGGCCTGAAGCTTATCCACTAAAAACTCCACCGCCTCCACTAGTAAAACAGTATTAATGTAGGTACATATGTACTCACCAATAAACTTCTCAATATATATCTCGAGACCCCAAGACTTTAGGTAGTCTGCTATGGTAAAACTGGCAGCCGCGTCCGTTTCCATAGTGTCCATCCCGATTTTTTGTATTTTCTCGCTTAGTAAATACATAAAATAACAAAAACTTGTAGAACTCGACCGTCGTGGTCAGTGCCGCCATCGAAGAAAAAATGAGCAGGATTGAACGTGTTCGTTTCTTGTGCGCGTGCTAAAGTAGCAAAAACGTTTCGTTGCACTCAACGAAATTTGGGTAACAACAAGTCAAATAACAAAATCATAGACTAAATTTAGACAAAATAGATTTGTTTTTATTAGCAAACTATTTTAGTAAATATTATTCGACTGTGACTGGTCATAACATAACGATTGGTTAAAAAGTTTGGTTGTCGGTAAACAAACTGCCGTGTAAATAATGAACAGGAGGTAGCTTAATTTTAACATATTCCAGTTGTGTTAATTACCACCAAAATAGATATTAGTTACTATTAACATGGTATTCTGTAAAACGTACCATAACTTAAGTAACATTACTTGTTTTGTACGCTATAGCTGAATCAACTGATTTACATATAATCATACTTTGTTTAAGAACAATCGAAGTTTTGTTATTTCTAATATAACTCAACTGATTTTGTTAATTAGTTTTTTCAGTGTAGACAACGCACAGCCTAAGCCACTGGTGGTAGAAAACATGAAATTTACAGGTTATATTCGTGTTGGTAAAGCTGTACCACAAAAAGAATTCCCGATATTCAACCTCTAAACGAATACACTGGGGGTTGAAGTTTGTAGGAAAATAACTTCACGCGGACAAAGTCGCACGCATTTTCACTAGCGATCATATACTTGTGTTAGTGACTGTACCATATTGTATGTAAGTTGTAAGTGCTCGTTAACTCTTGACTTGGCATGCTCATCGTTAACCCGATGCCATCGACCTTGGAACTGGTGGAAAGTGATCTTGCTATTAAACCTACACCCACACCAAAATATGTTAAAGTTTATATCTCTATGCTTATTACGTTTTTAACTTTTAAAGCTGTATAGCCTAAATAATACCTACTCAAACGCAACTTAAATTTAATCACGTCTCAAGTGACGAATTTTTGACAGACTTTCATTGCAAACTGTCAAAAATGTATTTAGTTAGAGCAATTAGTCAAACAGACCACTAAGCGTGTTGTGTTTAACAAAATCTCAAAAATCAAGAAATAGTTGGGAGTTGACTTATTTAAAAAATTTGCCATGTAACTATAATTACAGAAATAAGTATGTAAATATTCTATCAAGTATCTGATTTCCATGGTACAAGCTTTGCTTAGTTTGGAGCTAAATGGTGTTAAATGCTTGTCTCTTAATTATTATTGTTTATTTTTTCTCTTTCTTCTTAATTTATTTATTTTTTCACTGATATTTTGACCAGTTTGAAAGTTACGAATGGTATTATACTACTAGTGTAGCTGACAATATAAAAGTCTAGTTCCATAATATGAATAGTCAGCGCCGGCGACTATAATTTCCAAGCTTCTGAGTACTCAAACTATGTTAATTACTTTCCTAGTACTGGAATCGTGGTAATCACTAACTATCGATTCTTATTACTAGTAAAAGGCGTAGTGGTTACTGACAATTCTCCAAACATTGCTCGTAGGTTCTAATCATAATCGTGTATCATATAACTATTTTACTCGACAAAGAAACATCTGAAAAGTAATACCTTTATCGGCAATCAAAAGCTTTCGGCTTTACGTTATATTTCGGCTATTTACGTTCGGAAGTTCAAAAGGCACTAAAAATAAATTCCCTTACTAATGAAAAAATTTTCGGTTTTATTTCTTAATGTGTTTTGTATCTTTATTTACGCGCACGAAGGGTTCCGTACCATTATCTAGAGTAAAAACGGCAAAATAATCACGTTTGTTGTATGAGAGCTCCCTTAAATATTTATTTTATTCTGTATTTTAGTATTTGTTGTTATAGCGGCAACAGAAATACATTACATTGTGAAAATTTCAACTATCACGGTTCATGAGATACAGCCTGGTGACAGTCTGACTGACACACAGGCAGAGTCTTAGTAAAAGGGTTCCATTTTACCCTTTGGGCACAGAACTCTACTAAACGACTGTATTGGTGTAATCATCACATAGATTCGTTTACATGTCACAGACCCATTTTAACATCAGAAGACTGAATTTATAGTACGAAAACATGCTAAATGTATTAGTCCCTGAAACTGATACGTATACCCGTCATACCACACCCAACACCCGTGTGTAGGAACAATGAACAATGCTTGCTCACTGCATGCTATGAGCACGCCTACCTTTATTTACTAAAGGCCTTGTTTGTTGAATTACTTCAGGTTGGCAACAATTTATCGCTTCTATCGGTATTCAATAACTTACATTGCTGTTTTGCTAAACTTGGGTATAAATCACCAAAGTTAGTCCATAGCGGCCGCGACGACCGAGTATTGTTGACACAGTGATCAACACAATTGGGGATTTTGCTAGAGAATCTTAAGATGTCTCCCCAAGCCAAGTTAAATGGACGAAAGGAACTGATACCAAATTTACGCCATAACTAGCAAAGCTTACCCAACTTTGCCAACAAGCAAACTTGGGCGTATTGTTTCTTGTTTCTTCATGTTTACAAGACGGATCAACGTAATCTCCTTAATTTTATTGATACCAATGAAAAACTGGCTGTGGTAGTTGGCTGAAGATAGCTTCAGATTCCTGAAGCCATGATAGATGGGCAAAGAAAACGGTTCCCCAAGTATATACAAAACGAATGCATTTACTCTATGAACAAAAAAAAACTTGTTTTAAAACTGAAGGCTTACCTATTGTTACGAAGATTTAAAGTAGGCCCTGGGATTTGTACTGAGACTTACCTCCAACAAACTTCACTCCAACCCAAACTATCACCAGCGAGCTGCAGTGGTGATAGACATGGAGAAACGATGCTTGGCTTTCTTTCTTCCTCAGTATAAAGAAGGCTGTTTCCGTCAACTCTAAGAGTTTGAGGATCATAGTCCACCACAGGAACCGCAGCATCCGCACAGCCTCTGGATTCATGGAGTAGTCTGGTAGCATGCAGCCGAAGTGGTAGGTCGTTGTCCAACCTGATGTCAGCAGCTGGAAGTATTATAAACCAAGTATTATAAAGACATAAACTCTAAAAGAGAACAGAAAACGTGGCAGTTGGATGTATAGAATGCAGACATAAATGGGGTATTCAATGCACTTATTTTTATAGCATTGATCGTAATCCTTGTAGCACACAAAGCACAAATTTTATCTTTGAGCATGATAACATTATTAAATGATTCTTCAAAGAGCAACCAAAAAGAACGTATATTCTATCAGTCATATGGTTCTTATACTACAAGCTATGCTTAGTGTGGGGGCAAATGTAGTGTAAAAATTATCCCAATTTTTAATTATTTTTGTATTTATTAAGGTGAGTGTGCTATTAGGAGGAATATTAAAAATACTTCTTCCTTATTGGGGCTAGATGATGCTGTGTGGATTGTCCAGCATTATTATTATTATTATTATAAAGCACTTAGAAGTAAGTAAGTATCGGCAGTTCCTAAAAGAACAGGCGAGAAACATACGGCTTGGTTCACGTTTTTGTGTGATTCTTGTTACAAAATATTATATTATGAAGCTCCAGTGTGGTGTCAATCTAAATTCGTAGAAGGGTGCTAGTATTTGCGACACAGTTTTTAAAACTGCTTCGGATATCATCGTTTTTCTACTTGTGGGTTTTAGTTCCGAATAAAGATATTCTATTTGATTTTAATCCAATTTAGTGAGGTGAATGTAATATTGAAATATGTTAAACCATGCCAACAGCATTCTTTAGCATTTACATGTATATTCTACAGTGAATCACCAGATTCGAAGCTACAACGTTAAGATGGGTAGGTGCGGTCACTCCCACTTGACCACCAGTGCTTACGATAATTAGTTTCCTCTCAAGGGCTTTTCACGGCGCGTTAAACAATTACAAAACGGCTCAAGCGTGCGCCAACTTAAAGCTTACGCATGTTCAGTCATCATCAGGAGCGTACCTCAATGGTTTCGAAATTATAATGTTTGAACAACTAAAGTAGTTCAAAGGCTTATATTATTCCAAAAATTATTCCCTTGAGTGGGATTTGAACCCCTAAATGCGCTAACGAGATATTTTGTCGATTCAATTGAATGCAATTTCGATTATCGAGCAGGCTTTGATAGTAAATCGTCAAGATGGAGCCATGGTCCGTATTAAAAACATTCCAAGGGTTATTTTGTGGGGTCCGATTGAACTCCCGATAACGCAGTTGGTTAGCGCATCCCCGTTTCAAAGGGAGGGTCGTGGGTTCAAATCCTACTCGAGGGAATACTCGTAATGTTTGATATAATATGAAATCTTTGTGATTTCCTTAAGTGCAAGTAAGCACAATAAAAACTAACAAATTAGAAAAAAATGTACCTAATAATAGTTTTAATATTTTTTTTATTCAAGAAGCGGTATCTTTTCAAAGTCCCTCCTTCTAATTTTATAAATGCGAAAGTGTGTTTGGAATGGATGTGTTGGCTAAATATTGATGCTAACAAAATCACCTCCATCAGACAGGCGAAGTCGCGGGAAACTCAGTTTCTGTCAAATGTTTGGAGTAAATAATTGCGTGTATGTTATGTATGTATCCAGGTTACGAACTATAATAATATTTCATCCAAATCGGTCCAGTAGTTAAAGGGCTCTAGTTTCCTGACTGAATCACAAACATCCAGACAACCATACATCCAAGCTATATATTTCGTAAAATACATATTCTTATCCCGGACTAGATCGCGGAACAAATATTAATTAACCTTGTTTAGACGATTTCAAATGTGGTTTCAATGATTTTGCAATTCTGATGACTAACATGAACTGAATCAAAACTTCGCAAGAATTTTAATAAAAGATCGTTGTGCGATAATCATCATTGGGAAAGTGCCGGGGCTTGAAAAATCTGCCTTTGTCTAAGGTAGTAGTAGTAGAGCTCTTTGTGAAGTTCTCGTCCGGGGAGTACTACCACCATTCTCATTTCTGCCGCCAATTAACTTGCTGTGTCCCGGTTCGAAAGGTGTGGGTGCCGATGAAATTACAGGCACATGAGGCATAACACATATATTCCTCAAGTTGATGGACGCTGAGCAGTGCATTGTAGGGCATGTTTCTAGCGAACGTCACCTACGAGGTAATACTTTGTTATAGGCGATGATAACCACTTAACATCAGGTGGAATATCTGCTTGTTCCATCAGCAAGTTGTTTGAAAAAAGAAGAAGGTAGGTGCGACTAATGTCCCAAAAGAATGTGTGAAACGGCATTCTAGACTGGAGCATATCAAAGCAATAGCAACAGCAATAGCAAAGAGTGATCCATCAATCTCTGGGTTAGTCCACCATAAATTCAAACCCTGCCCTTTTCTTGCTTATTCAAATGAAACGAGAACTGGCAGATGACTTTAATTACTCCGAACCGACCTTCCAGTAAGAGGCTCAGGGGATTTTCTATTTGCGTATTTTGCGCAGTATTTTCTTAGCACGTACTTGTAAGGTTGCAGGCAAAACCTATATTTTTCTTCGTTGTAGATTTAAAATGAGATGTATTTTTAAATGTTTTTGTAATCAATTAAAAGATAATGTGGTGAGAACTTAGAATCTTCGGAGAAAAAACATGTAATAAGCTGATAAGCCACCTGATTTTCAGAGTAAGTAACAATTGCATTACGCTACAAGTTAACTCTTTATGCAATTACAAGTTGCTCTTTACGCTGTATACATTATCTTGAATCCGAGGGCCTGTTTATTTATTATTGGACCTATCGACCCGGGGCGAAAGCTGTATACTATAGTAGTTGTTGTACTATGGCATTCTAGTTTATTCACCCTCGTAGCATGGCACAGATCGAGCTAACTATTCTCTGTGCCATGTATCCACGCTGCCGTAATGAGTAAGTGGATTAGTCACTCCCCCAGAGTCGGATGACGGCAGATTTCGTATGCACAGCGCTGACCCAGTTCGCTAATTCGTAGGCCTTTGACGTTCGAAGTGGATGTCTGGAACTTTAACCGACGTATTTTTAGATTTAGCTTGACCTTATTTTTTTCGACTACAGCCACCCTACGTAGATTCGACCCTGATTAAGTTTCTAGTGTCGTGGAAATCAGAAACTAAGAATAGGTGGTACCTATTGTACCTAACCTACCATGGTATTACAATACTCAGACCCGGAACATATATGAAAAAATACACCCTTCGGGGCTTCACCTGCGTATAATTTTTTTGACATTAATATTAAGGGCTTTTGCTCTTGGCATCGGGCACTTTTCCTCTAGGGTTTTTTTGGTATTTTTCACTGGGTTCCTTTTTTTTTCTATGATAAAAACATAGTATCTTGTATATTATTTTCAGCTACAAACTAGATTTCTTCTGAGGTTTCTTAAATAGTTAGGACGTGCTTGGGTCATAAACATCCATATTCATCTAAATTTTCGCCTGATAAATTTAATCTAGTGTTACACATACATGTACATTAATAAAACTTACATTTTTGCATTATTTTTTTTGTACAACGACATCTAACCCCAAACTTAGCACAGCTTGTAAGACAGCGCAGAAGGCAGGACTACTACGAACTGAGCTGTGACGGCTGAGCTGTCAAACTAATGAAGTATAAACAAACCCGGCCTAGAGTGAGTGGATCACTGCATATACTTAACTTAACCCAAAAGTCGGCAACATCCAAAAAGTTGACTCTACCCCAAGTCGACTTAGGGCTTAAACACTTGTCTGTTCTCCCGAAAAACTGAACTTTATCAGCTTATAACTCTCGGCCGTTCGACAGTTGCTAAAAAAGCTTCACTGATTATCAGAATCGATAAAATAACTTAGTTATGCTTTTTCACAATACAATCGCGATCAGATTGTCTTCGTGGGAGGGATAGTATCGTGTCAGCTGCGTGACAGGCTTTTGCCGCTCTTGTCGGATGCGTGCCGTTGAGGGGAAGGTAATCTTGATGGTATTGATGGAAACGCCATTATATTTCTATATACTATGAAACAAGTTTGCCGTAGAACCGACAATCGTTGGAGCAAACGAATTCTTATGTGGAGACCACGTTTAGGTAAGCGTAGTGTAGGACGCCCTCCGGCAAGATGGAGCGACGATCTGCGAAATATAGCGGGCAAACAATGGATGAGAAGAGCCGAAAACCGGGCTCAGTGGCACGTCTTGGGAGAGGCCTACGTCCAGCAGTGGACTGATATAGGCTGATGATGATGATGATGATGAAACAAGAGCTTGAAACATTCAGAGTTAAAACTAAACCTATGTCATGGAAGCGTAAATTAGTTTCTTCTTATTTCCTAGTCTACGTAAAGGAGCGGTTCGGTCAATGACCGATGAGGAGTATGCTAACTTTGTGAGGGCTTCGGAACCACTAATGAAGTTAAAGAACCATTCAACGCTCCGGAGGTATCAAAATCCTAGAAAGTTTAATTAGTCCCCTAGCTACCATGAGAGCGAAACCTTTAACAGGAAAAAATCTAATGGAACGGATACTGAAAGTCAAGGTTTTATTTAGTAAGATTAAATTTTATAAACTAGATGAATTAAGGCGCAATATCCACACGGCCAAGCCTAGACAAAAAACAGGCAACAAACTTATGGTTTTCCTGCCATTTTCTTGTATAATATAACTAAACTGTACTTAATTGTAAATCAATTTGATTCTTCTATCATACCATGGTGTAAAGTCCACGAAAACTCACCCCCCAAGTTACAACAGCATTGGCCCCAATCTGCATTATATTGTACCACTTGATGACGGTTCGTAGGTTTACCGGCTTTCTGTCCTTCATGTATGACGGCAAGCACACCTTGATGAGAAGCAGGTAGACTGACACAATAACGAGAACTGTCCATGGTGATCCCATTAGCAGCCAGTCTTTTACTCTGGGATCTGGGAAAATAAAAGATAGTTTTATTTATACGACTTGCTAATGGAGCAAGATATGGCCTGCTTATCGTGTAACATAGCATTGCAGCTCAAGTTAGAATCGTGCCTTACGATACACTGCCTTGTTTCCATCAACAACGAGGCAAACGGATGAAGATTACTATAAATTCGCTTAAGAGCAAACAATACTTGTGTATATGTGGTTCCGAAAGAAAGCAAAATACTAGTATAGTATAAGGTTGACCAGTCATACCATATTATGTCCCTGTTTAACAGATACTACACCTAACTCTGTCTGACACTGTTGCTTTACTTTCTCTAAAAGCAATGAGAGATGAAGAGACACCGGAGTTAGATCAATGTTTCGTTTTATCCTAAACTAGTTTTAAAGCAAGTTACGCTGGTGGTGTCTTCTTACATAGCAAACTAAAGTATATCATCACACTGGTTTCATAATAAGAGCCCCTCTAATTGCCTTGTCAATAAAGTACGCAGTGCTTAAGAAAGACCAAGTAACACAACAAACGAACCAAAACATATACTGTCTCACGCAATGTAACATTTTACAAAACAATAAGATGTACTCCAATTATTTCCATCACCAATCACTGTTACATCAATTTTTAACGTTTTGAAATTGAATGTGGGTCGGTACAAAATGCGGTTCATCTAGTTCGGTAGGTATTTAATATAATAGTTTTAAAGGTGAACGTCCACTTATCCGCTGCGAGCGAGACGTCTCTAATTTTCATGTGATATTTAGAAAAAAAAGCTGTATAATGAGTCTAGCTTGTCTAGCTGTGATTACCATAATCTCCATGCACTGCATCTTTGTCTCCTCTGTTGAATCCTTAAGATTTCCTAAGGATTGTCAGAGATGTTTAAAATATCAAATTTTTGCCCATCGCCGCTGCCTTGATTTGTATTCAGGCGCTACCTATAACGGTTTGTTTTTCAGTTCAGAACTTCAGACGACTTAAATAAACTCAGAAGTTTGTTTGAGAGGCTTAGATGTATCGTTTTGTGCGTGGTAGATGCCACTTTTGCTATCTCTTTGCTTTTTTTTAAATGTAATCGAATTTTGCTAGGTATGTTTCATTTAGCGTTATTGTATACAAGCATTATTACATATAATTTGTTCAATTACAAAAATCAGGGAATTTAATCGCTATCAAGGGTCTGTCCAGAAAACTATATAGAATTATTATATCCGAAGTTTCCAGGTTTAACTATCATATTTTTTATATTTTTTTGCAAAACATTTCAAACATTTTCCTCTTAAATTTTTTACTTGCGTTAATTCAACGTAACTTTTTGTTAAATTGGTAAGAGATCAGTGACTTTAATCATTGTTTATTATTGGTTGACAGTATGCAAGTATGGCCATATGTGTCCAATACTGTCTAGTGGCCGAATGCTTTTAATCTCGATTTAATACAATAATAATCGTTACAACAACCTTCACGATGTTATGCGAAAGCACGAAAAGCAAAATGCAACGACGGGAATAATAGACGAAACCTTGATCGGGTTGAAAGGAGCAATCAGATTAAAAAAGATAATGATCGTACTACTGCAAAACAGCTTTAAATCTTTGTCGTTTGACCTTATACAGCACGAAGTGGGTTTAATTACAGGGGTAATCATCATCAGCATGAACATTTACATTTTTCGTCTGTTCTGAATAATATGAAGTATAATATATTTTATAAAATAGTTATTAACTCCATACTTTTGAACCTGATTTGGAGCACTTTTTGTTTTTTAAAAAACCTTTAAAATCAATCTTTTAAAGGCTTAGTTTATTTGTTTTACTAGCAATATGAAGGAATTTTTAGAGAATCCGAATAAAGTGAAAGTTTTTTAACTACCTACGCGTCGCCAGTCGTCTAACATTTTTCAAGTGCAAAGATGTAGCGTCCAAATGTGGAACTTCACGTTACTGATTTAGATCTTAATACATCCTTGATACAGTTAAATTGGAAAATTACAAGTGCATTAGACCCCCTACAATGACGTTTTTGGATCAATCTAGTGATGAGGTTTAAATTGTCATTCCATCATTATTTGATTGATTTCAGCTCTTTGTATTCCAACCTATCGTTATCTTCGATGCATCTGGCTTGCGTAATCTTAACCTAAATAGTTTATCTGTTATTAGATGCATTATCTGCATGGCTACAAGTAATTTGAATCAAATTGTTAACTTCGAATCGATTTGTACAGATCATTATTCATTGTCATCTTGTATTATGATCTTGCATCAATGTGCACAAGATTAGTACTCACCGGGAGCATATTAAACTAACCCGATATTATATGAGGTTCTCAATTCAAATAAATATTGATTTGGTGAAATAGCGACAGTTCACAAGAATATTGGGATCCTAAAATGGCCCTTATTAAACTAAAGTTGAAAATTACAAATCGCTTGTATGGTTCTAAGTGTTGGACCACCGAAGCACGAAAGATAGGAAAAGACGTACAGCACAGATGCAAATGTTGAGATAAATGCCTTAAGGCGATTCAAAATTATCCCTGTATATTTCATCCTTGAATAAACTCATCAAGGTCAAAGCCAAAAAGGCTTTGACTTTGAGTTGTGGAGTAATGAAAATAGATAAGATATAGAATGATTTATCAAAAGAAATTGGGTAGTAGGGCTAGTCACTGAAAAGATCTGGAGCAATAGGTTAGTGTAGTATGAACATGTCATGAGAAGAGAAGAATATGATTTCACAAAATGAATGTTAGATAAGAACGTGATGAATATAGTAGAGGTCAGTCAAAGAAGACATGAATGGGTGTGTATGAAAGATGATGTGGGTAAGAAATAAGAAACTGAAATTACGAATGATGGAGGAATACCCAGCCAGGATGATGAGTTAGCAGTCTATTAGGTAAAAGCGATAACAGTGACAGCAGACGATGATAAATCAGTCGTATAAGGTTAAAATAAATCCTATTCTACGGCAGCTGGAAAGACTATTACCTAAAAACAAGCAATAGCATTAAAATAATTCGTCAATTTAGCAAATCTCAACGCTATCGCTATTCAGTCGTGCTGGACGATAAAAAAATGCGATCATGCCTCTATTGATTACTTTAGTACACGCGACTATAATACCAACTTAGGCGTTGTTCGGTACCCTACTATTAATAAGTGCGAGAACGTAAATTACTGATTATTCTGTGTCTATAATTTTGTAATGATGTCGATTAATGTACTTGTCGGTGAAAGGACACATTGCTAGTGATCCCGCTCAGTGAAAGGACGCCAGTGCAACATCAAGTGCTCTAAGCTTTTGTGATTAAGTAACATTATTATAATGAACTATTTTGTTAGGTCACTCGATATTTCCTGGCTTACAGCTGTTTATATAATTTCTCTACGTTTTAAGCTTTAGGCGACCTCAGAACACTAACTATAATACTAATAAACAATAATTTATGCTAATATTATAAATAGGAAAGATTTGATTGTTTGTTTGGATGGAATAGGCTCCGGAACTACTAGACCGATTTGAAAATATCTTTCGCCGTTGAAGCTCCTTTCAGCTTTACCTGTGATGTTTTAATAAATTATTATTAAAACATCACAGGTAAAGACGGACGGGAAGCATTATTATTAAATAATGCTGGACAATCTACACAGCATCTTCTAGCCCCAAGCTAAGCAGAGCTTGTGGGTACTAGATGACTGATATATTTAATACAATACATTACATACATACATATTTTTTTTATACATAAAAAATACCCAGAACACCTAGAATCTATATTTGCAGATCATACAAACATTTATCCTAAGGCGGGAATCGAATCCGCAACCTCATGCGTCGTAGGCGGACATTTGCCCGCCGGGCCACATCGGTCGTCATTGGACAGAATCTACCGATGTGTTTAGATACATTCGTGCGTTAGTTATTACATAGGATAGGTGCTGGTCACGCGACGATCATTGTGTAAACGCTAGTTTAATCTAGATTAGATTTTAGGTCTTTGGTTAGCGGCTTTGTTTGATACACAATAGACTAATTCAGGTTAGTGATGCAATAGCAAGTTTATCCATTCTTTTCAACTTTTTCAGAATGTTTTGAGTTGTGCAATAACGTTTCACAGTAATAGAAGTAGAGCTCTTAGTGAAGAGAATATCTGCGGAAGTATTATCAACATGTGTATTTTTGCTGCCAAGTAGCGCAGTGTGTTCCAGTTTGAAGGGTGTGGGTTCCGGTGAAATTACAGGCACATGAGTTTACCATCTATGCGCATTGTAGGATAGGTTTCTAACGAACGTAAACTGAGAGTCATTGCTTTGTGAGGTGATGGTAACCACTTAACATCAGGTGGGCCATTAGCTTGTTCCATCATCGAACTGATTCAAAAAATTGCGGCTGAAAAAAGATCGACGTGGTAGCGTTTTTTGTTTTTAAATTTATGCGGTTAAATAAATACCTATTCATGTACTTATGTAACCGCACAGTGTCAAGGCCCTTTGCTGTGTAAGTACAGCTGCACTACATAAATACAATTTTCTCAACTTTTAAATAAGTGGTCGAAAAAAACTATTTTTTATGCAACTTGCTGATGAAACAAGCAGATGGCTCACCTGGTGTTAAGTGGTTACCATCACTTATAACAAGCATTGCCTCGTAGGTCACGCTCGTTAGGAACGTCACCTACGATGCACTACTCAGCGTCCATCAACCTGAGGCATACAGGTGTTAAGCCTCATGTGCCTGTTATTTCACCGTCACCCACACGTGGCGGCAGAAATAGGCATGGTGGTAGTACTGCCCCGGACGACGGAAATAGTAACGGTAATCCCTTCAGACCTTTAAAAAGTTCTGACTCAAGGTGCTTTGAGGATGTCGAATGGTCATAGAAAGAGGTACCTACGTCCAAATATTACATTTGACACTTACCCACATTTTGCAGTAGTTGGTATTCCATACGTGACAGGTTCCAAGCCCATCGCTAAAACTACTACTAGACGTTCTGGTCATGTAAAAATATTTTATTCCCAATGCTATGGCTCTAAATGATCACAGCAATAGTTATCGATCTTGTGTTTTAAATTTTTGGGAAAATGCATAAACTTTATGAATCTAGGCATCAATTCCACAAGTGCTCACAAGCCTAGAAAAACAACGACTATAGAGACGCAAAAAACTTGCAGCTTAGTTTCAATAACAAAGTCAAAGTCAAAAATCATTTATTCAGTAATATCCGCAGGGATCATCTGAAACGTCTTAAATCTAGGTGAATCTAAGCGCCAGTTCCTCGCGACCAAGCCTAGAAGAACCGGCAAGAAACTTAAGGCTCCTACCGTTTTTTTTGTATGATCCTTTTACAAAGTAATAATAATGTAAATAATAAAACTCCAGTGTGGTGCCAATCTAACTGATTAAACATTGTTATGTTTCGCATCTCACAGAAAAAAATTACATGCTAAAGGTCCAGTAAGTTGTTCTATTAATAACCTTAGAAATAGTTAGTATTTCTTGGGTTTGAAAACAGCTATGGAGTTGAATTCATTCCCGTTGTCTATTTTTCCATCAACAATTTGGGTCTCTCTCACTTCAAGGTCAGAATGAAGGGGCTGATCTGCTCCATTGTTTGCTCATCGTATCAAATCAGATCATTCCTCATCAGCTTAATGGTGGGCATAGATCCGCCTCATATTGAGCGGTGAACCTGATTCCCACACTTGGCCGGCGGATGCTACTACCCAATCCCCTGGTGTCCTTAGTCACCTCTTAGGATGTCCACGGGAGGTGATAAAGGGTCTTTTACTAAATAAGCCAGAACCACCACAGTCTACCAAGATCTTGTAAGAGCGTAAAGGTCTTTAAATTGTAAAAAGAATTACCTGCTCTTTCGTAGAAGACATTGTTGTAAGCTCTCACTATAGTATCCATATTTTACGCGAAGCTTTGGAAGGTATGTCCACTTCACAGCGCGTTCGATACTCGATTAATGGTGGAGTTTGAACTCTAATTAATGTAAACGCATTCATTCGATTATGTGTATTTATTTACAGTGTGTTGACTCTGCACGGCGAAAAATAATTTATTGTATGAAAATTTACTGACCAGAGTCAGTTCGCAGTTCAATTATTTTGATCACGTTTGTCAGCCTGAATGAGTCCAGTGTTGGATATGTCCAGCTGTGGACTCATTCAGGCTGATAAACGTGGTTTCCCTTGCTGGAGAATGTAGCAGAGACACCCTCTTGCCTGCGGATTGATGACCGCAGTATAAAATATGATGCCCATTTTGTGATGCGCTCGCCTAGTCGCCTCTTATCCACTATATCTACAGGAGATCCTATTCTAGCCTGGGACCCCCACAGCCTTACCGATTCTAATCTATTGTTCCTTTCTATTGCCGGGCAATGGTTTACTTCAACTGCTTATTACACACCACACATACAATACACCCAGACACACTCTGTCCATTGCTTATGTATTATTATTTTTAGTTTTTGTATTAGCTCTTAAACTTACCTACTTTTTATCTTTTCGCCATATACATGATTCGTTGTCACTCTCTTAATGTAACGGTACGGTACAGTCAGCTGCACTAGAATGTATACAACTTGTAACTTTCACAACAATATTACAGCAAAACAATGAAGTCTTACACCTCAAAAACTACAAAGTCATAAAATTTGTTGATGACCTTACTTATTTTTGGAATAACTATCATGTAAATATTTTGAGCACCGCTATGAAACCATTTTGAAAGTTACAAACTGTATACATTCTAGTGCAGCTGACTGTACCTATCTTCTATTGCTACTCGTTTTCCTGAGACCCAAGATACAGGCTTTTCGCCTAGTTTGGGCCTCGCTGTCCACGTTTACTTATTATATATACTAAGTAGGTAACTATTGTGCTTTAAAACTTTTTAATCGTTACAGTGTCTCTGTTTGGCAATAAATATTCTATTCTTCTCGCTGAAAATCCACAATTCCCTTGAAAGTATGCAGTATATTTTGCGACGACGCTTTTTTGCCCAGTTCTGCTTTAACGCTCTATTGCGGTTATTCAGTATGTATTCCGAACAATTTCATAATATCGTTTGTAAATCTCATCCTGTACCTATCAAAAAATACGTAACACTACATAATACGGAATGTATTTTGTTTTGTTGTTTTACGTCACACACGTGCGCCAAATATGATTTGCAACTCTCCTGTCTTAGATTTAAGTTTCAAATTAGAAAAGTAAACATGTAACGGAACCACCGGCCACTTAGACGTGGTAACACATGAATAGTAGAAATTAAGTATTTTAATTTAACCCAAATATATTTGCAAAATTACGTTTGTTTTTTAATTAGGTTAGTAGGTACTATGTTTGATTGACAAGTGTCTGGCCTTACTTGACCTGGAATTTAAACTAGGACTTTTTGTGTCTGTAAATATATTAGCATTCTTCGTTGGCGTGAAAACTATAGACCAATTCAAACAGTTTTCATCTTGTGGATATTGCTGATGAATATGCTTGATAAGATGTGAAGATACTGGGCATGCTTACTCCATCTGAAATAATGACTCTAGAGGTTTCTCGTAAATGTAAGCAATTGTGCGACCCACGTCATCATTATTATCAGCTCAAATTTTTAGTGCTGAAAATATATCACTACTATACATTTTCAGAAAGAACGATTTGAGCCTTAATTTACTAATCACTGCTTTTTCCGTGATTTTCTCTGCGTCGTCGGTTAATCGGACAGGAGACAATCCTTATGCTTTACCCGGTTCGTGGTTTTCAAGAACCTTTATTCCCGAACGATTTGCCGTTCTATGAACTATGTGACCTGCCCATCGCCACTGAATTTTAAGGACTGTGTGAGGTACCGTTGTTTCTTTTGCGGATTTCCTCACTTCTGTTTATATTCTATCACGCTGTGAAACTCCTAACACAGTTCTCTCCACAGTCCGTTTTACAACTTTAGCTGGTGTATAAGGCCTGTAGCTTCCATGTTTTGAGTACCTTCACCAGCCATCACAAGCCTTATTTATAAACTTTCTTTTATTTTCCAGTCAAAAGAGAAAATGACTCGCGGTGTGAGAAGAGGCTGCGTCAGGCTACGAGCAGCCGTCATTGGCATCGACGATGAAGACGATTCCACCTTCACCATCACAGTTGACCACAAAACATTTCATTTTCAGGTATGTACTCTTAACCTTACTCCTAGTTCTAGCCTTAGAAAAAGGCCAGGAACTGCTAGAAGGACCTTATGTTGTGCTCTGATCAATCGTGGATATATTGTGCCACACATGTTATGGCTCGTATAGGCCTTTTTAACTATAAAAGAAAAGGTTCAGTTCTTTGTAGCTATTCTCTAACCTGACACCTAAATCGTCTGTACTATCACCATGCCTATTTCTGCCGCAAAACTTGCTGTGTTCCGGCTTGAAGGGTATGGGTGCCGGTGAAATTACAGGCATATGAGGTAGGCTTAAAACCTGAATGCCTCAGGTTGATAAACAGAGTAGTGCATCGTAGGGCATGTTCATAACGAACGTGATCTGCGAGGCAATGCTTTGATATAGGTATTATAACCACTTTCAGGTGGCCCATCTGCTTGTTCCATCAGCAAACCACAGAAAAGAATAGACGAAAAAAACATTCTTTTTTGACCTGAGATAAGCTGTCTTTTTCTCATATTCCAGGCTAGAGACGGGCAAGAAAGAGAGCGATGGGTCAGAGCATTGGAAGACACGATAGCGCGGCACGGTAGACGCGAACGCTGGTCGCGGTCTGTACCAGCGCCGCGGCTTAGACACGGCGACCTGGAGAGACGAGTGTCTGAAGCGGACGCTTATCTGCAGATCATGATCGAGTTGGTCAACGTAAGTTATGTTACATGAAGTATAGTACGTTTGTTACGGCACAGACGCGACAATCTAAAAAGCAGTGAAGAAAAAGGAAAGAAATAAATAAATATTTGTTGTAATTTTTACACTACGTCATCTAGCCCCAAAGTCAGTCAAAAAGAAATAGCACCACGACTGTAATTTCCAAGCACGGTAGACATCTCCTCCGAACCTATCCACAAATCATGATGAAGCGTCAAGATAGAACTAAATTAAAAAAAATACTAGAAATAGTCAAGTAGAAGTAATCAATATTCGCCGCTTTTTTTTTAATTTTAGAAATTAATTTTGGGATTGAAAGAAAAACAGGAAAAAAAGGATTTATCTTAACAAATATATACTTACTGAAAATTATTATGTTTTCGACCGGTCGCTTCGACTGTGCGTTGTCTATGTAAGTATGTAATGTATTGTATTAAGTTTATTCGTCATCTAGTACCCATAACACAAGCTCTGCTTAGCTTGAGGCTAGATGATGTGTGGATTGTCCAGCATTATTATTATGCCAGTTAGGACTGCCTTTTTTCTATGACTCCGTTTCTTCCAATTTGAGGGCTTGGAGGTCTAGCTGTCTCTCTTCAGTGCTACCTTTTTGGCGAATAATAAAATAACTTATTGTATAATTACAGAAATTGAGCTTACGGGTGGAAGAACTTGGTGATCCTAACGAGAAAATCAGAGGGCAAGTGATATTAGACCATTCCAACGTAAGTATTAATCTGTGTTACAAGATGACGATACCTTCCCCACACATATATAAGGCATATTTTGCCTTGCCGTAGTTAGTAGTAGAGCTCTTAGTGAAAGGCTCGCCCGGGGAAGTACTACCACCATGCTTATTACCATGACGACCGATATGGCGCGGCGGGCGAATGTCCGCTTGCGACGCAAGATGTTGCGGGTTCGATTCCCGCCTTGGGATAAATGTTTGTACGATCTGCCAATATTTATTCCGGGTGTTCTGGGTGTTTTCTATGTATAATAAAAAATATGTGTATGTAATGTATTGTATTAAGTATATCAGTCATATAGTACCCATAACACAAGCTCTGCTTAGCTTGGAGCTAGATGATGCTGTGTGGATTGTCCAGCATTATTATTATTATTATTTATTTCTACCGCCAAGAGGCTAGCTTTGTGTTACGGTTTGTAGGGTGCGCCGGGTGCCGGAACTACAGGCATATGAGGCTTAAACAGTTGTAAGCTTCAGGTTGATAGACGTAGAGCAGTGCATCGTTGCCTGGAAGAAATCGCTTTCAGCGATAAGGCCGCTTAGAAATACTAAGCTAGAAATACTAAACAATTATAATAAGACCAATATACCTTGAAGATTTCAAGTCTCTATGGCGAACGTTTTAGGCTGTGCGGTGTCTATATGACAGTCAGTCAGCCAGCCCGGGCAAGAATTCTTGTAATTGGTATAGATATGATGCTACGATTATTTTTCTTTTGCAGGTCATGTTGGATAACATAAAGCATTCCATAGTACTCCTACAGATAGCTAAGGTATTATTTTGTATTATTTTTATTTGCTGTATATAATTACATCAATGAGTAACAAATCAGTTATCAACAGGGTGATTGCGTATATGTGGTTGCAGACAGAATCAAGTTGCTAGTGTGAAATATGACAGATATGCTATAGCATATCTATATGCTATGCTATATTTGTCATATTTGACAGTTGCAAGATTTTCATTGCATCAAAAGATACACGATCTCTGTCATCTTTGGAAGCAACATTGTATTTTCATTTTAATTGTTTTTCTAGTTATTTTAAGTTCTGATGGGTAATTTTGGTGGTATTTTAACCATCTTTACTTGAAGCAAGTATGAACAGTTGTAATGAAGTTATGTGGCATCCTGATTTGAAATGTTTCCTTTTGGTTTTGAAGAAAAACGCCATCTTTTTCTTCAAAACCAATGACAGCCGACTTTACTTTTTTACCGACTTGACTTGACTAAGAAGTATTTTATTCAACCCACTTGACATTGGCAAAATTGTCTGAATACCGGACACTTGCCACAAAAAAAAAGATACACGATCACCTCGGTTCTTAGAGTTATGTACTTGCATGGTACTGAATAATATATAATTATTCTTTATTGTTTCAGAACACAGTTAACCCAGTCAACGGAATTTACACAGGACCAACAAATCTATCTCAATCACATATCAAACAAGGTAAAATACTATTTATATTGGTCTTTTTTTAGCTTAAATGGCTAATAAGTCTGTCGCCATCCCTTTTTGTCGACATGAAAGTGACAGTGACAGAAGAGTAAGAATATACGAGTATGAAATCAAAAAAAAACTGCTTGTTGAAGATTTTTCTGACGTTGTTGCGTGAGTGGTGGACTAGGTGGCGCTATACGCAATCATCTGTTAATTCAAAAGTTTCCTCTTTCGTTGTTGCGCGAGTAGTGCACTAGATGGCACTATATGTAACAATCTATTATTCTAAGAGCTTTTCCTCTATCTTTGTTGCACGAGTGGTGTAATAGATGGCGCTATATGTAATTGTTAGGCTGTAGGTAGTTGGGTTATTCTGTGCAGGGCCGCCGGGCGCCCTAGAGCTATCGCCGCCGGTGGAACTGGGCTCGGAGTGTCGAGAGCTTGCTTCTCCGACGCACCTCGAGCCACTTGAGGACCTCGACTCACCCAGTACGTCACACGTCCTTTGTACATTGTGATTCATCCATGTAGAATTTCATCGTTTATTAACCACCATGCCTATTTCTGCCGCCAAGCAGCTTGCTGTGTTGAAGGGTGCAGGTGCTGGTGTAATTACAGACACATGAGGCTTAACAACTGTATGCCTCAGGTTAATGGACGCAGAGTATTGCATTGTAGGGCACGTCTCTAAACGAACGTGACCTGCGAGACAATGCTTTGTTATAGGTGATGGTAACCACTCAGGTGGGCCTGTTCCATCAGCAAGTCAAATAAAAACTGTGTTTGGGGATTAATTAAGAAAAAAAATAAACTAATTGAGAACCTCTTAATTTTTCTTAAGTTGGTTGAATAGTGACCTCCAATGAATCACAATATACAAATATAATATAGATATGAGTAGATACATTTCTTATGTACATTAGTGTAGAATTACCTTGTTTGACAAAAATCCGGCGATAGTTTTATAAGCAAAAAAAAAGAGTGTGATTTAGACCACACGACTGAAGTAAAACTTCTGTAATATACGAAACGTAACTGGCTATGAGAGAAAGAGAGAAAGAACAGTGCTTTCATACCCCCTCCATGGTAGTGTTAAACGTTTAACGCACCTTGTTGGAAGTCGCATTAGAAGTATTACTGCAAAATAAAATAGTAGTAGAGTTCTTAGTAAAGGGATCGTTGCGGGAAGTACTACCACCATGCTTATGTCTGGTGCCAATTAGCTTGCTGAGTTACGGCTTGAAGGGTGTGGGTGCTGGTGAAATTACAGGCACATGAGGCTTAACACCAGTATACCTTAGATTGATGGGCAGGGCATCGTAGGGCACGCTACATTACATTGCTCTCCAAAGGTGTACTGAACACCTTCATATTGTTATTTAAGAAAGTATTTATTTTTATTTTTGATGATGTGCTGTTTTGTACAATAACCCCCTCCACCCCCCCAACACCACCCCCCATACTTATAACGTCACTCAGTTTATTTTTTAGTTGTTTCTTAACTTTAAATTCGTACATATTACTAGCTGTACGCACATAATGTTTATGTTACCATCTAGTTCTAAACTGTTATTTTTAGTCTTAGTTTTTCTGTGATTGTAATGTGTTTTGTGCGTTAAATAAATAATGAGTGTGACCTTCGAGGCAATGCTTTATTATAGTTCGTAACCACTGAATAAAATAGTACATTTGTTTGCACAGGACAGCCCATGTCGCTTCTAGTACCTGATACGTCATACTCGTCTTCCGAAGGCGAAGATGACTTCTACGACGCGGAGTTTGAACCATCGATGTCTTCTCTACCTGGAACAAGGTTAGTAACCTTTTTATTGTTTGCAGTTTTTTTTTTTTTTTTTTTATTATATTTTTGCGGCTTTGGTATCACTGCGGCCATATGGCCTATTGTGATCGCCACTTGTTAAGGTATCACCCCTCATTAGGGCGTTCATAGTTCACCACTGAACCCTGCAGCTGTTAGGAACTGGAGGATTTTCTTGGGGGTGAGTTCTTGTAGCTCATCCGGGCACAGGGTATGTTTTCCCAGATGGATGCTACGCTTTTGGATTAGTGGTCCACACTCTCCTAGTAGGTGAAGAGGCGATTCGTCTGCCTCTCCGCAGAGCAGTTTTAATAAAACAATCATGTGGGGAAACTACTTTGATTTTTTTTTATATTATGCTTCTTAGTGCTAGAGTACATTCGTGTTACCGACCGACGTCAACAGGGTAATGGCGAGCACGCCACGCGGCCCCTTGCTAGTTGTCACTCAATGCTTTACATATAACAATGTTACACCTTATTAAGTTAGATTGGCACCACACTAGAGTTTCATTATTTACATTATTATTACTTTGTAAAAGGATCATACAAAAAAACGGTAGGAACCAAGCTGTAAGTTTCTTGCCGGTTCTTCTAGGCTTGGTCGCGAGGAACTGGCGCTTAGATTCACCTAGATTTAAGACGTTTCAAGATGATCCCTGCGGATATTACTGAATAAATGATTTTTGACTTTGACTTTGACTTTGATAAACCGTCTGTACCTTCAGTACCTGATAACAAGAAGATTTCAAGTCGTCTGTAGTTTATGTTTCGATATACGCATGTAGTTTACGTTTCGATATACGCATATATTACAACCTTTTCAGTAAAAGGAAGAGACTCATAAGCCTAAATACGAAGGCTAGAAGAACATGCAAGAAACTTACGGCAGCCGGGCTATGTGCAACGCGAGATATGTTGCGCTTGACACGAGTTACTTTTTCTATTGAAGGACATTTCAAAATTTTTAGATAAAAGACCCACAGATAAGCTAAACATTAGCATTAAGTCTTCATGTGACAGAACGAGATAGATTTTTGGCATTGACATGTTAGCATAGGAAGATATAAAGAGATATCTCTATTTTGCACGAGATAATAATTAGGCTTGTGTTTAGGCTGCCCGTTGTTATGTCAGTCAGGACAAAGATTCTTATAATTGGTATAAAATACAATAGAAACAAACACACCGGCACAGAACAAATATAATTCTCTATATCAATAAATTACACGCACGCAGTATTGTACAAACTAAGTTGCACTTTATTACTTCGCATCGAGAAACGTTATTCATTCGAACTTCCTTGCGAAGTTTGTTGTTACTATTATTTATTCCGTGGCCACGTGCCAATAAAATGCCAAGTAGGTACGGTACATCGTCACGTCAACAAATGCATGCAGATGAGTGCATGACCCGGTTCCAGAGTTCGTCGACCTCTGACCCGAAACACCACAGTTTAAATTATAGTTACTACGCAATCTTTACGACCCGTGACCCTTTCGCGGAAGATTTTTTTTGTGGATTGGATCGTACTAATCAAATTTAGCTTGAACGAATCAAGGTAGATAGAAATGCATTAGGGACAACCTGCGTAGACCCGCAACCGTCTCAGACATTTTGTGTAAGACAGACAGAGATAAAGGAAGTACTACCACCATGCCTGTTTCTGCCCCTAAACAGCTGTATTCCGGTTTGAAGGGTGCGGGTGCCAATGTTATTACAGGCACATGAGGCTTTACACCATGTATGCCTCAGGTTGATGGACGCTGTGCAGTGCATCGTAGGGCATGTTCCTAACGAGCGCGACCTTCGAGGCAATACTTATAGGCCATGGTAACCACTTAATATCAGATGGCCCACCTTAATGGTAAATGGTTACCATCACCGAACAAAGCATTGCCTCGTAGATCAAATCCATGTCTATTAACCTGGGGCATACATGTGTTAAGCCTCGTGTGTCTGTTATTACAAACTGGAACATAGCAAGCTGCTTATTGGTAGAAATAGGCATAGTGGTAGTACTTCCCCGGACGAGCCCTTCACTAAAAGCTCTTACTACCAATTGATCTGATTGGAACTGAAACCGAATGGGGTTTCTAGGTAAACGAGCCTATATTTGAAGACCTATTAACCTAAAAGTAATATGGCAAATTATAGTATCGAACTTGGTAACCCGGACACCATAAGCAGATGAAAAACATTAAGATACTGAGTGTATTGATTTCTGATGAGATTGTTGATATAAAAAGGCTTGTGAGAAAACATGGCCTGCCGGGTAACTTGAGATAAGTCGTGTTTGACTCGAGATACTTATTCTAATGATGGAAATTTTAAAAATTATAGATAAAAGACCCACAGCTAAGCTAAACATATTTGACAGAACGAGATAGATTTTTGGTACTGCAATTTTGCAGAGATAACGAGTAGACAACATTTTGTCATGTTTGCCAAGAAGTTCTTAAATTTACGCACCAAGAGGAATGGCCAATGGTTAAAGCTGTGCGGTGTCTATGTCATTCAGTCAGTCATGACAAAGATTGGTATAGATTATGAAATCACGCAATCTTCTGTTAGATTGCGTGATTTCAGGATTTTTCGCGTCAGCAGGATTGTAAGGCAAGGGCTAAGGTAATGCCCAAAGTCAATGTAAAAAAGCATTTATTCTATCATATCCGCAGGGATCTTTGACAGCCATTACAGCTCAGTTTGTAGTAGCCCTGCCTTCTGTGCTGTAGGTGGTGGGTTCGATCCCCACCGAGAACAAACATTTGTGTGATGAACATAGATGTTTGTTCTATGTCTGGGTGTTGTATTGTATTCTATGTATGTATTTACAAAAAAAAAGTGTATAAGTATTCTTACAGTCATCTGGTTCCCATAGTACAAGCTATGCTTAGTTTGGGGCTAGATGATGTTGTGTAAAAAATGTCCTGACATATTTATTTATATTTATTATTATTTATCTTGAAACGAATCTGAGCGCCAGTTTCTCAGGACCAAGCCCACGCGAACAAAAACAATAAAAAAATTGCTGCTTTATAACAATACAATGAATAAGGTGATATGTTACCGGCGTGGCGGGTGTTTATTTATAAATCCGGTCCGGTAGACCGGCAGAGATGTTCCGTCGATTCCGCGCGCACTCGGAAAATGCGCCGACGCGGTGCGGTCACTTACCAAAGACTATTCACAAGCACAGATGGAGCTCTAGCTATAAGAAATTGCCTACGGTGTAAAATAAAGTAACTAGATGAAGACGTGGGATACTCTAGCTATAAGTATTTGCCTACGCTTGTAATAATTAAACTAACTAGACGAAGACGTGGGATATAATTTATATCCAATATTATTATACATTATATTACACCGATATTGAATATATTTGTGCATTATAAATAACTTTACTACCTAACTGTTTCCTATCTGCTTGTTATGAGTAGAAAACAAAGTTCAATTTAACAACCGCAGGCAATGAGCCCAAAGGGCTGTAATGCCACTACTCTTTAGTTATATATCAAAACTAATTCCCTGTTTAAGGTAAGCGCAATATTAATAAAATGTGTAATGTAAAAAGCTTCACCTGAGGAGGCACGACGTATTTTTTTACTCCGTTAATCCCTTTCTTGCTGAATCAATTGATATGGCCTTACCTGCAACGAAGCTTGATACCTAATACTATGAAAATACCAAGTTTGGTACTAGATTCATACCATCACCATCAAACCGAGTACCATATCTTTAGCCTGCGTTTTGTAATAATACGTGTAGTGTAATAGTTGTCTGCAATAAATCGCTGTGCGCGATGAAACTGCAGATTATAACGCTTATAATGTTAGATGCATATTTTTACATAATTTAGTCCTCAATAAAGAAAAAAGTATTTGTTTATAAAAAAAAAGCATCAGTAGGTACCGTTCGCGGTAGCACATCTGCTAGGGTACAAACTCTTTGGCCATCTCCCTCTGCGTTCAGTACATTTCGCTCCGCGAGCGTCGCGACACGCGCATCGTCCGACTCCGCGCCGCATCACGATCGATACCAAACTAATCTAGCTTGTCAGTACGTGCGAAGTAAAACGACAAAATAGTACGTGGCCGCTTGTATGGGTGCATTATTGTTCTTATTTCAAACGCATGACCGGCATTTGTTTACGTTCCGTTTCATCCATTATTAGTGTGAGACTAATGTGTGGTTTTGTTTTTATTGAATTCTTTCCTTGAACGTTATTAACAATTTGTTCCTTTGTGGGATGAAAATTATCTATTTTTACCAATCACTGCGATATTGTGATAATATTCATTTATTCAAATGATTCGGCCGGTGTACCTAAAATGCAGCTTACATGCATCAAAACATAGTACGTTTTATTTCAGGTCATAATCTAATTTAAAAATTCCGTAAGTTTCATTGATACAAACAATGAAAAGTCAAAATATGTCATAAAAAACTTCTTTTCGCTATCAAAAGTATTCTCTAAATTCACAACTATGTATTTAGTCAATAATCAACAAATTCTTCTGTTGTTCATAACAAAACGTTTTACAGGAACAATACATCTCTTGCTAATATTTTTAACTAAGATTGTACTAATCGAGTATTTGATCATATTAAGCTTTGCAATCCGCGCTTTGCAAAAACAATACAAAAAGCTAAGGTTACAAAATAAGATTCATTAACTCGAGTATTTCATCATAAGCGTCGTAACATTTACACGGTTGGTAATTTGAAAATTCGCATTTTACAGTATTTAGACGTGTTTTTATGTATTTCCTTTGATCTAGCATGCGTTAGTAGATTGACTATTATAATTTCAAGGTCATCAGATCTACTAAACTGTTGTTTTCAATCGTAAATTGACTCGAGTATTGAACTGACAATTTCTGCCGTGAAATTGTAGTATTAATTCGATCCTACTTTTTTTACTACTTTTAAAAAATACATCCTAATTATTTTTTTAAACATCTCAGAAATGGTAGTGCTGGTAATGTCAAACAGTGACTGGGCAAATTTTAAGCAATATTTAAAATTAAGTAACGTTTATGAGTATAGATGTAAATCTTTCAACGGAAACGTTTCAGACTATTTGAAATCCGCTGAAGGGTGAACCGAATCGGTATTACAATGAAAATGTAACTTTCTATTGAAACCGGAGTTGCATAAGTTTCAAAGAGGCGAGTTGGATCTCGTTAGTAAAGCATCGAAGTGCATAAACAAATATAAAGCATTTTATGCCAGTGTTCTCAAACGGTGAAGGAAAACATTGTGAGGAAACCAGTTAGTGTTCTAGCAGCGGTGATGGGCTTGCAACCGGCCACGTATGGGATTCTAACTTATGCAATAAGAAAAAAAAAATAGTTAAAAAAATGCCAGGTCAAGAGTACCTTAAAAAATAATCTTATGAGAGTGAATGAAGTAAAAGAGGTATGTCAGGATAGTAAGTGGAAATCCGTGGTCTCTCCCTACCCCCATGGGGAACAGGCGTGATTTTATGTATGTACTAGCGGCCGCTCGCAGCTTTGCCCGCGTGGCAGTTTTTTTCCCGTCCCGTTATTTTTTCGGGATATAATAAAGTAGCCTATATGTTAATCCAAGTTATAATCTATGTTTATTTCAAATTTCATCCAAATCGGTCTACTGTTTAGAGCGTGAAAGAGTAACAAACATCCATCCATCCATCCATCCATTTTATTATTAGTAAGATGTATGCTATTTCTTTTTTCTTTCTGTGAACCGGTTGAATCTACGACCATAAGTAAAAATTGGTGCTTTGCGTCAAAAACTTCGTTTTAAAATGTTTAATGCCTCTGCTAAAATGCACACCACGTAAGCACTTAGGTATTTATTTGTACTAGTGCAATAGTGCTTGCATTTATGTTGGACGTGGGCCACGGCTTACTATCGACCTTCCACTCATTCATTATTTACTGAAAACACTTTGGGGGAAGTAAACTTTAGATCAATTTTGCGCGAAGGTTGGACTGAAAAGCTTATGAAATAATGTTAGCGGTCGGCAACCTTTACTGCAAGACGGGCATTTTTTAAGTAATACTTCTAATGCGACTACCAACAAGGTTGCGTTAAACGTTTAACACTACCATGGAGGGGGTATGAAAGCACTGTTCTTTCTCTCTTTTATAGCCAGTTACGTTTCGTATATTAAAGAAGTTTTACTTCAGTCGTGTGGTCTAAAGCACACTCATTTTTTTTTACTTCTCACATCAATCTCTGTAGACTTACTCTGTGAGTGTTTGAATGCGATTGTTATAAACGGAGGTTACAGCACGGACTGATTAGACCAATTAGGCTGCGAGGATTGTTCGTTTTTTATTTGACTTTTTGGTGGAAGCAGATGGCCCACCTGATGTTAAGTAGTCACCATTACCTATAACAGAGCATTGCCACGTTCACGCTCATTATAAACTTGCCCTTACGATGCACTACTCTGCGTCCATCAACAAGCATACAGGTGTTAAGCCTCATGTGCTTGTAACTACACCGACACCCCAACTTTCAAACCGAAACACAGCAAGCTGCTGCAGCACTACCAATCTTATGAAAGGTAGTATAGCGACGTAGGGTCATTTTGTAAAACCACAAAATCTTACATTCACAAAATTATCTACCAGTTACAAACAAACAAGTGCTTCAAATGTAATAAACATGAAGACTCAGTGAAATGACATAGAATAGGGAACAGATGTGTCTTACGGAGTGTATTTATTAGCCTACAGTGATTATTGACTAGCTATGGTATAAAGTGAAAATGTTTCGTGCTTTGACGTCTAGGAGATGGTCGCTGCGGCGCGATAGTGAGAGGTAAGGAATTACAAATATTAATTAAAATAAAAAAAATAATCAAAAAATACTTAAAAACACTTAAAAACACTTAATTTACACACATGGCAGTATCTAGTAGTATAAAAACTGTATCGCTTTTCTTCGTTTTTTGTCTCTGTAATGCTTTCGTGTGTTTTATCACTTATTTTTTTTATTAAATGTGGTTTGTATTGTTTGTAAGCTGTTTCCATTACAAATAATAAATAAATATGCGAGTAAAGATAAATGATAGAATACTTATATAATCTCAACAATTGTTTGTTATCGGTGGGGATCGAACCCCTCGAAGCTTTGGTCTCAGACAATATTGTATTTTAGGTCTGTATTTAAAAAAAAAAAGTATTTATGTATTCAATCAGTCATCTGATTCCCATATTATACTTACACTACAACTACAACTTTATTTTTTATTGGGGCTAGATGATGTTGTGTAAAAAATATCCACAAATATTTATTTATTATGTTTAGTAACTTTGTTGTTTTCGTAACCTATATTCAGTGATTTTTAAAATGTTGAAATGCGTGCGTGGGTTCGAGCGAGGTAACGGCGGTACTTCTGTTCATCTCGCTACCTTTTCTCGCCGTGTTACATGTCCCTTATTTGTGTTTTTCCTATGAACTATTTACATGCAAAAAGAATTCAGAACCTTTCACGTGGACTGAGATGGTACAAGAGCTCTCATATTTCTGCCTCTGAAATGTTTTTCAGGCTGTTTTCAGGCTTGTATAATGTCAAACGCGAATTCTCTTGACCTTTCTTACTCGACACAAATTACAGTATGTAGAGCCACCCTGTTCTGTGACATATGCGGTCAAGGCCATAACAAAACAATGAGTAGTAATACAATAAAAATAAAATTAAATAATATTAACTAAATTTTTTATAACTACTTACAATTATAATTACAATTACGGTAATTACAGGCACATGAGGCTTAACACCTGTATGGCTCAGGTTGATGGACGCAGAGCAGTGTATTGTAAGGCACGTTCCTAACTAACGTGACCTACAAGACAATGCTTTGTTATAGGCTATGGCAACCACTTATCATCAGGTGGACCATATGATTGCTTCATCAGCAAATTGTATAAAAAAAACTACGACGATGTTCGAGACTTTGGATCTTAGTCTTCGCCATGCCAATTAAAATAAAAAAGCTGTATTGTTTCCAAAGATAGCAGAAAATTAATTCATTCAAGTAGCTTAAGACAGACATTTTCAGTATTATCTGTAGTGACACTAGTAAATACTTTGGATTTGACTTTGTAAACTTTGATCTCACTTGACATTTCGTATTCAAATCATGTTGAAATAATTTTAAGTATACAAACTTGAAACATTTTACATTTTGGAATATCAGTCCTTGTCAAGTTCGTAAGATGTTCACCAAAATATTTAAGCAGCCGTTCAACTTTTGTTCAGAATAATATTTTCTGATACTTATTAATACATCTCATTTACAATTTGTATCCGTGTGTCTCATTGTTGACGGCGATAGTGAGCTTGTCCTTCAGAATTGCTCGCCTGATGTCGCGAGGAATTGGTGATTAGATTCACCTAGATTTAAGACGTTTCAAGATGATCCCTGCGGATTTTACTGAATAAATGCTTTTTGATTTTGACTTTGATGATTTTGCGTATCGCGTGAAACTGAGTTTTAACCTAGTTTTTAAGACGATTCAAAATAATCCTTGTGATTTTGTCTTTTATTTTTGTTCTGGCTGACTGTCATAATAAACAACGCACAGCTTAAAATTTTGTTTTCACTGAGAGAGTTAAAATTTTCAAACTATATTTGTCTTGGTGCGTAGAGGTGTACTAAGAAATAACTTCAACCCCTAAACGAGTAGGTACAGCGGGGGTCTTCATATAGGCGAAGTCGCGCGCTCTTTCGCTAGTTAAGTATAAACTATGACTGGTCGATTTCCAGTGGTTACAGTAATCACCCGTTAAGTTGTTGATATAATAGTTTACATTTTTGAATGTAAAACTTGTAAAGTATCAAAGTGGATTCGAGTTTACGAAAAGGATCGTTTTCAAGGTTATCTTTCAAGATTCTCATTAAAAGCTGACATTTGAAGCCTTTACAAACTTATAAAATAAATATCTTCGAAATTATATAGTAAACTGTAAAAGTTAATGTAGCTTTATAAGTCAGGGCGAGATGATCAATCTAAACATGTCCAAACATCCATTCCATTTCTAATATCTATTTAGTAGTAGTAGAGCTCTTAGCGAAGGGCTCGTCCCAGCACTACCACCATGCCTATTTCTGCCGCCAAGCAGCGTTACTGTGTTACGGTTCGAAGGGTGTGGGTGCCGGTGAAATTACAGGCACATGAGGATTAACACCTATATGCCTTGGGTTGATGGACGCTGAGGAGTGCATCGTATGGCACGTTCCAAGTCTCGAAAGACTACAATCTTTAGAAGCCCCTGAGAAGATAATTCACGATTCAAGTCGCGGCTATTCCCTCGTCATAAATACAAAGTACCGGACGACGATCGCTCAAGATCACGGTCCGTGAAGCGCCGTTATTACGAAGTGGAGCATTTTATCTAACACGCAACCTCTAGTTGAAGTCATTCTTTTATTTCTTGCTCTACTACTGCTATGTATTTTAGGTTCCCATCTTTTTTCTTATTTCTTTACTGGCGGCGTATTATTGACGACCGATGTGGCGCGGCGGGCGAATGTCCGCCTGCGACGCAGGAGATTGCGGGTTCGATTCCCGCCTTGGGATAAATGTTTGTACGATCTGCAAGTATTTATTCCGGGTGTTCTGGGTGTTTTCTATGCATAATAAAAAATGTGTGTGTATGTAATGTATTGTATTAAGTATATCACTCATCTAGTACTCATAACTCAAGCTCTGCTTAGCTTGGGGCTAAATGATGCTGTGTAGATTGTCCAGCATTATTATTAATATTTTGAACGTTTCGGTATAAGTCATTTATCGTCTACAAAATATGCAATTTTACAATTATACATTAGTAGTAAAATCCAGGATAACTTCAACCTCCTGTACTTTGAAGAGATTGAATTTCAGTCGCACATCATCATCATCTTTCTGCCCTTATCCCACGTTAAGTAGCGTCGGCACAACAGGTTTTTTCTTCCATCCTCTTCTATCAGTCGTCATCTCAGTGTTCACTCCTTTCTTACTCATATCATCTTACACAATCCATCCATCTTTTCTTTGGGCTACCTCTACTATTATAACCATCCACATCTATTCCTTACACTATTCGCGTTATATGACTTTCTTCCCTTTCCAATCAATTAGCCTTCCTTTTGCCAATTTCAGTAGTATGCCAAGACAAATATACCTAAAAAATTACAAGTCTCCACAAGCGCTTTAGGCTTTGCGTTTTTTATAAAAGTCAGTCAGGACAAAGATTCATAATATTGTTAAAGACCACTGTATTATTTGCAGAATTTCATTATTTTTCCATACAGGATAAACATGACTACGGTTCTTATTTCTTAAGTCATATCTTCCTAATTTGATGTAATTAGACTAATGAGCAAAATCATTTAGCTATTCCAACATTATAACGGTTTGTTTAAGTTAAGCAAACAAATAATTTATTATTTACTGTTACTTATCTAAGTAGGCCTAGGTTTGACCGTGGTAGTTCCGGCCTAGAGTAAAAGAAAAGAAAAAATAGCTTCACTAGTTTAATACCCTGTCACGATACATACTAAAAAACAGACAAAAATGAATATTTAAGGGGACTCTCATACAACAAACTTGATTTTTCTGCCGTTTTTATTTAATATAATGGTACGGAACTCTTCGTGCGCGAGTCTGACTCGCGACGGGTTTTTATTTAAAATAAAATAGTATATAATCATTTTTTTAATGCGAAATTAAAATTAGTTCTTTTGTACAATCTAAACAAAGCGAAATTCAATTGAATGAAACTATAATAATAATATGCTGGACAATCCACACAGCATCATCTAGCCCCAAGCTAAGCTAATGACTGATATACTTAATATATAGATAATTTTCTATTATACATAGAAACATCCAGAACACCCATAATAAATATTTGCAGATCGTACAAACATTTATCCCAAGGCAGGAATCGAACCCGCTACCTCCTGCGTCGCAGGCGGACATTCGCCCGCCGCGCTACATCGGTCGTCTCGTTTACTATCATGAAAGTCTGCCTAAGTAGACTTTCCTGTTCTCCAATAATACTTTTAATTCAACTATCGCTCGAAAACCCCTACACATATGGATAACTACATATTATTGCTTGGAAGGTCGTGAATAAAGTATTTATGTGCCGCTTTTGGCAAGAACACCAGACGCTCAGTCTAGAGCTACGAGAGAAATGCAAATAAGGCTTGGAAATATTCTCTTTAGCGGTATGTTATCTGTAGAATATAATAAGACGAGCAAAGAGCCGCTAAGGGTCTTGTTGTAAACATAGTTTTAATAAAAATAGCTTTATATTTCTTACTTATTTAATAGCTTTATATTTTATAGCAGCCTATAAGGTTCTTAAGGGTTTTAAGGTTTGCTACCTCAATAGTCAGAACTGATTATAAAATTATTTTTTTTATTTGAAAGGATATACCTACTTTGAAATTGGTGCAATATAAATCTCATTAAAATCGATTCAGTAGTTCAGAGTTTTCATCAAAAAGTTGGGAAAAGTGAAATATTTAATATAGTTCACTTCAAATAAAGGTTTGACTGCAAGTGCAATAACGCAATAGCCACACTCGTTAAACGCAATGCAATGCCACCAGGGACATGTCCTAAGTGGACATGCTCTATGAAGTAATGTATTTGTTGCATGAATAGCTTGCTTAACCAATAAACTATCTTAAGTAACGTTTTAGCTAGTGATTTTGTGAGAGCAGTAGACCTCGCGAGCCCTTATAATAATAATAATAATCTTAGACAATCCACACAGCATCATCTAGCCCCAAGCTAAACAGAGCTTGTGTTATGGGTACTACATGGCTGATATACTTAATACAGTACTGTTACGTATTCATGCACTACAATGTAGTTCGATTCGATTGATCACATTATGACTGATTGAGAGGACATCCCTAGCTGTGTCCTTTTTTTCCTACCGTGTCCCATCCCTATCTCACCCCTCTTCCTAAAAATCAATTGGTCAGTGCGCACGTCTTCAAACCAAATAATTAGCATAAACTCTCCAAAAGTGGTTCCCGGTCCTGCCCATCCGTGCAAAGGGTAAGTCCTTAACATATCAAACATAATTGTGGTCCTTCGAGTCGAATAAATTGTGTTTTTCACGAAAACAGAACACGCTCCACGCGGCCGGTTTCTGTGCCGGTGGGCAGCCATTTTTTCGTGTGAAAATTTTGCGATAAAAGTTAGTGAATATGTCTAGAAGTCAATTAATTACGTTAAAATTCGAGTTTTTATGCGAGAAAATTAGTTCGTTGTACAATACTGCTACTGCGCTTGATGTTAGTAATGAAATTGAGGTAGGTAAATTCAAAATTCGATGTGCAGAACTCGACACTTTGTGCTCAAATACTGAAGAATGTTTTCTGACGCTTCAATCCACTTTGAAGGATGATGACGTATTAGATTCTTACAAGAAAAAGTTGGTTTTGTTCGAGGAACAGAGCCTGGAGGTCAAGTATATTCGTAGTACGACATTTGCAGATCAGTCAAATGTCGATTTCAAAGAGGTTATTCACAAAGACCTGCCTGATCACTGCTCCTCGAGCAAACGGAGTGACATAAAGTACAAATTACCGGACATAGGATTGCCGCGGTTTTCGGGTAATTACACCGATTTTCCAAGTTTCCAAAACATGTTTGATGCGTTGGTTCACAACAATGAGCGATTGAGTCTTGTCCAGAAAAAACATTATCTAACGAGTTGTCTATCGGGCGAGCCTGCTAACCTTATAAAACACCTTTCGAGCATCCCAGACAACTATGAGGTCGCTCGGAAGTTACTACTAGATAGGTACGACGACAAACGATTGATCGCAGACGCTCATCTGACGGCGATATTAGCGTTACCTACGGTCTCAATTAAGAATGCTACACAATTACGTAATTTTGTGAACGTTTTACAAGAAAACACAAGTGGTCTAACTAGTCTAGGATTCCCCGTAACGGAGTGGTCACTCATTCTACTGCATATCTTCACTAGAAAGCTTGATAATGAGCTACGATCTAGATTTGAGCTAGCTCACCAACAAACGAAAATACCTACATTCGAAAATCTACTAACATTCCTCGGCAGTTACTGCAAAACGTTAGAAACAGCTGGCGTAGTAAGTCAACCTAGCTCCGGCAAGTCGACGAGCACTTTGCCAATCAGAAGTAACAAACAGTCTTATGCGTCCAGTGTAGTATCAGCTGAGCCGACCAAACAACAAAATTCTGAAGAGCAAAAAATACTGTCATGCAAATACTGTAAGGGCGATCACGTGATGAGTAAGTGTGCGAAGTTCATTGCGATGGACTTGCCATCTCGTCAAGATTTTGTCAAATCAAAAAACCTCTGCTTCAATTGTCTGCGCCCACACAGGGTGTATGAATGTCGTTCACGATTTCGATGTCAAAACTGCTCACGTAAACATCATACTTTGTTATGTTCGAACGATCAGCCGCATACCAATCTAGGTACGACTAGCAATAACGAAACGCAAGTGTCGCTTGCCGACAAGCAAGTCGCTCATTGTACGAGTAGGTCCGATGCGTTATCGGCGCTAACCGCTAGCGAGGCAGTGGCGCCTCTTCTGTCTCTTTCACACTCGCACGATCCAAGAGGCAAGGACTGCAACGGGAGCGTAACGCATCATTCTTTGCTTGCTACAGCAATAGTCGAATTTTCAACTTCAATGAGCGGCGAATATCACTCAGTCCGTGCGTTGCTAGACCCGGGTAGTATGGCGAATTTCATAACTTCGTCATGCATGCAGCGACTAGGGATGCGCTACCACAAAACAAACATTGCAATTTCAGGTGTAGGCGAATCGAATCGGGTGTACCCCAAAGGCGAACTACAGGTGTTTCTAAATAACAAAGTAGGAGATCCTCTATGCGTAGAAATGTTAGTTCTTCCAAAGATCACGGCGCCACTTCCTACGGCAGACCTCGACAGCGCGATTTTAGCCAAGTATAGCCACCTTCAGTTGGCCGACCCGCAATTTCATGAGAGAAAAAATATTGATATGCTGTTAGGCGCGGGGGCATGCGCCAAAATTTTCAACGGGCCTAAAGTCGAGGTAGGAAAAGGATTACCCACGGCATTCGAAACCATTTTCGGTTGGGTTCTAATGGGGGACGTCGCGCGACGTCAAACCGAAATCCAAACATTTCATTGCGTGACATCAATAGACGAGACATTGAAAAAATTTTGGGAAGTAGAAGACGTAGAAAGTAATGTTAGGCAGCCCGATCCTAGCGATGTTATTTGCGAGGACCATTTTAAGCAGACGCATTCGCGTACTCCAACGGGGCGCTTCATCGTGCGTTTGCCATTTCGCAAGGGTGACCATGATGTTGGGCAAAATTTCGGGGACACTTTGCAGGTAGCCATCCGTAGGCTGTTATCATTAGAAAACAAATTCAAGCGAGATAAAGTTTTAGAAAAAAGGTATAGGGACTTCATGCGGGAATACATTGAACTGGGCCACATGCAGCCTATCGAAACGTCGATAGCACAGCGGTTCCCACGATATTTCATACCTCACCACGGGGTATATAAAAAGGGTACGGAAAAAATTAGGTGCGTTTTCAACGCTTCTTCCAAAGGCCCGGGTGGGAAATCGTTAAACGATGAGTTATTAGCTGGACCTAAATTGCAACAGGATATAGTAGACATCATACTACACTTTAGATTACATGAGATAGTTTTCTCCGCAGACATTCGTATGATGTATCGACAGGTATTACTGCATCCCTTAGACCGTCAATATCAGCTGATCGTATGGCGCGATCACATTCAGGAGCCAGGCAACAATCGCGTTCAGGGTAACGATCACATTCCGCCTGAAATTCAACAGTTTCAGCTAAACACGTTAAGTTATGGTGTCACTACATCAGCGTTTCTCGCAATGCGTTGCTTACATGAGTTGGCTTATCAACACAAGGAGACACATCCACGCGCCTCTCAGATTCTTCTCCAAGACATATTCGTCGATGACGTAGTTACAGGTGCGAGTTCAGTGACCGAAGCTCAAAGTATAAAATGTGAGTTAGTAGACCTTTTGAGTAAAGGCGAATTCGAGCTTCGTAAGTGGATTAGCAACGAACCTCAGTTGCTTAGTGACTTGCCAACGGAGCATTGCGAACTTAAATTTAGTGAGGACGCGGACACGACGCTAAAGATACTAGGTTTTAAGTATAGTCCAAACACAGACACATTTTCCTATAAAGTGAGTCTAGATAGTAATGAGTGCACTAAACGTATTATCTTGTCGCGGGTTAGTTCCATCTATGATCCCAACGGGTGGTTAGCACCATGCGTTATATTCGCAAAAATAATGATGCAACGTCTATGGACGTTAGGATTGCAGTGGGATGAAACTCCCCCTCGCGATATTATCAAAGACTGGCAGTGTTTCTGCAACGATTTACATCATCTGCAAAACTTAGCTATAGAACGCAAAGTTTTAACTAGTACGGTTCAGCACTTCGACTTGCACGGTTTTAGCGACGCATCTGAGTCCGCTTATGCGGCTTGCGTTTACATACGATGCGTCCATGCGGACAGTAGGGTAACCATACATTTATTAATTTCGAAGACACGTGTCGCTCCAATAAAGCAAAAACTCACGGTTCCTAAGCTGGAACTTTCAGGCGCTCACCTTTTAGCGAAACTATTAGTGCGAGTTGCTGATTGCCTAAAATTAAGAACGAACCTTCATCGAAACACGTATGCTTGGAGTGACTCGTCCATTGTATTATGTTGGTTACGTACCCAACCTCACCTTCTCAAGGTATTTGAATCGAATCGTGTTAGTCAAATTCAGGCTTTAGTTTCCCCGGAAAATTGGCATTACGTCCCGACAGACCTAAACCCAGCCGACTCCGCCTCTAGAGGCATTACACCACAGGAGCTAGTTCATCACAAACTTTGGTGGGGTCCGTCTTGGCTCGTTCTCGATCCGAAATCATGGCCACCGCCATGTCAACAGCTCGAACGTAACTCGCTTCCTGGTCTAAAGAAACTCACTCAGGTAATAGCTGCCGTCACTAACGAAATAGAACCTCCTATTTTTATTCAGAATTGTAGTTCATTTAGTAAGCTCGTGCGAATCACTTCATGGTGCCTTCGATTCGCACACAATGCTTTAAAATCAAAAAAGTCACGGTCATTTAGTGGGCCTCTGGCTAGTGAGGAACTTCAACGAAGCTTAAATGCTCTCGTTAAATGCGTACAATCCCAATCATTTAGTAACGATTTACAAAATCTTCGGGCTAAAAAGCCATGTAGTACCGGGATGCTGCGCTTGCAACCATTCTTAGACGATAACGGTTTACTTCGGGTAGGGGGAAGATTAGTAAACTCTTCTCTTAGTTACTCGTCGAAGCACCCTCTCGTGCTTCCTCACTCTCATCACTTTACAAATCTTGTAGTAGATTATTATCACATCAAGTACTTACACGCGGGTCCTAATGCGTTAATGTCTTTTATCCGGGAGCAATTCTGGATATTATCCGCCCGACGCGTCATACGTAGTAGAATTTTTAAATGCATCGCGTGTTTTCGGTTGAGGTGTCAACCACCTCAGATCAAGATGGGTGACTTGCCCGCCAACAGAGTTACCGAATCTCAACGGCCTTTCCTTTCAGTAGCCATTGACTATGCGGGTCCCTTTCCATCCAAGTCTAGCACATTGCGGAATGCTAAAATAGTTAAGTCATACCTGTGCGTATTCGTGTGCTTCACTACGAAGTCCGTCCATTTAGAAGTAGTCAGCGACTTAACTACTGACGCATTTTTAGCTGCTTTGAAAAGATTTGTTGCAAGACGCGGATTACCTAAGGAAATTTGGTCAGATTCCGGGTCTAACTTCAAAGGGGCTTGCAACCTTTTAGGAAAATTCAAACGAGACATTAACCAAGACCCTGATTTAAATCATTATTATGCTGAGCATTTCATTCAATGGCGCTTCTCGCCTCCTCTGAGTCCTGCTTTCAACGGGCTGGCTGAAGCAGCTGTTAAGTCAAGTAAATCACATCTAAAGCGTGTCATAGGCGATCGTCCTCTGACTTTCGAGGAGTTAACGACAATTTTTGCTCAGATTGAGGCGATCTTAAATTCTAGACCGTTGTGTCCTCTATCTAACGATCCGAATGATCTTTCTGTATTAACTCCTGGCCACTTCCTAGTTGGTACTCCGCTGGTCTCGGTTCCTGAGACCATTCCTGTAGAAACCACGCGTACCAACCAGTTGGCTCGATGGCAACTTCTTAGACAAATGGCTATGAATGTGTGGAAGCGTTGGAATCATGATTATCTTCACACATTGCAGCAACGTGCCAAGTGGCACAAAACTCAGTATAACGTTAAGATAGGCGATTTAGTCTTAATTAAAGAGGACTGTCTTCCTCCACTTCATTGGTCTCGTGGTAGAGTGACCAAGCTTTATCCTGGGCGAGACTCAATCGTTCGCGTAGTAGAACTGAGGACAGCTAAAGGATATTTTATCCGATCGTTAGCCAAGCTGATCCCTCTCCCTTGTAACCAAGACTAAATTAGTAATTTATTCAATCTTAATAGTTAGGTAAACTTAGGCTTAGTTTTTTAAAAGGTATACAGTCCATTCGCTAAAATCTAACATCAACAACTATTGTAAAGCAGTATGGTACAACCTATTAATTTGGTAAATTTATGCATAGGTTAAAATTTCAGATTCTAAAAAGGGCAACCCCTTTTTGTGGGGGGCCATGTTACGTATTCATGCACTACAATGTAGTTCGATTCGATTGATCACATTATGACTGATTGAGAGGACATCCCTAGCTGTGTCCTTTTTTTCCTACCGTGTCCCATCCCTATCTCACCCCTCTTCCTAAAAATCAATTGGTCAGTGCGCACGTCTTCAAACCAAATAATTAGCATAAACTCTCCAAAAGTGGTTCCCGGTCCTGCCCATCCGTGCAAAGGGTAAGTCCTTAACATATCAAACAAGTACATTACATAATAATAATAATAATAACGCTGGACACTCCACACAGCATCATCTTGCCCCAAGCTAAGCAGAGCTTGTGTTATGGGTACTAGACTACTGATATACTTAATACAATACATTACATACATATATATTTTTTATTATGCATATAAAATACCCAGAACACCTGAAATTAATATTTGCAGATCGTACAAACATTTATTCCGAGGCGGGAATCGAACCCGCAACCTCCTGCGGCTGCGCCACATCGGTCGTCCAATTAGTCCCACCCAACTCATAGGGAGTAAGGTCCCTCAGGTAATAAGGGAACCGTAAATCCACGCACGTATCCCGCATTGTTTGCTAGTTACTGCAACTCACTCTAACTTGAAGGACATTGTAGTACAAAGAAGTCTAGAAATCGATAGTCAAAGCACGTGATATGGTCAGATCGTGTGAACCTGGAATATCACCGCTAACCCCACGCAATAAGGTCTAATTAAAGTTTGAAGGTTGATCGATATTCTTGGTAGTGACCGTCAAAGCCACGTGGAAGGTTTCATGGCCTAAAGAGGCGTTACTAGTTACTATTAGATATCGATTATTCCATAGAAATATTTGAATAGTATTCGCCTCTTTCTAGCCTCAATAGTTTGCAGAATGAAAACTCTTTTCAGGGTTAAGCTTATAGGCTTTGTGCTTGCTTGCGAGAAACTGGCGCCTAGATTCACCAAGGTTACGAGACTTTAAAAGTAAATAAATACTCGTGGACATTTTTACACAAGATCTAGCCCCAAACTAAGCACGGCTTGTACTATGGTAACCAGATGACAAAGTCAAAGTCAAAAAGCATATATATTCAGTAATATCCGCAGGGATCATCTTGAAGCGTCTTAAATCTAGATGAATCTAAGCGCCAGTTCCTCGCGACCAAGCCTAGAAGAATCGGCAAGAAACTTACGGCTTGGTTTGGTTCCTACCGTTTTTTTGTATGATCCTTTTACAAAGTAATAGTAATGTAAATATTGAAGCTCCAATTTGGTGCCAATCTAACTTAATAAGGTGATTGCTAGACAGAAAACATGTTAAGGCAATCATACCAAGCACTTAATATAGAGTAGTTCGTTTTTTTTAAAATAAATATTTGAGAATATTTTGCACATCATCTAACCCCAAACTAAGCATAGTTTGTACTATGCTATCGAACCCACCACCTAAAGTGCAGAAGGCAGGGCTACTACCATGTACCTATCCCAGTAAAGTATATTTCCACTACACAATCACTAATCACTAAATTAGACCGAAAAACAACAAACACTCACGAAGTTTTCAAGGCTTCGCAATCACTATAGCGCGGTCAATGCCAGTGGTGCAGAATACATAACAGTTACATCTATAGGGGTGGGTCACAGATCAATCAATAGTTGTTACAGTGAAAAAGCATACAAATCTATAACTCGTTAAAAACTGTTTAAAACGTAAAATTTGAAGTGGGTACCAGACTTAATTATTTTTTGATCGAGGGAGCGAAAACGATCGAAGATATCTCTGGAAACTTGGGCGATATGTATGTTTGTTCGAACACTTTCGTACCGGTGATCTGATGGACGCTGAGGATGAGTGCATCGTAGGGCAGGTTCCTAACGAGTGTGACCTACGAGGCAATACTTTGTCATTGGCGATGGTAACCACTTAACATCAGGTGGGCCATCTGCTCGTTGCATCAGCAAGTTATAAAAAAAAAGAATATTCTAGCCGGCCAAATAAACGAATGTTGTTTCTTTATTAATTTCTATTGTTGAAGATTTAGTAACAAAAGGCTCAACATCAGGTGAGCCTAACGTCTGTTCCGTCATTGGTTCATAAATACATATTTGTGTTAGTCTACGTGTCACAGATATATTCGAACCGATTTGAACTTTTTATTTGTGTCTTTACGGGTGAAAATGCAAAATAATAAAAGGTCTTTCTATAGGTTATTTTTGCCCTGTGAATTTCATTGCCATTGATGTTTTAATTCAAATGTATCTATCAACGAAGGATCTTATTTATGGACACGCAAGCAAATCGTGACAAAAACGTTTTGCGTGCGTGAACTTTCAGAGGCGAACCTTGGCTAAAACTTTTTACACCAGTTTTATGTTAATACGAATTTTACAAATGCGAACGGATTATCTGGAAGTCGAGCAAAAAAGTTTGACTTTTGACCCTTATGTAATAAAACCAAGGTTTTTAGGGGTTGATTTATTTTAAATGGTGTAGGAGGCACCGGACGCCATGCGCCATCTGCAATTTATGCTTATGAGAATAAGATTGATGGAGTACTAGAAATTAGTTAATTTAATGTTGTCTATGTAATATTTTAGGGGTTTATTTGGTTCATTCATTTTATAGATTTTTATGGATAAAAGATGATGATGAAAAAGATTATTTTGCTAAGCCGCTTCTATTTCGATGAAGAATTCATTTATTTAGAAAAATTTAGAAAGTACTAGTACCATACCTATTTCTGCCGACACGCATGCTGTGTTTCAATTTGAGGAGTATGGGTACCGGTGAAATTACAGGCTTAACACCTGTATGCCTCAGGTTGATGGACGTATTGTAGCGCATCACATCGATGGGTACGTTTCTAACTAACGTGACCTGTGAGGCAATGATTTGTTATTGGTAATGGTACTTAACAAAATTGTATAAAAATACTCCAGGGAAGCTATGTAAAGCGCGAGCCGAGTTCCAATCTGTTAGATTGTAAATCATATTACGTAAGGCGCCAATCAGTCTCTCGAATTCGCGTAGGCTGATGCAGATGTGATGTCATTACTGCTGGCTGTAGACTGGCCCATTGACTAGATATATACCTAATGTACTGGCAGTCAAATTTGTAACTAGATGAAACGCTAGGGACGCAATGGGGTCTATCTAGCTAGACCCCATAATTACCCCTTAGAATAACATTAACAATTTTACCAACAATGTAAGCGCGAAAAATAATCAGCGTCAAAGTATTAGAGAGTTAGTCTTGATACACCCTTAATAAGGGGTTTAAATTTCAACTTTATTCCACAGACCTATTGATATAATAACTTGAAAGCGTTTTATTCGAATAAGGCTTTCTTTGTCTACGTTGAGGTCGTAGGGACATCGGGGTAAAATAAACAAAGATTAACAAATTAAAATATATATAGCTAGTTACTTTACCCTTTGTTTTTCTGCAAATATTTAAATGGAAAACTCATTGAAATATTGTTGGACATAACCTTCTAAAATTCATGAAACCATTTACAAGCAAACCCCAGCTTTGCGAAAGCTTTTGTTTGCGTCCACAATAGGCGATCATACTCAGGCTATCCTCCCCACAGAAATTTCCCAAATAATTAACCACTAAATTTACCGCTGTTCTATGTAGAAAAAATGTTTTGTTTTTTGTTAAATATCAACTTTTCCCGTTCTTCAGGGTACTTTTGAACGCGAGCAAATGCCTTTGACTTCGAATGAAGTCAGGGCTAAACCTAGATTAGGCTCTACCTTTTGCAAATCAAATTTGACCTCCACTCCATTGTAAGGGAAATGGCGCCTGGATGAATTATGACCGTATTATGTATTAGGTATTTAGGCGTTATTGAAGACCTTGACCAAGATCTGGCGTAGACGGAAAATATTTTTGTAGCCAAATTACCCGTATACATAATTAAGGGCGCGTGATTCTTTGTTATATTTCTGTGTGTTCATGAACGTCGCGATAAATTAAGAAATGTTTTTTCTAGGTATATAGTCCGATTGGTATTAAAACTGAAATAGGTGAAAGTTTGTGAATTTTAGAAATACTTACTGTGTAATGTTAAATATTTTCTTTTTAAATTTGATCTACCCACACACTGGCTTTTCTACTATTATCATTAGTCTTACCCATGTGCCCACAGTAGCAAAGGAATATTTGGGCAGAACCATGCTTGCGGTGGTTCAACTTATTTATTTTATTAATTATCAGGCGAAAACTTAAAGGCTTTTTATTCCGGACTTCCGGTTCAGTTTGTAGTAGCTCTGTCTTCTGCAATTTATTGAATAAATGCTTTTTCGACTTTTCGTTTAAAAAATTAAACCGTTAAATGAGTTTTTTTTTGTATTGTTTCAGCGCGAGTAGAAACATCGGTCCGGAGGGCACGGCCGAGCCAGACTCGACGCCCGTCGACCTGCCGCGGACCAGAGATGGAGAGATCGACTATGATGGTAAGTATCTATACTATTCAATCATTCTTCATGTCAATGGCTGATTATATTAATTTGCTCCAATGGGTATCTATCCTATTAATTATTATTATTAATATCCTACTAATATTATAAACGCGAAATTTGTAAGTATGGATGGATGGATGTTTGTTACTCTTTTACGCTCTAACCAGTAGACCAGTTATAACTTGGATTAACGTATAGGCTACTTTTTATTCCGAAAAAATAACGGAAACGGGAAAAAAACTGCCACGCAGGCAAAGCTGCGAGCGGCCGCTAGTATTGTAATAAAACTGTAGGGGTCGAACTATTGAGCTGTCATCTCTAACGCAGGTGTAAGAAGGATGAAGTTTGTATGAAAAATTAAAAGAACAACGCAAACGAAGTCGCGAGCAGGTCAGCTAGTATACAATAGAAACCTATACATGAGGTGAGGTACACTGTAGTTTTCCTAAAGATTTTTTCAATAGATAGATTTTTTGAGTTTTTAACTATGAATAGATTGATTATTGATTATTATTAGAGTTCTTGGAAACAGGGCATCGTAGGGACACTAATAACGTGCTTGGCCTGCGAGGCAATGTTTTTTTTATAACTAAACACTTAACAATAATTAATAGTATTTTTTATACAATTTGCTGATGGAACAAGCATATGGCCCACCTGATGTTAAGTGATTACCATAGCCTATAACAAAGCATTACTTGCCTTACAATACACTGCTCTGCGTCCATCAACCTGAGGCATACAGGTGTTAAGCCTCATGTCCCTGTAACTTTACTGGCACCCACACCTTTCAAACTGGAACACAGCAAGATGCTTGGCGGCAGAAATAGGCATGGTGGTAGTACTTGCCCGGACGAGCCCTTCACTGAGAGTTCCACTACTACTGGAAGTTTTTTTTTTTCATTTGAAATCAGCCCAATTTTTATGTCAGCAATGACATAAAAAAAACTTCCTTAACCTCACAGGAAGTGCGTGTGCTATTGTACTGCGTCCGTTACTCAGTGAAGTTTCATGTCCCGGTAATTGCTGAGGAACCCATACTCTTCAAACCGGAACTGAGCAATGCGAGCATCTGCCGCCGCAGAAATAGATGGTAGTACTTCCCTCGCATGAATACAAAGAGCTCTAGAGCAGGTTATTCACGCTATGTTGACATTACCTTGTGATGGGATTTTCGACATTTACATACAATGGGTACAGGGCTTTAGCCTTTGATATCACATATGACGGAGGCTCAGCTCCAGAGTAGTTTTATGCAGCGTGACGTGAGCATTGCTGACGTCACTATCGACCGTTATTTTTTCGGGATAAAAAGTAGCCTATATGTTAATCCAAATTATAATCTATCTTTATTCCAAATTTCATCCAAATCGTTCTACTGGTTAGAGCGTGAAAGAGTAACAAACATCCTTCCATCCATCCATTCATCCAACCATCCAATCAAACTTTCGCGATTATTATATTAGTAGGAAGTACTATGTGTCCATTATAGATTAACAAAGAAGTAAAAACACAATAGAGATAATTATAAGTACTGATTACAACGGGCGGCCTTATCGCTTAAAGCGATCTCTTCCAGACAACCTTTGGATGGAAAGGATAAACAGATAGATTTTATGGGTATAAGTCCAGGTGCAACTACAGGTACAGTCAGCTGCACTGGAATGTATACAATTCGTAACTTTCAAAATAGTGTCACAACGTAACAATAAATATTCTCAGGGCAAAAATACAAAAATAAGTGATCTCATCAACTAATTACATGGTGTTTGATTTTCTACTGCCTTAAAGTTTATAGTAATGTTGTGATAGCATTTTAAAAGTTAATATTTGTATACATTCTAGTGCAGCTGACTGTACATGAGATCTTTACTTGGTTAGTCTTGGTGAGTTAGCGTAGTCAGTTCCCGTTTAAACAAGCTCTCCTTTCAGACTTTAAGGAACGTTTTGTTTCCAGCGCTTTATGAAGATGAATCGGACAGCGACCTCGGTTCGATGGAAAACCACGGGTCAGTGGTCACGCATCTACTCTCACAAGTCAAGATTGGAATGGATCTCACTAAGGTATCTAATAGTCTTAGTCTACGTAGAATACATACAATACAACACCCAGACACAGAACAAACATGTATGTTCATCACACAAATGTTTGTTCTCGGTGGGGATCGAACCCACCACCTACAGCACAGAAGGCAGGGCTACTACAAACTGAGCTGTGGCGGCTGGCTTACACATCATGTTTTCATATTTATTTCAAACTAAAACGTTGTTTTGACGACCGATGTGGCGCGGCGGGTGAATATCCGCCTGCGACGCAGAGGTTCGATTCCCGCCTCGGGATAAATGTTTGTACGATCTGCAAATATTTATTCCGGGTGTTCTGGGTATTTTCTATGTATAATAAAAAATATATCTATGTATGTACCTAATGTATTGTATTAAGTATATCAGTCATCTAGTACCCATAACACAAGCTCTGCTTAGCCTGGGGCTAGATGATGCTGTGTGGATTGTCCAGCATTATTATTATTATTATTATTATCATGTTTTCATATTTATTTCAAACTAAACCGTTATTTTAAACATTTTCAGGTTGTACTACCAACATTTATCTTGGAGAGACGATCACTTCTTGAAATGTACGCGGACTCCTTCGCCCATCCTGACCAATTTGTAAAGTAAGTTATTTTTTATAATTATGCTAAAGAAATAATATTTGACGACCGATGTGGTGAGGCGGGCGAATATCCGCCTGCGACGCAGGAGGTGGCGGGTTCGAATCCCGCCTTGGGATAAATGTTTGTTCTGCAAATATTTTATTCTGGGTGTTCTGGGTATTTTCTATTTAAAGTAAAAAATATGTATGTATGTAATGTATTGTATTAAGTATACCAGTCATCTAGTACACATAACACAAGCTCTGCTTAGCTTGGGCTAGATGATGCGGCGTGGATTTTCCAGCATTATTCCCGGTACCTTCAAACTACCGACAGCCGTCACAGCTCAATTTGTACCTCTGCCTTTTGCTATAGGTTGTGGTATCCTCACCGAGAATGAATATTTACAGTAGTTTTTGTACTAGCATAGGAAAGTACTACCACCATGCCTATTTCTGCCGCTAAGCAGCTTGCTGTGATCCGGTTTAAAAGGCGCGGGTGCTAGTGAAATTACAGGCACACGAGTAATTTCACTGGCACAATAATGTTTGTTAATGTTAACACCTGTATGCCTCAGGTTGATGGACGCTGAGTAGTGCATCGTAGGTGACGTTCCCAACGAGCGTGACCTGCGAGGCAATGCTTTGTTATAGGTGATGTTAACCACTTAACATCAGGTGGGCCATCTGCTTGTTTCATCAGCAAGTTGTATTAAAAAAAAATGTTAGTAAAAAAATTCTATTAATAAATCCAAGATAATATTTTTCAGAATAGTAGATATGCCGACTCCCCGTGAGCGAATGGTGCAGGTAGTGAGATGGTACCTCAGTTCATTCCACGCTGGTCGCAAGTCTCAGGTTGCCAAAAAGCCGTATAACCCTGTACTGGGTGAGCTGTTTCGCTGCCACTGGGACATGGAAGATACCGCGCAACACACAGAAAAGGTAAATACAATATATCTATACCGGGTGTAATAAAACCACTTCCGAATACTCCAGAAACGTGTAGAGCAGGGTTTCCCAACCTTTGTCGCATGGCGCCCCCCTCCAGATTATAAAAATATTTCCATGCCCCCCTATATTTTTCATCATTGTTTAGTCTAAGTACCGTATCGAATAAAATAGTGATTTAGCACTTAGTTCGGCCGATTGGAACTAGGTGGCGCTACTTAATCTGTTTGTAAATGTTTTAAATCAATGATAATTTGATTAAAATATTCGAACTCTTCATTCCCCCCTTAAGATCTCTCTACGCCCCACCGCACCGGTTGGGAAGTCCTGGTGTAGAGCTACCTACAACAAGGTCTCATAGAACACCATTGGACTGACAGTTAAATAGATTTAGAGTAATATGATTTATACTGATGTTCCAATTTATCAACCAGCTATGTATTACGTACAGCCTAACTGTATCGCCTGAACCAGCTACGCACACTAACGCATCGATCAGTAGATCGCGCGACTCGCGTTTAATTACAAGTTTCATTTAGATTACTGTTTTGTATTTTTTTTGCATTTATGTACTGATGTTTATTTTACAATGTATTGTCAATATTGATGCAAAAAACACGAAAAAAACGAGACAAAAGTGAAAGTGTCGATGTTTCTTGCGTTATTTTTTTTGTAATCAGAATCATGGTTTGAATGCGCAGTTTCGGTTTTCGGAAGTAGTCTTATTACGCCCTGTATATGCTATATGTTTATTTACTAAAAGGGGTATGCCTTACTGTTATAGCTAGAAGTAGGCGAGGGTCCAGTTCCATGGTGCAGTCCGGACCAGCTGTCGTTCGTAGCGGAACAAGTATCCCACCACCCGCCCATCTCAGCCTTCTACGCAGAGCACGTGAACAAACGTATTCAGTTCGACGCGTGGCTTTGGACGAAGAGCAAGTTCCTCGGCCTCTCCATCGGCGTTCATAACATCGGACGCGGGGTCGTTACGCTGCTTGATACCCAGGAGGAGTATACCCTCACCTTCCCTAATGGATACGGCAGGTAAGGTACTAAAGCGAAAAACGTGGTTGAGCGTGTGAGTTCAAACGAAGAATGTAGCGAACACGTAGTTAAGCGTGTGAGTTTAAACGAAGAATGTAGCGAAAACGTAGTTAAGCGTGTGAGTTTAAATGATGAATGTAGCTATAACGTGGCTGAGCGTGTGAGTATAAACGAAGAATGTAGCGAAAACGTAGTTAACCGTGTGAGTTTAAACGAAGAATGCAACGAAAACGTGGTTGAACGAGTATCTTCAAATGAGGAATGTAGTGAAAATTTGGTTTAGCGTGTGAATTAAAAGAAGACTGCAACGAAAACGCGGCTGAGCGTTTGAGTTCAAATAAAGAATGTAGTGAAAAAGTGGCTGAGCGAGTGTTTTCAAATAAAAATTGTTCTCAGCGTGTGAGTTCAAATTAAAAATGTAGCAAAAACTAGGTTGAGCGTGAGTTAAGATGAAGAATGTAGCGAAAACGTGGTTAAGCGTGTGAGGTCTAAATTAGTCAGGCCATGACGAAAGGCATCATCAACCAGAGTTGGTCACTTGGTCATACGAGCTTCTTTATTTTTTGTTATTTTTATCGTAGATCAATACTGACAATCCCATGGATTGAACTCGGCGGCTCGGTATGCATCGAGTGCGCTCAAACAGGACACAAAGCCAACGTGGAGTTCCTCACGAAGCCGTTCTACGGAGGGAAGAAACATCGCGTCACATGCGAAGTGTTTGGAGCTAATGATAAGAAACCGTACTATACTGCGCAGGGAGAGTGGAATACTAGGGTAGATGGACGTTGGACTGAATCTGGGGTAAGTTAGACTCCTTTTAGATCCATCTTGTGCCTTGGGATAAATGTTTGTACGATCTGCAAATATTTATTCCGGGTGTTCTGGGTATTTTCTATGTATAATAAAAAATATCTATATTTGTAATGTATTAAGTATATCAGTCATCTAGTACCCATAACACAAACTCTGCTTAGCTTGGGGCTAGATGATGCTGTGTGGATTGTCCAGCATTATTATTATTATTATGAAGTATAGTTTTATTCTACTCAGTTTCTTAAAAATAGATACTGGGAAAACCGAAGCACACGGGCCTAAGCCAAGTGTACCTCAGAAGCGGGTCTGGTTTCATTAGGAAGTTCTGTTTGTAAGAACTTTATTATTATTATTATTATTATCTATTTAGCCGTCACAGCTCAGTTTGTAGCAGCCCTGCATTCTGCGGTGGTGGGTTCAATCCCCACCGAGAACAAACATTTGTGTGATGAACATAGATGTTTGTTCTGTGTCTGGGTGTTATATTGTATTCTTATTTACAAAAAATATGTATATAACTATCAGTCATCTGATTTTTTATTAAATTAATTTATTGATTCAGTTTGTGTCTGAATCAATAAATTAATTTAATGTGTTAATGTGTGTTTTAATGTGACGGCTGTCAAATCATTAATATTAATTACTAGCGGCCGCTCGCAGCTTCGCCCGCGTAGCAGTTTTTTTCCCGTTCCCGTTATTTTTTCGGGATATAAAGTAGCCAATAATCATCCAAGTCATAATCTATGTTTATTCCAAATCAGTCCACTGTTAGAGCGTGAAAGAGTAACAAACATCCATCCATCCATCCATCCATACTTACAAACTTTCACGTTTATAATATTAGTAGGATAGAAAACACCCAGAATACCCGAAATAAATATTTGCAGATCGTACAAACATTTATCGTAAGGCGGAAATCGAACCCGCAACCTCCTGCGTCGCAGGCAGATATTCACCCGTCGCGCCACATCGGTCGTCAAAGCACAGGCTGGCACAGAACAGTTGACACTAGCCAATTGTTCTGTGCCATCTACTTACTGATTTCCTGCAACACAGTGAAAACTAACGCAGGAAACATTAGTACCTACACTTAGTTATGTCATGAACACTTTAAAAATAAAGATTTTGTATTATCCTGACAGCGTACAGAAGTAGTGTTCGAAGTGTGCGGCATGAAGGCGCGCAAGAAGCGCGTGTCGCCGGTGTCGCGTCAGGCGGCGCACGAGTCGCGGCGCGTGTGGCGGCACGTGACGTGCGCCCTGCGCGCGCAGGACACGGACGCAGCCACCGCCGCCAAGCGCGCCGTCGAGCAGGCGCAGCGCGACGCCGCCAAGCACCGGGACTCCACCGGGGACAAGTGGACTACACAGGTATCTATTGAACTAAAACTAACTAACTTTGTATTCTAAGTATGTATTTACAAAAAAAAAGTATATAAGTATTCTATCAGTCATCTGGTTCCCATAGTACAAGCGATGCTTAGTTTGGGGTTAGATGATGTTGTGTAAAAATGTCCACAAATATTTATTTATTTATTTATTTTAAGTAGGTATATAAGTATTCTATCAGTCATCTGGTTCCCATAGTACAAGCTATGCTTAGTTTGGTGCTAGATGATGTTGTGTTAAAATGTCCACAAATATTTATTTATTTTAAAACTTATATTTTTTTATTTTTTTTTACAATATTCAGCACATTCTATTGATTGATTTGAATACCAAATGTCAAGTGAGATCAAAGTTTACAAAGTCAAATCCAAAAGTATTTACTAGAGTCGGTACAGATAATACTGAAAATGTCTGTCTTAAGCTACTTGAATGAATATATGATCTGTTATCTTTGGAAACAATACAGCTTTTTTATTTTAATTGACATGGCGAAGACTAAGATCTAAAGTCTCGAACACCGTCGAAAAGTTTTTTTTTTGTATAATTAGCTGATAAAACAAGCATATGGCCCACCTGATGTTATGTGGTTACCATCGCCTATAGCAAAGCATTGCCTTGAAGGTCACGTTCTTTAGGAACGTAACCCACAATACACTGCTCTGCGTCCATCAACCTGAGGCATACAGGTGTTAGGCCTCATGTGCCTGTAATTTGACGACCGATGTGGCGCGGCGGGCGAATGTCCGCTTGCGATGCAGGAGGTTGCGGATTCGATTCCCACCTTGGGATAAATGTTTGTACAATCTGCAAATATTTATTCCGAGTGTTCTGGGTATTTTCTATGTATAATAAAAAAATATCTATGTATGTCATGTATTGTATTAAGTATATCAGTCATCTAGTACCCGTAACACAAGCTCTGCTTAGCTTGGGGCTAGATGCTGCTGTGTGGATGGTCCAGTATTATTATTAATTTTATTAATTATTTCAGTTATTCAATCCAAAAGGCGAAGACGGCTGGGAATACAGTACTCCACTCAAAAAACGCATCGAACCAAAAGGCACACCGCAGCACAAACCTCAAGACAACGCGGAAAATTCAAGATAATCCACATAGACCCTAACTCCCTTACATTAAGGTAGACAATCCTAGGACAAACGGACCCGTAGAAAATTTCCAAATAAACTGTAAGGTAGAAAGTTCTATAGCACAGCGAAATTACTATAAGATGTAAATTTTCAAACGAAACTCCGTAGTTTCAATGAGGTTTTCTTTGATTTTGAACTTAAATGAATTGGTTTAAGGTAGAAAATTTCTAACACGAATCTTTTAGATTTTACGAAATAATGTACTTGGTAATTCGCTTAGAAACAAGAAAACTGCTAGAACACCTGTATGCCACGAGTTGATGGACTCTTAGCAGTGTATCGTAGGGCACGTTCTTAACGAGCGTGACCTATAAAGCGATACGTTGTTAAATTCAATGGTAACCACTTAACATCAGGTGGGCCATCTGCTTGTTCCATCAGCAAGTTGTATAAAAAAACTTTTGTCATTATGGTGAGTGAAATTGTGAAAGGTTCACAATTTTTTATTAATATACTGACAATATTGTGTCTACTGATCTCTTTACTGTAACGATCGAGGCCCGCTTGTACAACAATCTGATTTAAATTCATTTAGCTAATCACGTTTACCAAGATAAACATGTTTAGCATAAACGTAATAGCGACTTAATTTACCTTAAATTAGCTTCCTAAATGCATTTAGGGGCTCGCTAAATACATTTACATTTACATTTATTTTTTTATTTTTGACGACCGATGTGGCGCGGTAGGCGAATGTCCACCTGCGACGCAGAGGTTGCGGGTTCGATTCTCGCCTTGGGATAAATGTTTGTACGGTCTGCAAATATTTATTCCGGGCGTTCTGGGTATTTTCTATGTATAATAAAAAATATTTATGTATGTAATATAATATTGTATTAAGTGTATCAGTCATCTAGTACCCATAACACAAGCTCTGCTTAGCTTGGGGCTAGATGATGCTGTGTGGATCGTCCGGCATTATTTATTTATTTATTTTATTTATTTAGTGATAGTTATGCAAGCGGGCCTGAATAACATTTCTAGTCCAAGCAATAGTAGGTATCTACTTACCTCAGGAAATAACGAAAATTACTTTGTTTTATTTTAAAGCCGGCAAGAACTTGAACTGTGTGAAATTAGTCACAAATTTTAAAACGTCAAAAAAACTGGCGGAATATTTCAGATAGCGCCATAATGTTGTAAGTTTTCTGACCTGTCAAAATCGCATTAACTTTGACATTGCGCTGATGACACCTGCGGCTGGCTTCACAGTGTTCAACTTCCATGCCGGCTACTATATCTACATTTCCTGTATCATTAGGACGTAGTTTGGCAGCTAAAAAGATTGTGAAGAGATTAGGGTCTTTTTTAACGCGATCTCTTATTAATAAATAATAAGGTTACTTTATAAATTATATTCCTTTTGTAAATTTCTATTTCTTGTTATGGCCTATGTAATTCAGCAATAATGTTTGTAAATAATAATATTTTATGCTTTATTGTTAGAATTTTGTCGATGGATCGAAATCGATTCTTAACTCATATGTCTACATGTTGATAATATTCTTGCAATCGTAAATGAAGGGTACGCAGAAAAATATACCCTAAGATTTGGACCCCGTACGCTGGAATTTATAGTCAAGGGTTGAACAGCCACCTCACACATCACACATATTCATAATCAAGATGGATGCAGGACGGAATTAGGATAGTAGTAGTAGAGCTCGGCTGTTAGTGAAAGGTTCGTCCGGGGAAGTACTACCACCATGGCCGCCAAGCGGCTGGCTTAAAGGGGGTGCCGGTGAAATGATAGGCACATGAGGCTTAACACCTGTATGCCTCAGATTGATGGGATGCGAAGCAGTGCACTGTAGAGCACGTTCTTGACGTACGTGGCCTACGAAGCAAAAAGGCGAGCCATCTGCTTATTACATCAGCATCCATTTTAATTTATGCAACATTAAAAACCTTGATAAAAGTTAGGGACTGTATGCTGAATACCCAATCAATCCCCTAAAACTTATATTTCAAATTAATACATAGCGGGTAAATGTTCATAGAAACTGTATGATGGATTTTGGTGGACTGTTTACCCCTGACTATGAATCCCAGTGTTAAAGCTAGGCATGTACTTAGAGGGGTAGTCAGTGGTTAGTATTTTGGATGGAAATCGAACTTGTTATATATGTATGTAGACAAAATGGCTGACACTAAGAGGCCTAGCCTTTGGTCCTTATACTAAGGGTCTAGCACAAAATTTGATATTTGTGGTGTGTTAATTGAAGTACATTACTCGTTATCGATAACGCAACTGCGGATATTGCCTGATTGTCGCGCAATGTAACTCGCATACGCTACGAATGTCAGATTTGTTCGGGCTAACCTTCAAATTGAAATCAATTGACAATCATAGCATATTTGGATATTTTATTTACCAACGTGGTAATGTTTTTAATTTGAATTAACTCTGGAAAATCAGATAAATAGTATTTGAATAAGAAAGTAAAAAATATATGTTGTAAAATTTAATTCTGCTTTGCGGTATTCTAAAAAGAGAAAAATCATAGTATTATATAAAAGGTAGGCGATAAAGTCTATACCTACAATTACTCACCATGTTATGTATTTTATGATGTACATAGTAATTAGTTATTTAATAATATAAAAACAAAGTGGGTTGATTAAAGTAAGCGCGTGAATTCTAAATCTGAAGTGAAATGTTAAAATGCTTCGCGTTTAAGAAATATATTTTAAATATTTCAAATATACCTACGGATAAAGCGACTACGATTCAAAATAGCCGAAAATCTGTCAACGCTTAAGAATATTGCCATCTATGACCAATGGGTAGCGACAAACGGATGCTCGTGTCATGTCGTAACTGGGTATTAAGAGGTGTTTTTTTTTTTCGAACGGTCTATAATGCTGGTAATTACCTGGTGATTTCCGACAGCGTTACCGGGCTACTGGCGAGCCATTACAAAGAGGTGAATCTGACTTAGTGGTCCTTTATAAACTACCAGCTGTTTTGCTCAGCGGGTGTTTTATAGAATCGCCGTCGCTTTATCGTAGTTTAAATGAGTTAAAGTTTTGATGTAAATTATTTGAGACGTTCATGTATTAGTAAGTACAACTCGGCTACGTTAACTTGAAGACTCGGCTAAGGACTTTCCTACACTCGAACCTTCTAGTCCACTATAAAGATAATTCCTTGAATGATGCAACGAGCTATAACGAAAATAGAACCACTCATCATCAGGCACGGTAGATATCTCTTCAGATATCACTAGTCAATGACGTCACTAAGTCTAAAATTACTTAGCGATGCCGTCACCAGGTTTTAATTTACCAGGCGACGTCATCGAATCTCAAGTTACTACACCGAGTTGGAAAGTTAGATAAATAATTTTTCCCGCAATCCATGTTCTAGAAATAGTAAGAATAGTAAGACTGAAGGCAACGTGAGCGAAACGAACTACGATTGTATGACACGTGCAGAAATTATTGTTCTATCACATAGACTTATTTAATTACATAGTTATAACTATCATGTTGTATATTTAATAAAATATAAATCTTTCGCCAGCAGTTTTATTTTAGACTAGCAGTAAGTACCTAAGAGTATTCTGTAGCTCAAACCCTACTGTTCATAACTTTTGGGAAGTAATAATCTGTGATTTTTTTGTATTCCTAGTCCATTCCTAGATGGCGTTGTACACGAACCTTTCTCTGTTCTTAGTATTTATTATGCTAGGAACATAGAGTAAAAATACTCTGTGTACCGATTACATCCTTTTTTGAACGGATTTTTTCCCACAGTACCTCCTCTAACTCCTCCTGTGCAGGATATATATGTTCTGTGTCCTGTGCTTTCCATAGAGTACTCTTATTTATACTGAAATATTTTCCACTGCAAAATATAAATGTGATCCCAAAAAAATATAAAACACACTGAAACGCCTCTAGATTCTACCATGCACGGCGTGTGCAATGGATCTCTACCTACTATTCTTCCTTCTGTTTCTCAATCGAGCATCTTCTCTGATACCTCCTAAGTTCCAATGGAAGACGATAGACTTCGCGTGGGAAGATCAGGCTCGTGAGACAGCCATAGCCGGAAAAGACTACATCCCTGAGAATAATATGCCGGCGGGATTAGCAAGGTGGAAGGATAAACTGTTCATTACCATTCCTCGGTGGAAGAAAGGTGAAAGGTTTAGGCACATTGTACATGTAGGAACATCTACAAGTTCTTACCTAGTTTTCACAGTTTTCAGTACTTTTTCAGCAGGCATTTGTTGCTACATCATCGCATTGCATACACCCAATCAATTCATCTTTTGTTATGTAGATAGGTAGGTACTTTTGTAATGTGGACAGCCGTCATACACAGCTCAGTTCGTAGGTTTACCTACAGTGTAGGTGGTGGGTTCGATTCCCACCGATAACAAACATTTGTGTGATGAACCTAAATGTTTTCTGTGTCTGGGTGATATATTGTATTTTAAGTATGTACCTATTAAAAAAAATATATACATAAGTATTCTATCAGTCTTTCGGTTCCCCTAATACAAGCTATGGTTAGTTTGGGGTTAGATAATGTTGTGTTAAATTGTCCATAAACATTTATTCATTTTACATCATTTTCGCGAATCGCTCCAATTGTCATTCTTTTTCCTTCTCTCAGGATACAACCGTCTAAGGATACGACAGATTGAATACTGTGTCGACAGATTATTTATGTGAATAATAATTTATTGACTGAAATCGAAAATTCGAATGAAATGAACTGATAAAATTCATAAATAACGATTCTAATTACGACGGCTGAATGGCGTGGCGAATTAACGGCGACGACCGATGTGGCGCGGCGGGTAAATGTCCGCTTGCGACGCAAGAGGTTGCGGGTTCGATTCCCGCCTTGGGATAAATGTTTGTACGATCTGCAAATATTTATTCCGGGTGCTCTGGGTGTTTTCTATATAAAATAAAAAATATCTATATATGTAATGTATTGTATTAAGTTTATCAATCATTATCTAGTACCCATAACACAAGCTCTGCTATAGCTTGGGGCTAGATGATGCTGTGTGGATTGTCCAGCATTATTACATTATTATTATAATGGAAATGGCAAAAAATCAACTCTCTGTGCTCATATACCTAACAAATTTTGTTATAGGTGTACCCTCCTCGTTAAACTTCATCCATCTTAACGGCACGCAACAACAACCCTTAAACCCCTATCCGTCTTGGGCCGAGGGGTTTGTCTCGAACAAGTATTGCTGCACACCTTACAATAGCACCGTAGTTAACGCTTTCAGGGTGTTTGTGGACCGCTGCGACCGGCTGTGGGTAGTCGATAATGGCGCGACGGATATGTCGAGTAAGTGGTTTTTAGGGTTCCGTACCCAAAGGGTAAAACGGGACCCTATTATTAAGTCTCTTCTGTCTGTTTGTATGTCTATCCGTCTGCCACCAGGCTGTATCTTATTAACCGTGACAGAGTTGAAATTTTTAATTCTTCTAATTATCTAAATAAATAAATAGGTACCTAAGACGGGTAAGGACCAGGTACCTACGTTTATTGCTAAGTATAGGTATGGTAATTAGTCCACGTCAAAGGTATTTTACTGGTTTATGGCTTCATAATTATTACAGATGACGTAAAACAACTAACCGAACCAGCTATTCTTATCTTCGATCTAAACACGGACACGCTAATTCTAAAGCATGTGCTAAGCCACGACGTGCTGCGGGACTCCTCGGTGCTGACTAACATTGTGAGTTCATGGCTAGGATTTAAATTATTCATAGTAGGTACCTACAGTCATTGACAAAATTAGATTAATAATTTTAGATAGGTTAATAATGCTCATTTTTCTGGATTCAGCAAATTCTGGCAGCTTCTGTATTTTTTTTGTACAACTTGTTGATGGAACAAGCAGATGGCCCACCTGATGTTAAGTGGTTACCATCACCTATAACAAAGCATTGCCTCGTAGGTCACGCTCGTTAGGAACGTCACCGACGATGCACTACTCGGCGTCCATCAACCTGAGGCATACAGGTGTTAAGCCTCATGTGCCTGTAATTACAGATGCCATGCCTCATGTGCCTCTATGTTAGAGGTAGTCAAAACTCTGCTTATTAGCCAACACAAGCTCATTCATCGTGTCGTCAACTCATCGACGATCGTGTCACGTCACTATCCTGTAGCTTAATGTATTAATTTTACAGGTGGTAGACATAAGCGGTAAAAACAAGCGCTGCACGGAAACATTCGCGTACATTACAGACACAGGCTCCAACGCCGTTATAGTGTTCAGCCTGAACGACAACGCATCTTGGAGGGTTGAGCACCACTATTTCCACTTTGACCCTCATGCGGGGGAGTATAAAGTGGGCGGAGTAGGGTTTTACGCAAGCGATGGCATTTCTGGTGCTGCGCTCTCGCCGAAAAGGAATGATGGGTGAGATTTTTTTTACGGGCAAGGTTCTGAATTCGAATGGCGACCACAACCCGATGAAGGGTAGGACGCCCCGATGTAGGGACGATATTCCTATACAATCGAGGAAGTTTAGAATGCCTGAAATCTTTCTTCCTGGAAACGTATAGCAGAGGCATATACCCAGCAGTGACTTCCTCAGGCTTATGAAGATGGTAAAAAAAATACTGCGCCGCCGCTATTATCGGTAAGACGACATCCAAAATCCCAACCCCTGAACTAGGGTAAAGTTTATAATACCCCGTAAGGTCTCTATCTCCTCGCAAGCCAGAGGTAGGTACAGTCAGCTGCACTAGAATCTATACAATTTGTAACTTTCAAAATGGTTTGCGGTGCTAAAAATATTTACACGACAGTTATTCAAAAATAAGTGAGGTTTATGTCGTGTAAGAGTTCATTGTTTTGCTGTAATACCGCTGTGAAAGTTACAAATTCTATACATTCTAGTGCAGCTGACTACTTATACCCCTTTCGTCAGATCTAATTAAAGATTTGTTTTTAGATATCGTGACTTATACTTCTTCCCAACGTCGAGCACGAAACAATTCAAGATGTCTACAAAATTACTTAAAACCAGAGACGTGGGGAGCGAAGAAATCTTCAATGGCGTTCAAGTACCTACCTAACTTGATTGGATGTTGAACATTCAATATATAAAACTTGAGGTCGAAATTAATTTTGGTATTTATTTAACTTACAGATTGTTGGTGAAAGGGGACCCAGGACACAATCTACTGCATGTGATTTTGATCCACAAACTAATGTTTTATTTTATACTCAGGTACCTACCTTAATTATATTATTATTCTATTAATAGAAATTTATTATAGGTACATATACCTACACAGAAAGAACCTAAGCACCTACCTACCTAGGTAAGCTACCTATATGTGCCTAAATAAACATGCATTCCACATGACAGGTGAATAAAAATGGAGTAGGCTGTTGGAACACAGAAAAACCGTTCAATGAAGAAAATACGCCTCTTATTTTCAGCGACTGTAACATGCTGGAATACCCGAATGATATCAAGGTACTTACCTACTAAAGAGAAAAATCCCTCATAGGTAGGTAAGTAGGGACAGTCAGTAGTAAAAGTTGAATAACAGTTTGAATGTTTCTTCCTTAAATGTTACCTGCTTAGATTCTTATAGCAACCTGGCCAAGAAAATTGTTATGAGCCATGGCAAATCTTCAAGTATTAGCCTAAATTTTGACCACAAGGAATCAAAATGTCGCTTATATATTTCTTTCGGTAGGTAGAAAGAGAGCTCTAGATAATCAGATGTGAGTTGTAACATAAAATATCTTATTAGACATTCTCAGAAAATCTTGAGTTGGTACTTGGTAAGTACCAAGATATTTAAAGGGATATCTACCGTACGTATGCTATTTATTTTTCATTTCTTTTTTTAATTTGCAAGCCTAGTCTAGCCTAGAATACATCTTAGTTATGCAACGCGGCTCAAGAAGTAGGTAGGTACATAATTGGTCTTTCTACTTTCTAGGTGGATCAAGAAGGCAACTTATGGATATTAAGCGACCGTCAGTCCCGTTTTATCTTCGAAGCCTTGGACTTTACGCAGGTCAACTTCAGAGTGCTGACAGCGCCCGCGGCTAGCTTCATACAAAACACGCCTTGTGAAAAACAATCCGCGCTAGGCAAAGCTTTTAGTTTTATGAAGCGCCCTAAATCGGCCAAAAGTTGCATTAAAATAAAATAAATACCTACCTACTGTCTGTAACATATGTAGGTACCTACGATGTTGTTCTCATTAGATTGGTCTGAATTTTTTCATTATTTATTTGTAAAAAGATTATACCTACAAAAAAAGGGTGGGAACCAAGCCGGAACTTTTATTGCTGACTGTACCAGAATGATTTCTATGGACTTCCACAGAAAAAATATTTTATATCTTTTTATCTCTGTAAAGAGAAGAAGGCAACGAAAGAAATCAGAAATAAGATAAGATGCGAAACAAGAATCCGCTCATCCGCATTTGAATTTCGACTCAGTAACGTAAAGAGGTACGTGGTAGGTACCTACTTATTGCATTACACCACATTACACGGAAGTGGCAGAGTGAAACTAAATCACCGCGTCACTCAACTCGCATGCCTCAGCCAAGTAAAATAAATAGCTCATTATATTAGAAAATATAATGCGTTATAGGTTTTATGATAATTATGGCTGCGTTTTCCTGGCTGAGTATTCCTGCCTGCACATTCCTGGCTATGATTTCCCGGACTATATTTGACGGAGTCTTGTACATATAACAATATATCAATGTCAAGGTTGTCAAGTCAAATCTTGTTGTGCGATTGTGCTATGATTTATAGCTTGAAAATGTTCTTTCTCCTTCAATATAGGCACAAATAAAAAGCGCAGGTTTATTTTTAAATGCTACGATTTCATCATTATTTTTGGAACGCTTTCCCTTACAAGACAAGATCGAAGTATTCTGTGGACAAGATCATGTCATCGTTTGTTTCTTTGATTGCTAAGCACAAAGTACTTTTTATATAGGTACTTTGCTAAGTCTCCTAGCCGTGTTAGATCGGACTGATCCGAAATAAAATAATTCATTGAATTTATTCATTCGCTTGTCCTCTGCTATGTGCTTTCGACTTGTGTGTGGACTTTGAATGTTGTTATTGTAGCTCATTCTCTAGGTCACTGAAAATGGCTTCGGAAGCTGAAAATGTAGAAGAGTGTCCAGCTGAAAGTGAAGTGAGTGCTGCTGTAAACAACGAAAAGCGTATTGGATGCGCTCATTACAAGCGCCGAGCAAAGTTCGTGGTAAGTTTGAACATCCTATTCTTGTCCATTGCTCGTCTAGAATAACTACGACATACCTACCTACTTACTCATATCAACTGAAGCTTTATTGTTCCCGTTCATGGGTCAAAACCCCTAGGCTATATTTAAACGAAGACGCGTAAATTATGAGTGATGAATCGCAGAATAAAACAAAGAAACAGTTTTGTAGTTCGCAACATTCGTTCGATGCCACATGTTTTTCGAAGCATTCAGTAGGTAGGTAGTTACCTATTTGTCAAGCTAAGGTATACATTAGGTAGGTACTAATGAGGTATGAACTTTCATTCTACTACTAGCAAACCCGTAGTAAGCCTTGTAAAAAAATAAGTATTATCCTGATATTAGAGAGAATTTAACTCAAGTTTATCCAAGCTAAACCCAATTAGAGTTAGTAAATTCCGAGTAGTGATATGCACTTGTATAAAAGCATCTACAATATGTGAAGGCTTTGTATAGTCTGATAGAGAGAAAGAAAGGAAACATGTTTGCCCCCAAACTACACAAATCGCACACTATTACAACCTAAAACTATTAGTCCAGTATAGTCCATTTAGAGAATAAGATTAAAGTTTCTTTTCTATGTTTCAGACACCATGCTGCAATAAAGTATACATTTGTCGATACTGTCATGATGAGAATGAGCAGCATTACTTCAACAGGAAGACAGTGACAGAGCTCATCTGCACAGAGTGTGATACGAGGCAGAGGGTGCAGGAAGAGTGTGAGAATTGTGGAGTCAGGTTTGGCAAAGTAAGAACCGTAGATCAATTAAGGCACATGAGACTTAGTAGTAGTAGAGCTGTTTGTGAAAGGGCTCATCCTGGGAAGTACTACTAGCTTACTTTTATCTGCTGCCAAACAGTGATGCTCGCATTGCTGTGTTCCCGTTTGAAGGGTGTAGGTGCTGTAAAATTACAGGCACAAAAGCCACACATACACATCCAGCTGATAGGGTTTCATGGTTCACAACAAAGGACATTAATTTCTTCAGCGATGTAATTTCAGTTTTTGGTTAATGCTTGCAATTATTCTAAGGGCTTATGTGCCAGCCCGTTGTGGAACTTATACCCAGTGTAATACTAATGGACTATGGATTGATTAATCTTTGATATTCCAGTACACATGTCTGATCTGCAATCTCTTTGATGATGAGGACAAGAGGCAGTACCATTGTGATGGCTGTGGCATTTGTCGTGTTGGTGGTCGGGACAGGTTCTTTCACTGTGAGCGATGCAATATGTGCCTTCCTGTGCAGCTGCAGAAAGCTGGACATCGAGTAAGTAATAGACCAGTTGTTCAATGAAGTAGTAAACCTCTTTATGAAAGAGTTTGTATGGATCTGAAAGTTGGACAACTAAAGGGACTGATGGAAGACAGGAAGCATCTCTGCCTCATGTAAGAATGTTGAGACGGATGTGTGGAGTCACTAGAATGGACTAGATACGAAATGAGTTCATCAATGGAAGTTAGAAAGTAGCATCAGTGACAGAAAGTTTAATGAGCAATAGGCTAGCAAGGTACAGGCATGTCATGAGGAGGGATAAAGTCAGGTAACAGGAGAGTGATGAATATGAATATGGATGGGTATGTGGGTAGAGGTAGACCAATGAAATGATGGATAAATTGTGTGAAATATGACATTGATAAGAAAGGACTCCCTCCTTTACTACGGATATGACAGCTGGCAGAGGGGAGTGGAAGAAGAGATCAGGTTGTGCTAACCCCACAAGTGGGATTAGGGCAGGAAGATTAAAGAGTTTATCCAGAACTCTTCGCATGATTGCCTTTACATGTTGTCTGTTTTGCATTCAAAATCATACAAAAAATCCTTTTATTTATGTATTTATTCTTTATTGTACACACAAATTATACAGATAGTTATTTTACAGCGGTCATGTATAAAGGCGAGCTTAACCCTAAAAAGAGTTTTCAAGAATCTTAAGAAGATTCTGGCTGAAAAGTTTTTTGCTTGTCTTTTTCATATAATAACTACCAGCGAACACAGCATATAAAAATATCAAACGTAAATCATATCATATTTAACTTAACAGTGTGTGGAGAATGTGTCTCGCTCCAACTGCCCCGTGTGCCTCGAGGATATCCACACTTCCCGGATCCCGTGTCATATTCCTGACTGCGGACACTTGCTGCACAGGCCGTGCTTCGAACAGCTGCTGCAGTCCGGACACTATGCCTGCCCTACTTGCCAGACCAGCATGATCGACATGACTAATGTAAGATGCTAGACCAATATCACAAGTTTTAATTTCTTACCAAAAAATACTAATAATAATAATAATAATAAAGCCGTTTATTCAGAGCTACGGGTATGTTGGTATTATAGTTTTTGGTAACTTATATGATATCCCGTAGCTGTGTGTGCCTCTTGGCATAGGCCTCCTCCAACATCTTCCATTGGGTTCCAATGGAACCCAATGGAACCCAAAAAATACTACTTACTTTCAATGACAATAGGGGAATCAAGTTTCACGAATGGCCACCATAAACCGGCAGACGCCCTCCTAACCGATGGACTGAGTTATTCCTGCTCATCTCAACACTTTGTCCCCATTTTTTATTCCCGTTCGTTCCTGATGGGGACCAGTAGGAATAAACAATGGGTACAAACGTTCTTTCAATTTTTAATTATACTTTTTATATTTTATTTATTTCTATAATCTAGGCTGACGAGGACGAGCGGGAATAACCCAATGGACTGACGATATTGTTAGGATCGCGGGAAGTTGGTTGGGAAGGGCTGAAATCGTTCTTTATGGAAAAGTATGGGGGATGTCTATAGTAGTGGACTTTTACAGGCACATACTTTTCTGTCTTGCAATCACCTTATTAAGTTAGATTGGCACCACACTGGAGTTTCATTGTTTACATTATTATTACTTTGTAAAAGGATCATACAAAAAAACAATAGTAACCAAGCCGTAAGTTTCTTGCCAGTTTTTCTAGGCTTGGTCGCGAGGAACTGGCGTTTAGATTCACCTAGATTTAAGACGTTTCAAGATGATCCCTGCGGATATTACTGAATAAATGAATTTTGACTTTGACTTTGGAGAGAGCAGCAATAACCTGACTTTTTGCTAATTTCTTGCAGTTATGGGACTATTTGGACTCAGAAGTGGCGGAGACTCCCATGCCCCCGGAATATGGCAACTACAAAGCGACGATACTCTGCAAAGATTGCCATAAGGTAATGTAATAATGTATGTGAAAACTGAAGACAGTTTTCACATACATTTTTTTCATTTTATAGTGCCTACACTTGAAGTAATCACAGGGATTTTAAACCACGAATCTTTGTCCCGACTGACTGACTGACTGACTGACTGACTGACATATAGACAGCGCAATGGCTAGGTCACACTGGTCGTAAAGACTAACGAGACGCACGTGTCTTCGTCCGCGTGAGATTGTTTTCATGCAATCTCAAACCCCCGCTGTACCTGTTTAAGGGTTGAATTTCGGGAGTTCCTTTCTTAGTACGCCTCTACACACCAAGACGAATATACCCTGAATATTTCAAATCTCTACGACTAGTGGCTTAGGCTGTGCATTGTCTGTATGTCAGTCAGTCAGAACAACAATTTTTATAATTGGTATAGATGTAGTAATTTGAAACGTGAATTAATATTGATTTCAGTTGTCAACGGTGAAATTCCACGTGGTTGGTCTGAAGTGTCAACATTGTGGAGCCTACAACACATGTCAAACCAACGGGTTTGAAAAGTAAGTTATTAAAAACAGACGATTTCACTCTATAATAAATAAAAAAGTACATATCCTCAGACACTCGCACAACGCTCTTTAGTCCCATCAAAATCATTCACTCTGGAGACCTATAGGGGAGGCCTCCCCCATACGCAGTAGACTTCGGGCTGATGATGTTGATGAGACCAAATATCTCACATTGCACATTTTAGCTGCTGGAAACACTAGAACGGGCAAGAAATCTTTCAGTGAACACGATAATGCTTCTAACACAAAGAAACTCGTTTCTTCCAGGGATTCCGTGAGCAGTCCAGAAGCGGAGACCAGTAATGCTCCCGCATCATCATCATCATCGACATCCAGCGCGTCATCATCATCGTCCACATCCAGTGCGTCGTCATCATCATCATCACGAGAAGAGGAAGCCAACGAGCTGCCACAACCTAACGCACTTGATGAACCCCCACAAGCTTAGGGTTTTAACAATAGTTCTCTATGAAACTTAGAATCTATAGTATGTAAGTTCATATGAGCTAGAAAAAACCACCCGGTTGGTCCACCCGGAAGCTTGCGTCATGGCTTAACGACTGCTATAGCTGGGATAGACTACACGAACTCTTTGAAACCTTCCGCACGAAGGCCCTTGTGATGGCTTGGTGAATGCTATAACCGGAAAAGTCTGCTTGAGAGCTTCCGTCATGGCTTAACGGCTGCTATTTCCGGGAAAAACTATGGTCTCCTTAGAATCTTCCGTTCGAAGACTCTTATGATGGCTTGGTGAATGATACATCCGAAAAAGTGCTTGAGAACTTCCGTTAAAGCTAAACTCAAGTTTCACAAGTTTTTTAAACTTAACCTCGTACTTATTAACGTTATTGATATTTAAATATTGCCTTAAATTAATGCTGTCATTGTTTATCATTACTGATTAAGAGTTTTATAAATAAGGATTATTATGTTAACGCACTGATACATACTATGATATTCATTGAAAATATATCATGTGATGTGCTAACTCTGAATTTCATACATTTGGACTTTACTACTTTTAATCATAAATATCTTCGATGAATGATACCCCTAGATTATTTTCAGGGTGTCTTTTGTAATCACTGTTTTGTTAATATTTCTGTGTATGTACAATAAAGAATTTAAGAATAGATTTAGGGTCGGCGCAAAAATCCGTCCCGGTACATAAGAGCTCATTTCTCAAGTGAGTTCTTATTTTGACAATTAGTGACATTATTTACTAGGTGACATGGTTGTAATTAGGTTGAACTTGAAACTGTTTATCATTTTTTTTCTCGCTTGGTTAGTAAACAAATGTAGCTGTCTGAGTATACAGGGTGATCTTTTGAGAAGGGCGGTTATGGACAAGTCCGAAACCACGCGAGTTAGAGAAAAGTTGTGAAAAGAGTCATGCCTCCGATTTATAAGAAAACAATAACTGCATATTTTTTTATTTTTTTTAATCTTTTACTTTTGATTGAAGTTTTAATAGGAGGTAAAAAATATTAAAATAGTGAAAATTTGCTATTTCCTTTCATTTTTAGTAATATATTTATTTGCAAAGATTAATCTATATCAGCAACAAAATCCATTGGTTCAATAATATAGGGTATCTTTTGTTTTTGACAAATCATTCGAGTCAATTAAGACAAAAGTTTAAAGTAAAACTACATATGCAGTTATTGTTTTCTTATATTTCTGTATATTCACGCGGACAGCTTTTAGCTATGATTTTGTATGTGACCCGTTATCTAGGGGTATCATTGATCGAAGGTTAATATAACGTAACTTAGCCTGCAGCCTCAGAGATTAACTTGCTTAAGATAGATTGTTTGATTAGTTTTACTATCTAGAAAATATTTCCTACTGATTACGATTAACACAATTTTACTAAATAGTTTTAACTATAATGTGTTTGCTGCTCAAACCAGTTTAATGCTAGCTTTTTTAAATAATATAATAAGGTATGACAGCTTTTTTTTATTGTAAATTTTTGGACCGAGCGAGTTGTGAGACTTGTCAATTTGCTTAGTCTGTCTCCTTTTCGTAAAGATACAAAACAAAGATTCTTAGTGAATTCTGCAAGACGCACACCAAATATAGAAATTGTATTTTATAAATAACTATTGTATTGTTCTATTTACTTTACACTGATTAATAAATATAGACTCTCTCGCAATTCAGATAGAGTTGAAAATGTTTCGTTGAAAATTTTTAGAAGACTAGATTTTTTTTTAAATTAGTAAAACAATAAATTTTTTTGTCTTCTGCTAGAAATTAAATTATGTAATATTAGTGATATGCGCGCGACTTCGTCCGCGTCAATTTATTTTCATACAAACTTCAACCCTCGCTGTACTCATTTAGGGGTTGAATTGCAAGGACTTTTTTTCTTAGTACACCTCGCAGCAAGACAAATATACCCTGAAAATTTCAAGTCTCTACGATCTGTGGTTTAGGCTGTGCGTTGTTTAACTGTCAGTCAATCAGGACAAAAATTCTTATAATACTTACGTATAGATACAAATAAGAGGGTGATAAGAAAATAAATTTTTGAATCTATCAAGGTTTTGATAAATATTTTTGTTAGAACGATGTATGGGCATTTTTACACATATTATATCTAGCTCAAAATATAGCTGGTACTATAGAAACCAGATAACTGATATATGTTTGTAAATACATACTTAGAATAAAATACGAGTATAACATCGAGAGATCAAACATCTGTGTTCAACACACAAATATCTGTCCTCAGTAGGGATCGAACCCACAGAAGGCAAGCGCAGAAGGCAGAGCTGCTACTAACTGAGTTACCAAGGCCAGACACGATGATGATAATTGACTCACAGCTCAGTAGTAGCTTTGCCTTTCGTACTGTAGGTTGTGGGTTCGATCCCCATTAGGGACAAATATTTGTATGAGTGTAGAATTGTAGATGTTTATTCTCGGTTTGGGTATGTATTTACAACAAAAAACGTATATAAGTGTTATATTCGTCATCTGGTTCACATAGTACAAGGTGGATCTCTGTCCGAGTTAAGTCCTCTTTATAATATTAGTATAAATTATTTATTTATTTAATCATGGTAAATATCCAAAATCTAACAAAAATATATTAGAAGTGTCTCGTAAAATCCATCCAATTATTGTTAGTAAGTACATGTTTTTCTTTTTATTAAAAATAGTGATTATATTATAACTAGACTAAGCTGTGCCTTACCGTTTTTACAGCAAAGTAAAATGGAACTATCTATATTATATTGTCATTGGAAAGGAAAAAATGCTAAAGCGCCAAAATGCTACTTGTGCTTGATTTTCATATTGGCGCTTAAGCATTTTTTCCTTTCCACTGACGATATTATTTTCGTTAGTGTGCCCTAAACAAGTGGCAATCAATCACGTAAGAAATAAAAGCACTGAGACAGTCCTATTTGGTGAACAGTCGGGCTAAGATGTGCAACGCGTCAAAAATTTGTCTACTCGCTATCTTGTGCAAAATAGAGATACCTCGTTATATCTTGCTGTGCTAAAACGGCAGTGCTAAAAATCTATCTCGTTCTGTGAAATGAGGACTTAGTGAAAATGTTTAGCTTATCTGTGGGTATTTTACCTATAATTTCTAAAATGTCTATCAATGGAAAAAAATTCTCGTGTCAAGCGCGACATATCTCACGTTGTACATCTGGATCATACCCCCAGTGGTACGGTGGGTAATTGAGAGCAATATGGTATTTTTTTTTATAAATATAGAAACAGCCTAACAATTTGAATTCCCCAAGCACGGTCGATATCCCGTTAGATTTCGTACTAGCTCGAGATTCTTTGAGGATATCTAAGGAGGGTAGTCAGAGGTATGTCCGAACATATTTGAAAATTCTTGTAGCAAAAAAAGGTACTTAGGTACCTCAAGTAAATCATGCGTTGTTAGTAACCAAAATTTCGTTTTTGATTGGCGCTTGTTTGCGTTGTGATTTAGCAGATATTTGTTGAAATATAACTATTTATGTACGTTTATTTATGTAAATTGATTGTAAGCCTTATAGTTTCTACGCTCATAGGATAATTTATTGATATAGTTGTTCGTTTTTGTTGATAATCTATGTTGTCGCGATATGTACCTACGCATTGTTTATGTTTTAATCTAATACATAAGATATAGCAATATATTTGTTGTTTTATTCTTATACGATATAGTCCATAATAACGCCATTTAAGTAGGTACCTACTCGACGACTGATGTAGCGCGTCGGGTGAATGTTCGCCTGCGACGCAGGAGGTTGCGGGTTTGAACTCAAGAAGAACTACCTACTCATGATTCTTAATTAGGTACTTAAATAAAACAATACTTACATTAACATTACAGGCACATGAGGCTTAACACCTGTATGCCTCAGGTTGATGGACGCAGAGCACTGTATTGTAGATTACATTCCTAACGAATGTGACCTGTAAGGCAATGCTTTGTTATAAGGCGATGAACCACTTAACATCAGGTGGGCCATATGCTTATTCCACCAGTAAACTGAATAAAAAAAATATCCGAATGAAAAACATTTATTATAATAGAAATATAATACTTAACACGAAGGAATGATGAACGCACAGCACAAATTACAAAAAACTAACATACCTAAATATTATGCGTTACAAAAGGCAAGTAATTAAGTAGGTCGGTACACTTAACAATAAAAACTGCATTATTGGTAAATAGGTACGTATGTAATACGTTGGTACAGTTACCTGCAACAAGATGACACTTCATAATTTTCAAATTTAATGTTACATACAAATTACTGACTGAACTAATCTATTTTAGATAGTATTTTATGATATAATATCGCACGTTGAAAATAAAGGTGACACTTAACAAAAAACTAAATTTTTCAGTATGGCCATTTAAAGTTTTTGTAATTTTTCTGGGATCAATAACTCGACTATAAATTAAGAATGACGTACTGTTGTGGTTTTAAATAATAGTTCAGATATTATTTTATCACATTTTAGTTGATTTTAATTAAATTATTCGGTAGATATGGCCGCAAAAATTAATTTAAAAAAATGTTCAGTAAAGTGCCACTTTTGCTCTAACATTATCAAGTGTTGTTTTGCGTAGTGCCTTAAATTTCAAAAAAGTTCAAGCATAGTGCCACTTTTCTTCTAAAACTGACAAGTATTATTTTGCTTAAGGCCCTTAGACTTACTGACACTACACAAAATATGACACTTTTTCACTTACCCCACGAACAGTTATCGCCGGTGTCCGGGCACAAACTGGTTTAATGTCGGTTTTTGTTTAACAAACCAGCTCAAAATCTTAAAGTATGAAGTGACACATGGTGACGTCTAGGGGTGTCTAAGTGAACTAAAAGGAAACGGATCTTTGGAGATGACGTAGTTTTTCCCGTAGATTTCAAATGTCGCTGTAACTCAATACCGCCAAATTTTGGATAGTGTCACTTTTGTTTTCAACGTGCGATATGTAAGTATAACAATATTCTAATCTCATATTTATTTTAAATAGGTACATTATATTTTTTTGTTAGTAATATCAAAAGCTACATTTCATACAATTTATGAGCAACCGTTACAAAGATTGAGCTCATTTTTAGGGTTCCGTGCCGATAACGATGCTATTGTGCTCCATTAGTAAGTTTGTCATAAGGCTGTATCTTTTAGCCGTATCTAATAGTAAGCTAACTATTCAGGGCAAACGATCCAAAAAAAAAAAACGAAAAATTCAACGTTATTAATATTCCGCTTCTGGTGTGGTGTTCTAAGGTACGAAACCCTTTACATGCGAATGGGTGAGCCACTGACACTTGGCCGCTTATTTAGTTACTAAAAGATGGTACGAAAAGTCACACACATAAATGATAGATAAATTCTTGAATTACGTATTTTCGATACAAATAACCAAGATATTTTAATACCTCTGTTGGTCGCCAGCAATTGGCGCCTAGATTTCGTCTAGCTTTAAGACGACTTATATTATGATGTTTAGATTGTATATTAATTGATCGAATAAAAGCTTTTTTGACTTTGATCATGGCAAACAATGCAATCCAAGAAACTTCTAATAAATTGAATGCTTGCAATTTTTCTAATTACAGATGCACGGTACGGAACCCTTAGTGCGCGAGCGAGTAGGTACCACACGCACTTGGCTGGTTATATAGTTAATATGAGATGCTAAGAAAACTGGTAACACTAGATATATACATTCTTGAATTACGTATTTTTGATAGAAATAACGATGACACATTTAAATATATCTGTTCTGAAAGGATTCAGAATATAATAACATTTAAATATCTAAGTAAATATTGATCCATTTTACCAACGTGATATAAAAGCCTCTTATTTCTAACATTTTTACTTATTCTATGCTTGCATACATACATGCTATATATTCTTATACAAGTACTAACTAAACATAACATAACATAATAACTTACGTAATATAAAATTAATTTCTGATTTACAATAATTAGCTGCAAAATTAAAACAGTCCAAAACTAATATTTTTTATTAAATAAATTTCCCATAAAAAGCGCAATCGTTGATAATAAAAAATCATTCTAAATAGGTACAGTCAGCTGCACTAGAATGTATACAATTCGTAACTTTCAAAACGCTATCAAAACCTACAATAATCATGAAATTAGCTGATAAGTTCACTTATTTTTTGAGTTTTTGCTTTGTAAATATTAATGGTAACGCTGTAAAACCATACTGTAAGTTACGAATTGTATACATTCTAGCAGCGGCGGCCTTACCCATTGCGAGGCTCGGGGCGGCAGGTCTTTGCGAGGCCCCTTGTCCTTTGTGAAAAGTATGTGATGCGAAAGTAGGTAGTTGTTTGGTTTAGGTATAATGAAAAATCAATATTTTTGAAAATTGCTTGGGTTAATGCGCGAGGCCCCTGCAAGAGCGAGGCCCCGGGCGATTGCCCCGTTCGCCACCCCCTAAAGCCGCCACTGCATTCTAGTGCAGCTGACTGTACCTACTAACTAAAATTCCATTATAACCTCACAACTTTAATCCCCAATCACGGTAGATATCCTCTCAGAACTACCAAGTACAGACTCAAGATTATTTGAGTATATCTAATGGAGGTGCTCAGAGGTACGTCCAAGTATAACATTTGGTGCATACCTACATAGTTTGTATTTAATACGAGACCGGTTGCAAGCCCATCGCCGCTGCTAGAATGCGGTAAGACAAATTAAATTATTGGTATTGTAACAATTACTATGTACTTGCATATCACAGCTGTATACGTAAATAAATTTGCTATTACTGTTGCATAAAATAACAAAACAACAGGACAATAAATGTATTGCTTATATAAATTACTTAAATACTTAGGTACTTATATATTACGTAAATAATTATTAGATATTACAGTTGCGTTCAATATTGTTTGCTAAAAAAAAGCAAGACAGTAAAGATAATATTGGGACACAATAAAATAATTAATTGATAAGTGTTCCTGTATAAAAGTCACTAGTTGCAAAACTTATCATAATCTTATCTTTAAGAAATTGAATCAAGCACTGTACTGATAACAGCAATATAAGCTTGCTTTCTCCAGTGGATTTGCTTGCGTGGTAATAATAATAATAAATAATAATAATGCTGAATAGTCCACACAGCATCATCTAGCCCCAAGCTAAGCAGAGCTTGTGTTATGGGCACTAGATGACTGATATACTTAATACAATACATTACATTATATAGATATTTTTTATTATACATAGAAAACCGGAAATAAATTAAATACCGGAATAAATATTTGCAGATCGTACAAACATTTATCCCAAGGCGGGAATCGAACCCGCAACTTCTTGCGTCGCAAGCGGACATTCTTCCCGCCGCGCCACGTCGGTCGTCAAAAATAAATAATTGATGAACATTTGATCTCACCTCTCTACCGTAAAGTTTGCTGGAAAATAACTTTAGGATTAAGCTAGCCTTATTAAATTTTATTATGTACAAAAGTGATTAAACAAACATTTTTACACAATATAATCTAGCCCCAAACTAAGCATAGCTTATACTATAGAAGCCAGATGACTGATATAATACTTATATACGTTTTATTGTAAAGAAATACTAATTCTATTCTATTTTAAAAACTAAAACTGCGGGTTCAGATTATGATCGCGTTTTTTTTTATTTTTTATGTGGCTACATAAAACTAACACTGTCTGTTTTTCTCTATTTTTCACTATAGCCAGTTAAATTATCTAACAGTCTTTACTAACAGACACTCGTAGATTGGAAGCGGGGATAAATAGGTTAACTTTAGCGTTTGATAAAAGTTTGTAAGTACGCAACGGGAGCCGATTCTCTTCGGTGGAGTATTTCGCCACTCGAAGGTCACTCGCTAGATTATGGTAAATGATAAAACGCTTATCAAGCAAGCGGCAAGATTTTATACATAAATTCACTCTGTTATTATAATCAACGATAATATGAAGGTATAACCAGAAAGTAATTTTAAGAAATTTAAATTTTCCTCAGTAGCTAATAGTAGTAGAGCTCTTACGTAGTAGTAGTACGAGCGTAAGGGCTCGTCTGGGGAAGTACTACCACCATGCCTATTTCTGCCGCCAAGCAGCTTGCTGTGTTCCGGTTTGAAGGGTGTGGGTGTGTAATTACAGGCACACGAGGCTTAACACCTGTATGCCTCAGGTTGATGGACGCAGAGTAGTGCATCGTAAGGGCACGTTTATAATGAGCGTGACCTGCAAGGCAATGCTCTGTTATAGCTAATGGTAACCACTTAGCATCAGGTGGGCCATCTGCTTGTTCCATTAACAAGTCACATAAAAAAAGTATTTTTAAATTAGAACTTTAACATCTTTAGATTATAGCTTGAAATACTGCAAGTATATTTAAAAAAAAATGTAGTTCTCATCGACAAAACACTTTTGTGGCATGTCTCTAACTACTTAAGTGAGGTACAGTCAGCTACATTAGAATGTATACAAATTGTAACTTTCAAAACAGTTTCACAGCGGTGCTAAAAATATTTACATGACAATTATTCAAAAAATAAGTGAGGTTATTAACTAATTTCATGATTTTTTTCGTTTTTGAGGTGTAAGAGCTCATTGTTGTGCTAAAATACCGTTATGAAAGTTACGAATTGTATATATTTAAGTGCAGCTGACTGTACATGAGCGGATGTCTACCGTCAGGTCTTGAGCCTTTCTTATTTTAAGGTATAGGCATTATTTATACGTTTTAAGAATGACACTGTCTCCGTTTGCGAGGATTTGCTAACGGGGACAATGGGAATGAACTGGCATTATGAGCTAAGGCAGTTCATGGAATTCAAAGTCTGTGTACAACTGTTGCACTCTTCTGTAGACCTCGTCGGTACATGAGAGGGTTGTAGGTAACGTCTGCAGGGCTATTGCTAGCCTATCTTCAGAGCCGAAAATCTAGAAAAAAGGTTAAACTCTTAGTAAAGGGCTCGTCTGGGGAAGTACTACCATCATGCCTATTACTGCCGCCAAATAGTACAGTGTTCTAGTTTGATAAGTGTGGGTGCCGGTTAAATAAATAAAAATAAATAATGCTAGACAATCCACACAGCATCATCTAGCCCCAAGCTAAGCAGAGCTTGTGTTATGGGTACTAGATGACTGATATACTTAATACAATACTATATTAAATGCAACGAACTTGACCTGCGAGGCAATTCTTTGTTAACCACTTAAAACCGGTGCGATGGGCCAACTAACTTGTTTCACCAGCAAGTCACATAAAAAAACTAAGGAGATATCTACCGTGCCGGTTAAAGTCTTGTAGTTTTTTTTCTGAGAATCGAAGTTAAGGTGGAACAAGATTTAGTACTAAATCTTTCGACGCTTGTAACTTTCAAGGTAATCTGATTTTACCATAGAATATAGGGTAACGAGCCTAGATAACGGCAAGATAATTCAGTATCAAACTTAATTTCGGACGCACGTTAATAAATAGTAGAGATATTCAGTTACAGCGTTTGTATGGAAATAGTAACGACTTGTTCCACCTTAACACGGAGTACTTACAACCCGCCAAGCAATACTTGTATTTTCCGTTATTCTTCTTACGTCTTACAGCTAGGTGAATCAATACCAATTGATATAGTTGAAAAGATCAAAGACCGTTTAATTGAAAATCAATAGCTCTCACAAGTGGCTCCGGCAAGCCAACTGTAATTACAGCCTTGGACGAAAACTCGAGGCGTAAATCAAGTGCAAAAAAAGTAAAGTAAACAAGCCTTTGCAGTTGTAAATAATTTATACAACATTAGAGACAACTTTTTAATCGTGCCCCTATTTACGGGTCACTGTAGTGCCTGGGACAGGATTTTTAAATGGAGTAGGCTAGCCCAGGACCTATTTCACAGGAAAGACATCCTACTAATATTATAAACGCGAAAGTTTGTAAGTATGGATGGATGGATGGATGTTTGTTACTCTTTCACGCTCTAACCAGTGAACCGATTTGGATGAAATTTGAAATAAATATAGATTGTAATCTGGATTAACATATCGGCTACTTTTTGTCCCGAAAAAATAACGGGAACGGGAAGTGGTGGCCGCAAGTGGTCAATAATTGTAGAGCTGTAACTGTAACTAAGCAAACGGGTACTTGAGTGGAGACCGCGTTTAGGTAATAAAAGTGTAGGACGCCATGCGGCGACCGACGTGGGGTGATGATCTGCGACATGTAGCTGGCAAACACTGGATGAGAAGGGCCGAAGACCAGGCTCAGTGGCGTGACTTGGAAGAGACCTATGTCCAGCATTGGACTAATGTAGGATGATGATGATAACTAAGCCACGGGTTTACTCACGATATTTTCCTTAACTGTTTAAGAGCAATGGCATTGGGTATATAAATTTTTCAAACAGAAAAAACCATTGGTGCATGAACGGATTTGAACCCACTACGACGAACAACTTAGAATCAGAAGTCGGAGTCACTAGTGGGCTAGGTCCAGTGCTCTAGTAGCAGCTAGAAGTACTAAATAAATAAATAAATAAATAAATAATGCTGGACAATCCACACAGCATCATCTAGCCCCAAGCTAAGCAGAGCTTGTGTTATGGGTACTAGATGACTGATATACTTAATACAATATTATATTACATACATAGATATTTTTTATTATACATAGAAAACACCCAGAACACCCGGAATAAATATTTGCAGATCGTACAAACATTTATCCCAAGGCGGGAATCGAACCCGCAACCTCTGCGTCGCAGGCGGACATTCGCCCGCCGCGCCACATCGGTCGTCGAATGTAACTCACCTTTTTTAATAAGTCTGGTCTTGAGGGTAGAGCATGCATGGCCAAAGTGGCAGCTTTTCTGATATACCATGGATGGAATTCTGCTAGTGTTTCATTGTATGATCCTTGGCATGTTGTACATGTGTTCATATTCTCTTCTGCTTCACTGAGACGTTTTAAGAACAGTCGAATAAAATCTAGTGAACATGAGAAAACATACATTGGATATTTCATACAATTATCAAGCTGTACTACTATAGCAGTTACTAATGTACTATGGGAACCAGATAGCTAATAGAATATATATAATAATAATAATAATGCTGCGAGCGCGGTACTGCGGAGACAGGTAACTGGTCACAACATCAGAATCCTCTCGGACAGCGCCGCTGTACTACAGGCTCTAAACAGGTACGAACACAACTCCGGACTTATGCTACAGTGCCACCAGCTGCTGGAAGAAGTATGTAAGTCCAATAACATCACTCTACAATGGATAAAAGGACACAGTGGATCCAGAGGTAATGACGAAGCGGATGGGCTGGCTAGGCGAGGCTCGGAACTGCAGACAGCAGGGCCGGAGCCGAAAATACCACTACCTTTTAGCCAGATCCGCTCCTGGATCCGTAACCGAACAGCGAGGCTCCACCAAGAACACTGGGCAAGTACACAAGGTTGCAGGCAGTCGAAGGAGGCTCTCCCGTCATTAAATCCGAGATACTCCCGAAAACTCCTCAGCCTCAAGCGTGATAAACTCAGGCTTATAGTCGGAGTTGTCACGGGTCACTGCCCACTTAACAAACACCTATTTAATTTGGGTGTTACAGACAGTCCACTGTGCAGAGGTTGCATGCTCACAGAAGAAACTGCTGCACACGTACTCCTGGAGTGCAGTAGTGTGGCAACGTTACGTGCATGCCACCTCGGAACACCGCGTACACCTATGGAGGCCTGCACCAGCATCAGCGAGCTGCTGGCCTTCCTGGAGGACATCGGGTGGCTGGACTAGCGACCATCACCCATCACGCAAAAAGGGCCCACCAGCGGCCTAGTTGCGGAAAAAAGTCCGCTCACCAAGTACCAAGTAAGTAATAATAATGCTGGACAGTCCACACAGCATCATCTAGCCCCAAGCTAAGCAGAGCTTGTGTTATGGGTACTAGATGACTGATATACTTAATACAATACATTATATACATATTTTTTATTATACATAGAAAACACCCAGAACACCCGGCATAAATATTTGCAGATCGTACAAGTATTTATCCCAAGGCGGGAATCGAACCCGCAACCTCTTGCGTCGCAGGCGGACATACGCCCGCCGCGCCACATCGGTCGTCATATGTATAAGATTTTTTTGTAAACACATAGTTTAGAAACCAATAATTTTTTTTTGCTAGTTCTGGTGGAACAAGCATATGGTCCACCTGATGTTTAGTAGTAATTGTAGCACTGCCTTGAGTTGTAGGTCACTCATGCATGCTTAGTACGTACAACACACAGCAACATAAGTATTGCTACTTGTCAGCAAAAATAGGTATAGTGGTAGTACTTCCCCGGACAAGCCCTCTCAAGAGTAGTTTTGTTTCTTAGTTCAGTAGGCTGGCCCCCAAATACCCAAGTGCATCTCAGATTTAAGCATGTCTCAAGTAATGAATTTTTGACAGATTTTCATTGCAAACTGTCAATAAATTGCAACTTGGGACTAAAATCTGAGATGCCTTTGGGTATTCAGGCGTGGATGTTATAAAATATTACAGGTGTCTAAGAATAATAAGGACTTATTTCAACAGTTATCTGGTACCAGAATAAGCTTTGCTTAGTTTGGTTCTATATGGTGCTGTGTCAAAGAATATTAAATATTAATTAAAAAATATTTCTATCTAACAACATGATACAACACTAGACAGAAACTATTGATTGACTTTGACTTTATAGTCAAAGTAGTAGTAGTAGTCTTTATAGTGTGTAGTATTGTGTCTTGCTGCTATTATTAGCAGCAAGTAACTTAGGTATTAGCAAGTTTCTTAGAAGTATCTAAACAGCTGTCTCTCAGCTGGTAGTGGGCTCAATCCCCTTCCATGTGTTTAATTGTATTCAATGTATGAATTTGCAAAAAGATGAATTGAAATACTTAAACTGCTACCAGTTATCTGGTTTCATCTGGTACAATGATACCATACCAGCTTATTTATCTATAAAATAAATTCTACTACATACCTAATCCTCTATGCAATCGCAGCATTGTTCTTGAACCAGATACAAAATCGTTTTTTTCACACAAACCAGCCTCTTTCTCGTACTTCATCATTCTTTTGAAAGAGTCATAATGTGGTGCACTCTCCCCCTCCCTATGTTTATCCATAACTTTTATTTTACTTCTCACATCGCTGCTTACGAACGAAAAAACGGACCCAATTAGATTTAGGAACCTGAAAAATTTGATAATGTGAAATATTGCTCGATATCGGCGTGAATAAATTCAGAATAGTAGAACTCACTTCACCAGCTCGTTGTATCCATCAATATAGGCCTCTATTACTACGTCATCTTCCTCTTTGAGACTCCTTTGAAAGCATCGCTGGACATGATCTAAATCTAGATTTTCATTGGACATTTCTGATATCGATATTATTTTTGTCAGGAAAATTAGATGCTCTCCTCAGCTTAACGTCACGTCACCAACGAATGTCCCACAGAACAATAGACATATTCACATCACAGAACACTGTACTGAGTACAGTGTACTCCTAATACCTCTATTCCACTGTATGGAAATGAATAAGTAGGTACTGTCTTGTCTTACCTACCATAATTCATACGAATCGATAACGCTATTCATTCATTTATTAATTTGACAAGTATGGACCATGGATTTGTGGCATCAAATTCCATGGTCGTGCTTTCCAAAGGTATACGTACATAATTTTGTACGACCTGGAAAGCCATAACCATAGAATACACGACCACGGAATTTGTTGCTAAAATTTACACATCAATTCCTGCCTTCATCCTATGTTTCTTGTCAGAATTTATTTGGAATATTAAATTATTGAAAACGTTATGCTCGATCAAGAAAAAATAGATAATTATTAAACTAAAGTAGTAACAAATACACGACCAAAACGCAAAAGTGAGACCAACAAAGAGATGGGTTGATCCAATTTTCCAATATGGGCTACACTCACTAAACAGATGGTTATAAAAATAAATATGTACTTATCTACAATGTTTTTTGAACAGTACTAACGGCGCTTGTATATGCTCGACACGTACTGGGAATGTACATTACAACCATTCATGTCACAACTCCTGACTGCATATTCATGTTACGCTTTCCGTGGCTGTGAATTCTCGGGTTGTGTTTTTAATGGTTGTACATTAACCGCGCTCGTTGGTTCTATCTACGACTTTTTACGGTTTTGCGATGTTTTGGTTTGGGACTTAAAAAATATCTTTCTACATTGTTTAGCGGTTCGGTTAGCGGTCGAGGTCGTGAAAGCCCGATACGTTGTCGAATAAATAAAATAAACATTCGCTATTGGATTACCATACATCAATAATAACTTGTGAATTTGTAAATCGAAAGTGACTCAGAAACTGCGCTAAATACCGAGAAAAAGTAGTAAGTTTTAACTCTAAATTATCTCCTAATGTGACAGTTTTAACACTTGGATATATTTTAGGTTCCTTAATCCTCTTCTACTCTCTCATCCAATTATACATTTGCGGCATATGCACTTTGTATGTGTATACCTACAGTATCTACATTATAGTGGATGGGCCGAGGATTTCCCTGGTGTGACGTAAATGACAATCCGCTACACAAGAAAAAAAAATATATAATTCGTAACTTTCTAAATGGTGCCATCGTATTACAAGAAATATTTAGATATAGTACTTAGTACTCATCATTATCAACCTGTAGAAGTCCATTTCTAGACAGGCCTCTCCTACCCAGAAGAAAAGAATTTTAGAGCATTTTCCATTCACCAACTTCTAACAATCCTACATGCTTATTGCAATACCAGCCCTAGCTCATTGTTAAAAGCTTGTCCTGGGAAAATACATTGCACCATGTCTATTTCTGCCACCGATCAGTGTTGCTGTATTTTTTAAGGGTGTGAGTACTGATGTAATTACACGCACATGAGATTTAACACCTGTATGCCTCAGGTTAACAGATGTAAGATAGTACATCTACAGCATGTTTGTTAATACTGTGATTTTGAAAGTTATTAACCGGTTTTATCTTAGTAGTCGTTTGATAAAATATGTACCTACAGTTTGCTACTTTACATATTTTATCAAACTACCTACTGATTTTTTTATCTTTGCGCCTAGGTTGATGCACCAAAATGACTTCAGTCATAGAGAATAATGAAGATGAATCATTCATAATCCTGGGATCTTCACCTGGCACCAGCTTGGACATGAAGTGCAATGGTATTGAGAATGGAGCCGCATTGGACAAGGCTCAAATTGAAGATGCTATGAAAGACTTGTCTTTGGAAGCTAGTGCTTATAAGGCTCATTTCAACCTTGTTGACTGTGTAAGTTTTATCCTGTATAGATTTACATCCCAGATTTTTTTATGTGACATTATGGAACAAGCAGATGGCACACCTGATGTTAAGTGATGACCATTACCTATAACAGAGCATTGCCTCGCAGGTCACGCTCCTTAACGTGCCCTATAATAATAATAATAAAGCCTTTATTCTTTGCTAAGAGTACATTACATTATTCTACTAGTATATACACTAATTATTCCTTAGCATAGTTCGCCTTTCGACATAGGCCTCCTCTAACATCTTCCATTCACCTCTATCTTACTACATCTACGTGCCCTATAATGCTATAATAAATTTTATAAATGTCTTTGAGTATTACATAGGTGATGAGCAAGCCTACTTCCATTTAAAACTTAGTCCCAGGTACTACTCTTTGTAAATACATACTTAAAATACTATATAACACCCAGACACAGAACAAACGTCTGTTTACTGCACAAATGTTAGGTCTTCCTGGGGATCAAACTCAGAATTGGCAACAAATGAATGAATGAATGAATGAAAATTCTTTATTGTACACCTTACAAGCTACAGAATAAAACAAAGAAACAATAGTAGTCAATAATAGATAATGTACAATGGGCGGTCTTATCGCTAAAAAGCGATCTCTTCCAGACAACAAAGTTTGTAGAGACTACCAACTGACTATTGAGGCTAGTCTTTAGTGACATTGTCTATACATATGGTGTCTATAAGGTCGATAAGTTTTGTGAGTGTTTATTATCTATAACCTTTTTTTTATTTTTTAAGGAACTTTGCGTCTTCTAAAGACGATGTCAGTTCCATCATACATTCGTGTTTTCTTAATGCTCACTCACCAACTCGTAAATTAACTGGTAGGGTATGTTAGCCACGTCAGATGTTGGTGCGGCTAACACACCCTGAAAAAAGCCCATATCAAGACGGCTACCTTTTATATCTCTAAACAACTTCTATCTCATAGCTTCAGTCCAGACACACTCCACCAAAAGATGGTAAACATCCTCCCTCACTCCACCAGCTTTACAATAATCAGGCTATAATAATTTATGAATCACTAAATTCTCCAATCAATATTGATAGCAGTTTATGACTCATGGGGTAATGGCAATAATATGCTCTAACCTCACAGCTCAATTGGTAGTTCTGCATTGTAAGTTGTGGGTTCAATTCCCACCTAGAACAAATATTTGGTGTGCAGTTTATGACTCATGGGGAAAATCAACACAGAACACATGTCCAGCAGTGGAACAGCTGATGATGATGAACTTTGCTTTATCAATAGGTAAACAGTATAAATATACTGTTTAGTTAGATGTAAATAAAGAAAGTAATTACCAATAAACAAAGGATTATGTAGTTTTTACGTCAGGTCAATAAGGTAGTTAGTTCCACCCACAACAACTGGGTTATTACCCTTCGTCCTATTGCACGAGCATCCATTAATAAATATACGGACCGTCATCCGTAAGTCAATCTTTCATCTCATTGTAATATATAATGTATTGTATTAAGTATATCAGTCATCTAGTACCCATAACACAAGCTCTGCTTAGCTTGGGGCTAGATGATGCTGTGTGGACTGTCCAGCATTATTATTATTATTATTATTATTGACTAATGTTGACAGGCTTCTCAATTGGTTTGTGTATGTTGTGGATTCGATCTCCAACGAGGATGAACACAGATGTTTATTTTGTGTATTCTATCCGTTATTATTTATTTAATACTTTATTGCACAAATGAAGCAAGTGTACAAAAAGGTGGGTTTAACGCTAAAAGCATTTTCTAGCTGCTAACCTTTACAGGTGAAAGATAGAGGTTGGCGTGCTGACTTACTAACTAACTAATTACTAACTATCTAATTACTACTTAACTAACAGATAAGTGTCTAAGTGCCAAAATAACATGATAATTATACTACACAACAAAATTCAAACACATGAAAAAAGGACCATAGCAATCGGATCTCATAAGGTTTAATAAGTTTTTTTAAACTTAATTAGGTATTATTTATATACCAACTTTAGGCAGTGAGTACTTCACTGATTGACAAAATACGTCCAAAGATATGAATTATCTCCATTTATCTCGTTGTTATCTCTGCTTGTAACTATATTTCATCTGTATTAAATACAATAATCTTTCTCCTAACTGACATATCCTGCACAGCTTAAACGTTTAGTATTGGTGAATAGAGGTGTACTAAGAAGAAAGAAATAATTCGCGAAATTTAACCCCTATAGCGGTACAACGGGGGTTGAAGTTAGCAGTAAAAACATAGCTTCATAGAATGGCATCACGCAGACGAAGTCATAGGCGTTTTCACTAGTTGAAAATAAAGTTATTTAAAATCTTACCTCTGACTAACCCCATTAGTTATCCTTGAAGTATCTCGTAAGACATCGGAGGGGATATCTGATTTTTTCTTATTCATAACTAGCGGCCGCTCGCAGCTTCGCCCGCGTGGCAGTTTCTTTCCCGTTCCCGTTATTTTTTCGGGATAAAAAGTAGCTTATATTATGTTAATCCAAGTTATAATCTATGTTTATACCAAATTTCATCCAAATCAGTCTACTGGTTAGAACATGAAAGAGTAACAAACATCCATCCATCCATACATCCATCCATACTTACAAACTTTCGCGTTTATAATATTAGTAGGATATCTGACATTGTAACGGCTCTGTAAAACCCGTTTCGTATCGAAAGGACATTTATGCAGAACGCCCTAATAACAGGACGTCCTAAAAGCAAAACGGCATATTAGCATAACGTCCTTTAGCAACATGACCTAGTAGCAACATGACCTAGAAAATGCGACTAATATCAAAACACGTTAGCTGAACGGCCCAGTACAATTCAATACAAATTAAATGAACACAAAATTCATGAACTAAAAACTATTTTTTTCTATTTACAAATGTTACTAGTAATCAATCCATGCCTATTTCTGCCGCCAAACAGTTTGCTGTGTTCCGGTTTGAAAAAAAAATCAATAATCTTTTTATTGTTATTACAGTAAACATTATACTGTTATTAAGTTATAATAACCTGTGTTAGAAGAGTCCCCTCTATTCTGTAGTCTCATAGAGTAGGTAGTAAAAACAACTTTTAAATCATAAATTTACATAGGTAGGTAACAATGTAGTTTCTAAGACTACATTGGTTTGAAGGGCGTTGGTACCGTTGAAATTAAATTCAAACTTTCCATTTTAGCCGTCTCCAGCCAGCATGATGGTAGCCAGCAATATCATAACCGATGACAAGAGTACCGAGGAGTTGCAGAAGAAGTTCGGTGAGATCCTCGATGAGAATGTCATTCTGAAAGACACCCTGAAACAGAACAACGATTCTATCAAGGAACAGTTCCTGATGATAGCTTCATGCCAGGATGATATGCTGAAAACTACAATGCAGCATAAGGAGAAGTTTGAAGAAACTAAAGTGCTTATTGAAAAAGTAAGTTCAGTATAACTGTTTATAAATTTATTTTCAACTAGCGGCCGCCCGCAGCTTCGCCCGCGTGGCAGTTTTTTCCCGTTCCCGTTAGTTTTTTCCCGTTCCCGTTATTTTTTTTGGGATAAAAAGTAAGCCTAGTTGTTAATCCAGGTTACAATCTATATCTATTCCAAATTTCATCCAAATCGGTCCACTGGTTAGAGCGTGAAAGAGTATTTGCGTCCATCAACCTGAGGCATGCAGGTGTTCAGCCTTATGTGTCTTAAGGTGGAAAGTTACAAGCGTCGAAAGATTTAGTACTAAACCTTTCGACGCTTGTAACTTTCAAGGTAAACTGATTTTATCGTAGAATATAGGGTAACGAGCCTAGATAACGGCAAAATAATTCAGTATCAAACTTAACTTCGGACGCACGTTAATAAATAGTAGAGATATTCAGTTACAGCGTTGGTATGGACATAGTAACGACTTGTTCCACCTTAATTCCTCATTTTTGTTACCATTTTTTAGCTTCGTCATGAAAACAAGAAGCTTAAGCAGGAGATCACCCAACTAGCCGAAGCTCCCCCATCTGTCAATGGGGAGGCTGGGGAAGTTAAGTCCGACCCTGAGGCCGTCTCTAAGTCCGGCCCGTCGTCTGCTTTGGAGTTTGTGACGTCTCCTGAAGACGATACTGTGGATAAGCTGACTGCTCAGCTGGAACTGGTCGAGAAGCAACGGCGACAGGTAAATATCAACCTTATTTCTATCAGTTACGGTTTATTTTAACTGAGGGATGGATGTCAAGGCCGTCTCTGATAGCATGGCCAAGTCCGTCGCTTGCGTTGGAGTTTGTGACGTCATTAAAAGCGATACAGTTGGAATTGGTTGTAAAGCAACGGCGATAGGTAAAAGTCAACCTTATTACTATCATTTACGGTCTATTTCGACTGAGGGACCATCTAGTCTGTTTTATCAAGTTCCTTTTTTTTTTAGTTTTGTAATTTTCATGTAGAATAGAACATACGTTTATTTAGCATAGGCAAAAAACACACAAGCTCGTCTAAATAGTGATAAATAGGTAGGTAGATTCTATCACATAATATATTATTCAAACAGAAAAGAAATGTGTCCCATCGGCTCATGTGTCAGGAGTAGGTTCCTATACTAAATGGTATATGCTCATCATAAATTTTCGGTGTGTACTCAACGCTGATTTTCAGCTGAAACCAGGGATCATATAATTTTTAGGGTTCCGTACCCAAAGGGTAAAACAGGTCCCTAATACTAAGACTCCGCTGTCTGTCTGTCTGTCTGTGCGTCTGCCACTAGGCTGTATCTCATGAACCATGATAGTTAGAGAATTGAAAGTTTCACAAATGGTTTATTTCTGTTGTTGTTGTTGTTGTTGTGGTTGTGGTTATAACAACAAATACTAAAAAACAAATAAAATAAATATTTAAGGGGGGCTCTCATACAGCAAACGTGATTTTTTTGCTCTATTTATTATAGGTACGGAACTGAGTACCGTGCGCGAGTCTGACTCGCTTGGCCAGTTTTTTGTACCTCGTACCTGTGTCAAAATTATTGTACAATAACCTTTTTTTTAATTTCTCTTTGTACATATACAGGTTATAACGGACAATGAGAAGCTCACGTGGCAGAAAGAGTCATTGGAGCATATTGTGGATGCAACTACCAAAGAGAGAGACGATCTTAGAGAGAAATTGAAGAATGTTGAGGTATTATTGACGACCGGTGGGCGAATGTCCGCCTGCGACGCAGGGGTTGCGGGTTCGATTCCCGCCTTGGGATAAATATTTGTACGATCTGCAAATATTTATTCCGGGTGTTCTGGGTATTATCTATGTATAATAAAAAAATGTCTATGTAATATAGTATTGTATTAAGTATATCAGTCATCTAGTACCCATAACACAAGCTCTGCTTAGCTTGGGGCTAGATGATGCTGTGTGGCTTGTCCAGCAATATTTATTTATTTATTTATTTATATTATACACCACATTAGGTATATAATATACCGAACGTATACGTACCATAGGAATTATTATATTGAAATTGGTAGTATATCTATACTAATAATATTATAAAGAGGAAAGATTTGATGGTTTGTTGGCATTGAATAGGCTACGAAACTACTGGCCCGATTTGAAAAATTATTTTGACGTTGGGAAGCTACACTATCCCTATCACTATCTATATATTATATTTTCAAAAAAGTTAGGGATCCTTACTAAAACCCGTATATATCGCCAATTTCAGTAAATAATTCGTTTTTTAGTGCTTACCTGTGCTTATAGGAAATCACAATGACACTATAGCAAGTATCCTAATAAACAGCCGTCACAGCTCAGTTTGTAGTTGCCCTGCCTTCTGCGCTGTAGGTGGTGGGTTCGATCCCCACCGAGAACAAACATTTGTGTGATGAACAAAGATGTTTGATGATAGATGTGTCTGGGTGTTATATTGTATTCTAAGTATGTATTTACAAAAAAAAAGTATATAAGTATTCTATCAGTCATCTGGTGCCCAAAGTAGGTACAAGCAATGCTTATTGTAAAAATGTCCACAAGTATTGATTTATTTATTATTTGTCCTCGGTGGGGATCGAACCCACAGCGCAGAAGGCAGAGCTACTACTAAGCTGTGAGCTGTCAATTCGTAATATTTTGTAAGAATTACAAAATTTTAGGTAAATTAGGTACATGTGTTATTGGTTTTGTCTGTTTATTCAGTTGCAGCTGTCGAGCACAATAACTGAACATGAAACTCAGCTGCGTGAACTGAATTTTACCATCGCAGACCTGCAGAATAAATTATCAGTGGTAAGCAAATAATTTTATTGTCGCTAAGGTTTTTCCGACATAGCTCTGAAGCAGCAAGTTGAAGTGGCAATGTGTAGGCCATATAGCTCGTAGAACCGACTTCCCGCGATCCTAACAATGTCGTCAATCCATCGGGTAGAAGGGCGTTCTTCGTTTCGGATTCCAATTCGTTCAATATGTATTTTAAATCCAAATTATATTTAAATAATTAATATTCATATAAAATTATAGCTAATACAAGTATTTATAACTGGTATGTACAAAATACATGTAAAACAGTTGAGCTATCTACTGATCGTTGCAAACGATCTAAAGGTAGCTCAACTGATCCAGATCAGTGCCAATCGGAAGCGTTCCCAAAACAATATTCAAATTAAAATCAAATTATATTATTCCATTAGGCAATCATCGTCACTATCCGTATTCAAAACTGGAGTAAAAAACTCCTATCTTAAGGAATTATCAAAAATCTTACAACTGATTCCTCATAGTTTACCGTATGTATTTTAAAAATTCCTAGTTCTTCCTGGAAACCTATGGGGGCCTATGTCCAGCAGTGGACTTCTACAGGCTGATGATGATGATGATGATTTTAAAATACAATGAATAGTGGCTTAAATAATTTTTATTTATTTTAAATTTTCACTTATTTATGCGTGCTAAGATGTTTAGTTTGTTGCCCATTGCCTTATTTGCTTATTAGCCTTATTTAGTTTGTTTACCTGCTGTTGTAATTATTGTTTTATCTCATTGTTTGTTTGCAAGGTACATACATTAAAAAAAAAAACATTCATTATTTATATTCATAGATGAGTATATCACCCGAAGAGATATCGAAACGCGATGCAGTGATTAAACAGCTTAATGACAAGACGGCGTCGCTGCTAGCTGAGCTGAAGAGCGCCAAACTGGAGATACTCAAGTCGGAGAATGTTAAGGTAACCAACATAATGCTATGCTATAGTTGACGGTGACCACTTAACATCAGGTGGACCATCTATTCCATCAATAAGCCAAAAAAATCCTCTTAAATCTAAAACATTTTGAGGCTTTCCGGTAACGAGTAGTAGTAGAACTCTTAGTGAAGGGCTCGTCCGGGGAAGTACTACCACCATCACCACTACGAAACGTAACTGGCTATGAGAGAAAAAGAGAAAGAACAGTGCTTTCATACCCCCTCCATGGTAGTGTTAAACGTTTAACGCAACCTTGTTGGAAGTCACATTAGAAGTATTACTTCAAAAACCTGGATTTCCCGGTTACATACCCTGATACGAACGAAAAAGAGTGTGAAGATTATATGAGGTTATAATTATGTGAATTTGCAGTGAAACCTTTCCGCCATGTCAGTGTGATTTGTATTTATTTTTAGATGGAGTTGGCCGATCACAAGCTATCTACGCAGGAGTTACTGAAGATCCAGAAGGAAAATCTTCAAGATATGCACAATAGACTCAAAGAGGCTACAACTACAGTAAGTATGTAGGTCTGACAGCCGATGTGGCGCGGCGGGCAATGATCGCCTGCGACGCATTAGGTTGCGGGTTCGATTCCCGCCTTGGGATAAATGTTTATACAATCTGCAAATATTTATTTCGGGTGTTCTGGGTATTTTCTATATATAATAAAAAATGTCTATGTATGTAATGTATTGTATTAAGTATATCGTAATGTTATTTCTATTTTATTATTTTCAGGTATTTCAACCTGTACGTCTCTCAGTGAGCTCTGAACCCACTACCTCTGAGTTCGGTAGTTTTGCATCTAACGTGAAACTGTACGACCGAGCGCTGAAACATCTTGCTGATCTGCTCAATAAAATCACTCACGGGTAAGTTTTGCTAAGCCAAAATGTCTTTAAACTTAATAATGATTTACATGACCCTCTTTGACGAACCCATTCCCTGGGTGAGGTCAGCTAAATACTTAGGCGTGACCCTTGATTGTTGTCTATCCTTTGTCAAACACGTACGTATAATACGCAACTGCGCTAAATTTATTCTTTCGCGCCTACAGCCACTCGTATGCAAGAAGAGTTAAATGTCTCTTAGAAATAAGTTGACGCTTTACAAAACTTGCATACGACCTATCATGACTTACGCCTCCGTAGCGTTCGCTTATTCGAACAATTTAAAGCCCCTCCAAGCCGTTCAAAATCGATTTTAGCGCACTATTACGGGTCCCCGTGGTACATGCGTAATGTCGATCTTCATCGAGATCTCGAACTCGAATCTATAGCCGAATTCATGAAACGCGCCTCCAGGCGGTTTTATATCGGTTTTGATCGCATTGTCATAGGTTAATGTTACCACTTAACATCAGGTGTGCCATATTCCTTTTCCATCAGCAGTATAATATGTTTTTTTTTGTGTTGTCTTTTCATCTGCGATCAGTCTTTTGACTATAAGCAAGTTTGTTGCAGGTTATTTGCTGTGTCAGGGAATTGCTCATTGGGAAGTTTATCACGCATCCAGCTCCATGATGTGATGCCTTTTCAGCCTTTTAGGGTAGCTTATCGTGGTCAGCTGTGATAATATGTATAGTATGTATATGTTTTATTTTTTCAGCCTCTCAGACAGTCTAGTGGAGACGCTCGGAGTGGTTCTAAGTCTGTACGAGTACAGGCTGGAGCGGAGTACTGAGGTGCAGTTCAAGGCTGGGCTATCCACAGTGAAAGGGCAGTTAGAACGACAACAGTGTGATGCTATGACCAATATGTACGTTGAATAATACTATACAGCGTACAGCTAATATTATAAACGCGAAAGTTTGTAAGTATGGATGGATGGATGTTTGTTACTCTTTCACGCTCTAACCAGTTTACCGATTTGGATGAAATTTGGAGTAAATATAGATTGTAACCTGGATTAACATATAGGCTACTTTTTATCCCGAAAAAAATACGGGAACGGGAAAAAACTGCCACGCAGGCGAAGCTGCGAGCGGCTGCTAGTTTATTTATAATAGTACTAGCGGCCGCTCCATGTTAATCCAGGTTGCAATCTATAATTATTCCAAATTTCATCCAAATCGGTCCACTGGTTAGAGTGTGAAAGAGTTCTGGGATATTACATTATAGAAATTGCAAAATGGCTGAGTGAACATTTATTAGTACTTGCTGCACTTGATGATCTCTAAATAATAAAATTATTAATAATAAATACTGGACAATCCACACAGCATCATCTAGCCCCAAGCTAAGCAGAGCTTGTGTTATGGGTACTAGATGACTGATATACTTAATACAATACATTACATTTGTCGGAGACGTAACGTCGCCTACCTCGCCTGTGCCGGGGAAGACCGGAACGCGGGGACCGGGGAGAGAGGAAGCGGGCTCGGCCGGCGCCGACCTGCGCCGAACACAACTCAAAATCCACGGACCCGAATAGACGCGCTTACTTAATTGTTCAATATACCAGTTTCAGTAATACAGTCCACTGCATATTATTTATCTCCAACGGAGTTATCCCAACATATGGTCCTCTCACCAAAAAAGGGACAATTAAGGACGTCTTGAAGTTTACTCGGACTTACACTGTGGAACAAGAATTCTGAAGACAAGTCATACGCGCCATTTTGCGTTGACTTTCGAAGAGGTCATACAAGGACAACTGAAGGGCGAACAAACCGTCTCAACGTCAAAAGGATAAAGGATAAGACATCTTGTGAGTTCGTTCCTATTTATTCCTTCTTATTCCCTCTTCTCTTACCTACTTATTCAAATATTCTTGCCTTTTTAAAATCATTTACATCTAGCTTCAAATTTGAATCAGTGCTTTGAAACATTCTTTTTACGTTTACAACTTTCACACATTGCATTTCTTGTTATTTATACACCTAATAATCATTTTACATCACTACAAAGCTTTTTTGTGATATTTGCCGTCATAAAACTCGAGCGATAAATGCCTACTGCATGAATCACCTGTTCTTTCTATTGTATACGCACAGCTGTTGAGCTTACCTACTTTTAGCGTAGATATATTAATTTATTGACTTCTTATCTTTATTACCGTGCATTGTGTTTCGAGTCATTGCACTTTAGTATACTACGTATATCTCTTTAAAATCAGCTGTTGTCATAATTGAGCTTACAAACCTATTCAGTGATCATGTCCGAACTTAAAACTTTATTAAAAAAACGCTCAGCTATTAAATCTAAGCTTACAATATTTAGCAATCATATCAAAATCATTAAAAGCTCAAGATCATTAACCGAGTTGCAAATCATCGACTTGGAGTGTCGCTTACGAAAATTTGAGCCTTTATCGGAAGAATTCGATGCATTACAGACGGAGATCGAGATTCTATCCGACGAGCCACAAACCAAGGATGAAGTACCGGTGGAGCGCGAGCAGTTTGATACTGACTACTACTCGCTGGTGGCCCTTGCAAAGAGCCTGCTTCCAACTAGAGGAACGGCCCGGGAAGGGTCTGCAACGAGCTTCAGTGACGCAGAATCAGGTGGGCAAGTGAGAAGCTTAGTTAGGTTACCTAAAATTGACCTACCTCATTTTAGTGGTGGCTATCAAAACTGGCTCGAATTTAAAGACACGTTTCTTTCTCTTATACATAATAGTGATGGCATAGATGACATAAATAAATTTCATTATCTTCGGGCTTCCCTTCAGGGCAGTGCCGCTCTTATTATTAAAAATATAGTTTTTAAAAGTGCTAATTACGTAACTGCGTGGGAGTTACTTTGTGAGAGATTCGATAACAGTCGCTTACTCGTTAGTAATCACTTACAGGCATTGTTTAATGTGGACACTATCCGCACAGAATCATGTAAGTCTCTCAGATATCTTATTGACGTAACTAACAAGAACATTAGGGCTCTCACGTCTTTAAAAGAACCCACACAGCACTGGGACACACTTATCATTTACATGATGTCCACTAAACTTGATAGTGTGACGGGTCGTGAGTGGGAAGAGCATAGGAATACTTTAAATTCATCCCCAACCCTAGCACAGTTTATCACATTTTTAAGCAACAGAGCGGACTTATTAGAAACCTTAGAAGAAAATAAAAATACTAGTAAACAAAAATCAGAACCTTATAAAGCTAAAAGTTTAGTAATTAATAATAACACTGATAATTCACACAAAACATTCAAACGTAAATCGTGTCCATTGTGTAATCATGAGTCACATCAGCTGTTTAATTGTGAATCGTTTCGAAGCCTACCGCTTGAATCCCGCACTTTGAAAGCAAAAGAGTTCAATGTGTGCTTGAACTGCTTGCGATTTGGTCATACAGCAAAGAAATGTTTTTTGTCACATTGCAAGTACTGCAAAGAAAAACATAACACACTTTTGCATGTAGATAAATCTTCGCCTTCCATTTCTCATGATCCTTCTTCTTCGTTGTCCGAAGGCATAGTTCTGACAACTGATGAAATACAGGTTACTACTCCGACGCGTGTTTTCCTTTCCACAGCGTTGGTGAGAGTGGTTGACAGCAAGGGCAACAAGCACACCGCCAGAGCAATCCTGGACAACGGTAGTGGCATAAACATCGCATCCGACGCTTTATGCAGTAAGCTGGGTTTGCCAAGGCGGAACGTGAGCTCCACGGTATCAGGTTTTCACAATCATGTATCTCATAGTACACAGTCTTGCAATCTCACAATTGAGTCTTTAAATAGTGACTATAGGTCAAACATAGATTGTCACATATTCGCTAATGTTACTTCAGCTGTGCCAATTACATATATAGACACAAAACACATACGAATCCCACCAGGCTTATGTTTGTCTGACCCGTCTTATAATATTCCCTCAATGGTGGATCTTCTCATCGGGGCAGATACCTTCTGGGACGTACTAGGTAGTCAAAAGATTAGCCTAGGCAAACACTTACCTGAGTTACGTAGTTCGGAGTTAGGCTGGATAGTCACTGGTCACATCCTAAATCCTAAAAGTACATTCAGTCAATGTTTTTTTACTCAAGGTCAACTTGATCATGACCTCACTCGCTTCTGGGAAATAGATAGTGTTTCTCCTAAGCACTCTCTCTCTGCTGAGGAACGTGCATGTGAAGAGAGTTTCAATCTCAACACAACTCGTGATGACGATGGTCGCTTTGTGGTCACTATTCCTTTACGGCAGGATCCGCATGTATTAGGTGATTCTTTCGAAATGGCTAAGCGTCGCTTTTCATCGCTTGAGCGAAAATTTGAACGAGAACCAGCATTTAAAGAAAAATACTTGGACTTCATGAGAGAATATGAGCGATTAGGTCACATGACTGAAAATACATCCATAAAACCTTACAGTGACAGGGTAAATTACTACCTACCGCACCATGGCGTACTTCGGGAGTCAAGTACAACGACAAAGTTACGTACAGTCTTTGACGCTTCAGCCGTAACCACTTCAAAAATATCTTTTAACGATATTCAGATGGTAGGTCCTACTGTTCAAGACGATCTCTTGTCGATCCTCCTCAGATTCCGTCAGCATAAATACGTAATATCGGCAGACATTGAAAAAATGTACAGATCTGTATATGTAATACCCTCTCAACGTTCATTGCAACAGATAGTGTTTAGGTATGATCCGTCTCATCGCTTAAAAACCTATACTTTAAATACGGTGTGTCAAGGTACAGCTTCTGCGCCGTTTCTTGCAACAAAAAGTTTAGTTAGCCTGGCATCCACAGTTAATGATAACAATGTTAAGTACAGTATAGCACATGATTTTTATTGCGACGACTTGTTAAGTGGATCATCTACTGTTAGCGGTGCTATAAACCTTTGTAGAGGAATAATTACTGCGTTAGATTCAGCAAAATTTAATATTCGTAAATGGCAGTCTAACAGCTCGTTAATTCTTAATAAACTCTTTTCAGGCGTGAATATAGATTCAAACACAATATTAGATCTATCAGATAATAAAATGACGTCATCAAAAACTTTAGGCTTATATTGGCTTTGTCATCCAGATTTCTTATCGTTCTCAATCAACATTGAGCATAATAAAAAGGTAACAAAGCGCCACATTCTTTCTGTTATCAGTCAGATCTTTGACCCATTAGGGCTTGTAGGTCCGTGCGTTGTCGAAGCAAAAATATTAATGCAAAGATTGTGGGTAAATAAATGCTCTTGGGACGAAGACGTTTCTTCAGAGGTGTTAAACCTTTGGTCTTCATTTGCTAACACTTTGCCTTGTCTTAATGAGTTACAGATTCCTAGGTGGGTTCTTAGCGACTTTTGTGTCAAGGTTGAAATCCATGTATTCACAGACGCTTCAGAGTGTGCGTATGGTGCATGCGTGTACATTAGGTCTGTGTGTAGCTCAGGAGTCATTAGTGTTCAGCTTTTAATTTCTAAAAATAAAGTAGCACCCATCAAACCTACAACTATACCTCGTCTTGAGTTATGCGGGGCCTTATTAGGTGCAAGACTGTGTACTAAGGTACAAAACTCGCTTACTTTAAAAATAAATATGTGTCGGTTCTGGTGCGATTCCACTATAGTCTTAGGGTGGTTATCCACCCCTTCTAACCAATTGAATCCTTTTGTACGTAACCGTGTTAATGAGATTCAGGAAAGCACCAGCGGGCACACGTGGAGCTACGTGCCGTCCAAGGAGAACCCGGCAGATCTTGTTTCTCGCGGGGTGAAGGCTGATGTTATCAGCGAGGCCTCGTTGTGGTGGTCAGGTCCGTCTTTTTTGCTTGAATCAGAGCATTGTTGGCCTAAAATGCCTAATGAATCCCAGAAACATGACCTACCGGATCTCAATTCTTGTCTTGTATTAAATCCAAGCAGGAACGATGACAGTACCTTATTTACAAAACTTATAACTAAATATTCAAAATTTACACATTTACAAAGAATTATAGCCTATATACAAAGATTTATTTACAATTGTAAAAGTACAAATAATAAAAAATATTCTAGTCATCTTTCTTGTGAAGAACTACAAAACTCATATAATTTTATCATGCATACTGCCCAGTTGGAAATGTTCCCTGATGAATATCTCATCTTAAAATCAGGTAACTCTTTACCAAAGAAAAATAGATTAATATCATTGACCCCATTTATTGATTCCAATGATATCTTGAGAGTTGGTGGCAGACTTGATAATTCTCCGTATAGCTACGACATAAAGCATCCTATATTGTTATGTAGTAAACATCACCTAACAAAAATAATCTTTCACATGCATCACTTAAAACTTTTACATGCTGGACCTCAGTTGTTATTGTCTAACATTCGGCAGACTTATTGGCCTTTAGGAGGAAGAAACCTGTCTAAATCTATAACTAAAAGTTGTATAAAATGTTTCAGATTCAAAACCAATAGTGTTCAACCTATTATGGGACAGTTACCCGAATCCAGAACTACACTGGAATTCCCTTTTTTACATTGTTCAGTGGACTATGCAGGGCCAGTTATGATAGCAAACCGTAAGGGTCGAGGTTGCCAGCTAAGTAAATCTTACTTGTGCATTTTTGTCTGCTTGGCTACTAAAGCCGTACACTTGGAGCTCGTTACAGACCTTACCAAAGAGGGATACATGGCCGCTTTAAACCGGTTTGTGGCTCGCCGAGGGAAGCCTCACAGCATAACCTCCGATAACGGAACCAATTTCGTAGGTACATCAAATGAATTACAGCGTTTTTTAAATGATACACAAAATCAAATAGGTTCCGAAGTCGCTCAAGATGGTATTAACTTCCTCTTTATACCGAGTTACACCCCCCATTTTAATGGTATGGCTGAGTCTGCCGTTCGTTCTACGAAGTATCATCTTCGAAGGCTTCTCCAACTAACTAATTTCACGTATGAAGAAATGCACACTTGCTTGACTCAAATAGAAGCTATTCTTAATTCACGACCTATCACTGCCTTAAATTCTGACCCTACCGATTTCACACCCCTTACACCCGCTCACTTCCTTATAGGGCGAGCACTTGTGTCTGTTCCGCATCCTCAGGTGACACAGAGAATAACCTGCCTAGAGAGATACAAACGGGTTGAGTTTGTCAAGCAACACTTCTGGACAAGATTCTCGAACGAGTATGTCACCACTCTGCAACAGAAGACTAAGTGGCCTACCACGACCAGCGAACTCAAATTAGGTTCCTTGGTCCTAATACGTGACAAGGCGCTGCCTCCGCTTCATTGGGCCTTAGGACGCTGTGTAGCCGTTTACCCAGGAACTGGGGATCAAGTCGCCCGAGTCGCCGACTTAAAGACGAAGGGGGGAGCCATCATTCGGAGGGCATTTAATAACATTTGTCCCCTTCCAGACCCATTCATTGAACCATGCTTCAACCCGGGGAGTATGTCGGAGACGTAACGTCGCCTACCTCGCCTGTGCCGGGGAAGACCGGAACGCGGGGACCGGGGAGAGAGGAAGCGGGCTCGGCCGGCGCCGACCTGCGCCGAACACAACTCAAAATCCACGGACCCGAATAGACGCGCTTACTTAATTGTTCAATATACCAGTTTCAGTAATACAGTCCACTGCATATTATTTATCTCCAACGGAGTTATCCCAACACATTTATTTTTATTCAGTCAAAACTTACTTCTATTTTGCTTTTCTAAACTTCATGTAAATAGCTTGTACTAAATAATATGTACATAAATGTACTAAAGTCCTGTTTTTTATGATAATAGTATTTTATTATTCCAGTGGTCAAATTCGAGGAACGCTTACGATATTCGAAGGGATTTTCAAGGACTACAAAGAAATTATAAAGAAGAACTCACAAGAGGTAACAAGTCTATAAATCTCTTCAATATTTTTTATGAGAAAGAGAAAAGAAATAGCTTCACTGATAGTTTTATTATAACTTCATAAGAGTCCGCTGTCTGTCTGTCTGTTTGTCTGTCACTAGGCTGTATCTCATGAACCGTGGTAGTTAGAGAGTTGAAATTTTCACAGATGTTGTGTTTCTGTCACCGCTATAACAACAAATACTAAAAAACAGAAAGAAATCTTTAAAGGAGCTCTTATACAACAAACGTGGTTTTTTGCCATTTTTATTATAGATAGGTTATTTTAAAACTTTTGTATGTGCACGAACCTACCTCTATAGTCACCTCTTTCTAGCCTCGAAGGTTTGCTGGAAGAAAACTCTTGTTAGGGTTAAGCTCGCCTTTGTACATGTTCTCTATAAATGTATTTTTTCTATGTATTGTTTGTGTGCAATAAAGAATTAAGAATTAAGATAATGGTACGAAACCCTTTGTGCGTGAGTCCGACGCGCACTTGGCCTGTTTTAATTTATTTATATTTTATTTACAGAAACCTACCACGTACGGTAATATCGAGGCTTTGACGGCGGCGTTGGTTGCTCGCGGACAGGAGCTGCAGATAATGCAGGGAGAACTTCACAAGTTGAAGGACAATAAGGAAGATACAGAGCTGATGACAGCTCAACTGGATCTCTACAGGTACTTGTTTGATTTTATATGCAGGTTCTACCTGTTGTGAGTGTCTACTCACTGACCTCACAGTCAGTAAGTCAGTCAAAAAACATTTTTTTTTTTGACGACCGATGTTGCGCTGCAGACGAATAGCCACCTGCGACGCAGGAGGTTGTGGGTTCGATTCCCGCCTTGGGATAAATGTTTGTGCGATATGAATATATTTATTTCGGGTTCTGGGTATTTTCTATGCATAATAAATATCTATGTATGTAATGTATTGTATTAAGTATATCAGTCATCTAGTACCCATAACACAAGCTATCTCTGCTTAGCTTGAGGCTAGATGATGCTGTGTGGATTGTCCAGCATTATTATTATTATTTTATATGCAGGTTCTAGCTGTTGTAAGTTAGTCTACTGACTGACCTCACAGTTAGCCTTCTGTGCTGTAGGTTGTGGGCTCGATCCCCACCGAGGACAAGCATGTTAGTTCTCTGTCTAGGTGTTTTTTTTGTATTCTACGTATTTATGTATTGCCAAAAAAATAAGTAAGTATATATTTAAGTATTCTATCAGTCATCTGGTTCCCATAGTATAGTGTTTCTACAGTTTCAAAAGTCTTATAAGAATAAAATTTTCAGGAGCGACTTCGAAGCAGAACGGCAAGCGAGAGAGAAAATGGCGAGTGAGAAGGATAGCCTACAAACCGATCTCAGGAAGGCTCAGAAACGTAACCAGGAACTGACGCAACAGGTAACATTTTATAAAATATCCCTAAAGTTATTCCCTCGAGTGGAATTTGAATCCACGACCCCAATCCTGAATCGACCTCACCGAATAAATCGACCTCACCAAATAAATCGACCTCACCAAATAAATCATTCTTGCACAACTTAAGATTAAAGTATATAACGAACTTAATGCTAACTAGCATCTACCAGATAACCTTTGGGTAGTAGGAATAACATTTTTAAGGGGTAGTGCGCATTTACTTACTGCTTAGTTAAATATTAAAGAAAAATATCAGTTGGTAAAGACCTGGCAAGTCCTGACCTATATAAATAAAACTATACTATATCATCATAAGCATTTTCCACAGACTAATACATACAAGTAAATAAAAACCTGTGTTGTAGGTGGTGGGTTCGATCCCCACCGAGAACAAGCATTTGTGTGATGAATATAGATGTTTGTTCTATGTCTGGGTGTTATATTAGTATTCTATCAGTCTTATGGTTCCCATAGTGCAAGCTATGCTTTGTTATGAGCTAGATGATGTTGTGTAAAAATGTCCACAAATATTTATTTATTAAAATATATTGTATTTTATTTCAGTTAGAAGAGGTCCGTCGTCTGAACCCTGGTCTATACCGCAGCGCGACCTCGACGACGCTACAACAACCCTCGCCGTCTAGACCCGCCCCCAACAACCCTAGCACCACCAACGGGAACATGGTAACTATTTACCCTTATATATCTGTACTCACATTATTTGTGCTTACTAGGAAGAGGCTGAGTGATGATTTATAGGGTTCCGTACATAGGGTAAAACGGGACCCTATTACTAAGACTCCACTGTCTGTCCGTCTGTCACCAGGCTGTATCTCATGAACCGTGATAGTTAAGAGAGTTGAAATTTTCACAGATGATGTATTTCTGCTGCCGCTTTAACAACATATACTAAAAAACAATAAAATATTGATAAAATCATCAAATGATTTTTATGTGACAAATGAAATGAAAATCGCTATAGTAAAGTAAACATCTTTTGTCTCTCTCTATCTCATTCGAATGGCTGTTTTGCTATCTACCGCACGTCAGTCATTTTATCGGTCATTTCATTCGCACGCATTGCATGTACGCAACATGCTGTCTCCGTCTCACTCAGTGGCCGGCCAATATTCGTAATCATTTTTGCCGAGCGATGATATGTGATTTAGTCATTGATGATTTTGTCGCTGTCACAACATGATAAAACGATTTTAAAATATCGATGATTTTAACATGTGACATGATATCGGTCTCATCTCTAGTACTTACTAGTCTCTGTTTTCACATTTAAAGAGTTTGATTATACTTACTAAAGTGTTATTATGTAAGTATTGTCTGTAATAAGTATAACAATTTTTTTGAACTAAAAATTCCATCCACGGCATAACTTTAGTTTTTAATTTGTTATGGCCTTGTGATGTACAATAAAGAGTATTCTATCTATCTATAACTTATAACTAGCTAAAAATGCGCAACTTTGTCCGCGTAAAGTTTTTTTTATACAAACTTGCTTTAGCCGTTTAGGGGTTGAATTTCAGGGATTCCTCTCTTAGTAAACTTCTTCGCATCAGGACGAATACACCCTGAAAATTTTAAGTCTACAACCAGTAAGTTGAGGCTGTGCGTTGTCTATATTTCAGTCAGTCAGGACAAAGATTCTTTTAATTTGTATATTTTTATGGATGGTGTATTGTTAATATAATATAATTTACATAATAACTTAGAAATAATAAATTATATTCATTCGCAACTGTTCACATTTATATGCTTTATGTCTATCAGTGAAAAGATATATTGGCTTTCTGCAGCAATTTTAGTAAATTTACGTTAGTTGGTTTTCCTTTTATAAATAAATAATTATGGTTTTTCAAAAATAAATAAAAGGTGAAAAAGAAGCCGACTACAGACGGCAAGGAGTCGTCCCCACCGCCACTACGCTTCGACTGCCCCGTGTGCGACAAGCCTTACAAGACACTGTTGCTGTTACAACAACACTTAGACCACTGCATACACAACACTAACTGATACATTAGGGAAATACAAAGATAAATAGTTAAATTGATAAATACTAATTTACATTTATTACAACGCCATCTAGTCGAAACAAAGCAAAGCTTGTACTATGGGGAATAGAATTTATTAATAATACCATTATTAAATGTCACTTAAATATGAAGAAACAAAAATAGTTGTTACAATATTGGCAAATTAAAAAACTCAGCGATATTGTGTAATATCAGTTTCGTGAGCCATTTTCTCAGTTTTCTAACTGTTACAATACTGAACTACTTTATTTTGTAAATAGAGCCAATAAAAATTTATTAGATGAATTGACATCATCAGATGAATTTACCTCAAAGTCAAAGTTAAAAAATATTTATTCAATAATATCCGCAAAGATCATCTTCAAACGTCTTAAATCTAGGTGAATCTAAGGACCAGTTCCTCGCGACCAAACCTAGAAGAACCGACAAGAAACTTACGGCTGGTTCCTATCGCTTTTTGTATGATCCTTTTACAAAATAATAATAATGTAATGAAGCTCCAGTGTGGTGCTAATGTAACTTAATAAAGTAATAAGGCAATCATACCAATCAATTGACCTCACCGAAACAGGAATAATATATTTATATTGGATGATCATAATACAGTAGTTTTAGTAGTAGTAGAGCTCTTAGTAAACTGCTCGTCCGGGGAAGTACTACCACCATGCCTATTTCTGCCGCCAAACAGCTTGCAGGCACATGAGGCTTAACGCATTTATGCTTAAGGAGGTGGTATCCGCCAACGAGAGGTTTTCTCCGTGTTATTTCTCTTTGATGAGTGAGTATAAATGTCCAAAAAAAATATATATTGCTTATTAAAGACTAAATTTTAATTTGAACAATTGAAATAATTCTAACTATATTATTACTATATGAAAAAAATATCCAAAGTGAAGCAATTTTTATTTTAAATTTGGTTATTTCTTCTAAACGGTATTGATTTTTAGTATTTTTTTTTCACACAAATATCTGTCAAAGTATTAATCACAAAGTGAACAATTGGCAGTTCGAACTACTCAGTATGGACAGACTCCTCAAGGTCGTTGGCGAGTACCACCGCCTTAAGGTTGATGGATGCAGAGCAGTGCAGAGCAGTGCAACTGCTCACGCCTCCCGGGACGCAAGAACGCGTTGGCCTACCCAACGCTTTAAGAACAGGTTGTAAACTGCATTTTGAAGTACCTGCATTTATTTGCTTTATTAGTGAGTACACTGAAGTAAATACATAATGTCTTATACCTATCCAATATCCTACCAGCGTCCGTTGGTATTACGGATCGTTGCCTGTAAGAAAAACTCTCACCTTATTGGCCAGTACAAACGGTTTCTGTTACATTAAAATACATAAAATTATACTGGAAAAACTACAAAAATTGAAAAAAAAAACTATATTGTTTCCAAAGATGACAGAAAACGAATCGGTTGATAAGTCTGTTGCTATCTCTTGTTATTGACACGAAAGTGACATTGGTAAGACTATTTTATACTGCCGCTGTAAACTGTCATATAATTTTGAATAATACAATTTAGTTCCCTAGCTTAAACACTTAAGTAATTATATTATGTTTTTAAATAAGTAGGTTAATAAAATATTTTATGAAATTATATTTGTCTAACTATTGGGCATCGTACATTATCACTGTTAAAGAAAACTGGGTGAGATGGTTTTTCAGTGTGTTTTGTGTTATTTTCCAAATAACTACGCTTTAGTAACATCAATAATTATAACAATTTTAAAACGTTAACCCTGTTACTAATAAACTGTAATATAATAATAGCTGTAAGTTGTCTTGTTTTATCTTGAAACTTACTGTCTATGCAAAAGACAACACTATCTATCTATTTATGGTAATTTTATTTCGCTAAGCCGTCTGAAAAAAAAAATTATTACGTGTTTAGTCAATTAATATTGATGTTGTTTTTTTTGTGAAAATAACAAGAATTTCTTTGACCGTTTTGTTTGACAATTTACTTTATGTATACTAATATATATTATTAGAACTCTAATATGTAACAAGCTATTTTTTTTTCCTACACTTAAGATCAACCGACGATCACTGTAACAAAGTTACGGTTCCTACTCGATGGACGGACGATATTGTAAACAGATTGGCTTATAAGTCAACGCATGAAAGTTTATAAATTGTGTTGGTGATTGTGTTAAATAAATAAAATAATAAATAATGCTGGACAATCCACACAGCACCATCTAGCCCCAAGCTAAGCAGAGCTTGTGTTATGGGTACTAGATGACTGATATATCTAATACAATACATTACATGCATAGATATTTTTATTTATTATACGTGGAAAATACCCAGAACACCCGGAAAAAATATTTGCAGATCGCACAAACATTTATCCCGAGGCGCGAATCGAACCTGCAACCTCCTGCGTCGCGGGCGGACATTCGCCCGCCGCGCCATATCGGTCGTCAATCGGTGTTGGTGTCCCAGATTTATTGCTCCTCAGTGTTTTTATCAACAGAGGCTATAATTTTTTTTTATATTTCAGGTATACAAGTGCCCGAAATGCTTACGTTTCAAAAGCGACCAACTGCGAGTGATGGAAGACCATCTGGACTTCTGCCTGGATGATTTTTGAAATGTTTGTATATATTGTTACTCAAAAAGTGAAGATGCAAAAAAACAGCGGGTATAATGTCTATGAGTTTCCTTGATAATTACCAAATATAAAAGCAGCTATTACATCCGACAAGGAGAAGGTCGCACTGAAGTGGTTTGCTTAGCTCCAGAAGCGCAGCGAGCCACTGAATTAAGGTGGAACAAGTCGTTACTATTTCCATACAAACGCTGTAACTGAATATCTCTATTATTTATTAACGTGCGTCTGAAATTAAGTTTGATACTGAATTATCTTGCCGTTATCTAGGCTCGTTACCCTATATGCTACAGTAAAATTAGATTACCTTAAAAGTTACAAGCGTCGAAAGATTTAGTACTAAAGATTTCGACGCTTGTAACTTTCAAGGTAATCTGATTTTACTGTAGGATAAAGGGTATATAAACAAACTTCTAGACTTTTCGCAAGCGGCCGTACAGCATGCTTGATCGTACCTATCGGCTTCTTAGTACAGCCAGATGCAAAAATTGTAGAAAGTTTGTTTTACATATCAGCATAAGCTAAAATGTGTTTCTATTTGGTCTACTCGATATTACTGTGTTCTGGTTTGAAGGGTGTGGGTGCCCGTGAAATTACAAGCACATGAGGCTTAACACCAGTATGCTCAGGTTGATGGACGCAAAGCAATGCATCGTCAGGCACGTTCATTACGAACGTGACCTGCACTATAAAAATAATAAAATTTTGAATTGTATTGTCCTAAATTTTAAGATGTCACACACAAGAAAGAGAAAGAGATATTTTTGTCTCTGCTAACATATCAGCAGCGTCGAATCAAATGCATACATACCCTTATTATTTAGCTTATCTGTGGGTATTTTGTCTATAAATTCTAACATGAGCATTTTTAACAGCGAATATTGACGACGAACTTTTGTCTACGATGACAGTCTTCTCTATCGTGGTGCACATGTTATGCACAAACGATAAGTCAGCATAGACAAAATATCGTATCAAAGATATATCTCACGTCACACATCTTAGCCCTAACTCGCTTCGCTCTAGGAGCTAAGCAATCCACATGTCAGTGTGACCTTTAAGCTAGGTTTAGACTAGCATGTTTTTCATTCGTGTCGAGCCATGACGGGTAAAAACCTTACCGCCGTCCGTGTATCTTTCCTCGTAGACATTACTATTACCTAAATTTGGCATCTTCGCTTTTTGTTTCACAAAGATCTTAATGCAACTAGTCTTAAAAACAACCAATGAACTATGAAATTTGTAACTGATCAATTTTATATTAGTACGGTCGTTCAAATAATATAATTTGAACAAAAATACCCCTTATTTGTATATACACAAAGCACACATGATTTTTAATTTGGTCGGCGATATGTTATTTGTTTTGTTAAAAAAAAATCTAAGGCTTTTGGTCTACGTTTGTAAAATACCATTGGTAGAGTTGACGTCATAAATTCGTTATTTTGCTGTCTACCGCACATCAGACATTTTATCAGTCCGGCGATTTCATCAGTCGCTTTATCACATTCGCACGCATTGCATGTACGCAGCATGCTGTCCCTGTCCCACTCAGTGGGCGGACGATATTCGCGATAATTTTTGCCGAGATGAAATGTGATTTAGTCATTGATGATTTTATCGCTGTCACCAAATGATAAAATGATTTTAAAATATCGGTGATCTATGATATACGATATGATTTACGATATACATGTGACATGATATCGGACTCACCTGTAGATGACTACCATGAAGTGGTTTGATGGCGGTAAGCTCGCTGTAAGCGAACTGTCTGCTAATTTGTGTTGTCAGTGTAAAGTATGTGTATAAGGGCGCCCTGAAGCTCATTTCGGTCAACATTATTTTGCCGTGTAAGAACGGTGTTGTATAAGTCGGCTACGACCTTAAACCTTCATCTCATTGGTTAATGTTACAGTGACAGTTAACAATGAGCCAATGGCCAATGAGGTTATAGTTTATCTGCCAGGCAACGACCCGTAATATTACTAACGAGCGTTTTTAAAATATTAGAACCAAGCAAAAATTGTCTTGAGCTGTGCCTTTACTGATAACCGCGTTAGATTCAGAAGGTCTACCCTAAAAGCGATAAACGAATCTTGTTCTCATTTTGAGTTATATTGCGCGGCAACAACAACTTTGGCAGTGTAACACAAAACGACAATATGGAACTTCTTTTGTTGTTTTCAAAAGTCAAAGTCAAATTCAAAAATCATTTATTCAGTAATATCCGCAGGGATCATCTTGAAACGTCTTAAATCTAGGTGAATCTAAGCGCCAGTTCCTCGCGACCAAGCCTAGAAGAACCGGCAAGAAACTTACGGCTTGGTTCCTACCGTTTTTTTGTATGATCCTTTTACAAAGTAATAATAATGTAAATAATGAAACTCCAGTGTGGTGCCAATCTAACTTAATAAGTTGATTGCAAGACAAAAAACATGTTAAGGCAATCATACCAAGATCTTAATATACAACAGAAGTTCAAAAGACAAGAGTATACATGTTCTATTCGCTGCAATATGACGTCATCTCTCCCAATGCCGTTAGATCAATGATACCCCTAGATGACGGGTCACATACAAAATCATAGCTAAAAGCTGTCCGCGTTAATATATACTTAGACAGCCACATTTGTTTACTAGCGAAGTGGGAAAAAAATGATAAACAGTATTAAGTTCAACCTAATTACAACCATGTCACATAGTAAATAATGTCACTAATTGTCAAAACAAAATAAGAGCTCGCTTGAGAAAGTTAGCTCTTATTTACCGAGACGGATTTTTTGCGACGACCCTATATCTAGGGGTATCATTGATCGAAGCATCGAAAATTTCCAAACGTAGCGCCATTGAAAAAGATTTATTAAATTAATGATCTAAAGAAATCCTTATTGTTTCGGAATTAATCAATTTAGTTTAAATTAGTTGTCGTGTTACTATTAAATATTAGGAATACTTACGGATATAACAACTTGCCTTGTAACGAGAGAATGCAAAATTCAGAGGGCAGTGCGAAATGAAATTTTAATATAAAGAGTTAAGGAATTGAGTGACCGGGTGGAATAAGATTACTCGCGAAAACTTCAGAGCTTTTCTTTTTTTTTATTTATCCATTAAGGTGCGTCCGCTGCGCCACGTTTTGAACAGAACATTGTTCGAAAACATTTAGGTCACGCCCCTTTTTTATGTTTTTGTGTTGTTTCTGCCATGTTTTGAACAGAAAATGAACAGCGGACGCACCTCTCCACAAACTCCGGCAAACATGTTTTTTTTTTGTTTTTTTTTTTTCGAACGGACTAAAATGCTGGTATAATCGCCTAGCGATTTCCGACAGCGTTACCGGGCAGATTCGGCAAACATGTTCAGGCGCGTCCGCTATTTATCCTCGGTGGGGGTCGAACACACAGCCCACAGCACAGAAGACAGATTTGCTACCAACTGGCTAGCCAATACCTTTTTATTACAATGGCTACCACTTATCATCAAGTGAGCCATCTGCAAGTTTGCACTCACAGTCCTGGTTCTATAAAAAAAAACTGTTCATATTAGTAGACCAGGTAATTTAAAATTGAAGTTTTCGGGAGTACTCTTAAGATCCGGTAGATGTCGCCACTGAGAAGAATGAGATTTTTCAAAGAAGCAAAGCAGGCTGCAGTTCTTGTATCAAAGTAGGTGCTCATTTTGATTAATAAATATCGTAGAATATATTTTTGTTATTTTAATATTTAAATCATCAAATAATTAGTGCCATTTAGATAACTTTAGGAAATGTATACTATTATTATACTGGGTGTAAAAAGACTACTCAAAACTCTTGATGAATTTCGTATCAAAATTGATTTACACTATGAAAATTAGGAAATCCATTTATTTTTATTAAACTTTTTATTTCAGATTCACATTCGTAAATTCATAATTAAAATACTATTAAAACACTTAAATACAATCAAATTATAATAATTTATTGATCATGTTTTTTTTCTATGGATTTGGCCAAGCTATAATCCGGTCCCAGCCACATATCTTCAGTTTGAATAAGTCAACTGCTGGACATAAACGTCTTAGGCACTATAGTGTCCCTTAAAGATAGAGGTATGAGTAAGAAAGTTACCCCTGACGCTGTATAAATCATCTGATGATGTCCTCCTTAACGTATCGACGACCGATGTGGCGCGGCGGGCGAATGTCCGCTTGCGACGCAAGAGGTTGCGGGTACGATTCCCACCTTGGGATAAATGTTTGTACGATCTGCAAATATTTATTCCGGGTGTTCTGGGTGTTTTCTATGTACCTATAATAAAAAAAAATATCTATATTATGTAATGTATTGTATTAAGTATATCAGTCATCTAGTACCCATAACACAAGCTCTGCTTAGCTTGGGGCTAGATGATGCTGTGTGGACTGTCCAGCATTATTATTATTATTATTATTATTATTATCTGTCAACAGCGAACCTTGCTAACTCCGGGCATGTGAGCGAATGTGACTTGCAAAGCCAATTTGGTTTTAAAGGTCCGGTCACAGGGCGCACAATGGACAATAGATGCAATGACCCGTGTTTACTTTCGTGTTGTAATACATTTTTTGTGTTGTAACATGTCCATATAGCGCATTCGGGGTTATCTTTTTACACTCTGTATCAATCTTCTTTAGTTATATGAAACTCGTTTGTAAAATGAGATAAAAATCTGGCATAAATTTTTGTAATTTTGTGAATTGCCTATTAATATATTTTATTTTAAGGCTGTACCCGAACACTTGGGGTGTTAAAGTACCCATGGATATAAAAAACCGACCAAGTGGGAGTTGGACTCGCGCACGAAGGGCTCCGTACGATTATCTATGATAGAAACCCCAAAAATTGTGGTAGGAGAGCCTCCCTTAAAGAGCCTTATTTTATTCTGTTTTTTAGTATTTGTTGTAATAACGGCAACAGAAATAACATCATCTGTGAAAATTTCAACTCTCTATCTATCACGGTTCATGAGATACAGCCTGGTGACTGACGGACAAACAGACAGTTTACCCTTTGGGTTCCATACGTTTTAGCGAATTACGTGTTGAACTTTTCTTTAAAACAGCTGTTTTTTTTTCACATTCACAATGTTTGTTCAATAGAAAAAGTTATTTTAATTGATGGTTACTTTAACCCTTGAATTTGTCGGGAGTAGTCCTATTACAACCTTATAATTACTTAATAATGACATTTATATCGTATTTTCTATATAATAAAAAGCGTGATTGCTGTAAGACTGTTTATATTTTCGAAATTATTTTATGAGTTCCTCGATTTCTGTATATTATGTTGATGTATTTTATTTTAGTGTATATTATTTGAACTGCCATAAATGTAAAAAAATACTGCACCGTATCAATTCATGACTATGTTATCGTACCGACATAGTGGGAAACAAAATCCACTATAGGTACAGTTCCGTCGCTGACTACTACTTAAGCAAATTATAATAACGGGTTATTGGTCATGGTTTAGTACGGGCACTGCAGTGGAGTCACCTTTAGATGTTTTTTTTTTTCGGTAAAAAGGTTACCCTTGCGTTTAGACTTAATAGTTCTTAAATCTTGTATCTTTCCTTGTTAACAATACTTAATCAATAACTTAACTACATAATCATAAATTGTACTTCAAGAATCTAACTTTAATCAATAGGCTTAAATATATTGTATCCAATTATGGCTATTTAATCAAATGCTTCTATAGAATTTTCGTAATAATTATATACATCCAGTAGGTTGGTAGAGTCAACTTTCATTAATACCTAAACACCTGTATGTTTGAAATAAATAATCTTTTTATCTACTTTTGATCGTGCTTATAATATTCTTACAATATTTAAAATGTTTTTTGTATTCATGTATATTTAATTGCATTTGTAATTGTACTGTTTCAATACCCATATTTATTTAAGTGGGCGTTAGTAAGCAAACTTTTAGTGAGAATGCGATTGAATGTAGGTACTTATTTGCCACTTTCTAAACCTTATTTTCCTGGCCTGGGATCTAACGCCAGAGCGAGAAAAAGGGTGCCTGTCTTGTTCTTATCCCATCCCATTGGTTTGCGTAATCATATGCAAGTTTCATAAATATCACTCCAGGCATACCCTTCAGATCTCTTGGTGTCATAAGGTTATCGAGTATTTAGGGGTTTTTGTCATATTCTAAATTTTAAGTTGTCCCTAGGGACAGCTTTAATAGCTTTAACAGCTTTAATATGACGATGGGTCCTGAGTTTCATGATCAAGAGCTCATTTTATTTTTAAATAGCATTCTTCCTAGTTTGTGTTTAGAGAATAAGACTTCTGTGATGCACAATATTTTATTGTGCCATTTTTATTATGTTAAAATACTAAATATAATGTTTCTGTGTGTAAATTTGTTTGATTATGTCTTATCAATACCTACCCAGGGATTAACAAAGTAATAAAGCCACAGGGATTTTCAAATGAAATATATTTCATGTATAACCCGTAGCGTTTCTTAGCTGTTTTATTTATAAAATTTATACAAATTAGATTAATATTTTGATAAAAATCCTTGCAATACAAATACAATTTATATGTTCTACAAATCTTTATATTCGTTGTTATTATTTATATAATTAGCTAATTTAATTCTAGTGTGTCGATGTAATTGGCACCATTTTATGTATACACTTGAATAATTTAATGTGATGTTTAAGAAACGCTAATAGAAACTTAAAAAGATGAGATTCGAATTCAGAGAAGAAACGGTGGAACTGATAACTTGAAAATAAGTATATAAACCGCAACCTAAAGTTAATCGAAAGTAGACGAGTAAGTTAAACACTGGTATTTTGTTCGTTGTATTACAATTCAAATTAATAAATTAAAAGCTACAATGTAAAACGATAAAAGAAGGTATACAGATAAATATTTGAAACTGACGATGAAAAAGAACATTACAGTCGTTTTCTGCAAAAAGCCAAGGTAGGCCGAAAATAATTACAATAAATACTTATGAGCTAAAATTAAACATAAAATCAATCTCGCTCGATACAACCGAAAACCGATTAATATGAAAATATAATTCTACTCTATGTACAGATTGTTAAGGTAAAATTTTCTGCACAAAAACTTAATTACTAAACACTACCTTCTCACAGATAAACGAAATACTAATGGATGGTAAATTTATATTAATTAATGTTTTTCTAGCAAAAAGTTTAAGACAATTCTTACTTTTTGATGATTTTTTCAATTTAATCGGTAAACACTGAATATCTTACCAGGGTACAATATTAGTAGGTACGGCTATAAAAGTTAACCTATCTTGTTATTCTTCTATATAAGTCGAAAAACAATCATTAAATTAGTTTTATATAATACAATAAGGTAATACGAAATAAACATAAATGAAATTGTAATTTAAGAAGCGTAAGTATTTAATTAAATACTGTGATTGGAATGCGTTACAGTTAATTATATAAAAAACAATAATCTCAGTCGGATTTTAAAGAGACAGTCAAAGAATAATAAGATGACCAGCATCGACACCAGATAATCTGTCCCTATAAGTTTTGAATTTTAATACCTAGGAGGTGACTCTAATTAAACAAAATTTAATGTACTTTATACTCCAGTACGAAGCTTACAACACTTAATAACACATATTTTTGTAATATACATAATAAATGTCCTTACAATTACCTACATTATAATTAGTTGCGAACATCAAACTACTTCGCGTTTAGACTAGAATACGTTGAGGATAGAAAGCAGACGTCAAAATGGAGGAACTCGACATTTGTCTCTGCCTGGCAAAGCGGTAGAATCTTATTGACCGTTGCGTGGAACATTATGTTTTGGAAACGATGACTTATTGAATTCATGCGGGTATTCAATATGGCGTTTTGAGATTTAGCGCGTATTGTATGTTTTAGCGTTTGCCAACGAAGTCGATCATCTGATCTATTTGTTCCTTTTCGTCGTATAGGTACAAAGACTCCATGCATCCCTTGAAATAGGGCGTAGTGAAGCATTTCGCCCTGTAACATAAAATAAAAATTAGTATCTAGTATTAATGTATCTTATTATCTAAGTAGGTAGTAAAAAACTTAGATGGGATAAGTACCTACGTAACTTAGTCACGATCCAAATTAGAAAAAGGATCTATGTAGTTTGAATGAATATGGCAAAAATAATTTTTATTATAAAATGTCCAAAAACAAAGAGTAGTTTACGTGTAAAGTGGGATTTTATCAAATTCATTACATACTGGACATATTGCATAAAATTTGTATTGCAATTTATGAACATTATGATCAACAATAATTAGGTATACATCTTAAATTCTTGTGTGTAAACACAATAAGTGGGAATAATATATATGAAATAAGTATTAATAAGTTATTAGTAGCTTAAACATTAACATGCAATAGTAGGTATTATTCAAGGAACAAATAGTCCACCGTGCTGAAAAAGAAATGCAATAATTAGCATGCTAGGTATTAGAAATCTTGCAACACTGAAAAAAATTTAGAACAAAAGTTAGGAATACATTGTTATATTAATTTTATAATAAAATAAAGTTAGTGTTAATAAAAAAAAAACATTTTAATAATACATTTTGTAAATTAAGCTTTTTATACTATCCCAAAATTTTATAATTATTCTCTCGAGTTCGAGTTTGGGATAATATAAAATCTTTGTGATAACCTTTGCAACAGATTTTATAGTGCAGATAAGCACTATAAAAACTAATACATTATTTTATAAATAGTTTCTGCACACGTAAGAAGGCATTTATAAGGTAATATGTGTTATAATAATTATATATTTAGAAAAGTGCGTAAAAGTAGCGTGCTGTTATTTACCCCAAAAGTAAAGCAGAGAGAATGCATACGCATTAGAAGGATAGAGATAGACTTTAGTAGGAGAGAGTGATATAAAACCAACTGGTACCTATGATATCTTTGGGTCAGCCCCGTGTAATTGTCTTATGTATTGCTTGAAAATCTCAAATTTGTCCGTTTCCTGAAGCACTTCCACGCAACCCTTGAAGTAGTCTGTCGTAAAGCAATTTTTCCTGTACCCCAAGAAGAATACACTTTATATTGGTATGTTCTAAGGATTACAATGTAATAAAACAAAACAATTAGCATAGTTATAAAAGATTTCAAATCTTTTTGCGCTTTCAAATTGTTAGCATTTCTATTTACAAATCAGATCCACATTACAATCATTGAAAAGCAGCGTAGAAGAAACTGGTACAGCGCCGTCTTTTTACCGAATTTTAGTTTGGGACAGCCCCATGTATAATTCTTATGTATTGCTTGTAACGCTCTAAATTGTCCGTGTCTTGCAGCACGATCACGCATTTCTTGAAGTAGTCTGTTGTAAAACAGTCATCCCTGTGCCCCGGAAGAATACATTTTATTAAGTAACATGTCTCATCTTAAGATTTAAAATTTTGATGCTCTTTTGAAATTATAATTGTAACTTAAAAATCAATTATGAAGCAATGTCGGGAAAAGTTGTGTAACAGCGCCGTGGCCAAACTGTAACACATCACGAGTATTATATCAACACGGATACATCAACTGACCTGCACAGAGTAAACAGTTGTGGCTCGCGGAAGAGGTTGTAGCAGTCATCACAGATCCTGTCGAGCCTTGCAAAGATAGCGGCGTCGTAGACTCCCTTGCATTCTAGGGAGAAGAAGGAGCGACGTGCGACGTGGTGGGGAGTAGAGGGGGGTGCGGCAGAACTGAGCGTCACCGCTAGCACAGCAGCGCACGCGAATTGGACTAAGCTTAGATGCATCTGAAACAAAATAAATAAACACATTTTACAGTTCAGCACTCTGGTATTCCAAATCGATGTGTCGTCAGTATCAGACACGTCTATAATAAACCCGAAGTAATAGCACAAATAACAGTTTAAAATTGTATCTTGTAAATATTTTAGTTTGTCAAACCAGATTCGTATGGAAATACTGGGGAACCTATTTCTACTTACTTAACATATGACCTGTTTAGCAAGAACATTCATTGCTAAACTACTGTTTGCGGTAGGTAGGTAAGTGAAGTGCTGATATGCAATAAAATAAGTATTAAGTTTGCCTAACCGTATGTCCGGCTTGTAAGCCCACAGCTGAACATCATTAGACCGCCACCAATGCGTGCCATTGAGCTCGACCATCGGCTGTAAATATCCATTCCCTATGGTAAGTTTATTTGAGGATCGAATATCATTAGGGTATATAATAGGTACATCGCTTTCGTGGTTTGGTATTTTTTATTTTGCAAAAACGGCTAGTTCTAAAGTGGTTTTAGTTAAAGCCGAAAGATGAATACAAAGATAAACGAATCCTATACTGCGGATATCCAGAGATGTGTAAATAGATAGTTTAACTTATGTAAGTTGACATTGGCATAAATAGCTTAACAAGTATACAACATAGTCTTTTTTTCAAAATCAAGGACGTTACAATTTCGTGCCATGTCTTAATGGTATTTTTTATTGTGATGCTGAATCTCATCATCTGATTATGCTATTGCGTAATATTAATATGCATGATTGCTTGTCGGCTGTGAAATAGATACTTATTTTATTAAAAAAATCATATTCACTAGGTATGTTCTAGTTCTAATGTTCTAATGCATACTTCTTGCATGTAAGCTTGATAATTGGTTATTGAATTTTATTCACATCATGTTCAATTACCAATAATAAGGCATTTATAAACAAATGACTTCTTATTTCTCTGCCTTCCCAACCGGCAACGAGACAGGACCACACGCGGACTGCCCTTACCCCGTTTGTCAACGTGTTTGATACACTTTCTAGTAGGTAACTTGTATACAAGCAAGGACTGACTTATTACTTTTCTGCGGTATTATGTTGACTTCATATTACCTAACCTGCTTTATTGAATTTTTCGTAGTTTTTGACATCAACCAGGAACCCAAATGACCAATCAATATAAAAGTTAACTACCTATTAGGTAAGATTATGTCACAATCATAGCGTGGTTATACCTAGGTAGGTACATAGTACCTAGTATCTACATAAAGAACTCTATTCTTACAGTGGCATGTCACTAGGTACCTACTTAACTAGTAGGTAATGTGTATTAAGGGCCTAAAGGTTGAATGAAATATAAATTGTCGATCAGACCACCTCTACTGCAGCTTTGAGGTTACTGGACAATTACCGCTCGATTTAACCTGTAATAGTTATTAATAAATGGTTTAGAAAATCGTTCTACTTTGCAAGAGGGAAAGGAGGCTTCTAAGAACGATACGCAATCTTGACGTAAAACTGGCTTTAATTTAAACTACAAACGAGCTGATATTTTTCAAACGAACTCGCGTTCGTGTCATCCTCAAGTTTGTATTGGTGAATCGTTAAATAATAACGTTTTGTTCACAAGAAAGGAGTAGATGCACCACTACCATAACCGTGTGTATTTATATTTTATGTACCTACACCACTTAAACTGTATGCCTACTTTGTTACTTCTTTTTTACTTCCTATTTGTAATTCGGAATCACTGAGTTATAAATAGGAAGAAGGAAACGGTAAAATTGTGGTATAGCAAAATACAAGGCAGTATTTTCAACTGTTTAAAATACTAGGTACACTTAAAACAGCGCGCCGCTCTGGCTATCAAGTCCAACAAGTTACGTCCGGATCTTTTCCCAACAGTTATCAAGCCTTTCAACAGTACAGATACCGCGGCCCCTTTATCCCAAAGAACAGACGACAGTCGATAAACAATGATATTAATGCTGTTGGACCATGGACGTAACCAGACTACCTACTTGCCCCAGCTTCAAACCAAAACTTCAGATAAAGCTAGGTAGTCAAATCTTACCGGTAGGTTCATATGGTAGAAAATATCTACGTCTAACCTTATTACTTCTCGAACATTTTTTAGGTCTGTTATAATTTAAAACGTTAATTTGCTGTAAACTTCAATTAGCATTTAGAGCTTAACCCATTACCCGTGTAAAATTTGCTGTAGGCTCTACAGTGAACTTTCACGACTCGTTTGAGACCCCTGTGATGAATCCTGGTTACGTCCATACGTGTGGGACCGTTTCCTCATGCGAACCAACCGGTCCGGCCTCACAAGTCGTCTCCTCCACTCGTAAATCGACTTCGCGATAACAAGCCGACAGAGCCACGTAATGAGGGACGCCCCAGGCTACGGTGATTCATATCTTTACTTTAAGGCACTTGAAAGTAAAAGCGAGCTGTCCCACGGCTATTGTTGAAAAAAATACTCAATAAAACATAAGGTCCCCGTAGGTACACCCAGTTTCTAGTCGATACAGAGTGAATGCACTGCGCATGGAATGACATCACAAAAGATATATTACTGAAGTATAGTTTCACTCGGCACTAGAACAAATATTACGAATCTATGACTCGCAAGTAGTATTGTTTTTTGAGGATTGGTAGTGACTGCTCATACCTAACCATATTCTATGCGTCTAAACTGAAGCCATAATAATGATGAATTGCCGGTAAATTTTGAATCTTGAATCAGGGTGATTGAGCGTAATTAATAAAAAAAACTAAAGTGATACAGGCTTGGCTGGAGTGCAATTTGCAGCTCACGCACTCAAGTGAACGTTCGTTGCATAGTAATTGCGCTGGTCGAGCTAGACTGCCCGGCTGCCACCCAGGACGAAGATAAACTTAGCCTATAAGGCTGTGGCCACAACACAAAAATTGTAGCCTCTTTCAGGCGAGTCTCTTTGGAATCTAATATTTTCTATTTACATTAAAAATCATCTGAAAGCATAAAGCACTGATCTGGATCAGTTGAGCTACCTTTAGATCGTTTGCAACGGTCTGTAGATAGCTCAACTGTTTCACATGTATTTTGTACATACCAATTATAAATATTTGTATTAGCTATAATTTTCTTTGTAAATAAATTTGAAAATCTGTAAGTAATAATCTAAATCATCGTTAATACATTGAACATAGAGTTGCCCAGAATTGAAAAGCCTGATTTTGTATTATTTATGTGAAGGTACTTTTGCAAAAGTTATTGCTCACGATCTTTTGAACTTTTGATGTAATAACTTAAAGTTGCTCAGGTATTTGTGATGGCAACAATACTTTGATCATTTATGACAATTATTGCGCATGCAAACCTAAATGAATAAAGGTATGTTTCAGACTCAAACAGTTTGTATGCAAAATAATTGTCCGAATACATAGGAAGTGTCAGGCCATGCGTGAATTTCCTAAGGTCGTGAACAAAGGTTCCCTACGAAGGTTACCACCTACAATGTAGTAGGTATAGGCACTATAGGTAGGTCGCAGAGATCGTTGTACATGATAGTAGCATTGTCTCGAACACTAGGTACCTACCTTTACTCATTTGCATAATTAGTACTGTTATTATACCGTTCCTGATAACTTAAGCCTGAAATATCCAGTTTCTAAACATTTGCACATTGAGATACTATGGGGGCTTACAAGAGGGTTTTTTAAAAGCGGTTTGAAATGTTCGTTGATAAATAGCAAAGGGTATTGACTCAGTGTAAACTTATAGCGAGAAAATATATTTTAATATTAGCAATAATTTTTATTTTTATTATTAGCAAAAAAGGCCACTGCTAGATTTATCATCAGCGCTATTGCAATGTAGGTATACAGTGTCAACGACTGTACAAGTACATACCTACGGTTTACAATAGATATAGTACCAATGTACTGTATATCGTACCCGAGAACGCCTCATTTAGAATGTTCTAGGCTTTAGCAACAATATGGTAGACCTCCTGTAGGTCTATACAATATAGGCACAATCTATAGTCAACATGGCACAAAAAATAAAAAAAGGGTAATAATTAAATGATCTACATAACTGATGACAATATTAATGAACTCTTAGATTTTGACTTTAGTAGTTCCGGCTCTAGTCTAGACTAGATGTGACATAGGTGACCCTACTCAAGAATGTTATTTTTGCAGAACACGCTAAAACAAAAACACCGACTTTACCGTTAAAAAAAGTTTTTAAACTATTATGTTTCAAGAGGCTTTGTTCTAAGTAATTATGCAAAACTCACCCGATATCTGTTATTTTCTACGTTCCGTTAGGTACACAGTATTCCGTTATCAATAGTTATAACGTTTAAAAATTTCGACGCACTTTGCTTGGTGTAATCCACACAAGTCCCAGAAATGTAGGTAATCTTCTCAAATCTTCGGGTAAATCATCAAGCAACGTACATTCCTCTCCGTAATTAGCGGCTAGGTCGTCGCGTGATGACTGCGTCTCCACCAATGAGAGGCAATTAACCACGTGCGCCCGCGCAACTGGGTCAACGAAGAATTACTAATGCTGAATGTGATGGTGTAAGATCAAATTTTATGGAAAAAACTGGTCAGAAGCAGATTCTGAAGCACTCGATGATATAGAAAGTGTCTTTTGTTTGTTACGCTTTCACGGCTTAGCCACCAAACCAATCTCGATGAAATTTGGTACAGTAGTAGCTTTGTACCTTGTGCTGTGTTATAATATTCCTATCATTTTTAACAAATTCGAAGTAATTCTATGAACTAACAAAAAACTACATCTTACCTTGTAATCAGCCAAAACCAGGTACATTTTAAAATTGGTTATTCTAAAACCACAATTTTCCCTCCTTTAGTTTTATTCCATTTGGTTTGGTAACTAATAGTGCACTTGCCTAATCATTATTTTCAAACTTTTCTTATCTGACTATGACCAAACCTTCCATATCAGAGTAAAACAGTCTCGTTACAAAGAGTAATTTTATTACGATATCTCTACCACTTCTAGTCTTTTAGATCCGTGTCAGCGTCATTGTTTGACGTTGTTGATCATTTTGTCTGATGCCAACTTGATATAATAAAAGGAATAGGTATCATTTAAGAATTATTTCTGTGTGATCTATTTTGATTAGGTTTATTTAAAGGAATGCATCATATCCGCCAAACTTTCACTATCTTCAATAAAGCGTATTACGCCATAATACGCTTTTAAGCTAAGCAGATTATTATCAAGGCTTAAATCTCAGTGCTGGGACATAGGCCTTACTCCTCGCCTCTTAAGAAGAACGATATTGTGCCTTTTTTATCCATGAACTTCTCGCGATCTTAGCAATGTCGTCGGTCCATCGAATCCGAGGTCGTCCTACTGAGAGTTAAACACAACTTATTATAAATTTATTATAAAAAAATATAACCATTTTAACTACCAATTTGTTTTACATACCTACTTAAGTAACCAACAGAAATGTAGGTACCAAATACTGGCTAAAGTTAAGCTAAGTCTTAATTTTAGGCAGCTTAGAGCTAATCTTAGGCTAAGTTCTAAATAAAGCATTATTAATGTGAAGGATTAAATTTAATTTTAAAACCACAAAGTTGTGTGTAATAATATTGAACTCATGCGCCTCGCTGTCTGCAATTTTGCACGAAGCACGCACACTGGCATAGATACGTAGGCATAAGTAGTTATTTATGTGTGTGTACCATAGAGCGGTAGAGTCTAGTTAGTTAGCGGCAATTGGAGAGGAAATTACGTGAATTTTCCTTTTTTCGCAACTGTTCGCAAACGGTAATTATCCTCACTTAACTTGTCTATGGTTGGATTTCAAATTACTGGCCGGTTTTATTTTATCTAAAGAAATAATGAACAGAAAATTTTCCCATTCGCAAACAGGAGGGGAAAGAAGTAAATAAATAAATATTCGCTTTGGTACGGAGAGATGTATCAAGAAAGAAATTCCCATACTACGGGTACAGCGGGGGTTGAAGTTTTTATGAAAATAACTTCACACGGACGAAGCGAGTTTTCCTAGTTTTCAAATAAAAATAATTTGAATCGGGAAAGTAATTTGTGTCGGAATGTTTTATTGATATAAGATCCTTACCCAAGTACCTACCTACCCTAGGTGCTCGTACCTATGTCAATGAACGCTGCAGGATAGTGTTGTGTGCCAAGTCCGTGAGTGGCATAGACAATTTGATTGCAAATTGTCTTCGCTTGCATCTTGCATTGCATTGCATGTCATTATTAAGAACTTACATTTGGCTTTACGCAAACACATTTTTCTGACAGGTTATTTTGTTAAATGCTTTTTTCTAAGAGAAAACCCAAAGATATTCTTTGAATTTTCATGACTAATGACTTTTAACAGGAAAGATGATACAAGGTTGAAGCGGTTGTTAATTTATTTATCCGTCCACAGTCAGTCTACTTTCAATTCTGCAATTAGCCAATCACAGTTGAGAATAAATAAGTCAGTTATTTCCGTTTCGTAGTTTAATAGTAGTACTTACCTACTTTATTCTATTTTACATGGCATTTATTACAAGCCCGAAGCATTAACGCGTAATAACGCACAAGACTAGATCAAGTTTATTTGTGTAAATCTAGATCGCGAATCCAGTTAGACAACTTTATAAAAACCTATGCGGCCAACTATTGGAAAATTGTCGACTGTAAGTGCCAACCGTGCAGGTAGAAAAGCCGCAGAACGTTCTAGAGGTTTTTATGTAAACTAAAGCCACACAAAAGTGGAGCAAAATTATCAAGCAAGCAAGTTTATGGTATCAAACAAACCGAGATATTACCGAGGGGCGGCCTGGGTTACTTTGGTTATTTACTTAGCGTTTTCTAAATTTAAATTTCGTAAAAGGAACTTATTCTTTTTTTTCGAGACGGCAAACTCGTTCGTTTTTAGAAATGTGTTTTAAGTTTTAATCATCTTTTACAGCCAATTAATAAAGTAAAATTTATTCTGGCTTATATACCTATGTTGCGGTTATAGCTTGATATGGCTTTTTCGGAGAATGATCGCCAAAAATCGTTAAAGTACCGGTTTTTATTAGCAGGCAGTAAATTCATAAAAAAGTTACACAGGGAGTAGGCTGTTGCAAATATTTTAAATATAACTGACTGTATTCCTAAGATAGTTTTAAATAAAATTCCAGAAAACACAGACCCTATAGCCCACCCTCAAAGGAACCAATTAAAAAAAAGACGATGACCACACATCTACATTTGCGGGCGTCCAGGCCGAGATACAGTTTAAAAAAATAAATAAATAAATGGCACTTTGTCGGCAAACTTGTTTCCGATTATTTGGATTGATAGCACTGCTTCGCTTCGACAATAAAGTCGAGAATCGCCTGTTTATCGATTTGACAGGTGTAAAGTTGCGCGGTCTGGTTAACCAGACGGACGGGTTGACTAGTGCCGTTGAACCGCACAGGTGGGCCTTGGATTACTAGAGATAAATTTAATACGGCTTAATAATAGAGTGTTTAACGATTGATGTACTGTCCGGAGCTGATCGACAGAAACCGAGAGTCCGTAATTTATGCTTAGTAGAAAGGGAAATATACTTCTGATAGCCACGTAACGTTCTTATTTCAAAATTTTCAAACCAAGAACCATAGACTAGATTTTATTGTGAACTAGCGAAAACGCGCGTAACACAAACCTTATCCACGCTTTACCAGTTTACGGGAGTACCTTAGTAGGTATATCAAGGCGAATATAACCTGGATATTTTAACCCTGGTAATAAGCTCGGTGTAATGTTGAAATAGTTCCACCGTGTTTTGTCTTTTGCATTGACAGGAAGTTTCAAATTAGATCGAAAGAGACAAAACACGGGGTAACGTTTTTGTGGTTACGCTGAGATTATTGTAGTGTAATCTCTGCGATCAAAAGTTTAGGCTGTGCGTTGTCTTCATGTAAGACAGGATATATCTTTTTTCTGGTATAGTTTAGTTGGTCTATATTTTATTATTGACTAGCTGACCCGTGCCCACTTCGTTGGGCGGTAAACATTTTTACTTACAAATCTTAACTAAGTAGTACTCGATGTTGCCAGCAGATGGCGTTCATACGGCATAAAATAGCGGTCGTTTGCAGTATCGCCCGCGTGGCAGTTTTTTCCTGTTCCCGTCATTTTTTCGGGATAAAAAGTGGCCTAAGTTACTCCTTGTTACATCAGCTATCTGCCAGTGAAAGTCCCGTCGAAATCGGTCCAGCCGTTCCAGAGATTACCCGAAACAAATGGACAGACAGACAGACAGACAGACAAAAATTTAAAAAAATGCTATTTTGGAATATGTATCGCATATACATTTATATGCATGTAGTAAAAAGCGGTTATTTTAATATTACAAACAGACACTTCAATTTTATTTATTTGTATAGATTTGACTTTTTTAGTGTAGATATTATAGAGAGCAATATTTATGCAACTAATAAATAACAAACAGAATTTCGTTTTACCTAAAGACTATCCGAAAGAGCGAGTTTAATTATAAGCAACTAGTGGAAAAGCGCGGGACTTTATTCGCGAGAAGCTATTTTTATACTAACTTTAGTACCCGCTAAAATAACCCCTCACCTACGGACGTACGTAGGTATAACCTACATCAGTAGAGTATACCCAAAAAAAATCTCAAGTCTGTACGACCAGTGGTTTAGGCTGTGCGTTGTCTATAAGTATAAGTAATATTATGATTCTATAGATACAAAAACGATTGAAAATCAGTGGAAATTTTATACTTATTCGCATTTTCATGTTTTGATTGGTTATAATACTTACTTACGTATAAAATAATACACCGGAACTATAAACTAGGAAGCGGAATCAAGAAATGTTTATAGACTTATAATAGACAGCTGTAATTAACTATAATACTTATGTGACAATATTGATGTGATAAATATCATGATGTACTAGCGAAACGCGCGTGACAGAATTTATATAGAGGGGTCTAGTTATTTGCTGTTGTTAAACTCTTTTGAAACCATATAGATGGCTTATGAAAGTATTTAGAACCACTAAATCCTATTATTTAAGGCAATATTTCCCAATTCTGTTTTGGACCAATCACAAGTGTTCAAAGATTATCGTATTAAATAGACAGTTATAACATAATACATTTTAACAGAACCTTTTTAAAAGTTACTTTATGAATTATACTATTTTCGTATCAATTTATAATATTCTCAGAATAAAGTCAGACATAAATAATACTTCAAACACTACAATAACAAACAAGGTAAGGTAGTCATTTTTATACTCAAATATCTTATATCGCATAATGAACCTTAATGTTATTTGCATGAGCCATTATAAACTAAACCGTTGTTTATAATTTACACTGTTACCACAACAATGTATTATTTACTTATTTCGATGTTTATAGTTCTTTCATTCTAAAACATGCTCTTGGGTTGCCATGATAATATACTTTTGACATTGACATTCTCAACTATAATCTGTCACGCGCGACTTCGTCCGTGTGAAGGTATTTTCATACAAACTTCAACCCCCGCTGTACACGTTTAAAGGTTGAATTTCGGAAATTCCTTTCTGAATACACCTCTACGCACCAAGACGAATATACTCTGAAAATTTCAAGTCTCTACGACCAGTGATTTAAGCAGTGCGTTGTCTATATCTCAGTCAGTCAGGACAAAGATTCTTATAATTGGTATAGATTGGTACTGGTTCAAACTACAACTTAGATTCAAAGTTCTTAGAAACCACAAAGAACTCCTTTTACTTTACAAAGTAAATTCAAACTAATACAAGTATTTAGAATATCGACGCAGCGAGTCGTGCTGGATGGAACAAGCAGATGACCCACCTCATGTTAAGTGGATACCTTGGTTACTCTTTGGTTTAGGATGTGGGCGTTGAGACTGCAACACAGTTTCAAACTTTAGCAGTTTCATCGTTTTACTTTGTAATCTATTCACTATGTTCATTGTTCTGATTAAAGGATTATTATTATTATATCAAAACATTGCCTTGTAGGTCATGCTCTACGTGCCCTACGGCGCACCACTATGTGTCCATCAAACTGAGGCATGCAGGTGTTAGGTAAGCCTCGTGTGCCTGTAATTACACCGGCACCCACACCCTTCAAACCGGAACACAGCAAGCTGCTTGGCGGCAGAAGTAGGCGTGGTGGTAGTACTTTATCGGTAGCTCTACTACTACTAAAATCTAATTAAATAAATAATTAATCATCAATACATGTTTATAACGAGTGGCCTGCGAGGCAATTCTTTGTATACAAAGACAAAGAATTGCCTCGCAGACCACCTATAGGTGATGGTGACAAATTAAAATCAGTTCTCCTAGCGAGCAACAGGGGCACTCAAAAATTACACATAAACCGTGTTTAAGACACTTACGTATACATCTAAAACTCAGACTTGAGACTGTATTATCAAACATATAGTTTAGTAAGTACCGACCATTAGTTATAAATAGTACATGGCCTGTTGTAAAATAAATACTGTCAACGCGTCCGACAGCGCATTTACTCTGATGTAAAATTATACAACCGTTGTAAATAAATAAAAGCTTCTTGCTTTAACGTGGCCACCCCGAGAATACTCTTTGAAGTGGACTACGCTCGTCAGCCAGTTTATCACCGCACGATAAAACCAAGAAATATATTGATTTTATTTTAATTCGAGTGCGAGTAATACGAACGTCGCAAAACAGAGTGATACAACAAAATAACACGAATAGGTAATACTCGTATAATAGACTGAAAATGTTTTTTTTGGTTCAATTCCTATCTACGATCAGTCCTGAGGCTACGCAGGTTTGGTGTAGGTAGTGAAGCTTGGCAGACATGAACGCTTCTACTAGACTGTACTATATTATTGAAATAGGTACTTAATACAATACATTATATGCATAGATATTTTTTATTATGCATAGAAAATACACCCGGAATAAATATTTGCAGATCGTACAAATATTTATCCCAAGGCGGGAATCGAACCCGCAACCTCCTGCGACATTCGCCCGCATCGGTCATAAATAAGTAATTCAAATTCTAAATTATCGGACACTAACGAACCGCACGCTTATTCGTCCACGTGAAATTATTTTCATACATACTGCTGAACCCCCGCTGAACCCATGGAAATTTCTTTCATAATACACCTTTTTGCACCAAGATGCATATACCCTGTAAATTTCAAATCGCTACGACCAGTGTTCTAGGCTGAGCGTTGTCTATATGTCAGTCAGTCAGGACAAAGATTATTTTAATTGGCATAGATTTAAACCTTCTTTGAACTCCACCCACCACTCACCATTGATAAACGGACATGAAAATGATGAAATCTAGTTTTTTATTATTACTACAAGCGGTCATTCTCCTAATTTTTGTCTATGATGTAACAAAACTGGTTTTATGCCCACTGACTGGCAGGTGGAATTGAAAAAACTAATTATTATTCATAATCTATTATTCATAATCTATCTATCCAATTATGAGAATCTTTGTCCTGACTGACTGACATATACACAAAGCACAGCCTAAACCACTGGTCGTGATTTTGAATTTTTTTACGGAATATTCATATTAGTACGTAGAGGAATAAAAATAGTTAGTGTAGTACTTCCCCGGACGAGCCCTTCACTAAGAGCTTTACTATTATTATTTTTGAAGGTAAATAAGTAACAAATTTCATTTTTGTACATTTTTGATCGTTTTTTTCGTAAGGGCATTGGTAGACACCGACGACCAAGGATTCAGGACGGCATTTCCACTAGAGATTTCAATAATTCAGGTTTTTGCAGTCTAAAAATTTTCAGACGGAACCCAAAGGGTGCGAGACTCGCTCTACTTTACTAGCTTATCTATTGATTTGCATAAAAAAAATAAACAAAGTTTCTTCAATGGACTGCCCACATCAACCCGTGAATGAAAAGCTGAACATACGACATGCTGATAATTTGGAACGCTTCCAATTACCGCTCTCCTCTGAATAAATGTACACAGTGTTATATCGGTCGGGTAATAAACAAGAGAGATATATTGGCCAGACAGCGGTGACATCTTTACTTTGCGAGACGGTTTTGTAAAAAAGACGCGTAATTTTATATTATTTCATGAGTTTCTCTGGTCAGTTATGGACGACGAATAAAAAAGTACAGAGAATATATTTCTGCTTTGCGTCCACCAACCTGTGGCATACAGGTGTTAAGCCTCATGTGGCCGTAATTTCACCGGCACCCACACCCTTCAAACCGGAACATACTGCGCTGCTTGGCGGCAAAAATAGGCATAGTTGTACTTCCCCGGACAAGCCCTTTACAAAGAGATCTGCTACTACTAAAATACTTCTTAAATTGTAAAAGCATCATACAAAAAAACGGTAGAAATCAAGCCCTAACTTTCTTGCTAGTTTTTCTACGTTTGCTCATGAGGAACTGGCGCTTAGATTCACATAACTTTAAGCCGTTTCAAGATAATCCCTGTGGATATTACCCACTAAATAAATGCTTTTTAATTTTGACTTAGACTTTCTCGTGGTTCCGCGAAAGACCCTTTGGTAGATACCTCCTTTGTCGAATGCGATGCTCAAATTACTAATTAATGGCTTGTAGACAATGACTCATTATGTTTTAGGGGTTATTTTGGTCAGTTTATTTGGTTTAGTAGGTAATCGTGAAGTTTATTTTCTGTGGGTGTTTTGTTTTTGTTATTGCTCCGAGAATTGGAAACATTTAAAATCGATGGATGATTCAAATATGACGCATTTGCACTGTTGGTTTATGATACAGCTTCAAGGTTTGTAGTTCTGTATACAGTTCATCTAGACATGTCTTTCGTATCAAAGCAATTCAGTTTTGACAATCGCTGTTGCTCATTTTATTATTATATTCGTTGGGAAACTAAGTACTGCCCCCTGATCATGTAATTCTATTAGCATCAAAATTCAGTCGCATGTGTTAAATAAGACAGATTTGCTATAGAAAATCCATAGAGAAAAAAGAAGAACAATTTTAAGCATACATCGTTGGTCTTTTAAAACTACAGCGCTTGTGTGCATGGAAGTATGTATATAAATTTTGTTGATAAGCGATAAAATTTGTATCTATTGCCCAGCCCAGACCGCAAGTAACCTGCACAAGGAAGGTAAAACCTTTCAGTTCGCTAAACAGCACGTGTTTGATAGTTATAGACAATCACAACGAAGAGAAAAGTGTAACCTACAACTTATAAACTGTCACTGTCATTCAGAATGTTCAGAATATCATATTTTCACTATAGAATAAAACCGAATGTGTATTTTTTTTTTTTTTAAATTCAGGTTTTTGCTTATAAACTATTTACAGTACCTAGCTTAACGAGTGAGATACTGGTCAGTTTAGTAAAAAATAGTCTATGCTTTAAAATATACAATAAATTAAAAATAAGACCCGTTTTATCAATGTGTAAGGCAACACTCATAAGTCTGCGTCTATAAATAAAGTAGTGTCGAGTTTCGATTTACTGCCGCCCAAGGAGAATATTTTTATGGGAACTTTGGGGTTTCATGGACGGTTTTAGGTCAAGATTGAATCTTAAGTTTGGATTTTTAAACTAAAAAAATCAGAGATGTTCGTACACGCTATTTTTTGGCTCTCATTGTCAATCTTGAGGTTTGTTTCAACTTTACCAATGATTATTGCGTTCGAGTTGACCTAAATTGTACGATTAAATTACGTTGCGTCGGCGACGCTGAGTCTACCTTCGCGATGACTGGCCACTGGCCTAAGATATGTAGAACGCGCCTTTTTAACGTTCGAAATTCAAATAATTTGTAGCAAAAAAGTTACATTCGCATTCACATTCTAGCAGTATTCGGTAAATTATGATAAAGTTACATTTATAATATTTAGAAAACACTTAATTACAATCATGACATGTTTTATTTACTATTGTATAATTATGTAGGTATTTATGATTGAGAAACAACAAGACTACGCCTATAAGGATATTTTATTTACTTAAGAAATTGCGTCTTGTGTTGACAGTTCGACATCGATAAAAATTACAACATACTGCTTGACTTTGTAGAGAATAATGTCATAACTCAAAAGTGTGAATCAACTCCATCACACCATCACAGCTCTGTTTGTAGTAGCCCTGCCTTCTGTGCTGTAGGTGGTGGGTTCGATCCCCACCGAGAACAAACATTTGTGTGATGAACATAGATGTTTGTTCTGTGTCTGGGTGTTGCTTTGTATTTACAAAAAAAAGTATATAAGTATTATTACAGTCATCTGGTTCCCATAGTACAAGCTATGCTTAGTTTGGGGCTAGATGATGTTGTGTAAAAAATGTCCTGACATATTTATTATTATTATTATAACTCGACTTCAAGCAGACTTCATTTTCTGTCATCTTCGGAAAAAAACATGACTTTCATTTCAAGTTACTAAATCCAAAAACTATTTTTTTGTTTTGTCTGTCGAATGACGAATAGATGCCTTTCACGTAGTGTGGGTACAATGATTTATTTTCCTTAAGGAAATCGTAACTACTTATTAATAGTCTACCTAAGTCCATTAACAAATTCCCACACAGCAAGTCTATTTTAATTTATTTTATATAAATAGGTACTCGGTTCATTTTAGTATATAAGGACCTCACACTACCTAGTCACAGAGACTTGAAATTTTCAGAGTATATTCGTCTTGGTGCGAAGAGGCATACTAAGAAATAAATTCTCGAAATTTAACCCCTGAATGGGTATAACGGGCGTTGAAGTTTGTATAAAAATAACTTCCCTAGAAATGTAATGTGTTAAATAGTTTCCTTAGTTTAAAATAAATTACGTATAAATTTGCCCTTATTTTTATTATTTATAACTAAATATAACACATAGTACAATATTTCGTAGAGAAAATCTAATGCCTGCCTACTTATCAAATAGAAAACGGAATATCTTATTGGAATAATAACTTTCACACGTTTGCTTACTTTCAAGCACATTTCAGTTGCAAAAGCACATTTATTAAAAGGTTCAGTGAAAGGCGTAGTGTATCGCTTAATTAAATCTCAAATCGTAGATTTCCTTGAGTTTTGATTAATTTTACAACACGTCAAGATTTGATCTCGAATTAATATTTCTGTAAAAGTAGTTCTGGCTAGTTAAAACTAGTTGAGTCCAGTTTGTTTTACGCCGTTTATTATTATAACACTTTAAGAGAATATTAATGATTGGCTTGATTAAAAGTAGCGATGGTGAAATATTAAGTTTATTAAATGCATTTATTTAATCTACAATACAAAATATTATATTTAGAATTAAAATACCAGTAATCTGAAATATATTTACTTAATAGTATTTGACTTTTTTATTTCTTATTATTTTATATGAATCAATCAAAATTGATTTATGATCTTGTGAAATTTTGACCCTCTGACTTGATGTGAAGTGATGGTGATGAACAAAGCATGGCATTCAAAGTCAAAGTCAAAGTAATACCACAATAACATTTTTTTTTTTCGTTTTGAATATCAATTTTCAATGGACTATATAGTTCATCGGTGGTCTTGTGGAATTGACCCCGCCTTTTGATCCTTAGGTCGTGGGTTCGATTGCGGTCATGCGCCAATGGATTTTTCTGTTCGAAAAATTTATGTGCTCAATGCCAGTGTTCTCAAACGGTGAAGGGAAACATCGTGAGGAAACCAGTTAGTATTCTAGAAGCAGCGATGAGCTTGCAACCTGGCACATATAGAATACCAATTACTGCAAAATGTGGGTTTGTACCAAATGTCATATTTGGACATCTCACTACCCCCCTAGATATCATTACGAGTGGGTACTTTGTACCAAGATATCTGAAAGAATATCTACCGTGCCGGAGGACTAAATTGTGATGCCATTTTATTTTATTCCATTCCTATTTATAGTATTTAAGAGGAAACAATAAACTCATTCATGTTACGATGACTAACATAATGACCAATTGTGTAGTAAAAGAGCTAAGTAGTTTACCGCTGTGGATTCCAATATAAAAACACAAAAGTATTTTTAAACACTAGCTGTTGCCTGCAACTTCGTCCGCGTGGTTAGTTTTTTTCGACTTACTTAACACTTTTCGCTATATTTTAGCCAATTTACACATTTATTGTTCTCGGTGGGGATCGAACCCACAATCTACAGCACAGAAAGCAGAGCTACTACTAACTAAGCGATGTTTTCCTTCACAATTTGTGAGCACTGGCATTGTGCGCTTAAATTTTTCGAACAGAAAAACCCATTGGTATACGGATTTGAACCCACGACCTTTGAATCAGAAGGTGGGGTCACTACCACTAGACCACCAGTGCTCCTAACATTGCTATGGAAATAAGTACCTATAGTTTAAATCTACAAAACAAATACAGTAGGTATTTAACACTCAATAAATAGGTAACATCATGTTTACTGCAAAATGGAACTGCAATGACGATAAACACGTAACGCCGATTTTATTTATAGTAGGTTTAGTTCTAGCATCTTTCTTTTTTAATATTTAGTTCAGTGGCAACCCTGAAATTAAACAACTTTCGTATTTATAATATTAGTACCTATATAGAGTGGATGTAAAAAAGGTAGCAATACTGCAAGTTACGTCTGTCCGTTGATTTTCCCCTGACGGGCGCGTGTGTGCGTGGATCGAGTTTCACAGGTGATGCGTGTGTGTGTGAGGCCGCGGCAGACACGATGGCAACGTGCGCACGCGTTCTTTAAGATGCGTGTTCACTGATGTTAATTTATAATAAAAATATAGCTTGTAATAAAAATTCTAGGAAACATATCTCACTATCCCTCAAACTATTAGGAGCTATTTCAAAATATCTGTTAGTAAGTATATATGTGTATTTATGTAAGTAAGTGATAAACGTATGTTTGAAAAAATATTGTAGTAAAGACAGATAATATCTCGCGTTAGAATTTAGACACAAAGCCTTCAGATAAGCTAAACACTAGCCAAATCTTATGACGTAACGAGATGGGTTTTTAGCACTTCCATTATCTTAATATTAACACAGGTACTTTTATTTTGCATATCTGTCTGTGTAGAAAATGTCGTCGCTTTTGCACCCTTCAAACCGGAACACAGCAATTCGAGCATCACTGCTTGGCGGCAGAAATAGGTACGGTGGTAGTACTTCCCTGGGCGAGCCCTATCACAAAGAGCTCACTACATAACATCGGTTGGCGTTTGTTTGTTTTTAACAGATTCCTAAGCTACAAAATATTCATTGTGACATCTGCCCTAGGATATCTTACGCATGTCTGTGTGCGTAAGGACACACCGAGACACGCCGTCGCCTTCTACGGCACATGCCTCGGACTGCAATCCAATCTAGATTGCATGCTATGCCTATCTACCTGCATCTAGGTAGGTGCATACGAAGTTGCAAAATTGTAGCACTTGGAATTACTTGAACCTCGATATTCCAGTTTTTTACGCAGACCATCTTGTCCTTAAAAAAAGTAGTTTTTGTACTTGACTGGAATTTACCTGAAGAAGGGTTTTGTAGAATAACTTTAAAAGCGTTTACTAGAAACACTGTCTTTATTATCATAAGCCAATGGGCTATAGGGAAAATAGGAATAGGGGGAATAATAGGGAATAAAATATTATTAATCGACTACGAAAGAAGAGGTTATTCAATTACTCTTTGATTACGGGTTCCAGTTTGATGGTTTTTCTCTGCTACATCTCTATATACCAGGATTTTTCCCTAATAATCCTGAGGTAGAGCAGTAAAGCAGTATAGTAGAGCTTAGTGCAGGATTCGTCCGACTACCACCATGCCTATTTTTGCCTTTGCGATGTAATATTTAGATGTACCTCTGTCTACTCCCTTTAGACATCCTCAAAGAGCCTTCGAGCACCTGCCCGAGTAAGTGGGGGTGCAAGTACTTGATACTAAAAAGATCTGAAAGGATATCTACCGCGCTTGGGGATTAAAGTCGTGATGCTATTTCTTTTTTCTTTGTCGCTACCTATTAAATCATCACAATGCAATGGCGTAAGGTGTCTGTAGTTTATGTTAGTTTGAACGTTTGAACTGCAGTTTTTTTTTTCTTTTTGTGGCATGTATCCGTCATTCGGACAATTTTGCCAATGTCAAGTGGGTTGAATAAAATACTTCTTAGTCTAGACTTAGTAATAGTTAGTAAAAAAATAAAGTTGGCTGTCATTTCGAAAAAAAAGATGGCGTTTTTCTTCAAAACCAAAGGGTAACATTTTCGTTCAAATCAGGATGCCACATACACACTTTCATTTCAACTGTTCACACTTGTGCTAAGACCTCAAGTACCTAATGATGGTTAAAATACCACCAAAATTACCCATCAGAACTCTTATTTTATTTTATAAGACTAGAAAAACAGTTAAAATGAAAATACAATGTTGTTTGTTTTTTCCAAAGATGACAGAAAACGAATCCTGACGTAAGGTTCCTGTAGTTTATGTTAGTTTAAACTGCAGATTTATAAAATTCTCGCGTTGTATAGGTCAGGGGTCAAATGTCAGTGTCAATCAGTAAACACCTGTCTGATACCATTCTCTTCCGCGTATTGGAGTTGGTTTACAGAAGCATTACTTACACAATCGCCCGATTGTCATCGATATGTCATTCTGAATCATGCGGTGACGGGACAGTCGTACACAACGCCGATTTCTTCATTATAGACTTGAGAGAGACAAAATACTTGACCGTATTTTGAAGTAATACTTCTAATTAACGACTTCCAACAAGGTTGCGTTAAACGTTTAACACTACCATGGAAGGGGTATGAAAGCACTGTTCTTTCTCTCTTTCTCTCATAGCCAGTTACGTTTCGTATATTAAAGAAGTTTTACTTCAGTCGTGTGGTCTAAAGCACACTCGTTTTTTTTGTTTAGTTAGTCTTTCGACATAGGTATGCAAGACTTCAAGTTGTCAGAAGTTATAGGTATATCTTAAACATCCAGATATTTGGGCTTATGTTCCTTTGATCAATGATACCCCTAGATAAAGGGTTGGCGCAAAAAATCCGTCTCGGTAAATAAGCGCTTACTTCTCAAATGAGCTCTTATTTTTTTGACAATTGGCATTATTTACTACTACTTGTAGGTGATGGTGACCATTTAACATCAGGTGGGCCAGTGGCCTGTTCCATCGATAATTCGATTTAATAATCTTATTAATATAAGATATCCAGAAACTCACGGATTGGTTATTCATAAAAACTAACCGGAGCAAATATTTACAGACCATGCAAACATATGACTCATTGAATGTGTATGAGGTGGGAATCGAAGCCGAATTTCAATCTCAGCAGGTCAGTTGTTACACGACAGAGGTCGCAAACGCTAAATTAAATGCAAAAGTTGACTTTTATGCCGTAATATGACACTTAAAAGCGTGTTATGGAAAAAAATACTAATGTCTTACAAAATATCAAGTTACACCCAGGTGTGCGCAGATTAAAACTAAATTATGACATGTTATGGTTTTATGACTGTTTAAATGGCATCATTGACATGGCTAAAAATAAGAATTTGATTCCTCGAAATTATGAAAATAAATGATCATAAAACTACCAAATCAGCGTGTCATATTTTTAAATATATGTCCAGAGATTTATCAAATTACAACCAAAATAATTGGTAGGGTGTTATAACAGATTCACCCCCCCGTAGTTATGCAATATTACTATCAGACTGGTAAATATCATGTTATTAATTTAATTTAACGTTTTAACGTTTGATATAACGACATAGTAAAATAATAATATATAAACTTTATTGAGGCCATAACTTAAAAAAACTACAAAAAATAAAATTAAGGTACGTTGGTAGTTAGTTATACGAGTTAGTAATTTGACTGTATGTTTTTGGGAAATAGATAAAGATCGGATTTTGGAGGAATCCTTTGCCCAGCAGTGGGACACAATAGGTTGATTAAATAATAAGTATAAATGCAATTAGATACACATAGTAGCTATCCTAAAGATACATATTCTCATATGCCACTTTTCAATTGACATAATGAGCTCCCGTACCAAGTCGGAAAATGCATATATTATCTATGTAATGGTGTTCCTTTTACTCGTTTAGGTACGATACTTTTTAAATCATTGAAATCGTTCCATTGGTTGCGAAGATATTACACATTTTGTACCAGTCAACCGCGGGGCGGCCGAATAGCTCATGTGACGTCACGAAATCTTTTCCGCCCGCGGGCGCGCTCTCCGCAATTCATTTATTAGAGTTCACTCGATCTGCGCGGGTCGTGTTGTGGTTTTTACGTGAATATGCCGAACTATAAGTACTGTATAGTACCGAAGTGTACTAATACTTCAGTTAGTACACCTAAAAAACTATTTTTCAATGTGCCAAAGGTCCCGAAAGTGCGCAAAAAATGGTGCACTATCATGAAGAGGGATGACAAAATTCCGCTTTCGTGCCAAACTTCAAGATTTTGTTGCGAGGATCATTTTGATGTAAGTAGGTAGGTACCTCCATAATATACCAACTATGATAATAGTTGGTATATTATGGAGGTACCTACTTACATCAAAATGGTCCTCAATCATTACTCGTGTGGTAAACAGGTGCGTAGGTAGCTTAGTAAAGCTTGTTTACGAATGTTAAAGAAAAATACAGGGTCGTACCTACTAGGTATATTTCAATGAGTAAGTAAATGATAAAAAATGTAAGTAGTGAAGTTTCTAATAACCCTTCCTCGGTAGTCGGGTTAAAACCAGGGTCGTACTCAGGTCTAACTACAATAAAATGTGCCGTTCCCGGTAATATTCCCCAATGCGGGAATATCCCACAAGTTTCCCGGGATATCGGGGATCATTTTGGGATTATAGTTATAGATTCTATCTCATCATCATCATCATCAGCCTGTAGAAGTCCACTGCTGGACATAGGCCTCCCCCACACGTTTCCAGGAAGAACGATTCTGAGCCCTTTCCATCCATCGACTTCCCGCGGTTCTAACAATGTCGTCAGTCCATCGGGTAGGAGAACGTCCTACGCTTCGTCTTCCGGTTCGTAGTCGCCATTCGAGAACCTTTATTCCCCAACGGTTGTCGGTTCTACGAGCTTTATGGCCTGCCCACTGGCACTTTAACTTGCTGATTCTGAGAGCTGTCGGTGACCTTGGTTCTTCTACGGATTTCCTCATTTCTGATTCTACCTCGCAGTGAAACTCCCAGCATCGCTCTCTCCATAGCTCGTTGTGCGACTTTAAGCTTGTGTATGAGACCAATAGTTAGCGACCACGTCTCAGTGCCATAAGTCATCACTGGTAACACACACTGATTATAGACTTTCGTCTTGAGGCTTTGCGGTAACTGTGACGAGAAGATGTGCCGTAATTTCCCGAACGCTGCCCATCCGAGTTGGATTCGTCGGCTGACCTCCAACATATACCGGTACGGGTGCGACATGAGCATTTGACATAAGTTTCGTCTTACTCATGTTCATTTTAAGACCCACCTGTTGGGAGACAATATTGAGGTCTCTAAGCCTTGTTTCTAGGTCTTCCAGCGATTCCGCCATTATGACTATATCGTCGGCAAATCGAAGGTGACTTAAGTGTTCGCCATTGATATTGATGCCATACCTATTCCAGGACACGAGCTTGAAAATATCCTCCAGTGCAGACGTGAACAGTTTCGGAGAAATTACATCTCCCTGTCTCACTCCTTTTTGCAACTGGATAGGATTTGTACTCTGGTCCTGGAGTCGGATAGTCATGGTGGCATTACTATATAGGCCTTTCAACACTTCGATGTACCGATAGTCAATTTGACACCGCTGGAGTGACCGTAACACTGCCCAGGTTTCGACTGAATCGAAGGCTTTTTCATAGTCCACAAACGCTAAACAAAGTGGCTGGTTATACTCTTCGGTCTTCTGTATAACCTGCCGGAGCGTATGAATGTGGTCTATGGTACTGAAGCCTTTTCGGGACCCGGCTTGTTCGGGAGGCTGGAAGTCGTCTAGCCTACGAGCGAGACGATTAGTAACTACTCTCCTTCAAAAGGGTGTTATCACCTTTCTTAAAGAACAGTACCACCACACTCCTGCTCCATGCCTCTGGCGTCGTACCCTCGAGGATGAGGATATCTATCTATACATGTAATAAAACTGTAGCCAAAGTGAATGAAAAAGAAGTACGTAAATCTAAGCGCGAACGAAGTTGCGAGCAAAAGTGATATATAATAAAAAAGAAAAAATATATACCTGAATTTATTATATTTTTAGGTGGAAGCTGATAATAATAATAATAATGCTGAACAATCCACACAGCATCATCTAGCCCCAAGCTAAGCAGAGCTTGTGTTATGGGTACTAGATGACTGATATACTTAATACAATACATTACATGCATACATATTTTTTATTATACATAGAAAACACCCAGAACACCCGGAATAAATATTAGCAGATCGTACAAACATTTATCCCAAGGCGGGAATCGAACCCGCAACCTCCGCGTCGCAGGCGGACATTCGCCAGCCGCGCCACATCGGTCGTTATATGGAGAACTACGTCAAGTATAGGCTTGTGGGAGGAATGCTTAGATTGAAGAAGGAAGTATTGCATTCCTGTATTGTATTCCTGACCTTGATTATTTATTGTATAATTTTTAAATAAATCTGGGTATAACCTACGACAAAATATAATTTAAATTCTTAGGGCTTATTTTAAACTTAACATACCTAACGCTTTCGTTTATTCATAGCTCTAAATTACGTGTCCAAAGAACTTAGGTAGGTACATTCCTGTCAAATTAAGTATTTAAGTCTAATTTTATTTATTTTATACCTACATAATATTTTTCTTTAAACCTTTAAGTTTCTACATACTTATCTACATACCAATGTTGAAAATAACAGCGTAGGTAGTTACACCAACAAACACAACTTCCCTGGCTGACTAACCTAAAACTTTTAGGTATTTTATAGGCTAGTCCAAGTATGTGTACCTACCTACATATTATCCTGTTATTCTGATTAGGTTGATAATGAGATTTGTTTACCTCTGAAGTTTCCAACCATGAATTTCAGCGCTTGTGTAATTTAAATGATTACTAAGATAATCAAATACCATGAAGGTATCAACTTTAGGTAGATTATCGGATTGCGCTTGCTCAAAGCCGATATCTACCTTATTTCTAATACTCATTTGTTATATTAAAATAACAACCTTCTAATAAAAACCTAATCAAATCACTTGGTGACGTTACGCTCCGTGTCGGACGAGTATCGCGAACAGAAACGCGGGGCGCGCAGTGGTTTGGGGGCTAGCGCTGGGCCTTTGTGACGTCATCGCTTCCGTTCGCGCGGTCAGTGAATCTCGTTCGGTATTTTGCCCATAACTTAGTCAGTTTTGGCCGTAGAAAAAAAAATTTTGCATTTTATGTTTTAGTTTCTCAAGGCCTATAAAACTGCATTCATAGAAAAAACTGTGACGGGTCCCCATTAAACATAACTTGAAGTTCGCCAATCTCACAATATTGACTTTTTGTTTGCTCGCGGTAATTGTAAAATACCAACTGCGATATAACTTTTGCTCACAATCTCTTCAACGTTTGATTATCCACATAATTAGCGTATGGAGTGTGTTTGTATGTTTTTATTGTGTCTGAGGGCTGCCGACCGGCGACTGTTCTTGGAAGGACTGCGCCAGGCGCTGAATGTGCGTTGAAGTCTTTTGTTCGCGTATTTGTCTGATTTTAGAGGTTTAGATTATGGACAAATTACACAGATTCGTACCACGAACAACATAATACAAACTAAAATTAGTTTATTTGTTTTTATAGTGCTTACCTGAACTTAAGGAAATCACAAAGATTTTTGCTGTGTGAATTGTCCAGCATTATTTATTTATTATTTAATTATTTATATTATCCCAAAAAAAGTACCGTATTAGAAACATTACAAATCTTATTTACGTCGAGTCATTTGAATCCTCGGTGGCGAAGTTGGCATCGCATCCCCGTATCAAGGGGAAGGTCGTGGGTTCAAATTCCACTCGAGGAAAATAATTTTTGGGATAATATAAAAATACTAAAATTATATTTATAATACTCAAAGTCAAAGTCAAAGTCAAAAGGCATTTATTTAGTAATATCCGCAGGGATCATCTTGAAAACGTCTTAAATCTAGGTGAATCTAAGCGCCAGTTCCTCGCGACCAAGCCTAGAAGAACCGGCAAGAAACTTACGGCTTGGTTCCTACCGTTTTTTTGTATGACTATATTTATATTTACTAGCGGTCCGTCCCGACTTTGCACGGGATTTTTTGTATGGAAATACGCTAGTGCCCCCATATGCCGCTAGGGGCGCTTACGATATTTCCATACAAAAAGTTCGAGCTCGCAAACCGAAATCCGGAAAACGAAAAAAACTCAGAGTACACCTACAGAAACGTTATTCAAACTACCTAAAAAAGGTTTGACTATTCTATCAAAAGAGATCGCTTTAATTACCTACTGATGACACTACCTGCGTCAACGTTTAATGACGTTAGCATTAATTATTCTAATACTTTTCTGTATTTTCCCCGCATTTATTCTTTGATTTTTTTCTAGGCTTGGTCGCGAGGAACTGGCGCTTAGATTCATTTAGATTTAAGACGTTTCAAGATGATCCCTGCGGATATTACTTACTGAATAAATGATTTTTGACTTTGACTTTGATGTAGGGATGTTTCGATAGTTAAACTAATTTTGATATTTTAGTGAGAGAATAACCTATGATTGTTGGAAAGTTTTATAAAAGCTTTGTCATGTTTGAGTACCTATCCTTTTTTTGAGTAAGCTATCAACTAGTACAAAGAAGGATTTCTCATGGTGTTGAATAAGTCTACTATAAGATTTTGTATTCTCCCAAAAGTTATTTTCTTGAGTAGGATTTGAACCCACGACCCTCTCGATACGGAGATGCGCCAGCAAAGTTTTATACAACTTGCTGATGAAACAAGCAGATGGTCCACGGTGTTAAGTGGTTGCCATCGCCTATAACAAAGTATTTCCTCGTAGGTCACACTCGTTAGGAACGTGCCCTACGATGCACACATCAGCATCTATCAACCTGAGACATACAGGTGTTAAGCCTCATGTGCTTGTAATTTCGCCGGCACCCACTCCCTTCAAACCGGAACACAGCAAACTGCTTGGCGGCAAAAATAGGCATGGTGGTAGTACTTCCTCGGACGAGCCCTTCACTAAGAGCTCTACTACTACTAAAATCATATATCATCAATCACGGGGAGGGTCGTGAGTTCAAATCCAATTCGAGGGAATAATTTTTGGGATAATATAATTTTTTTGTGATTTCCTTAAGTGCAGGTAAGCACTATCACAAAATAATGTTACAGTAGGTAATATAAAAAAAGGCTAATAACATTATGTAACGTGTCTTTTAATTCCATGAACTTCGGATTCCACTAACCAACAACAATGTCAAAATTGGACAACATAGAACCATAAAAAAACTACTCTTTGACTCCAAATTGTTGATGTTAGTCTTATATTCAATATCCCCTACAAATAATATTAAATATCTGTTTAAATCACGACTTCCCCTCTTTTAAAGTTTTAAGCGATTTCGGAGTGCAGTCCAAACACACCTTATAATAATCACCCCTAAGTAGCGTGACTGGCGATGACGATGTGTAACTAAAGCCTATCTACACGGTTCCAGTAAACGATCTAGTAACTTGATCGCGAATTGTCATGTCAATCACTTAATCGCGGTGCGATATCAGTTTTCAAAATCAACAATTGAATAAATAGGACGAGTTTTCGGTATAAATTTAAAATTAGAATAATTACATACGTAAATCTAATTACTATCATGAAATATTGCAATTTATAGTATTTAAAGACAGGATTTTTTTGTGAAAAGTAATTATTGTTTTTAAAGTCTATATGAAATGTGAAATATAATTCTGAAATAGTCTAAAACAATCTAGAAAACTAAAAAGTACCTAGAAATTATATAAAATTGTAGAGTTCTTCGTTACTGAGTTATTAATATATGATCCTTGTATAATGTAGGTATAAATCAATAAAAAATCCAGGAGTAAATAAAAAAATAGTGAGTATCCAGTTGGAACCAACAATATATAAAATGATAGCTTACGTGTGTGCGATCATAGCGCACTAGTCCAGTATCCCACTACCTGCTGGTTCCAAATGGACACATATGTAATTATAATAATATAATTTACTCACTGTTTATCTGTTTATAAAGGAGACGGTACACACTGACACTTTCGCGCGTTTTTGACGAACGAGGGCGTTTAAATCGCGGGTATTTTGACAGACGTCAACGGCGTGCGTTCAATACGGCGAGTGGTGTTAGTTTGCGGTGGCTTGCCTCGGCTGACGTATACATATAGCAGACAGCAGCAGTCTCGCCTATTGGTGGGTTCGCGGGGCGGGCTGGCTACGTCATAAATGAAAGCCTGGCTAAGTATTTTAGTTGAAAAGTTGCATGTGGCGTGACACCCTTTTTGAACTCTATGCGCTGCAAAGCTGGGTTGGGCTGGGTGTGCGGCGGTTTTGATTGATGGCGTTTTTTGTGCACTTATGTTTCGTTATTGCAAGAGCAGTAATCGAGTTACTTTTAGACCGGATTCTAAAGTTTTTTTGCTTGAAACAGCCTGTTTTATTTTAGATACGAGTATTGAAAACGAGTTCTAGGCTATTTTTAGCACAGATTGTCTTTATCTAGGTATATGAGTTTGTGTGATCAAATTTATACCCGTATCAGAATATTGGGACAATAATAATAATAATAATGCTGGACAATCCATACAGCATCATCTAGCCCCAAGCTAAGCAGAGCTTGTGTTATGACTTATGGGTACTAGATGACTGATATACTTAATACAATACATTAAATGCATAAGTATTTTTTATTATACATAGAAGATACCCAGAACACCCGGAATAAATATTTGCAGATCGTACAAACATTTATCCCAAGGCAGGATAAATGTTCGATCGAACCCGCAACCTCCTGCGTCGCCGGTGGACATTCGCCCGCCGCGCCACATCGGTCGTCAAAATAATTATACATTTAAATTGTGTCCTTAGGTAGTTAAATATTTTTCCCATGCAATCCGTTGCGGACGGTTTTCTTCAAACCATAAAAACATGAGATAGTTTATTTACATCCTGTGGTTTTTATAATAATTCCATAAAACCACTTTAATTGACTTATTTATAAGTATTCTTGATAACTCTTTAAGGACACTCATTGACGGTAGAGCAATCTTGACGTACGTAGTAAATAGACGATTCTATTAAAAAAGATTAATGTTAATAATTGCCAATGTTTATAAGACAATGTTGTGCAACAGTTATATGGAATAAATACAAGTTCCTTGCACCAACATAATAGCTGAGATTAATTCAAAAGGCTATTTTAATTCACCGCACTACATTTTCACACTATTTAAAAAGAAGTTGCAAAATTGTTCAAAAGTTTTCTTTCTAGAGTTATTCAGAACACAAAGATTTCAAAAAGAGGTTTATTCTACAACCATTGGCTAAAGATTTGTTACACTTTTTGCGAATTCGGCTCAAACTAGTATTTCACTACAAACAAAAATCACGACTTTTTAAACTTACGTTAAACCCAGAGCTGGGTTTAATGTAACTTTGTTGTGGGTGTCGTGGGTTCAAATCCCGCTCGAGAGAATAATTTTTGGGATAATATAAAAATATTTCTGAAACTGTTGTATTTCATAACTACTGCAGTACAAAATTAATAAGGCTTCTAATGCAGATTCTTGGCTAAGCCCTTAAATAAAACACAAACATCGGACATACCACTTATCAGATAAAAAACTTCGTTACAAGAAGGTACCACAGATTATGCGATTGTTAGCAGTTGCATGTTGGCAGAAAGATTGTGACGTAAGGAACCGAAAACTAAATATTTTTAGATTTCTCACACAACATTTACTTACAAAACATGATACATGATAAATCCTACTATGAACTTCATTTTCTGTCATCTTCGAAAAAAAACATGAATTTTACTTCCTTATAACAAACTATTGGGAATTACAAGGAAGCAGGCATGGCAGTAGTAGTTTTGACTACTCCATTACTTTCTTAGTCGCAAGGAAACACACCAGGAAGAAAGATCATGCAGAAAAACGGTAGGAACCAAGCTGTAAGATTCTTGCCTGTTCTTTCAGGCTTGGTCGCGAGAAACTGACACTTAGATTCATCTAGCTAAGACGTTTCAAGATGATCCCTGCGGATATTACTGAATAAATGCTTTTTGACTTTGACTTTGACTTTCAGGCTTGGTCACGAGGAACTGACACTTAGATTCACTTAGCTAAGTAAGACGTTTCAAGATGATCCCTTCGGCAAGTTTGCCTTGGAGATCTACAACCTGGTTACCCCCATCTCGGTTCCATCACTCGACCACCACACGTACGGAAACGAGACACCCATTTATCGTTGATATTTCAACCGTCCGTACCAAGCGCTTTGCCTCATCTTTTATTATGAGGACGGCAAACGAGTGGAATTCGTTGCCGCCGTCTGTTTTTCCGGTCACTTATAGTCATAATTTGGATGTTTTCAAGAGAAGAGTGAATAAGTATCCTCTAGGTAAGCGTGCTACGCCGAAGACCGTTCATAACTTAACACCAGGTGAGATTGCGGTTAAACGATTACTTTAGTACCTAACCTTAGTACCGCCTGCTAAGTGTGCTGACTATAGCAAACCCCTCTAAATATAGGAGAGGCTTATATCTAGCAGTAGACTCATTCAGGATTCTGAAAAACACTTCAGCCAGCAAATACCTACTGAGGAAGAAATACCTAGTCGGGAAAAATTCTATGCGGAATTTAAAAAATACAATTTTATCTTTTAAGGATATATCCTTGATAGGGCATAATTAATTTAGCGAATTCGTCACTAAAGGGAAGAGCGTTGTTTGGTATTACATTACCTAACGAGTGACGCTTGCAAACAAACGCAACCTCGGTGATAGTGAGAGATTTAGAGACTGGAGAAACAAATAGATGTGATGTACAGTCAGCTGCACTAGAATGTATACAATTTGTAACTTATAGGATGGTTTTACAGCGTTACAATTAATATTTACAGGGCAAAAACTCAAAAAATAAGTGAACTTATCAGCTAATCACTAGATTTTCGAGTTTTAACTGTTTAAGAGTTTACTATATAAGGTTTTGATACCGTTTTGAAAGTTACGAATTGTATACATTCTAGTGCAGCTGACTGTACATTATTGGAAATCGGTTTATACCAGGAGTAATAAATAAGACTGCTTCTGAAAACTGAAACTGCGCATTCAGACCATGATTCTGCCTGAATTTACCACCAGCCCGGCTATGATACTATTTTACATAGTATTTATTTACTCTAGTAGTAGCAGAGATCTTAGTGAAGGGCTAAGTCACGCAATTTGCTGTTTTCCGGTGTCAAAAGTGCGGGTGCCGGTGATATTACAAGCATAAATGAACCTTAACACCTGTATGCCACAGGTTAATGGACACAGAGCAGTGCGTCGTAGGGTATGTTCCTAACAAACGTGGGCCACGTTTGTTAGGAACCTGATCACCTGACATCACCTGATGGTAACAACTTAACACAGAGTCCCAACTTTTTTGGAGCTGAAACGAGATTTAAACTAGAATTTGGCTGTCAAAATTGGGCCAAGTTTTGAAAAACACCCTCGAAACTTTAATTTGATGATATTTAGGTACGAGAAAGGGGTCTCAGTTGGGCCATGCGCTTAATCAAACAATAAGTTGTATAAAAAAAGTCAAGGCGATTAGGACCCAGCATCCAGACACAGGTGCTACTGCCCGGGATTTTTTTTAAAAGTAAATGTTATTAGTCATGCCATTTTCATCGCATGCCACCGACCCTAGATAGAACGAGTTTCGTTGATATGATTCATACTGACTTGGAAATTTCCTGAGTGTCTACCTTGAAAACTTTTATTTATTTTGTTCCGTTTATGAAGTCTATTTTGAGTAAGCTCATTATTTTAAGACCACGTGATTCATTACTCTGTTACAAAGCTTTGGTATGTCTCCTTTAAACTACCATAGTCTGGTTGTGTTCCTACTACCAATAAACTCGACGTAACTTCAAAATAGTTACATCGTGTTTCAGTTAATTGATTCAAGCGTGACTTTGCGGAAGTCCATTGTAAAAGTATAAAATAAACGATTAAATTACTATTCCACCACTTCAATCCAATTGTTCCAATCAAAGTTCATAAAAGTTGCAAATTTTGAAATTTCTACAGCACCTGCAGTAAAGTTAACTAGAATGCGGCATTAATTACAAAATCTGACAATGTTAGGTGCTACGAATTACCTACCGGCGTAGGTAATTCGTAGGTAAATTCCTTGAAAAAAGTTGTAAAATCAACAAACTAAATGTTAATAAAATTGTAACTAACATTTAGTTTGTTGATTTTTCATTCATTTTTAATAAATAAATCTATTTTTGTGATTTAATGTGTCTTCCAGGTTCAGAGTCCCCAAAATCAAAGAATAAAATAATACAAGATATGTACTGAAAGCTGCCCTAGAATATATATTTTTTTTCTTATAGTTACTTTAGAAATGTATCAAACATTTATAACATGCTGGGGGATTAGGACCGCAGAAAATCGATGGATAGAAAAGACTCAGAATCGTTCTTCTCGGAAACGTGTGGAGGTCTATGACCAACAGTGGACTTCTACAGGCTGTTGATGATGATGATGACAAATACATGCGTCAAAAGGTTTAAGGGTTAAACCAGAATACATTTAATTTTGTACATAAACTGTCATGCTGACAGCTTGAATTCCCTGGATTTCCAGCACACGTCACTGATAACAATCATCACATGACTGAATTATGTTGTGTTAGTGTGTCACGAGTTATTTAATTAGTGAAACTATACTTTTTCCTGAACTTAAATACTGTCGGAAATGAGAGAAATTATTTATATCGGCGGGCGAATGTCCGCCTGCGACGCTGAAGGTTGCGGGTTCGATTCCCGCCTTGGGATTAATGTTTGTACGATCTGCAAATATTTATTCTAGGTGTTCTGGGTATTTTCTATGTATAACAAAAAATATCTATGTATGTAGTGTATTGTATTAAGTATATCAGTCATCTGGTACCCATAACATAAGCTCTGCTTAGCTAGATGATGCTGTGTGGATTGTCCAGCATTATTATTATTATTTATTTATGAATACACACAAACTAACAGTCTAGGCCAAAACGTCCATGAGTCATTTCACATAATTTTACACTATGAGTGTATGCATAGTTATTACACTATTTAAATATTAGTAGAAACATAGATACTTGCATAAAGTCAAAGCCAAAGCATTTATTCAGTAATATCCGCAGGGATCATCTTGAAGCGTCTTAAATCTAGGTGAATCTAAGCGCCAGTTCCTCGCGATCAAGCCTAGAAAATACATTTATTTAGACTTTTTTTACTAGTTAATACTTTTTACAGTTCATAGACAGACAGTTCCTCTGACGATCCTTTTAGATATGCTAATAACTAAACGATGGACTAGCACAAATATTATGGGGAGGGAAATTCCATGTATTATATATTCTTAAAACTCTTGCATGTACAGTATTTTATAACCAAAACCAAAATCTGGCCATCGACCTTATTTGATGACGTCTTTTGCTAAGACTTGGTACACAAATGATCTTAGGTAACTACTTCCTTTTTCATGAAATTCTGGACAAAGGATAGATAGAAAACTCTTTCTCTTATTGATGTACAATTTTATGTTTTTTTATACGATTTGCTGATGGAACAAGCATATGACCCACCTGATGTTAAGTGGTTACCATAGCCTATAACAAAGCATTGCCTTGCAGGTCACGTTAGTTAGGAACGTGCCTTACAATACACTGCTCTGCGTTCATCAACCTGAGGCATACTGAGGTGTTAAGCCTCATGTGCATGTAATTACACCGGCACCCATACCCTTCAAACCGGAACACAGCAAGCTACTTGGCGGCAGAAATAGGTAGGTAGTACTTCCCCGGACGAGCCCTTCACAAAGAGCTCTACTACAACTAGGATGTAGTATACTTGAATGTAAGAAACACAATTTTTTTTTACGATTTAATTAAATGAAAATTAAAGTATCTACGTTTTCTATCAGTTATCTACTTCCAAGTTCAAGCTTTTCTTAGTTTGGGGCTAGATGACGCTGTGTGATATGTCAATGCAATATTTATGACAGTGCTGCGGTTGTCCCGACATAGAACAAAACCCCTCCATCAACTCCCATGAATGTAGCATAAAGTGACTAAAGAAATGCGATAGTGAACACATCTGTGTTCATCACACAGGTTTTAATCGGTGGGAATCGAACCCACAACCTACAGCGTAGAATAAAGAGCTACTACTATCTGAGCTGATTATTATAAAAAGTCAATCTAAAAAAAGTATCCTCCTTTATGTGGGGGGGGCGCACCGGTGGTCTGGGGGTGGTCGAGGGTTGTCTAATTCTAAATAAATAAATAAATAAATAATGCCGGACGATCCACACAGCATCATCTAGCCCCAAGCTAAGCAGAGCTTGTGTTATGGGTACTAGATGACTGATATACTTAATACAATATTACATTACATACATAGATATTTTTTATTATACATAGAAAATACCCAGAACACCCGGAATAAATATTTGCAGATCGTACAAACATTTATCCCAAGGCGGGAATCGAACCCGCAACCTCTGCGTCGCAGGCGGACATTCGCCCGCCGCGCCACATCGGTCGTCGAATTCGAACCCTAAGGACCGAATTCGAACCCACGGGTTTGAATCCGGTCTTGCACCAATGGATTTTTCTGTTCGAAAAAATTATGTGCGCACTAACAAAGCTCTCTAACGGTAACGGTGAATGGAAATATCGTGAGGAAACCAGTAAGTATTCTAGCAGCGGTGATGGGCTTGCAACCTGTCACGTATGGAATACCATCTACTGCAAAATGTATGTATGTACCAAATGTAATATCTCGACGTACCCCTGAGACTTCTTCGAAGAAACTCGAGTTGGTACTAAGAGATCTGAAGGAATGTATACCGTGCTTGGAATTAAAGTCGTGATTCAATTTTTTTTATCATAAGCGGTTATATTAGTGTATGTGTACATACCTTTACGTAGCTAACCGCAAACTATATTAATTTGTTTTGGATCAGCCTGCTTTTTAAAAGTAGTTTAAAACGTCATGGTTGCCTAATTTGAATCGCTATAATGTGTTTTAATAATTTTTTGCGGTACTGCAAACCGCAAATTTAACATTTTTATGGTGCAGAAAAATTGGTCTACTGTGTTGTACAGTCAATATTAAAAATTTATTCTAAACAAAATGAGAATAGAGACGTGGGCGATACTGATTTTTCTGTAAGTAGGTATGATATTAATATTTTATTTTATATTTTTTTAGCAATTGGTATGTACAAACTACATATGAAACAGTTGAGCTATCTCCAGACCGTTGCAAACGATCTAAAGGTAACTCAACTTATCCAGATCAGTGCCAATCGGAAGCGTTCCCAAAACACAGGCTGCGTTGCCACGCTGAATGGCAATGCTAATTCGCTGAGCCATTTTTATTTTATATCAGTTTTACCGATATTTTAGTAAGGATCCCTTTGAAAATATAATATAGCCTATGTCACCCGGAGATAGTGTAGCTCCCCAACGGTGAAAGAATTTTTCAAATCGGTCCATTAGTTTCGGAGCCTATAGTAGAGCTAGAGTAGGTTGACATCAAATTACTTTCTTTCTTTCTAAAGCAGATTCTTAGCAGCCTATCTGGCAGTAGGTACAAGAGCTAAGGTGCTTGACCTGTCACACCCACCAGCTTACCAGTAAGTATCTGCCAAACTTGCATCAGATCATTGATCATGACCTGAATTGCGACGATGCGGCGCTTGCGCAAGTGTAAAGAAAGGTACATGACTTTTCGTTCATTAGTATTGCATCAGTCGTTACGCGTTCAGAAAAAGTTTGTTGCGATCAACATGATGGATGATGACCGCTAAAAAGCACTTCCGTGTTTTGTAGAAAAATACCATTTTCTAAAAGAAAATACAGCCAACTTGACGTAATTAACTTTTCTTTTTTTATTTTATTTTTAATTATTAGTTTACCAACTAAATACAGTAGGTACCATAGATAAATTACAATCCAGCCAATCAGGCTATTAACTTTGCTTTGACTTATTTTTATATGAATACTATACTAAGAATGTGTGCATTGGCACTTTTCTTACAGTCTCTATTTAAGGGGAGGACACTTTGTTCTTGTGTTCATTAAAAGTAGAATTATTATTACACTACACAATATTAGTTTAAACACTACACTAGCTCAAAAGGTTTAGTTCTTTTGAGCCTTCTCACTATGTCTGTGTCTGACGTAATTAACTGACCCAACACAATTGTGGCTAACTGATTTTGTGTAAAAAGGTCCACAAATATTGATTGTTTATTATTAAAAAAATATATAAGCACTACCTTACAAATGGGACTTCCATTTTACCAAGTCACCATACAGAATCATGAGAGAAACTAGGGGAAACCGCGCGATTTCGTTTGCGTAAAGTAGGTAAGTATGCAAACTTCAACCCGCTGTACCCGTTTAGGGAACCCGTTTAGGTGTATTTCGGGAATTGTTTCTTTATTTTTATTTTATTTTGTTTATTGGACAAAATCCACAGCCCTCCTTTAAATACAATTGAATTTTAAAATTAAACTTACAGCCAATTACGGATTTACTTTATATACATTTTTTTATACAAACTGACAGTCGAATATGAAAAACCTAACACTAATTATAATTAAGTTACCCACCACCTACTAACAAACTTTCTTAGCACCAAGACGAATTTACTCTTAAAATTTCAAGTCTACGATCAGTGGTTTAGGTTATTCGTTGTCTATTTGATAGAAAGTAATGAAAAGAGATGAAAAATTTGGCTTGCGCGTCAATTTATTATGATTATTTAAATAAACTAAAGCTAAGAAATTTGTATAATATACTATGTACTGGTTCTAGGCACATAGAACTAGTCCACAGTGTATATTTTTTTGCCTATTTCGTTTATTGAGCAATTTTCTGTAGGTAATTTTAGAGTAGCAAAAAATGTACAATGATATATTGGAGGCACCATAAGACTAGGTTTTAAGGTCAAGCACGAGTTAAACTATCGTTTCAAAAATCAACTACGTATACAGTACATGCCATGTTTTTTTAATCTGCGGTCCAACCATCGATATATAAAATAAACGAGTAATAGATGAGCTAAATTTGTATATTTATTGAATAATGTTGTATGCAATGACAGCGTTGGTAGTCTAGTGGTAACAACCATTATTTTTCTGATCTTAAGGTCGTGGGTTCGAATCTGGTCGTGTTTTTCTAGACTGTTTATGTTCCTAATAAAGCATTGTTATTATTATTTCTTTCGTGTAGATTAAAGCTGTGAAGATAGTAAGGGTGCTGGGTAAGCCTGCTCAATTTTTTACGCCATGCTGATAGCCCACTTGATCTTGAGTGGTTACCATCACCTATAACGACGCACTGCTCAGCGTCTATCAACTTGAGGCGTACAAGTGTAAAACCTCATGTGTAAGTACATGTACATGTACCTACTTAAGTAAAGTATTCTTAGATGCTTTATTAAATAAATTATGAATCAAAAAATATAAGTTATAAAAACGTAATTAATTTATTCGTACACCACAGACACAATCAGATAGATCTTAAAACCGGCGGCGCGCGCGCAGACGGTGACGCAAAACCCTTGCAGCGAAAAAAATCGCAAAGCGATCACTCTTAACAGTATTTGAGTGATCACCGTTGCAACCATCGACCACCAATATAATTTATACCTTTAAATATCTAATAATTATTCGATATTCGACCTTATACTGTGGGGTTAAGAGTGATGGGTGAGAGATAGAGATTGTTGTGGTTTTGTCTTGCGGTGGGCCTGTCTGCTAGCGAATTGACAGCTTGAAATGGTTCGAAGTCTTTGGTAATGAAGTCACGAGAGGACCGGTCCTTATTATACTTGGGTTTGAGTTGAAAATGTTTTATTATACTAAATTTATAAGCAATTCCATAGTTTTTTTTTCGAACGGACTAAAATGCTGATATAATCGCCTAGCTATTTCCGACAGCGTTACCGAGGTCCACAGTTAAATTTGCTTTCTAGGAAGCAAATTTAAGTAAAGCTGGCTCTTTCAAAAACACAAGGATTCATTGAAATAATCTTGAGCAGGTCTTATACTAAAAGATCTGAGGGGATATTTACCGTAACTGGGAATTGAAGTGTGGCTTGTTCTGTTCATGGTCCAAACAACAGAGGCGATGTACAAATATATTGCAAACCGTCTCACTAAACTAACATTTCTAGTTGAAAAAACACAAGTACTTACTTACGAACAAGAAATATTGATTTAATACAAGTGTTTAGTTTTTCTATGCAAATATTTAAGTTTTTGCATAGCAAGCAAACAATTCATAGCAAAAAGTTGGCGCCACCTACGATTTTTTTGACATTCAAATAAATACCAAGTTCATCACGTAAATGGGTGATTATGCAAGAGTTTAGTAGCCAAGCCGGTAGTAGTGGAGCACTTAGGCAAGGGCTCGTTCGGGGATGTACTACCACCATGCGTACTTATACCCTCAAGCGGCTTGCTGTGTTCCAGTTTGAAAAGTGTAAATGCCGTTGTGATTGCAGGCACATGAGACATTAAAATGCATAAACACATTTTTTTTTTCAATTAATCTATTGTGTCCCACTGCTGGGCAAAGAACTTCCCCAAAATTTTCCACTCATCCTGATCTTGACTGCACCAATCCATTCCATAAGCGTCGAGATCGTCCCGCCAAAGTCAGAAGAAGAAGAAAGACAATACAAATCAAAGGTTACACTAACAACTCGTTTATTGTTTGAGAGTTTACTTCTACCCCATAGACTATTAGATCATAAAATTACATAGACATGTCTCAAGTTGGTACCTATAGGCGCATAGTCTGAAATGAAGTGGTAACTTATAGTTTTTATAATTATTATTCCGATCTTCACTGCTTATCTAGTAAAATTTTATTTTGAACGCTATCTAGCCTAAGTAAAGTTCTATCGGAATATTTTTCGATAAAAAATCCATTTGTGAACGCCCAAATTCGATCCCACGACCTTAAGATCAGAAGGCGGAATGACTCCCACTAGAACACCGGTTCACCTTTTTAGCGGGATAGAAATATATAAGGCGTAGAACCGTGACATTATTAGTCTAGGTAAACTTGATATAAAATTCCACAGAAACCGATCCTTTAAATAGTACGTAAGGGAAAGTTACCGTAATACAAGATAAGCAATTAAGATCACTTAGACTCCTTAGCTCTAGTAAAATCTACCATATGCATGTATTTAAGGCGGTCAGTACCGCTAGATAAGACTCACGACACGTGCATTAATTTATACACGTTATACCATTGAAGTAGAGTGAAACAACATGATCTATGTACCCTTTTACGACCGATGCATTAAGGTGCAAAAAATTCTACATAAGTATAATCTATTAAAAACAATTCACATAGTTTAATGACAAAATCTTTTTTAAAGTAAAGTGTTAGTATAGAAACATATAAATATTTTATAATTAAGTATCTCAAAGTCAGTGGCGTAGCGTGCCTTGGCGGGGCCCTGTATGAAAATTTGTTTGGGGGCCCTTATGAAGGCTAAAGATTTCTCACAAAAGAAAAAAAATGTTTGCATAAAATTAAAAGAAATATTTATTCACCATAATTCTATCTATCTGTCACTTTTTCCAAAATTTTTACAATCAAATAAAATTAAATTTACACTCTCCTTGCCTTTTTTGCCTGTGTCATTTCTGAAATAAAAAAAAATTGGGCAGGTTTTATTAATTTTTGCTTACGCCCGTCGGGGGCCCCCGTAGCCTGGAGGCCCCGTATAATTGATACGGCACATACGGCGGTAGCTACGCCCCTGCTCAAAGTTATTTGGTCAAAAGTTACGTGTTACGAATTGTAGTCATAACTTTTGGAATAGTATAATATTTTTGTGATTTATTAAAATGCAGGTCAGCACTATAATTAAAAAATATACGAAAATGTGTAGCATTATGTAGCAAAGCAGATCACGGTGTCCTACGATGCACTGCTCTGCGTCCATCAACCTGAGGCATATATGTCTTGTGTTAAACTTCGTGTGCCTGTAATTACACCGGTACCCACAAACTTCAAACCGGAATACAGCAAGCTGCTTAGATATAGGCTTGGTAGTACTTCCCTTCACAATGAGCCCAACTTATTACGATAAACTCAGTTAAGGGCCTTAAGAATGAAATAATTATCTTAGTCATGGTATAGATATCACACGTGCACTACCACGTGTTGGTATAGTTTCGATAAAGCAAAATAAGTGTGCCCGAGCTATGTCTTTTTAATCGACTTCCGAAAATAAGGTTACCGATACTGGGACTGTATTTTGAACACCGATTGCTTCGCAATAACTTGTCCCATTTCAATAATTATAACTATGTGAATTGTAAAGTACATTCCAAGTTCAATTATAAAGTTGTATGTAGGTACAACTTGCATAAAATAGTTTAGAACTTATTCAAACTTTTTTGTGTTTTTTCTATTTTCGGTAGATATAGATTCGGTCTACGAATGAAGTCTTTAGAGCTTATGCAAACGTTTTTTTTTTATTCAGGTTTACGAAAAAAGTCTAGAAATTATGCAATTTTTTTTTCCGTTTTCGGTAGTTGTAAATTTGAAGATTTTACAACAACGTTCAGTTGATACAACTTTGTTGAATGCTAAAAATGGGAGAGTAGAAGTATGTCGGTAAGTATGGGGAGTAAAAAAGTCCCGTTATTACAAGAGGATAATTAATTTTGAAATGCTCGGATGTCAATTTAGCGTAGGCAATAGGTATGTACCGTAGTTCTAGTGACTGACAGCGCTAACGGGGAATCTGAAAATTACTTAGTGTAGTGTATACTCATAATAGTGATCGAAAATGTCTAAGCTAGACTTTTTTATACGACCAACAATGCAACGCATTGTAAAAACTTATAACTATGTGAATTGTAAAGTACATTCCAAGTTCAATTATAAAGTTGTATGTACAAATTTTTAAAAAAGCCTTTAGAGCTTCCCATTACCATTTAAGATCAGATAATGCCTCGCAAGTCACATTCATTAAGAACGTGCCCTACGATGCATGGACTTGCGTCCATTAACCTAAGGCATACTGGTGTTAAGCCTCATGTGCCTGTAATTTTACCGCCACCCACACTTTTCAAACACAGCAAGCTGCTTGGCGGTAGAAATAGGTACGGTGGTAGTACTGCCCCGGACGAGCCCTTCACTAAGAGTAGTTCAAAATGCGGTATAACTATTTCTAAGATACCCTGAGTTTAATAGTAACAGGGTTAGAGTATTTATCTTACGCAACAATAAATTGTAAATCTATTATAGTCTTTGATAGATTACTACCGTGACACTTCGTAGAAATATTACTTAAGGTACTTCAAATGCTTTGTAAATTATACACCTCTACCTATTATTAGGAATTTTGATGTGTCAGTTCCGGATAATAAGCTTGATTATATCCTGTATCAAATAATTACAAGCTTCTAGGAAATATTTTCTGGTATTACGGCTACCTGTCGTAATTTATAACTAGGTATGTATTTACTGACTATTTTCTTAAAGTCATGGTATTATTCACATCGAATTCTGGCAAACATTTTGAGGTCCAGTCCTCTCGTTTTTTTATGAACCTGAGACAAGATTTAAACAAGAATTAGTAAACAGCCGTTACACTATTCAGTTCGTTGTTCGTAGTAGCCTTCTGCGTTCTGCGGTTTCGACCCCACAAAAACGAATATTTATGTAAAGAACAAAGATGTTTGTTATGTGTCTAGATGTGACACCCAGGTGTTATATGTATTCTAAGTATCTTTTTACAAAAAAGTATTTATCGTAGTATAGAATATCTACTATATTCTATCAGCTATTTGGTTCCCATAGTACAAGCTTAGATTGGTTTAGGGCTAGAAGGCGTGTTAATGTGTGTTAATATAAATGTTTGTTTCATAATCCCTGACACTAAAGTGTCAGTGACTAAAGTGTGTTATTATTTTTAACATTTATTTTTATTAATTAATTTTTTTTAATTGACACTGTCAATTTCATGTCAACAAATAGAGATAGCAACAGACTTATCTGGACTTATCAACTATTACAAAACAGACGTCAATTATTTATTTATTATTGTCAAAATTGGATCTGAAATGTCTCTTTCAAAGAATACGATTTTCTAGATTGTCATAATCGAAACTTGAATTCGATGCTATATCGTTAAAAAAAATTGGCCTATATTTTTAACCCTATATGTTTGTTTTCGTTTTGTTTCACAATTGTTGGGGATCGAACCTACAACCTACACCGTAGACGACAGAGCTATGACGACTGATATGGCAATTTTCCGTACTATGCCCCTCTATAATTTAGCGCGATAATAACTAGTTATTATACAAACTATTTAGATTACTCAGATATACGGGTTCTTCCATTTTACTGTGAATTGTGATTTATGATGTCAACTACATTTTCCTTCATAACAAGGTTATTTGAGAATATTATTAAACAGTTTAAAAAACAAGCGGAAAACTAATCCCGCGAACATTTCTTTCCGTGCAGTTACTTAGTTGGGCAACCTACTGGAAGAGGCTACAGTGGCTTGGAGGTCTAAATAAACCCCAAAATACCTGGCGCAGAAGGCAACGGGAAACCACTGCGACTAAATTCTTTAGAGAATCACAATGGAAAAGTCAAATATGTATAGAAGTGTGTCATGCCGTCCACTCCATTACAAAGACATCCAGTGATCATGATCTTCATCATGAAGTGCCGACCACGGAGAAAAAATAATGTAAAAACTATCTATAACTTGCTGATGGAATAAGCAAAAAGCCCAACTGATGTTAAGCGGTAGGTAACATATTTAACATAACATTGTGACAGCCGTCACAGCTCAGTTTGTAGTAGCCCTGCCTTCTGTGCTGTAGGTGGTGGGTTCGATCTCCACCGAAAACAAGCACTTTGAGATCTAAAATTATATAATAGTATTCCGAATAATATTGTTCTATGTAAATAAAGGGATTTCGACAGTAAACTATAGTTTATCTATTTGTTATTAATATGAAGCCTATTATTAAAATATCGGAATTCGTACTGTGGTATGGATATCTCCCTAACAAAGGGTGGCCAAATAATGGATTATTTGGTACCCCTTTTTTAGGGTTGATATATGATAACCATCACTCACGGCTTCCCATACAAACTACGAAATAAAACACTATATCTTTAATATATCTTTGAAATATTTTTAAAGAACTATTTAATTATATTTATATAATATAAGCCGAAGATATTTAAAATTTGTAGAAAAAACGTTGTTAATTATTGACCTTTTAACATGTTACCTTTAACTAGAAAAGCGTACATGATAGAAAAAGTAGAAGTACCAAAGAAGCATGAATTTATATCTTCTAGGTAAGTGTGCTACATTGTCGATCGCATCATCACTTAACATCAGGTGAGATAACGGTCAAATACTAATAAAAAAATCTATATCAATCATAATAATCTTTGTCCTGACTGACTGACTCTAACATATAGACAACGTAGATGTCGAAAGTATAAAGTTTGGTGCTAATATAACTGGATGAAAACATGCTAAGGCCAACCAAGAACTTAGATACAACAGAAGTTCAAAAGACAGCACACGCTACACTTCAACTAATAGGTACACCATAAAAAGGGTTAAAGTTTGTATGAAAATTCACGCGTGTTTTTACTAGTATAAGATATTAGCCATGCTACTATTTGATTCTGGAAAATTAAGTCCCACGAGAAATCACACTTAACATTTTAGTTGAAAGAAGCCACGTCTCGACTCACTACCGGAATCATTTAGCTAAATTATTTAAACAATGATACATCCTTATAGAACACACTCATCTAACAAGCACCTAGGTTAATACATGCAAGGTGTAAAAAAACTACTCGAAAAACTCGTATCTTGTTGAAGTTGCGATAAATTACCAATTGACGACCGATGTGGCGCGGCGGGTGAATGTTCGCCTGCGACGCAGGAGGTTATTATAATAAATGTTTGTACGATCTGCAAATATTTATTTCGGGTGTTCTGGGTATTTTCTATGCATAATTAAAAATATCTATGCATGTAATGTATTCTATTATGTATATCAGTCATCTAGTACCCATAACACAAGCTCTGCTTAGCCTGGGGCTAGATGATGCTGTGTGGACTGTCCAGCATTATTATTATTATTACCAATTGGTGTTATTCTGACGTAAGTTATAGTTTACTGACTAGCCTCACAGCTCAATTAGTAGTAACTCTGCTTTCTGTGCTGTAGTAGGTTGGGGCTTCGATCCCCACTGTGGACAAATATTTGTGTGATGAACGTGTATGTTTGTTCGTTGTCGTGGGTGTTATATTGTATTCTGAAGATGTATTTATAAAAAAACGTAAGTATATAAGTATTCTATCAGGCATCTGGTTTCCATTTCGCAGCGTTTGGTTGTATATCTACTAAAAGGCATGGCCCGTGTACCTGTTTAAATATCCGGATGCTGTTTTTTACAACCCTTATCTTTAACAAAATTATGGTTGACTCATAACTCATTCATCACCATATTGGTACTGACACCCCCAACGCTAAGTGAAGACTAAACGACTAAATTCCAAGTATTACTTAAAAGTGTTTGGCAAGACATATAAGCATAATATAGAGTAGCCGGTAGAATAGTTGGGCAAAATATCTCTGTGTCATCATTACTCTATACTAGCAAACCTGCGCGCATGTGTGCGAATCACACACACCAACACTGGCCGCGCTGTCAAACATCTGAAAATGAAATAGGGCGCGGACACGATACAGGCTTAAATAACTCTTTGGTAGTTTTAAATAGTGCGAGGTTGCTTTTTACTCGGATAGGAAAGATAGTACCATTTGATCACAAGAATCTGTCTCATTAAATCAAGAAGAATAGTAAAAATGTAAGCAAAGTGGTGTCATTTGATCATGTAATTATAAAGTTCTTAGTAAAAGGTTCGACCGGCAAAGTACTACCACCATGCCTATTTCCGCCACCAAGCACCAACGTGATAAGGCAATGCTTTGTTATAGGTAATTACTTAATAACTGTTTCTTCCATCAGCAAGTATAAAAAAATGGAGTCATGCAAAACTTTGATTTTTCGTTCGGAAATACATCAAATAAAAAATATGACCTACATAAAAATACACAGGCGTAGCACCGCGTAGCACTTCGTAGCATCCTTCTACGAAAACATGGCCCGCCCCACTACCACAGAATATAAATAAGTACTTATTCCAGTAGGTACCTAGTTAGTAAGTTTTACTGTGACTTCTATCAGGCCATGGTGTCCTGGTAAAAACTCTTGCGTGTGATTCACGTCAGTGTGTGTAAACATCACCGGGTAACTTCTGTTGTGACTTCAGCGATGCTTTTATGACAAATCAAAATAATGCGTTTATGAACGGCCCAATTTATACCCCTACAAATACTCTAACTTTACCGTTAGGATATAGAGAGCGGAATCAGAAATACTAGTCGGAATTTTCCCTCAATCATGCCTTCTGAAAAGTGTACAGATGCAAGGTTTCATCAATATCGCTAAGAATGAGTTAATTATTGCCCGGTAATTACTGGCCGGCGTTTTCCTGACCTACTGAACTTTAATGGAAATATTAATTGAATTTGGAACAGTTTTGATTGGTTCGGGTCTAGTTGGAACTAGTTTATTTTCCTTTGACACCTTAAAAAGCTCACAATAGTGTTTTACTCTACTTTTTACTACGATTGCGAGAAATATATATTACGGCCATCAACTCTATTATATAGAAACATTCTTAAGATTTCGCGATAGTACCTTTTTTTATTTCTTTTGTAGCCACAACGCAATGTACGCATTCTACCAAAGAGATCGGCATTCGGCGTTTTTAGTTCCATTTTTAAAATAAATGTTATTCTTTTTTTATAGAACTGTACTATGTAGTCTTTATATGATTATGACAAAATATAAAGCTAAAAATATAAATTACCTTTTCCCCTAGAGGAAAAAATGCTATTTTAGATTCGCTCTGATACACTACAATGTTTTTTAGCAAGAGGAGCTAAAACAAACATGTAAAATTTGTTATCATCGGCTATTGTCCAGCCGCAATAATATTCTATTTTATTCTGTAATAAGACACATCATACCATCTAAAAACTTTATAAAATGTAATATAAATACACGTAATATAAATAAAACGCCACCCCGTGCAAGGTAACCAGTTTTACTCAAAATTTAACCTAATTGACATAATAATACCCTAGCCAAGATATTATCTAGCCACAAACAAAGCAACGTGTCTTTATAGGTACTATGGGAAACACATAATTGATGCATGCTTAACTAATTTTTATAACTAAAAAAACGATGTCAAGTCAGTAGTTTTCTTATAAAGTGAAACATTGAAGAGGTCAACATTATTTAATTTAGCGCCATCTATCGCAGCGGCCTTAAATCATGTTACAAATGACAAAGATCGAATTAGTAATGACTGCATTATGTAGAGCCCGCTTTTACCAATCACTACTATGTTTATTTAAATTATTCGCGTACGTCAATAAATCGATTTTAATCGGGAACCAGCTGCTGATAAGAGGTTTAGGAAAAGTTGAGTAGTATTTATTATAAACAATGTATAGAGCAACAGCAGTATTTATTATGAAATTGATGTGAAATGTGTGTCAGTGGAAATTCTTGTGTTAATAAGTGCTTAACAAGTTCAGTGCTTAGTTCTGTGAGTTTATAAATATAAACATAACCTAAAAGTTCAACGTAAACACGCTCAAAAGGTTAGTTTTGATTTTCTAAGTCCTGATTTACTTGATAGATAGGTAGGTACTTTTACTATTGCATATTAGGTAGGGTGGACTTGTTAGATAGCCGAACACCGTCGGTTCACGACCACTTTTTCGTAAAACCGTTAAAAATAGTCAAACTGACTGATACGCGCGTTCGTTTTGTTTTTGAACGAAACATCAGTCTATTCCCTCTCCCCATGTCACACTGTTTTTTGCCTGTGACAACGTAATGCCCCTCAGTGAGTCTCGAAACTAGAGCCATAGTGGATCTATCAAATTTGTTGCGCAAAAGTACACAAAAAATAGTGAGAGGACACTTTTTCAAACGTAAGTAAAACTAGTTTTTATTGAGATTGACGCATCGAAATGTGGCTTGGGATGTAAAAAAAACCATGTATTTATGCCGAGTGCATAATTTGATTGAAAAATGTATGGTTTTAACTAATATAATGGGTGTTCGCCAAACTAACCTACTAAAATTACGCTTTCATCCTTTCTCGACCACATGGTCGGGAAATGACTGCTTCGGACCAATCTTCTTTATAAATTTCCTAATTTATACTGCATGGTGTGGCATGCTGTACTATGCCATTTTGATCTTTAGGATATGGTTTATTTACACGTTAGATTGCGACCAGGAAAATGTGTAAAAATAACTAAAATGCAGACACTTGAAAAAAGCATTTTTAAGGTGGTCGGGAATTGGTCACCTAACGACCACATTTCATTATCTCATACAAAAAACTTGAATAAATCTCATTTTTGGTGGTCGTGAACTACTTAGTTTACGAACACGCATTTTTCCAATGTTATGCAGTAAAAGTTTATTGGTCGTGAGCTAACTATTTGTCGTCCATATTCTTTTTTCCGAGTTGTCTAAAATATAATTCTGGACGTGAATTGCCAATTTCTCGTCCACTAGAAACTGGTCAGACATTGCAGTTTTTAATTCTAATTATTAAGCATCTGGATACTAATGGTTGGTTTTGGTAATGGTGTTGCATTGCATGTTTTTTTTACAGATGGCTCCTCATATTCAAATGAAAAGAAAAGACAAGCATAAACTGGTACCTACTTAATTTTATAATAGTGCAGTTACGTAGTAAATTTTAGTAAACCTACTTACTAGTAGGTACCTACTTCCACCTTATTTTAAGAAATACTTTTTACAGGTGGGGATAGCAAAGAAAAAGACTGGCAGACGTCTATTTGATTACGGAGAAGACGATCTCAATAACGCTATAGAAGCGATAAGAAATAAAAATATGGGTATAAGAGAAGCCTGTCGGGTTTACGGTGTACCGAAAACAACTGTCCATGATCGACTCTCTGGGAAAGTTTCTGCCCACAAAAAACCCAAAGTAGGCCCAGACCCAGTTTTAGGTCACGAAGGTGAGCAAAAAGTCAAAAGCTGGGTACTGGATATGGCTAGATGTGGATTTCCGATAAATAAAAAAGAACTACTCGAGAGCGTATCAAAAATAATCCGCGATAGTGGAATCAAAACCCCTTTCAAGGATGGCATTCCCGGAGATACATGGTATTACGCATTTTTGAGGCGTCACCCTGACGTGAGTGTTCGTGAAGCAGAGGGAATCAATAATGCACGAGCAGCAATCACCGAGACTCGTATAAGGTGTTGGTTTAATGACTTGAGGGAATATATTAAATCCATAGATGCATTAGATATATTTGAAGACCCAGTTAGGATTTTCAACGGTGATGAAACAGGATTTTCTCTGTGCCCAAAAAGCGGTAAAGTTTTGGGGCCTAAAGGTTACAAGAACCTTTATATGATTAAAAAAAATAAAGATAAAGAAAATATTACCGTGTTGGTGGTATTTACGGCAAGTGGTAAGGTTTGTCCTCCTTTAGTGGTGTTTCCTTATATAAGACCACCTAAAGCTCTTGTCGATAGTATGCCAGAATCTTGGGTACTTGGAAGATCAGAGAGTGGTTGGATGAGAAGTGATGTGTTCTATGAATATGTCTGCAATAGTTTCAATACTTGGGTAACACAACAGGGCATCAAAAAACCTGTTATTCTTTTCATAGACGGACATAAGTCACATATGACGTTATCGCTTAGCCAATTCTGTGAAGAAAATGGAATCATTCTCTATGCTTTACCAGCAAACACCACACATATCCTACAGCCGGCTGATGTAAGTGTTTTTAAGCCGCTAAAGCAAGAATGGAAGAAAACAGTACGGAACTGGCAAGCAGAAAATGTAAACCAAACCATAACGAAAATAAATTTTTGCAAGATATTAAACGCGACTTTGACGACAATTGACCTGGAAGATGCAATAGTAAATGGATTCCGAAAATGTGGATTATATCCTTTGAATGAAGATGCTGTGGATTACACGAAATGTGTCAAAGACACTATACGGAAAATTCGTAATTCTAACCAAAACAAAAAGACGTTATCTGCAAAGGACTATGACACTGCCATTAATGTTATATCGTTCCTGCAGGAAAATATATCAAAACACAACATTGACACGAACATAATTTTCAGTGAAATAAACAAAGCTAAAACAAAATTCCTTGTAAATCGCCGTTCTAAATCTAAGACGCCGCGAAATTCTGCATCATCTAACCTGAGCAACAGTATACTTGCTGAAGAAATTGCAGTCGAAGTCCACACTGCAGATACCGCAGTCACACCAGAAAATTTAAGTTTCGAGGAGCCACTTACGTTGCCACAAGTTTCTGATATCCCTTCCTGTCAGAACATAGATAGTATTAATATATTGTCTGCAGAACTGACGACTGATGCAACGCTGCAACAATTTGTTGCTGAAGAAAATATTGAGAATATAAGTTTTCCTGAGGCTGGATCGTTTATATCGCTAAACAATATCTCGATTGTGCCGTTTGAAGAAATCGAAATTTCTCAGAATATGAATAACACGGTTAATGACTCCTCTGAACCTGAAAATCAATGTCGTTCTTTCACGGTATCAGCCGATGTACATGAGCAACCAATCCCTGTGCTTCAAGAGATCACTCCAACCTACTCATTTGATCATGCTTTTGCGAGACACCTGCAATTTCCTGAACCCCCAGCACCAAAGGAGAAACCCAAGGGTCCTAAATTGCCGAGCGCTATTTCATCCAGCTCGTGGAGACAATATTACGAAAAGAAGGATGAAGAGAAAGAAAACCTTGCTAAAGAAAAGAATCGGAAACAACTGTTAAGAGCAGAGGTAAAAGAAAGAAAAGCTAAAGAGAAGGCAAGCAAAATACCCAGAAAGAAGAAAACAACAGTGACCTCTAAAAAGTCTGTTTTACAATGTAGCCAATGCTACGAAGATTTGATTAGCGATGTAGAAGACGAATCAGAAAAAAATATCGGTTGTGACAAATGCGTGCGTTGGTACCATCTCAAGTGTACTATTTTTAAAAATTTGAGTTATGTAGAAGCAGCGTCAAATGATTATACATGTCAGTTTTGTGAAATTACCAAATAAATAAGAACCTTTCACTACTCTTTTTATTTTCGACCTTAATATCATTGAGTTAATGCTCTTTTTTCAATAGCATTTAAGTGGACGACAACTGATGAAAATACCGGACGAAAACTGGCCGCAAGTGGTCGAGAACTGAAAAAACGACACTTTTTGATAAATCATTAATTATTTAATACTAACAGTCATAAAATTTATTAAAACTTGCGATAATTCGATTATTTGATATTTTTTCTATCACTTCCAAGCATTGTTTGAATTAAAATAACATCATTTTTAGGAATTATGTTACTTCAAAGATTGCAAGTCCACTAAGTGGTCGTGAACTAACCAAGTCACCCTACAAGGTTTATTATTATTAATAAATAAGTTAGTACCTATGACAAATTTATTGTTTTAGATGTTTTTAGTCAGGTAGGTAGGTAGGTATATTTTGTAACAAATTGAGTTTGTTAAGCAATGCATTTAACCTTTTTAGGTAAAACCTGTTCAAGACAACCTTTTGGCTATCTTAAAATCTCTGTGAGGTCCTTTATTGGTAAGGACCTTACCTACTGTACGAAGTCATTAAGTGACCTAACTGTTTGTCAGGTAGGTAGGTGTGGTAGATAGCGGTATACCTAGTTAGGGCACTTTAGTAGAACTTTCTTTAATTTAACGCGAAGGTTTTACGGGCACAAGTGATATCGTTCCTTTTAAAAACTAAATCTTACCGTTAAAACACCGTTGACGACAAAAACACAAAATTTTTCCTAAACCGATAAACCCAACGGACACCTGTTTACATCTAAGCTAAGTGTCCATTAGTAAAAGTAGGTAGGTAGGTATGCATTACATGCATTAAACTAATGAGTTTTAAAACGGACTCACCTAAAACGTTATCGCATAAAGTAGACAGAATCCGGGTGACTCAAAGGAGTCAGCGAAAGAAACTTTTTCTTCACGCTAGATGCCAACCGGTCAGGCATGTCCCCTCACTAAGCAAACACTTCCAACCACTGTATCCTCACTGCATTCCACAGTCTCATAGGATCTATGAGATTCCGTTGAAGTCGCAACTATCGGAGTCGCATCGAAAACATAGTTCGTGTCGTCTGTTCGCCACAAATGCAGCTCAAGAGATGAACCCACGCACGGAAGTCCACAATAACACGGAATCCGATCCGAGATGAGGCGAAACTCTGCTTTTGAGCAAACGAGACGTACCGAAGCGCTCTTAGCATTGACTGGACTGCGGTTGGGCCAGGCAGGATGCCGCCTATTAGGAAAGAGCGACCATCATTGTATTGTCGTGGGTTAGCTAGTGTCTCCGCAAATTACCAGGGAGCGTGTGACTGACGAATTTGGGACTCTCAAGACCTGTCGTAAAACTGTAAACATACATAAATTGAGACTAAATTTGGAGCAAACTGCGTACGCCTGTGTGTCTGCCAAGGCGCAGCCAATGACCCTTTTCTCACCTATCGAGTAAACAATATACCTACTAAGTAGGTAGGTACCTACATACCTACCTAATTAAGATAAGACGTAAAGAGACCGAAGAGACGAGCCACGGCACCGGAACCGTGGTCACTCGCGCTCATTTGTTCAATTGGCCGGCTAAGTGCCGCGTCTGAAGTGGTGGCAGTTTCACATACGCACGAATAACTCATCCGTTCTTAAATCTCGTTTGGATCTCTGAGGCAAATAGGACTAGCGACTACTTGATCCAGGATATTGAGTCAATAGAATAAATTACCATCTGGACGTACCTCTGACGGGGTCCCTTAGACATCGTCGAAGAATATCGAGTAGATACTTGTTACTAAGAGATAGAAAGGGATAGCTACCGTGCATGGTGATTGTAGTCGTAATGCTATTTTTTTAGAATAAATTAAGCAATTGCCAAAAATCTGACTAAAACTAAGCTGTTAAGTTTATTCAAAGTATTTTCGTTTATTTGTCGTTGTTCACTTGTCAAGAACGAAATATTTATGGCAAGAAACATGGTAAGTCTAGTTTTAGTACCTAGATAGTGATAGTGTTTCACACATATTTCACCAAGCTACAATGAAGACCTTTTGGATGCCTAAGAACCAAACTTATTACGGACAAGCTTACCCGTTCGCAACTTCGTCTGCATTGTTTTTTAAATCTTCATACAAAATTCATCCCCGTTTTACACCCTTTTAAGGAACGAGAGCTCAATAAACTCCATATTGAGTTTTAAGTTGGACTTTATGCTAACTAATTCTGCAAATTGCATCAACATTCATTCAGTAATTTTTGCGTGATGCGTGTACAAACAAACATTTTGTTTTTTAAAGTTGATTTCGTCTTTTTTCCTATTTAAAGTACTTTTGCAAGATTTCAGAAAAATATATTTTATGTTACAGACTTTTCTACAGTTATACTATTAGATAAAAGATATTTAGGCTAACATGCTTATAAAACAGCCTATGGATAAAAGGAACAAGTTTATGTACTTTGAAGTACTTATGTCAGGATTTTAGTAGGTTGAAATTTGAAATTCTTGAGAAACACGGTTACTACAAGTAATGATTCATTTTAAAGGATTCATACCTACATCAGAATAACCTTTTGGCATCAATGTACAAAACCCTTGATCCCACTCGTCGTTAATTAAATTGATTACTTTATCATTGACACATTGGCTGCGTCTTTAATGTCTATTGCATTATAATTAAGTTGGTACCGATAGCAAATACCTAACAATACCTATCTATTAGGTATCTGTACCAATTATAAAAATCTTTGTCCTGACTGACTGGGATATAGACAACGCGCAGCCTAAACCACTGGTCGTAGAGCTTTGAAATTTTCAGAGTATATTCGTCTTGGTGCATAGAGATGTACTAAGAAAAGAATTCTTGAAATTCAACCCCTAAATGGGTACAGCGGGGGTTGAAGTTCGTATGAAAATAGCTTCACGCGGACGATGTTGCGCGCATTTTGCTAGTCTGCTATAAATGCTTTACCAAACGCACAACATAAATAAATGTAACATAATAACGTTTATTGTTCAGAAAAAAGGTACAGACAAAATGTCACCAGGTAAACTAAACTTTTAGTAAACTTAAACTAAACTAAAGACATTACATATGGTTTGGAACTCTGAATAGTCTCTAGTACTTACCTACTCTATATATATATATAACTCGGTAGAAATGATAGAAATACCTAATTCATCTTCATCTAGCTATTTGTTTCCTGAAACCCAGTATCTTTTAGGAAGAGCATCGTTGAACTGCACGGTTCTGGTCTGATCGGGAGTCATAAATTTTATGGTTGTCAGAAATAGATGTGTTGTTTTAAAATATAATTTACTTTACGTTTTTATGATAGATAATTTGGTTTGAAAAAGAGGGTTGAGATTTTACTGCCAATGACATTGATATACCCGCAAAACTTTCAATTTTTTCGTGATCACATTGTAAGATATGACAATAGTTGATAGACGCTGAATAGTGCATCGTAGAGCAGGTTCCTAACAACCGTGACCTTCGAGATAATACTTTATTATAGGCTATGGTAACCATATAACATTAGGTGGCACATTTGCTTGTTCCATCAGTGTTGTACCAAAGAAAATGAAAATTTGTCGCAAGGCTACTGAAAAGATAAAAAAAACAATAACAGAAAACAATCGAACTCAAACATCGAATCGAACAGAAAAAAATCGAGCGCTAAATCGCAAGCTCTCCACTATTCATTAATGTCATAAAATTTGGTCAACGCGCTATACCGCAAGCACTATTTATTAATCTTTGTGTGTCATACATCATATATCTTGCTGATTTCTACACAAGTCGTCGGCCGGCTGAGACTTCCTCTGTCGCTCTGAGAGGTCGGCGCGCCTCATCACGACCGAATAAACCCAAGGATACCAGTAATGGACGTTAAGGTTGCAAAATTGATCGGTTGTAACGAATGTATGGGACATTACGACCTGGGTTCGAAGAGGGCAGGTATCGAATTCGGTCGTGCACCTATTGATAGAATGGTGTATAGTTTTGACAGGACTAATCTATCTGGCGCTAAGATTCATCTAGATTTAAGACGTTTCAAGATGATCCCTGCGCATATCTAAATATATATAACTCAAAGGTGACTGACTGACATAGTGATCTATCAACGCACAGCCCAAACCACTGGACGGATCGGGCTGGAATTTGGCATGCAGGTAGATGTTATGACGTAGGCATCTGCTAAGAAACGATTTTGATTAACTCTACCCCCAAGGGTATAAAATAGGGGATGAAAGTTTGTATGAAACTTTGTCAATTTTAAGCCGATCGGGCTAAGACTTTGCATGCATAAAGCTACTATGATTTTATCTCAAAAAAATAACGGGAACGGGAAAAAGCTGCGAGCGGCCGCTAGTTACTGAATAAATGCTTTTTGACTTCGACTTTGACTTTCTTTATTGGCCACATGCCCATTTGGTTGTTTGGACTTGCCTCTAAGCATCTTATTGTGTATGTATAAAAAATTATAATATATTGAATTGTATTTATTTGTGAAGCATAAAATAATATGCAAGACTATCTAAACGCCCGCGGCTTCGTCCGTGCGGCGTTATTTTTATACAAACTTCAAACTACTATATCCGTTTTGGGATTGAATTTATTTCTTCCCCTAAAAAAAAGAAAAGAACCCCCAAGTAAGAATATACCCTGAAAGTCTCTGCGATCAGTGGAAATAGTAACATAACTATTACAAAAACAATAAATTGAAAATTTTAATAAAGTATAAAATAATTACAGATTGAATTATGTGCAGATAAATTTTTACTTAATTGAACCTATTTCAATAAAATACTATAAGTAACTAACCAATTTGAATTTCTGGATTTAATTTTAGTATACCTCGATCGGGTGATTAAGCCACAAGGTAGGTAAGTACCTTAATGCGTTTAAAATGTTGCAACTTAAAACTGGCAATATGCCCTGCTTTACCTACCTATTACAGCCAATCAAGGCCAGTCGTGTCGGTCACACCACCTTTTTCAACCAATCACTACACAGAACGTAACTTTAACTAGAATGGTGTAAAAATATTTTAAACTGGTTTGTACTACCTACCTACATCGTTATTTAAGTTTCCTAGAATATAATATGAACGAATTTTAGTTTTTAAGTTTTGTACACAAACTGTTTTTTAGCAGTAACTCTGCGTTATACGGAAATCCGGCGTAGCAGACGAAACGTAGGACGTCCTCCTACCCGATGGACTGACGACATTGTTAGGACCGCGGGAAGTCGATGGATGGAAAGGGCTCAGAATCGTTCTTCCTGGAAACGTGTGGGGCCTTTGGCCAGCAGTGGACTTCTATAGACTGATGATGATGATGATATATAGATAACACCCAGCACACGGCTCTTAGATAAGTGTTTTTATGACATAAAAGAATTTCTATAGGTAATCAATAATCAATAAATAAATTAGTTTTTAAGTTAAATAATATTGTACGTCCGTAATGGATAAACTGTCGTTCCACCTAGTTTTTTAAGATCCTTTTGTACACAGTTTCGACAATAATAAATTTCATTTCATTTCAATTTCATTTCATTTCATTTCATTTCATTTCATTTCATTTCATTTCCAGACACAGAATAAACATCTATGTTCATTACATAAATGTTTGTTCTTAGAGTGGGGATCGAACCCACCACCTATAGCGTAGAAAGCAGGGCTACTAGGAACTGAGTTGTGACTGCTGTACCTATATTCTAGTACAGTTTCGTACAGGCAAGTTTTATTATGTAACTGACTAAGTCACGTTTTCGGATCACATGCAAAATGCTAGAAAATTCAATTAGGCAGTACACAGGGTTCCTTTACAGCAGCAAATTGACTTTCCGTCTGAACGTGAGAGAAGGTACGTAGGTACATTTTGATTTGAAATCCGTCGATAAATTACGCTACAGCAAACCTCAATCAGAAATTGAATTGCTGATGGAACAAGCAGATGGTTCACCTGATGTCAAGTGGCAACCATTGCCTATGACAAAGTCTTGCATCGCAGGTCACGTTTGTTAGAAACGTGCCCTGCGATGCACTACTCAGCGTCCATCAACCTGAGGCATACAGGTTTTAAGCCTCATGTGCCTGTAATTTCACCGGCACCCACACCTTTCAAACCTTTTAATAAACTAATGAACTTGTGTGCCAATTTACAAAATTATTTGAAAAATGCGACCTGTAGGCGAGAACAGACAGACGTACAGACAGCTGCACTAGAATGTTATACAATTCGTAACTTTCAAAATGGTTTCACAGCGGTGCTTAGAATATTTACATGACAATTATTCAAAAAAAAAAAGTGTGGTCACTAACTAATTTCATGACTTTTAGTTTAGATGTTAGAGCTCATTATTATGCTGTAATACCGTCGTGAAAGTTACGAATTGTATACATTCTAGTGCAGCTGACTGTACAAAAGCATTTTTTGCCCAATCTCAAAACTAAGACTTCTCGCTTTGCCCATTCGGTCAAAAAATGAATGTATTTATTTTATTGGGAATACAGGTGTCAGTATTTATAATCTATGTTCTACCATAGTCTATGCATAGCATGCAATAAATATTGACACATAACGCCCTCTAGCCCCAAACAAAGCAAAAATTATAGGTACTATGGGAGCCAGATGACTGATTGAATACTAATAATATTTTTTTTGTAAAAACATACTTAGAATACCACATAACACTCGGATACGGAACAAACATCTAAGTTCATCACACAAATGTTTGTTCTCAGTGGGAATCGAACTCACCACCTACAGCGCAGAAAGCATGGCTACTACTAACTGAGCTGTGACGGCTGGCACAGAATAATAAACAGTAAAAAAATGACACAAGGGAAACACAATAGGTATTTGACCGAGCAATTATAAATGATAGCACACCGCATATTTATTGTGCAATGAACTAGTTCAATCCAGTTTCCAGTTAAAACTTTGAAATGTATCGACTAAGTTTAATAGTCTTGGCCTGTGATAGCTACCAATATCCGGTTTACTGTTGTTAGCTTAGGAAATTGTGATTTGATAAGCTGGTTGTTTGGTAGGGCACGTGATCTGCGAGGCAAATCCTTGCATTTAGACTGGTCTTAGGCCCTTTAGGTGTTAGCGCTACTTTCGGCGCTGTTGTTTTTTCAACTGTGTAGTTCCACCGAGGGAAAAGATTTGTGTGATGAACATAGATGTTTGCATTATGTCTGGGTGTTACCTATATTGTATTCTTAGATTGTATATATTTTCAAAAAAAGTATATTGAGTTTTGTTAAGCTATCTGATTCATATAGTACAAGTTTTGCTTAGTTTGGGGCTAGATGGTGTTAAGTGAAATATCCACAAATATATTTTTAATATTAGTGGGTCATCTACCCAAAACAAGTTGTTTAAAACGATTTTCTTGGAATTTAATAATCCTAAGGTAGGTTTACTCCGTGGTTTAAAAGGAGGTAACTATGTAGGTACAATAAATATTCACGAAGGCACGAATTCACACAGTAGAAGACCCCTTGTCTTCTACTAATACAAGCGTCCGTTAGTAGTCTACGCAGGGCCGGTTTTAGCACTACCAGCGCCCTGGGCGAGATTTCTACGGCGCCCCCTAACTGCAATTTAAACCCATACGAAAAAAAGGTAACGGATATAATGAAACAACCATTCATTAAATAAAATATTTGTTTAATTAGTACAGTCATTTGGTTGAAAAAATAGAGGTTACCTGGAAAGTTTTCCAGGAGTTTTGAAAAATGGCAATTTTATAGATTTTGACATGCTCTTTCCGAATTTCAACTTTGCCACCTCGTAGCTTTGCCGCTCGCGCCACCATTTTGGAAAAATGGCCCCTAAAAGCAGTTTTTTGATAATAACTCCTTTTCGACGCATTTTACAGGAAAAACATATGTATACAAAATAATTGTGAGAAAATTTCCTACAATTTATGTTATCACTTTTTTTTTCCTAAAACCAATAGTTTCGCGGTACGAGCGCCGTAAAGTGTAGTTCAACACACGTTTCGGCAGAAATACTCATTTCCACACCACCATGAGGTAGCGAAAGCGGCGCATTTTTTGTATCGTGGTTCTCATCGAATTATACAGTGACAGTGATGTAACAATTCGTAAAAGTACATCTTTAAATAATTATAGATATGCATGCTTCACAACATCAGCATATTAAAGTAAATTTAATATTGCGTCGCTACCACCAACAGAACATTCGTTTCGAACTTATCACCAGGTTCAGCAGTGGTATGGGAACGAACAAAATGTAGAACAATGGGGATGGAAAAAAGATAAGAACTGGCTCATTCCTGTTACTTCATTCGAGCCCCCTGCTCCGGAAAGCTTGCTGAAACTTATTTCTTGCAAATGCAAGAAAGGTTGTCAAAAAGCTTGCGGATACAGAAAAGCAAGGCTAAAGTGCTCCGTTGTGTGCACGAACTGTGATAATTCGGAATTTTCATCACAAGATAGCAGTGAAGAAGAAGAAACGGACACTATTCTCGAGCAAATAAACGACGAAATCCAGAACGAAGAGGACCGCGATGAAACTTTTACGAATTGTCACATCACTGTAACTGTATAATTTGATGAGAACCACGATAAAAAAATGCGCCGCTTTCGCTAGGTACCTCATGGTGGTGTGGAAATGAGTATTTCTGCCGAAACGTGTGTTGAACTACACTTTACGGCGCTCGTACCGCGAAACTATTGGTTTTAGGAAAAAAAAGGTTATAACATAAATTGTAGGAAATGTTCTCACAATTATTTTGTATACATATGTTTTTCCTGTAAAATGCGTCGAAAAGGAGTTATTATCAAAAAACTGTTTTTAGGCACCATTTTTCCAATATGGCGGCGCGAGCGGCAAAGCTACGAGGTGGCAAAGTTGAAATTCGGAAAGAGCACGTCAAAATCTATAAAATTGCTAATTATCAAAACTCCCGGAAAACTTTCCAGGTAAAAATACCCAATGACTGTACTAAATCCCGCGCGAAGTTGCGGGCTAGTTAACAATAAATTGACATACAAATTTGCCTGAAAATATACAACTTTTTTTAGTCAATTTTTGAAGTGAATTTGCATTCTAGTTAGGGTAGGTATTTAATTTCGATTGTATGGCAAGTTGTATACCAAATTGTCGTCGAAAACGGAAAAAACCCGATGTTGAAGGACATTTGACGAAAAATTCATGAAACTTTTGTAAAGTAAACTTTTAGCGAACTGTGGTTAGGGTAAGTAGGCCTCGCTGAAAGAGTAAGAGGATATGAAGGGGCGCCTGCGGCGCCCCTTCACATCCGGCGCCCTAGGCGGTCGCCCAACCGCGCCATACCCTAACGCCGCTACTGAGTCTACGGGTTGTTACATGTCAGATTAACTCTCACTTCATTGGACAGTGTAAACTGTCCCTGTAACATTAGCCAATGAGTTGAAGAGTAGAATCCGTGGTCTCTGCCTACCCCTATGGGAAACAGGCGTATTTTATGTATGTATGTGTATGAAGGCTTATTGTGTAAGTGGGCCTTAGTAATACATACTTAATATATTAGAATCGAAATATATTGAAATAAATATTTCTTGCAATAAAACTTGTTTTGATATCCCGTAACTTGTAAATGGTAATTTCGTCAACAAATCTCAACCTTCGATAGCTCAGTTGGTAGAGCGGTGGACTGTAGAGGATAAATTAATAGGCATCCATAGGTCGCTGGTTCAAATCCGGCTCGAAGGAATCACTTTTTGTGCTTTAAATTACCAATAGTTTTATTTTATTCTGATGGTAGTTTCAATTCTATTTATTTTAATATTTAGTTACTTGGTAAAATTTTATGATGTGATTATTATTGCATGTACCCCATGCAATAATAAATAATCACTGTGCGCAATTTGGTGGCTAATTTATGCTAAATGAAATTCTTTATAATATTATTTTTTGAAATTTTTAAATAAATTTATGCGGCAACTGCGCGGCTTGCGGTACGGTGGCAAAGGCTTCAACATTTTGAATATTTTAAAATAATACAAAAATACTATTTTGAAGGCTTTTAAGATGTTTTATTTTATCTAAGCATTGCACAGTTACTACAGGAAGAACCCTGTGTAAAATCGAGATAAAAATAAAAGTAATATGCAAAAAAAACAAGATTTCAGTTGCAGCCTGTCCATCCTTTATAAATAAATTAGTTAAGAAAACAGCATTAACAGTTTATCAGCAACAAAAATAAATAAAAAGGAATTTTGTTTCCGCCCGGGATCGAACCGGGGGCCTTGTGCGTGTGAAGCACACGTGATAACCGCTACACTACGGAAACTTGAAGAATTGCGTTGAAATTATTGTTCTGGTTATGCGTAATCCCAAACTCTGTTTATCATGTTCATTTTTATTATCTTATCTTACTGAAAAATTTAATCAGTAAGTATTATGAATAATGTAAATTATTTGAACTCTTACCAAAGCCCACATGCTCGAATTAAGCAATTTGCATGTTTTGGGGAGTAAGGCCATCCGAAGTAATCCGGATAGATAAGTATATTACCTACTACTAAAAGAAGATAGATTTCAAGCTTAACATATTTTTCTAAGGTGTTCTTTTATTATGAAATCTGTAGAACACAGGTCACCGAGATAATTCTCAGAATCAGCAAGTTAGTGGTAAATAAAAGTTCTCGAAACCACGAAACGGAAAACGCGTAGGACGCCCTTCCACCCGATGGACCGACGGTAGTTGGTGTTGGTGGATGGATAAGACTCAAAACTGGATACGTAAGGAAAAGGACTATGTCAAGCAGTGGACTTCCACAGGCTGTTGATGATGATGAGTGTTCAATAGTGAAAAATATTTCTTGCAAATTGCAATATTTATACTTACCTTTTTAGAATAAGGTACATAACCATTTTTCAATTTCAGATAACAATTTAAAATTAGAACTCAAATTACAAATTCCTACATTCGTGATAAAGAATTACCTATCTTCTCTATAGTAATACCTACTTTTTAATGTAAGTAATGGATAAAATACTTACCTTTTTGGAATATGCACTTCAACTTAAATAGAACAGAAATCACAAGCGCCCTCACAACGTTGATAGAAAAGTATCTTGTCTACAGAAAAGTCCCGAAATAAGTCCTCAGAATGAACCTAGTGGTTATAAAACTTACCTTTTTGGAGGAATACGCACTTTTAAATTATTATAAATTAAAAAAAGAATACTAGTCACAAGCTCCCTCTACAGTGTTGGTAGAGAAGCTGATGGTAGCGAATGGCATGTATTTTCTTTTTATACCCTCTCAAATTGCATGGTGTATTAGCCCCCCGCTGAATACAGCTCATTATAACAATATTCCTACCAAGGGTGTGTTTGATATCACACATCATATTTGTAATCTTCATACCCTGTATTCAAGACATTTTTTCCAGTACCAACAGATTCCCACACTCTTTCTTTACTGAAACACTATCTACCATTCGTTGTACACTACTGATTTTGTTTTGAAAAATTACCAGGACGCAGAGTCAGGGCCGCAATGGATGTTGTGCGTGGCAAGGAAATAGTTTGTAGAGATATGTAGTGTGGAAGTTCAAGGGAACCTAAATACGTCACAATAGTGATTGCCTTGGACCAGACAAATGATAGTCTATTACTTTTATCCAATTCATTTACTCATTGCCGTCGTCTGTTTTTCCTGACCACTACAATCTGGTTTCTTCATCATCTCTTATCATCATGAGATTGTGCCTAAAGAAGGCTACATGTAATAATACCTCCGGTTGCAGTGCAGTAGGGCACGTTTTAATGGTCGTGACCTTGTGCCAACAGCAATCACGCAAAAAAAGTAAAGCCGTCTTTGGGGATTGCCGATAGAAGTGAAAACTAGGCCAAAAAGTACACATATATACATAGTATACATAGCTCATGGAAAGCGTTCGGTGACGATGACGCGAGTTCCATGATTTTTGTTCACTCAAAAAGTGCTGAACGCGCCTGAAGAAGTTTTCACATCAAAAAACATATATTTGCAGGTCACGTTTGTAGGGAACATGCCTCACTGCTCTGTGTCCATCAACCTGAGGTTAAGAGAGTTCCTTTCTCAGTATTAATTCTAATCTGAATTCAATTCGCGATTTTAGGGTAGCGTTTCTACCAGACCACCAGTATCTACCTACCACAGCCTATTGGAGTAATACTTTTAATGCGACTTCCAAAAAGGTTGCGTTAAACGTTTAACACTACCATGGAGGGGATATGAAAGCCCTGTTCTTTCTCTCTTTCTCTCATAGCCAGTTACGTTTCGTATATTAAAGAAGTTTTACTTCAGTCGTGTGGTCTAAAGAACACTCGTTTTTTTTTCTTCCTATTTTTAGACCTGCTTCCTTCATCAGTCGGAGCCAGTTATACCAGGGAAGTGGTTGACATTATCATTAAGATTGTCGCTAATAGATAAAGAGACGCGTCGCAGTAGATACATACATCAGAGTAGGAGTAGTCAGAGAAACGTCCAAATATTACATTTAGTACACAAATTTTGCAGTAGTTGGTATTTCATACGTGACAAGTTTCAAGACCATTGCCGCTCCTAGATAACTAACTGGTTTTCTTACGATATTTTCCTTCACCGTTAACATTGCGACCATAGTTTTTGCGATAAAAAAAATCCATTGGAACTCGATCGGATTTGAACCCACGATTCATTCACCTTAAGATTAGAAGGCGGGGTTACTGCCACTAGACCACCTCCAATGCATTTGTTTTAAGAATTAAAAAAAGACATTTTTATTTAAATTCCTATTGTAGATTCAACATGGCAGTAGAAGGTGTGATGGTATCGTACAACTACTCCGAAGACGGTGAACTAGCCAACATCCTCACAGTCTCCGCATCCGGTATCAGATTCTCCAACCGCTGGGTCCTCACGCATGGCTCCATCCTCTCACCATTAAAAGAAGCCAAAGTTATCCAGAACTCTAAAGGAAAGTCGATACTGAGTGATGCTTTTTATTCAAACCTTCCGGAGATACATGTGACGTGTGAGAAAAAGAGATCGAAGAAGCCTGATATGTATGAGAGTGTAGAACAGCTCAGCCGAGATAGAGACGTGAGTGGAGAAATGGAACACAGCAGCTACCAAATCAGGGTATTAACTGGCAGGTAATAAATATAAGTATCTTTATTATAATACCCTTTACTATAATAAAACTGTAGAGGTCGAAAAGTCTGCACAAGAAAGATATTTTTCTGAAATTTTACTAATAGTACTAAATAAAAACCCGCCAAGTGCGAGTTGGACTCGTACACGAATGGTTCCGTGCCATCTATAATAAAAACGGCAAAATAATCACGTTTGTTGTGCGAGAGCCCACTTAAATATTTGGTTTATTGTTTTTTAGTATTTGTTGTTATAGCGGACAACAGAAATACATAATTATTTTATGAAAATTTCAACTATCACGGTTCATGAGATTACAGTCTGGTGATAGACGGACAGTTAGACTGAGGAGTCTTAGTAATAGGGTCCCGTTTTAAAAAGTGTTTGTTTCTTTGTACACGCATTATGCAAAAACTACTGAATGAATACAAATAAATGAATACTACGGATAAATGCGTTTTGTAGAATTACTTAGCTTATAGTCTGTCACCCCTAAAACGGGTGTAAAAAAGGGATGAAGTTTGTATAAAAGACGCGAATAAAGCGGGTCAGCTAGTGATCAATATTTGTGGACATTTTACACAACATCATCCGGCCCCAAACTGAGCATAGCTTGTACTATGGGATCCAAATGATTGATACAATACTTACAAACTTTTTTTTAAATGTCTAGAATACAATATAGTCATATTATATTCTAGTGCATCGTAGGACACGTACCTAACATGTGTGACCTACAAGGCAATGCTTTGTTATATCATATAGGTGATGGACCATTTAACATCAGGTGGGTCATATCCAACAGCACTAACATAAAAAAAAATTCAACGGTGTCTTTACAGAATCTGTCACGTATGGCAGTGCCCGATCCTGGATCGATGCGTGGACGATATCCTGTACAGCTGGACGATCGGCCACCGTGATGGAGACGTCGAGAAGCAGACCCAGCTTGGGAAGGCTCTCCTTTCCGTCTTTGTGCTTGTGGACTTGCAGAGTGATGATAGAGGTACGTTTTTTCTAAATTATTATTAATTAGTTATAATTAATAATTAGTTTTTCTAATTTAAAAAAATCTTTATACCTCTTTACAAAGATATATTATTGATCTTGTAGTTTCTATATTTTTTTATGAGATTCGTTATGTCCAGTTTTTTGTGAGGCGTAAATCTCCGCACTCATTTTTCGTATCATTTTTTCAGTGATCTACACAAATTATTGTAATAATAAATACTTTACAGTGTAGATCAATTCAATGCATATATTTATCAGTCTTTTCAATACTTTAATACCATTGGTTTTAAAGAAATCTTTAAATGGGCGAACCTCGAATTAGAAGTTTTTACGCAGTAGCGTCTTAATTCTTTATTGCACACATAAAATTACATAGAAAAAATACAAATAGAGGACATGTACAAAGGCGAGCTTAACCCTGACAAGAGTTTTCTTACAGCAAACCTTTGAGGCTATAGAGAGGTGACATAAGAGGTAGGTTCGTGTACATACCAAATTAAAATTAGAATTAAATGTTTTAATGCATAGTGAACATAGGGCATGTGGGATGTGGGTAAGAACAAAAAGGGAACACTGGAAACAACATAGAGTTAACACTGTGTCGCAGCTGCCGGCACCCAACCATAGAACGTCGACGACCGATGTGGCGCGGCGGGCGAATGTCCGCCTGCGACGCAGAGGTTGCGGGTTCGATTCCCGCCTCGGGATAAATGTTTGTACGATCTGCAAATACTTATTCCGGGTGTTCTGGGTGTTTTCTATATATAATAAAAAATATGTGATGTATTAAGTATATCAGTCATCTAGTACCCATAACACAAGCTCTGCTTAGCTTGGGGCTAGATGATGCTGTGTGGATTGTCTAGCGTTATTATTATTATCATTATAGAAGAGAGGCTGTTTCTTCTATACTTGGGTTCTATGTTTATAATAATAATAATAATTATAATGCTGGACAGTCCACACAGCATCATCTAGCCCCAAGCTAAGCAGAGCTTGTGTTATGGGTAGGTACTAGATGACTGATATACTTAATACAATACATTACATAACATTACATTTTTTTTTATTATACATAGAAAACACCCAGAACACCCGGAATAAATGTTTGCAGATCGTACAAACATTTATTCCAAGGCAGGAATCGAAACCGCAACCTCTTGCGTCGCAAGCGGACATTCGCCCGCCGCGCCACATCGGTCGTCTAATTCGTCGTTTATATTAGTATGGGGTGATTATTGTTCTCATTACGCCCGGCAGAGGCGCTTATCGTGTTTCATAAAACACAGGAAACTCCGGTATGTAGCTTACAAAATTCGCGCGACTACCTCCGCGAAGTTCGTGAAGTTATTTTAATAAATACAAACTTCAAGCCCCACAATGCCTGTTTAGGGGTTGAATTTCAGGAATTCCTTTCTTGGTAGATTCTCTACGCACCAAGACTAATATACCTACCCTGAATTTCAAGTTTCTAAGACCAGTGGTTCTCAGTCAGTCAGTTAGGGCAAATATTTTACTTTGTCAAAACATAAACCCTTACGTATTGTTACAAGGCAAAACTACAGATAAAATACAAGTAGTAAGCAAATATGGTAGAAAACAAATAAAAAAAAACGAGCGTGCTTTAGACCACACGACTGAATATACGAAACGTAACTGGCTATGAGAAAGAAAACAGTGCTTTCATACCTCCTCCAAGTAGTGTTAAACGTTTAGCGCAACCTTATTGGAAGTCGCATAAGAAGTATTACTTCAAAACATTCGAGATTATTCTATGGATACGCGGCCCGACCGCAGAAAACCGCACCTAGATACCACAGCCGTCAGTCGTTCGTTACCCCGTCCCCCCTTACTCCCTGCGGCCGTTGCCCCCTCCCGCCACCCCTCTATCGATCCAACCAACCGCATACCTGCTGGCCGAGTCTGAGTCAGACGCTCACTCTGTGCGGCCAGCCGCGTATAATTAGTATTGCATAAGCAGTGAAATCATATTACAATGTATAAGTTAGCGATCGATACGGAAACACTAATATCAGAAATCGAGACACGACCCGCGATTTGGAACAAATGCTTGAATCATTCGGATAATTACCAAAGACAACGGCAATGGAAGGAGATTGTGCAAATATATTGTGATAAAGAAGAGATGACTGCAGCTAAGCGATACGAGCTTGGTAAGTTTTTTTTTAATTACGAAAGAGCCTATAAAGCCTCCTGTATAAAGTACCATAGAGAAAGAATCACAATAGACATGCTCATGTCATGTGTCTGTTTGTGTGTTAGTGTGATGTTTTTAATAAAATAGTTGTCAACGCGCGGGTATTGTATTTGTGCGTTGGTTGGCTCATTATGGCGTCGGCTCATGGCCGGGGTAGACGTGTGCGTAGTTTTATTATAATTACAACAATAATAATAATCTGAACAACAGAACATAACAGTAAGTATAGGTACCTATCTCTCGTATGGAGCCGACTACATTAGAGCATACCCGCGTGGATTGGAATAATGTAATCGACTCTACAGGGTGGTGTTTTGAGAAGCACGGTGATGCAAAACCACGCGAATTAAAGGAAAGTCGTGAAAGGGGTCGTGCCATAAATTTATAAGAAAACCACAACTGCATATTTTTAGTTTAATTTTTTACTTTTGATGGAAGTTTCAATAGGATGTAAGTTTTATTCCGTGTAAAAATAATAAAATAGTGAAAATTTGCTATTTTCGTTCATTTACAGTAATACTTTTGTTTGTACAGAATGATCCTTATCAGCAACAAAATCTATTGGTTCAATAATACAGGGATATCAAATGTAAAAGGTTTAAAATAAAACTTAATAATATGCAGTTACTGTTTTCGAGAGCATGCTCCATATCCATTGGTGACTCCAGCTTTCACGACTTTTCTTTAACTCGAGTGATTTCGGACTTATCCATCACCGCTTTTGTCAAAAAATCAACCTGTATATAAAATGTCCGCAAATTAGTTTTTTGACGTGACAACGTCTAATAAATCGATGAACGCCGCCGGCTGCACGCACGAAAAAGGATGACTCATTGTCCCGTTATGCTCATTGTAACGTTACGATCGGAGCGAGAGCGCTACACGAGCGAGCGAAAGGCACGATCGGCTTGCGTTGCGCCGTATCTATCTCTCTTTCACTCAATGAGTCCGAGGAGAAGAAAGACAGCGGCAGCACACAACTTACATCTGACAAAGAATATGGACTAAAGCAAAATCTGACGCCTGAATTGATACAACACGTAAACTGTTTCGTCGACTGTTTATAAAGTGAAGTGAAAAGTTAATGCGGTTTTCATTGTTATTACAACAACAATTGCAGCAATAAAGGTAAATTATTCTTGCATTTTAAAAATCTGATTACTAGTATAATTTCAAGTTAGTATTTATTCTTTTATTATTAAAAAAAAGTAGCTTCAGCGACTGAAGTAAAAATAGGTTATGTTACAATTGACTAAAAAAAATATGGTGATTCATATAATTGATGATTGATAAAAAGTTTGATAAAAAGTTTTCTCTTTATAATTTAATGCCGACTGATGTGGCGTGGCGGGTGAATGTCCGCCTACGACGCAGGAGGTTGCGGGTTCGATACCCGCGTTGGGATAAATGTTTGTACCTACGATCTGCAAATATTTATTACGGGTGTTCTGGGTATTTTCTATGTACTTATAATAAAAAATATCTATGTATGTAATGTAATGTATTAAGTATATCAGTCATCTGGTACCCATAGCACAAGCTCTGCTTAGCTTGGGGCTAAATGATGCTGTGTGGATTGTCCAGCATTATTATTATAATTATAACAATGTGCCCAAACAATAAGTTGATTCGGCTAACCGCCATGCGAGGTAATCTACTATTATATTAAATAGGTTAAGGCGGACTTTTCAAAAATAGCACTTTTAAAAATTTGATTAGAAATGTCAATTTCGTCATTCCGAATTAACTTTTTATGAACATTAATTTGATTACAGTTTATTTCTATGAAAACTTGATCATAAATTTTATTTTTACTTAAAGAAATTATTCAAATCAAACTTTCAAGACTATAAATAAAAAATTGTATATTAATGTTTTTTTTAATTAGAATTTCGATTTAGCAAACATGATTTTAAAAAATATTTAGAAATTTTAATAATAGATGTTAAACCGCCTTATCAACCGACGTGCAAGTGAATATACTTTATGAAGCCAATTAAACATTCCAATTTTAACAATAACTTTCATTCAATTACAAGTAATTTTTCGAAGTATACAAATCATGAATTAAATTAATTAATTGATATTTTCATCTAGCTCAACGCCAGTTTTTAAAATTAATCTCAATCAATTTAGATTAACAAATTCGTAAGTACATAAATTAATCTTTACTAAAATAATTTTAAAATAGTTTTTGAAAAAATTCTTTACAGAACTGCCCAATTACTGATTAACCTGACTAGCCTATGAATCTCACGGATTTGCCACTACCTTCGAAGAGTAATGCACCCGTAGAGACGCAAGATGCTGCCGCATTAACGTCTGCAACGCCATTCGCTGAGCCACCAACAATCGCTGCTCCAAAATCAAGTGCACAGAGACAGCGTGAGTACAGACAGCGCATTGCAGCATCCAGAACTCCTGCACAGTCGATAGCTACGAGGAAATCAAATGCCGAAAGAATACGCAACTACAGGCTACGCAAAGCTGCTAACTTGGCTCTTGCCAGTGGTTCATTAAAATCGACTACTGCATCCTCTTCTCGTTCAGCAGGAAGGTCAAACGATGTCCGAAATAATACTCAACGACAGCTCACAAACCAGCAACGTCAATCTTTAGCAGCAGAACCAGCACAAACCACTGTACAACAAGGTACTTCTTCAGATCAAATTGAAGTACCTGACGAGCCTAAGGATCTCATGAATCTGCCACTACCTTTGAGGAGTAATGCAGCCGTAGAGACGCAAGATGCTGCCGCATTAACGTCTGCAACGCCATTCGCTGAGCCACTAACAATCGCTGCTCCAAAATCAAGTGCACAGAGGCAACGCGAGTACAGACAGCGCATTGCAGCATCCAGAACTCCCGCACAGTCGATAGCTACGAGGATATCAGATACCGAAAGAAAACGCAACTACAGGCTACGCAAAGCTGCTAGCTTGGCTCTTGCCAGTGGTTCGTTAAAATCTACTACTGCATCCTCTTCTCGTTCAGCAGGAAGGTCAAACGATGGCCAAAATAATACTCAACGACAGCTCACAAACCAACAACGTCAATCTTTAGCAGCAGAACCAGCCCAAACCACTGTACAACCAGGTGCTTCTTCAGATCAAATTGAAATACCTGACAAGCCTAAGGATCTCACGGATCTGCCACTACCTTTGAGGAGTAATGCACCCGTAGAGACGCAAGATGCTGCCGCATTAACGTCTGCAACGCCATTCGCTGAGCCACCAACAATCGCTGCTCCAAAATCAAGTGCACAGAGGCAACGCGAGTACAGACAGCGCATTGCAGCATCCAGAACTCCCGCACAGTCGATAGCTACGAGGATATCAGATACCGAAAGAAAACGCAACTACAGGCTACGCAAAGCTGCTAGCTTGGCTCTTGCCAGTGGTTCGTTAAAATCTACTACTGCATCCTCTTCTCGTTCAGCAAGAAGGTCAAACGGTACTCAACGACAGCTCACAACCCAACAACGTCAATCTTTAGCAGCAGAACCAGCACAAATCACTGTACAACCAGGTACTTTTTGACAAAATCCAAAAAAATAGTGATAATTCAACAAAAAATATTAAATTTTATTAATAAAAAGTATGCAATCATTTCATCAATGATTTGTTATGACGTTGTCATGTTAAACTATTGTCCGTAAACCGACTTTACAGACAACCAATTTTTTTTATTGCAAACTGTTACTGTATAAAAAAGATCACCAAATAATATAACGTTAGTGTTGACATACGTTTAATACAACGCCATCTAGCCCCAAACTAAGCAAGGTTCGTAATATGGGAACCAGATAACTGATAGAAAAATATTATTAATAAAAAACTTTTTTTAAATACATACATTAAGAAGGCTCAGAAGGCAGGGCCTTCTGAGCTGTAGGTGGTGGGTTCGATCCCTAACGAGAACAAACATTTAATTTTATGGAACATAGATGTTTGTTCCATGTCCGGGCGTTACTCGTATATGTATTCTAAGTATGTATTTCCAAAAAACGTATATAAGTATAAGTTATCTGGTTCATAGTACAAGCTTTGCTAAGTTTGGGGCTAGAAGGCGTTGTGTAAATGTGTGTCAATATTAAGAATAAGAATAAGCCGAGATGAGATATTTTATGTTGATGATGATGATAATGATAGGAAATATTCGTTCAGACCTTTCTTCGTACTTACTGGTTACTTGCATTTATCTATTTTAAAATATTTGTTTCAGCTCGACAGCTCAGACTGAAGTGGAGAAACATACGCGATTCCTTTGTCAAGGCCCATAAAGCAAAGACAAAAAATATGGGTGTCGCAGACAGAAGAAAACATTATGCATACTACAATAATCTCTTATTTTTAGCTCACACTATACCCGATTATTGTACACCCACAAATTATCCTAAAATTGTCCAGCAGAACAGCGAAGACGCAAATAATTATATTCAAAATACGGATATAAAAACTGTTAATATTAAAATTGAAAACACTGAAAACGACAATGTTCAAAATGAAGATACTCAAAATGAATATGTACATAAAGAGATTGCAAAAAATGATAGTGACCAAGAGTACGCTTGGACACTGAAGTATAATGATGAAATTAAAACAGAATACAGTGAAAATGATAGTGAAAACCCGCATAGTGACGTTGATTATAACAACTCTTGTTCATCGTGGTGCGCAACGAAAAACAAGATAAACAAAAATGTTATTAATGATAATGAAAACGAATATAACCCTGATACGCCACATACTTCCTCGTGGGAGCCAAAGAGAATGAAAACTAGGTTGGTGCCAATAAATGTTCGTCCAAACATTTTAGAAGAAGACGATGATCGGCTTTTCTTCCTTTCTTTGGTTAAAGAATTCAGAAAAGTACCAGAACATTTGCAGATGCAAACTAAACTAGACATTTTGAAAGTGATTCAAGACGCTCAGTCCAGTACTCCAATGGGTCAAAAGTAGTTCTAAGATGTTACAAATCGTTGTGAAACTAAAATTATAGTTATAGCAGTGTCTTTTAAACCTGCCCGGCTAAGATGTGCAGCGCTACAAAATTTTGTCTACTCGTTATGTCATGTCGTACGAAAAAGAAATATCTTCTTCTTCTTTTATTATATGGCTAAAAAAAATATCTCTTATCTTCCTGTGCTAACATGCCAGTGCCAAAAATCTATCTCGTTCTGTCAAATGAAGACTTAATGCTAATGTTTCGCTTATCTGTGGGTTTTTTATCTATTATTTCTAAAATGTACATCAATAGAAAACATTGCACATCTTAAGGCGGTGGTACTCGCCAACGACCTTGAGGAGTCTGTCCATACTGAGTTGCACTGCCGCCCGTCGCCCGCACAGGGACCCGCGCGCATTCCATTTCATATCGCATTCAAGAAATAATTATTTGTAGCCTAATGAATTATTAGTTCGAACTGCCAATTGTTCACTTTGTGATAAATACTTTGACAAATATTTGTGTGAAAAAAAAATACTAAAAATCGATACCGTTTAGAAGAAATAACCAAATTTAAAATAAAAATTGCTTCACTTTGGATATTTTTTTCATATAGTAATAATATAGTTAGAATTATTTCATTTGTTCAAATTAAAATTTAGTCTTTAATAAGCAATATATATTTTTTTTGGACATTTATACTCACTCATCAAAGAGAAATAACACGGAGAAAACCTCTTGTTGGCGGATACCACCTCCTTAACCCGACTGGGGTCTATCGCTATACTTATTATCAAAGTAGTTAACGGCCTGTATTCCCAGAAGGCCGCGCTTTTGTGATTTTTAAAACCATCTGAGACATAGAAAATAGTGTTTAAAATTTTGAAAAAAATATATTTAATAGATAATTTGACTAGACCAGATCCTTAAGGATCTGGTCTAGTCAAATTCGTATTCGGTTACAAGATCTGATGAACTTCACTCGATAAAAAAAAACCCCAAAGTTAACCCATTTTCAAATGTTTTTTCAACATGAAAACTAAACTACTGACATTTTGAATTTTTTTTTTGTACTGATTTAAAGACACAAAATATATCTAAAAAATGTAAATATTGCAGAAACTTAGCCCTCTCACTGTTTGTCATTATCTATTGGTAAGAGACGACAATAGCTTGTGTTGTTTATCTTTACAGATTATACAGATTATAAGTAAGGCCATAAAAAGTGTGATTACCATAGCCGTCACTGCTCAGTTCGTAGTAGCCCTGCCTTGCTGTAGGTGGTGGGTTCGATTTCCACCGAGAACAAACATTTGTGTGATGAACGTAGATGTTTGTTCTGTGTCTGGGTGTTATATTGTATTCTAAGTATGTATTTACAAAAAAAGTATATAAGTATTCTATCCGGTTCCCATAGTACAAGCTATGCTTAGTTTTGGGTTAGATGATGTTTTGTAAAAATATCAACAAATATTTATTATTATTTATTTATTTTTGTACACATTTCTTTTGAGTTGGCTTTTTCTTTTAACGGTGCATATGACTGCATTGTTTTGCTCATACATTTACTTAATTAAGAATAATTTAAGTTAGATTTTAAAACGTTGGAATTTTACTCAATTTAGTACCTACGCCAGCTCGCTATACTGTAAATATACAATTTGTTACATTTAAAATTATGTCACAGCGTTATTTACCTATACTAATCATAAGAATCTTTGCCTCACTGACTGACTGACATATAGACAATGCACAGCCTAAACCACTGGTCGTTAATGAAACTTTCAGGGTATATTCATCTTGGTGCGTAGAGGTTGTATCATGGAATTCCCAAAACTCAATAAACCAAAAACAGATTTCACGATTTATTATTGTGTAAGAGTTTAGTGCTGTGATCATTTTGAAAATTACTCGGCTTACGTTGTTCTTCAGTCAGCGGACATTATTGTCGTTCATAGCTTACTTCTTGTACAGGACGAATGGGTATTTAAATAATAAATATTTATATATGTACAACAGCATGTATTTCTGCCTGTATCCAAAAACAACTGAATTGCAAAGAATAACCCGCCGAATACTAAGTGATGAATTTTTGTCAGAATTTCATTGCAAACTGTCAAAAAATCGTTGCGTGAAAAAAATGAGACGTGTTTAAAATCTGAGATGCTTTTGAGTATTTGGGGGTTAGTCTATTAAATTCAGAATAAATAAAATATAACTTTATCGTGGAGTATGCTGTCGGTACTAGAGCCCACAAGTATGCTGCATCGCTGAAAAAGAAAGAACGTCATAATTATCTACCCTTGTTGTGGCCCCAGCTTAGAATATGATATAGCCCGGCTTTTAATAGGTTGTCTCTTTCAACATCATTTCATGGGAAGTAATGGAGAGGCCATTGTTACTCATGGATGTAGAAAGAGACAGCAAAGGGAACGCACTAAGACATCGGCAGCAGCATCTCTTAAGGTTAAACAAGTCGGTACGTTGTCCATACAAACGCTGTAAGTGTTTAATGTCTACTATTTATTAACGTGCGTCCGAAGTTAAGTTTGATACTGAATTATCTTGCCATTATCTAGGTACGTTACCCTATATGCTACAGTAAAATCAGATTACCTTGAAAGTTACAAGCGTTACAAAATTTAGTACTAAATCTTTCGACGCTTGTAACTTTCAAGGTAATCTGATTTTACTGTAGAATATAGGGTAACGTACCTAGATAATGGCAAGATAATTCAGTATCAAACTTAACTTCGGACGCACGTTAATAAATAGTAGACATTAAACACTTACAGCGTTTGTATGGACAACGTACCGACTTGTTTAACCTTAAGTGCTAAACATCGACAGTGTGGTCACCGAACCGACTATGACAAATCTTCCAAATATGATGATGAGGTAAATTTTTTTAAAAGCCCCGTTAGCAAGCTTGAGTAAATTGTGTTCGAGATTGAAAATTTCATCAGAAAATTCAATATTTTCGATTAATGCGTATTTTTTATCTGACCTATTTCGTTCCACTGCTGGACAAAGGTCTCCACCAAATCCCTCCAATCCTCTCTGCCCTGCGCTTTGTTCCACCATTCTCTCAAAGACATCGAGGTCGTTCCTCAGACGCTTTCTTGGCCGACTCCGACTTGGTTTTCCGTCTGGTTACCACGAAGACACACAATTCAATACTTAAAATTGGCGCAGACGACTAAAATCTTACTGTCTTTAGGATCCGCGCACAGTGTGTAGTCGTTTCTCCAAGAGCTGATGGTGTTCATGTGGGACGGTACGTCCGGGAATAAGGTTACTCCGTAGTCAATAGCATCCTTCTTTATAGAAGCAATCACGCCGAGTGCTAACCCTCCAAGGAGTACTGCGTGTTTATTGCCTAAGTAGGCTGCTAAGATCGGCCCACATGCTAGACCACCTAAACAGAAGAACGAGATTACACTCAAGTAAAACATAACTATCAGAATCTGAATCTTGAAGTGGCAATGAGCAGGCCATATATAGTTCATAGTTCGACCGCGAACCGGAAGGCGAAGCGTAGAATGCCCTCCTACATTTATAATGTAACTAGCAGCCCCGGTTTCGTTCGCATTGTGGCGGTAATTTTTGCAATCATCAAACCATTTTTATGTTTTGATAATTGCAAAAAGTCGTAATATTTATGGAAAATGAACTACGTTTTAACCCGATGGATAAACAACATTGTTAAGATCCCGGGAACTCGGTAGATAGAAAGAGCTCATCCAAATAGTTCTTCCTGGAAACTACAGGGGAGGTCTATGTTCAGCAGTGAACTTCTACAGGCTGTAAATGATGAAAGTATGAGCCATTAACCATAAGGTAAGCCATGAGTAAGGCTTTTGAGCTGCCCAAACTCCATCAGAGCTGGTCACAAGCTCATTCTCTCCGGTTCTTGTTCAGTTCTTTGTTCCACAAGCGTCTTTCATCTCAGGTGACAAGTTCTAGCACTACATTATCCAGTGGGAAGTTATCCAACGAACGACGATCGTGGTAACAGATCCTCACCGTTGTAGTAAGGTGACTATATAAATCCTCGTAACTGATAGATCAAAGGACTACCTATGGCGGGATGTAAAGTTGATGTAAAGTATTGTATTCTCATCAATTCAATCTTTTTTATATCTTATTTTGTCACACTGCTAGGTAAAAGCCCCCTCCAAAGATACTCAGTTCTCCCTTTTCCAAGCCCCTTTCTATTGTTATCCTACTTATTATGATTTTATTTAGCTAAAAAGTTTATTACCATGCAGCAATGTTGGTTATAAGAAAATCGTGAAACCCAGCAAGGTATCTGTTAATATGAACACTCCTCATCGTGATTATTCATAATCTAGCTATGTGGTAAGTAAGGAAAGCAGCAGGTAATCAAGCTACCAGTATCTACAGCAGAAAGAGAGGAAACATACCAAGGAAGTAGTTCAATTTATCGTCTTTCTCCCTCGTATGCTGGACTCCGTTGGCTACAACGGCGAAGGTCGCACCCATCAGGCCCAGAGGAATCGTGTGCATAGCATACCTGGACCATGAAACTAATATTTTATGGACAGTTATAGAAAGTTGTGGAAGTGACAACTCTAACGTGGCCAAAAAGTGTACAGGTATGGTAGTATTTTGTTAAAAAATCTATGTTGCCGAACTCTTCCGAAAGCGCACGAAAACATCATAACGAATCTTCGCACGCTTGTAATACTACGTGCCTACATGACAATAGTATACCAACTCCAGATTCCACATTAAGTACCTCATTATCATCAGCAGTTTGTAGACAATCACTGCTGGATATAGGGCTGCCCTATACGTTTCCAGGAGGAACAATTTTGAACCTTTTCCATCCAAAAACATTAAGTGGTCCTAGCCATATCGTCTAAAAAGTCGCAGAAGCTTTTTAAGACATATTGCACCAATAACGGGAAGCAACCCCTCTGATGTAAGGTTTCCCATTTAACCCCTAGACTTCATCCCTACACTATCCCTGCGGGATATGTGCTTAGATGAGCAATTTGAAAGTTTTTTTACCGACTCCGGACACAAGTTGGCTGATGAAGAAGCAATATGGCAAAATCGGGATAAACAGGACATGCCTCACCTGCTTGCATGTCCACACGCCTGCACTAAGGTGGACTATATTTTGGTTACAGGTACAGTAGTGTAAAGGTCGCGACTTAGAGGATTAGAGCGATGAAGTTATTTTTTTGTTATAGTTTTTTACGTGTGTTTGTGTTTGAAGGGAATCTTTGTCAAATAAGCATTTTCATTGCAGACTTACCGCTTCATCACGTTATTGAAGCCGACAGCATGCGAGTGCATTAGGACGTCATATGTGCCAGCTACCATGCCCGCAATTACCCCGTATTTTGTGGTAACCCCTATCTAAAAAGTACCAACTTTAAATAATTTGTAATAAGAAACACAAATAATAATTCGCTGACCAACTGAAGATTTTTCATCCACAGTAGTGGGATAAGAATATTTTTAAGTGACATTCTCATGTTTCTTGTCTGTTCTTCTGGGCTTAGTCGCGAGGAACTGGCCCCTAGATACATATCTTTGATTCCATGAAGTAAATTCCTTTCTCTGCGTCACTCATGAGCTGCATCTGGGGCAGCATGCTGGCCGTTGTGGCTGATATAGGTTGAATTCAGGATTTTCCAGAAGCTAGGGGGCAAAACACTGCCCAATAAGTGGACCCAGTGACAACCTCTTTTAAATCCTAAATGTAACATATCAGTCCATATTTATTCAAATCTAAACAAATTATAAGAATCTTGGTCTTGACTGACTGACATATAGACAACGCACAGCCTAAACCACTGGTCATAGACTCGAAATTTTCAGGGTATATTTGTCTTGGTGCGTAGAAAGTGTGCCTAGAAAGATGTTGTTCCATATTTTCTGTGTACTTATTATTATATTTTTATGTGATTCTACCTTTTAAGACTTACTTTCTTGTCAACATTACAGCCGTCTGGTGTATCGTAGTATTGGTAGTAATTCCTCGTATACTTATCATCACATTCACACGGCATTTTTAATGTTTGCAATACAAAGACAGTTGACAACTGCCTCCTGTCAAAACTCTGAAGTCAAAAGTGATTTTTTAAAACTGTAAAAATAAAATAGGTTTCAATCAGGGTTCTATAAGTATAAGTATTAGAAAAAAATATGTGTGCAATGCCTGTGTTCTCAAACAATGAAAGAAAACATCGTGATGAAACCCGTTAGTATTCAAGCAGTGACAATGGGCTCACAACCTGTCACGTATGGAATACTAACTACTGCAAAAATTTATGTATGTCCCAAATGTACTATTTGGACATATCTCTGATTACCCTCCTTAGACATCCTCGAAGAATCTTGAGTAAGTACCTGGTACTATAAGATCGGAGGGGGATATCTACCGTGCTTGGTTGCTTGTGGTTTTCCGCACATCAATTTTTCGAACGGAACGGAAAATCTACTGGTGCACGACCGGACCACGACCTTCGGATCAGAAGGCGGGGTCACACCCACTAGACCACCGGTGCTCTTTTATTACCTCTTTTGGAGAAATAATGGAAGGCCATATAAAAACATTTAAATATGACGCACCTGATAAGTGGTTGCCTCTGATTATAACATTGTATTACCATGCCTGTAACAAGAAGAATGGAAAGGTTATATGCAGTTTTTTTTTTATTTTCAGCATTCAAAACCCTTCGGCCGCTGTCGTCTTTGCTGGACTTAGTACGGCCACCGCCTGACCGAGGGTCTACTGTCGAAGTACACTCCACGCCTTTCGGATGTGAGGTACCACTTTTTCTACTATTATTACTCAGATCCACTTCGTCTTCAACATTGTCTTCAAGTTGTTGAGCGTGCTGCTCAGCATAACTCTGCCTGGTATGCTGTAAGCGTTAGTCAGTCTTATTTGGTTACTTGAAGAAATAGTCTGAACCTCACCTTCAATTTTCAGGTATTCCTAAACGCAGTGACCAGGGGCTCCATCTGTGGCGTGGTGGGCAAACGACCATCACTCCTGCTTACTGATACTGCTACCGCTTTGGGCTCTGAAGGTGGACCGGTTTTCACTGAAGGTCCGACGTAAGTTTTACTATCTTTAGCACTTGCACCACCTTGGTAAAATCGGAAGATTTTTTACCTGTCAAGGCCAGGATTCGTATTATTCAACCCAAAAACAGTCAAGTCACTACAATAGCTAAAATAAATCCACAGCTAGATTCTAGGTCTCCATCTATCGATGCGTTCCCCTGCGACCTTGGTTGCGAGACTTACCTGGTATCTAAAATCTAACTCATTAACACAACTGAAGAGCTCAAGCTACCTTCCACTTTTGTTTATATCTGCCATTTTTATGTTGCCTGCAAATTATTTCGATAGAGGTCAAAATGTCAATAGTTCTGTAGGAAAGTATTGTCTGATCGAAGTCAAATTAGCGCGTATCTTAAGCCTGTATCGTGTCCGCGAGCTATTTCGTTTTCAGCAATTTGACAGCGCGCCCAATATTGGTGTGTGTTATTCGCACACATGCACGCAGGTTACCCACCAGTACAGAGTAATGGTGATACAGAGGTATCCGCCTTTGAATTTATATAAAAAAGTCAAGCAAGATGCCATAATTCCAAAATTGTCTTTTCCAGGAAAGAGTTAATAGGCACAGTGGTATGCAGTGTTTCATGGTGGAGAGGCGAATGGGTAGGCCTCACACTAGCAGCACCACTAGTCTCCGTGCTATCAGCTAAGTTGCGTGTCGCTGCCAGACCTATTAAATCGCTGGTAGACCATCCACATCAGGAGATCCTAGGTACAGTAAACTCGGGAAAAAAGTCTGCTTCGCGTTCATCTATCTGAGGCATACAGGTGTTGAGCCTCATGTGCCTGTAATTTCACCGATACCACACCCTTGCACCCACAAAATCCCATTTTTAGATAAATGGACGTCCAGTTTCTCACTGGAAACCAGCTCGCAGCTTCTTCAGCTTAGGAGTCTCTCAGATTGTTGGACAGAAGATTTTAGTAATTTTAAGTTTAATATCACAATACGTAATATTCAGAATCGGTTTTGCAAGGACCTTAGAGAATATTTAGTAGTAGTTAAGCTCTTAGAGAAAGGCTCGTCCGGGGAAGTACTACCACCATGCCTATTTCTGCCGCCAAGCAGCTTGCTTTGCTCCGGTTTGAAGGGTGCCGGTGTAATTACTGGCACATGAGGTTTAGCACCAGTACGCCTCAGGTTAATAAACGCTGAACAATGCATTGAAGGGCACTTTCCTAACGAATGTGACCTGAGAAGTAATGCTTTGCTATGGTAATGGTAGTCAATTAACCCCATCAGATAGGCCATATGCTTGTTCCATCAACAAGTAGTATAATAAATATTGTCTTTACAGATACAATAGATAGGACCACGGTACTGGTGCGGTGTGGAGCGGCCTGGGGTGCTGGTGTCTACCTCGGAGGAGGATACGTGGTCACTTGCGCTCATGTTGTCAAAAACGTGAGTATTTAGTTGTCACCCCAAAGAATATATTAATAAATAAAAATAAACAAATAATGCTGGACAATCCACTCAGCATCATCTAGCCCCAAGCTAAGCAGAGCTTGTGTTATGGGTAGGTACTAAATGACTGATATACTTAATACAATACTATATTACATACATAGATATTTTTTATTATGCATGGAAAATACCCAGAACACCCGGAATAAATATTTGTAGATCGTACAAACATTTATCCCAAGGCGGGAATCGAACCCGCAACCCCTGCGTCGCAGGCGGACAATCGCCCGCCGCGCCACATCGGTCATCTATATCACGACTGTAATCTTGTATTTTGTAGTTTTTCTACTAGTAGAGCTTTTAGTGAAGGGCTCGTCCGGAGAAGTAGTACACCATGCCTATTTCTGCCGCCAAGCAGGTTGCTGAGTTTGTATTTGAATAAGTCAAAGTCAAAAATCATTTATTCAGTAATATCCGCAGGGATCATCTTGAAACGTCTTAAATCTAGGTGAATCTAAGCGCCAGTTCCTCGCGACCAAGCCTAGAAGAACCGGCAAGAGAATACACTCGCTGAGTATCTCTGAGTATTCAGGCTCAGCGCATCACTATTACCATTTAGCGTGATAGCGCAGCCAGTATTTCGGGGACGCTTCCGATTGGCACTGATTTGGATCAGTTGAGCTGAGTATCTCTAGATTGTTTGTCACAGTCTGTAGATAGCTCAATTGTTTTATATGTATCTTGTACGTACCGAATAAAAATACTAAAACAAACTATATGAATACTTACTTGTACTAGCCGTTATTTTCTTTGTAAATAAATGTAATTTATTTTGTAAATAAATATAAGTATATTGATATATAATATAATTGGGAGGCTTAGGTATTCGCAAAATTTCTAGTGTAGCCCTACCAGCTTTCTTGTCTTCCGTCTATAGCACTAATCCATTGGTTCAAAAAATTCTAACCCCGTCTCTTTTGGTTACTCCTGGCATAACTCTCAAAATTTCTCATATAGACGAAGCTCGAAATGCTTGGCATATTGCTTGCCCCAATATGGCTCCCCCCACATGTCTTTCGTCTCAACGGCAATGGGACGGGCCTCTGTGTGAGTTGACACGGAATTGTCTGTTACAAACGTGTTCCAGCTCTGCAGATCGTGCCCGTCTCCTAGCAGTTTCTAAATGGGAGTCAGGACATTGGTTACAAGCTCTTCCTTCACATAACATTGGTACTCTAATGGATCCTGTCACGTTCCGTATTGCAACTTGTCTACGGTTGGGTGCGCGGTGCTGTGCGCCTCATCAATGCCAGTGCGGTACTGCAGTTGACCAGCTTGGTCATCACGGATTATCGTGTACTAGAGCCGCCGGTCGAATGTCTCGCCACGCCAGTCTTAATGACATCATCCGGCGGGCCTTTACCACCGTGAACGTGCCAGCCATTCTCGAACCGAATGGTCTGCTGCGTGACGATGGTAAACGACCTGACGGTATGACCCTTGTCCCTTGGGAGGTGGGGAGACCCTTGGTGTGGGACGCTACTTGCGTTGACACACTAGCGCCTTCCCATCTGTCGAGGACATCCGTTGGGGCTGGCGCGGCGGCAGATTTTGCCGAGGATCTCAAGAGGCGCAAATATGCAGGTCTCGACAAAGCCTACAGATTTGCTCCTCTTGGAGTCGAGACTCTAGGTCCGTGGGGTACCGAGGCCCTCCGGGTTTTTAAAATTCTTTCGGGGCGTCTGGTCGAAGCGACGCGTGACCCGAGAGCTGGTGAGTATCTGGCACAACGAATCAGCATTGCCATTCAGCGTGGCAATGCAGCCAGTGTTTTGGGAACGCTTCCGATTGGCACTGATCTGGATCAGTTGAGCTACCTTTAGATCGTTTGCAACGGTCTTTAGATAGCTCAACTGTTTCAAATGTATTTTGTACATACCAATTATAAATACTTGTATTAGTCATAATTTTCTTTGTAAATAAATGTTAAAAATTTATTTTGTTTCAGTACTTGATGAGCAAAGTATCGATCTACTGCCATGGAGTCAGGCAGACAGCGATAGTGCGCTTCAAGACGGCAGATGACAAAGCGTACGACCTAGCACTGCTCTACACAAACCCTGAACATTGGACCCATTTGAAGCCAGCGGTTTTCGCGAATAGTCCTGCTGAGAAGGGTACTTATATATTTATTCTGTTCCGAAAGTAAAAGCATTTATTCAGTAATATTCAGAGATTAAATCTGTAATAATGTGTGTTATCCGGAGCCTCGATATTCAAAAATCTACCAGTTTTTTTTATACAATTTGCTGATGGAACAAACATATAGCCCACCTGATGTTAAGTGGTTACCATAGCCTATAACAAAATATTGCCTTGTAGTTCACGTTAGTTAGGAACGTGCCCTACAATACACTGCTCTTCGTCCTTCAACCTGAGGCATACAAGTGTTAAGCCTCATGTGCCTGTAATTTCACTTGCTTGTTGATTAAAATTGTAATTTTTCAGGTGAATCGGTACTGGCCACAGGCTACCCCTATTTCAATGAGAATAATCTAGAAGATCTGAAGCCCACAGTGACAACGGGACACATCAACAACACATCTCCTTCTATGATACAAACTTCTTGCTGCGTACAATCTGGATTTAGGTGAGCCAAAGTTAAAGCAAATAAAACCGACCAAGTGCGAGTCGGACTCGCGCACAAGCGTCACAGCTCAGTTTGTAGTAGCCCTGCCTTCTGTACTGTAGGTGGTGGGTTCGATCCCCACCGAGAACAAACATTTGTGTGATGAACATAGATGTTTGTTCTGAATGTATTAACAAAAAAATAAGGATTATAGGTATTCTATCAGTCATCGGGTTCCCATAGTACAAGTTATGCTTAGTTTGGGGCTAGATGATGTTGTGTGAGCTTTGTATGCCAGCAAACGCAGTAAAGAATAGTTACCACTCAACATCAGTTGGGTCATCTGCTTATTTCATCAAGTCATATAAAAAAAAATAACTCAAATTCAAACTTAATAATTTTATGTATTAGTAGTAGTAGAGCTCTTAGTGAAGGGCTCGTCCGGGGAAGTACTATCACAAACCATATTTCTGCCGCCAAGCAGCGCAGTGTGTTCCGGTTTGAAGGGTGTGGGTGCCAGCGAAAATAGGTTGATGAACGCAGAGCAGTTCATTTTAGGGCACGTTCGTGACCTGCAATGCTATAGGCGATGGTAACCACTTAACATCAGGTGGGCCATAAGCTTGTTCCAGCAGCATTTACATAAAAAAGCAGTGGTACATATTTCAGGCAAGTTTAAAAAATAAATCTGCAAAATAAAAGCCTAAAAAGTAGTTTACCAGAATTTATTTATTTAACACTTTATTGCACAGTTATTAAAAACAAGTGTACAAAAGGCGGGCTTAATGCTATGAGCATTTTCTACCTGCCAACCTTAAAGGTAACTTAACAGAGGCTGTATTGTTTTGTTCCAGTGGTGGACCAATATACAGGATATCAAAACCTGCTCGTGTGGAAGTGTTAGCCATCATTGTCAGCAACGCTAAGACACATACAGGGGCGTGCTACCCTTACATCAACATGGCGGTGCCTGCTGCAGTCTTCAGACATCTGGTGCAAGAATTTATCAACGATAAAGGTAATTTTCGTGGCCGTCGCTCTAGCCTTGTATAAACTTCGCCCGCGTGGCAATTTTTTCCCGTTCCTGTCATTTTTTCGGGATAAAAAGTAGCCTATATGTTAATCCAAGTTATAATCTATGTTTATTCTAAATTTCATCTAAATCGGTCTACTGGTTAGAGCGTGAAAGAGTAACCATCCATCCATCCATACTTACAAACTTTCGCGTTTATAATATTAAGTAGGATAATGTTGGACAATCCACACAGCATCATCAAATCCCAACCTAAGCAGAGCCTGTGTTATGGTGTACTAGATGACTGATATACTTAATACAATACATTACGTTCATAGATATTTTTTACTAAGTATAAAAAATACCCAGAACACCCGGAATAAATATTTGCAGATCGTACAAACATTTATCCGAAGGCGAGAATTGAACCCGCAACCTCCTGCGTCGCAGGCGGACATTCTTTACCCTTACCATGGCTCCCCAAATTGGTTTAGTTTTTTATAGTTACCACGCTATGTAGGCAGATTGGTGACTGCAGTGTTGGTATTCAGAGCATAGGAGTTCTGTCTATCTCTTGGCGCGTTCCCTTAGTAAATATAAATTGTTAAATAAATATTTGTGGGCATTTTTACACAACATCATCTAGCCCCAAACTAAGCATAGCTGTTCACTGGAAACCAAATGACTGATAGAATAGTTATCAACCTTTTTTATGTAAATAAGTACATACTTAGAATACAATATAACACCTAGACACAGAACAAACATCTATGTTCATCATATAGGAGGTAATAGAATTCATACACTAAGCCGGAACCACGGTTTTTTATGTATATGTTTCTTTTTCCAGATGAAACGAAGCTTAGCGCCATCGAGATCAACAAGGAGATGATTCAATCCCAATGGAGACTAATGCCGTATCGATCCAAGATATAATCAAACTTAATAAGCTTTAGTATTACTTTGCTCTTTGTGAAAGAATTCGTCCAGGGAGGTACAGTCAGCTGCATTAGAATGTATACAATTCGTAACTTTTAAAACGGTATCAAAAATTACGTTTATAGTAAAACAGTAAAAACTCAGACATCGTGAAATTAGCTGATATTACACTTATTTTTTGAGCTTTTGCCCTGTAAATATTAATTGTAACGCTGTAAAACCATTTTGTAAGTTACGAATTGTATACATTTTAGTGCAGCTGACTGTAGTACCAACGTGCCTATTTCGACGATGCTCGCTTTGTTCATCACACGAATGCATGTCCTCGGTAAGAATCGAATCTACCTTATTAGACATCTAAAGAGATCTGAGGAGATATCTAGGGAAAGTTGTGAAGCAGATTTTCAGGGTTCCGCACCCAAAGGGACCTTAATACTAAGACTCCGTTGTCTATCAATCTGTCTGTCCGTTTGTCACCAGGCTATATCTCATGAACCGTGATAATAAGACAGTTGAAATTTTCACAGTTGATGTATTTCTGTTGTCGCTACAACAACATACAGCAGACGTTCTCATACAACAAACGTGATTTTTTTGCCGTTTTACTATTGATAATGGTACCCTTCGTGTGCGAGGCCGGTTTTTTTTATCTGCAGACTGTTGCAAACGATCTAGAGATAGCTCAACTGATTCAATTTAGTCCAATCGGAAGTGTTGGAATCGGAATGGGGTTTGGAAGTATCAGAATGGGTTCCAATATAGGCTGATGTTTTATTTGTTGAGACCATTCCGATCCTTAGCTAGGTTTATCCAGTCAGTATGGATGAATATAGGTATAATTATCTAAGAAAGCTTAACTGTTAAATAATGTAATTAATTGGTATAAGATTTTATTTATTTTTGATACTTACCTACTTTTATACAAATCATAAATATAGTTTTGTAACAAAGATTTGGTTTTATTTCAACAGTCTCTGCATAAGTTTCTTAAATTTCTAAAAGATATTCCTGTCCCAGAACATGAAATATGTTATAAAATACAATTCTTTCAACTTAGTACTTAGTAGTAGAGCTCTTAGTGAAGGGCTCGTCGAGCAATGTACTAGCACCGTACCTATATCTGCCGCCAAGCAGTGATGCTCGCTTATTTTATGATTAATTGCATGGAATCTTATACATTACTAGTGGCTTGTCCCGGCTTCGCACGGGTTTTAGAAAGGATCACAATTTCTTTTTAAATATAATATAGCTTATGTCACCCGGGGATAGTGTAACTTCCCAACGGTGAAAGAATTTTTGTCCGGTAGAATCGGTCCGGAGCCTATTCAATGCAAACAAACAAACAATAGACATAGAACCGTCTTATCACAGAAGCCATGAATAAGGTTAACTTTTCTTTTTTTTCAGATCCAAACTATTTTAATTAGAGTGTGATTTTTTCTCCTTTTCTTCTGCCATCGATGACATTTTGGGAGCGTGTACGGGCTCCCATAGAGTAATAATTCGTTTGTATTACTTCGTCCAAGTTTTTTTTTATATTTTTCGCAGTGATTTCCATTTTTTTAATTTACACAATGAAAATAATAAAAACAACAATATAACATAAACTCCAGAGCAATGGGTGCTTTCAAGATTCTGATGTGGAAGCACTACACAGTGAGAAAAAGGAGATGGTTCCAGACGTTAATAGAGCATATTGCTCCCATCAGTATAATGCTGGTAATTTTTATACTGAAACCTGCCATGCAAGAGGCGGTTTTAGGGTGGAGGACACAGGTAGGAATGAACAACAATAAATGATCACATTATCCTACTATAACAATATTATAAGGTCAATCCATCCACATTAGCTGCTCAAACAGTTTGGGCTTGTAGCAGCTAGTAACACGCGCACACAACGTTGTTCTACTCTTAATGTTTTAGTAGTAGTAGAACTCTGTGAAAGGGCTCGTCCAGGGAAAAGAAACGCCGTACCTATTTCTACCGCCAAGCAGTGATGCTCGCATTGCTGTGTTCCGGTTGAATGGGTGTAGGCGCCGGTTAAATTACAGGCACATGAGGCTTAACACCCGTACGCCTCAGGTAGATGGACGCTTACTGCTACTACTACTACTACTACTACTACGTAATGCTACTAGGTATGATAGCATAGCATAACTGGCTTACATGTAATTTTGAAAAGATTTAGTGGCCTATCTACTTTAGGAATAGCTTTAAATAAACACAGGAGCATTTGTGGTTCAGTGGGAGTGGTTCTTAGGTCGCGGGTTGGAATCCGATCGTGCACTAATGGATTTGTCTATACGAAAATATGATGTGCGCAATGCCAGGCTCTCAAACGGTAAAGGAAACCGTCTAGTATTCTAGCAGCGGCGATGGGCTTGCAACCTGTCACGTATGGAATACAAACTACTGCAAGACGTGGGTATGTGTCAATGTAATGGTTTGGACGTACCTGCGACTACCTCCATTACATATCCTCCAAGAATCTTGATTCCTTTTCTTTTTTGTTTATTAAACACTTCATGGTGTTATAGAGATTTTCAATGCATGAAGGGTTATCAATACCTCGGATTTTAGTCAGCCCCAAGTCGGAGGCTGCTTTGAAGCTGATGGAGGCAGCCAAGGAACGGCTGGGTCTTTCGCAAGCCAAAGCCTGGTCCAGTAAGTACCCGTACCAGTATTTTGACAATATTCAAGATCGTTGACAAATATTCAAGATCATTGACAAATATTCAAGATCATTGACAAATATTCAAGATCATTGACAAATATTCAAGATCATTGACAAATATTCAAAATCGTTGACAAGTATTTAATATCATTGACGAATTATATATAGAACTTTGACAAGTATTTGATGTTATTCTCTAAGCCTATGTAAAATGGTTATTATAGTAGAAAAAAACAGTAAAGTCCAATTTTGCGCCGTTAAGCTAACATTTAACAAACCTCTTGCAAAGTGTAGTACGTAGATGCCGGCATCTCGTATTCACTTTAGGTAAGTCCTATCGCTTAGGTAATTGTTTCAGTCTACTATAAATCTTTATCTTTACCAATTATAAGAATTTAACTGACTGAATGATTAACTGACTGACTGGTATATAAACTCTAGAGTGGTCCATTATGCGTGTAAGAATTCTAGCTACAATTGCAGCCTAACTCCCCTCCAAAAGCACAGAAGCTTCCGGGGTACTTCGCAGGCTTGGAGGAGTGGTCTTAGTCTTGGTCTCTTGAGAGGTCACCAACCCACCTGCCAAGCGTGGCGATAATGGCACCTTACCCAAATATGGGGGAAGCCTATATCCAGTTGACTATGAAAATAACTGCACTATTTTATCAAAGTCAAAGTCAAAAATCATTTATTCAGTAATATCCGCAGGGATCATCTTGAAACGTCTTAAATCTAGGTGAATCTAAGCGCCAGTTCCTCGCGACCAAGCCTAGAAGAACCGGCAAGAAACTTACGGTTTAGTTCCTACCGTTTTTTTGTACGATCCTTTTACAAAGTAATAATAATGTAAATAATGAAACTCCAGTGTGGTGCCAATCTAACTTAATAAGGTGATTGCAAGACAAAAAACATGTTAAGGCAATCATACCAAGATCTTAATATACAACAGAAGTTCAAAAGACAGCACATTATTTATTTATGTCTAGGCTGTACTAAGTAGTATGTATATGTAATGCTTTAGCAGTAGTAGAGTTCTTTTGTGAAAGGATTCGTCCGGGGTAGTACTACCACCGCTTCTGTGTTCCAGTTTGAAGGGTGTGGGTGCCGGTGAAATTAAAGGCACATGAGGCTTGACACCTGTATGCCTCATGTTGATGAATGCAGAGTTTTGCACCGTAGGATATGTACTTAACGTGCGTGACCTAAAATGCAATGCTTTTTATTTGTGATGGTTACCATTTAACATCAGGTGGGCCATATGCTTGTTCCACAAGCAGTGGCATTAAAAATACTTTCACTTACATCATCTCAAAATATTTAAAAGTTCTTTTTTTTTTTAAATAGAAATAAGATCAGACTCCAACGCCGATGATACAAAAGATTTGCAAGTTTATGAAGTATTCATCAAATTTGAAGTAAGTTGGTTTAAGCGACGACCGATGTGGCGCGGTGGGCGAATGTCCGCCTGCGACGCAGGGGTTGCGGGTTCGATTCCCGCCTTGGGATAAATGTTTGTACGATCTGCAAATATTTATTCCGGGTGTTCTGGGTATTTTATATGTATAATAAAAAATATCTATATATGTAATATAGTATTGTATTAAGTATATCAGTCATCTAGTACCCATAACACAAGCTCTGCTTAGCTTGGGGCTGGATGATGCTGTGTGGATTGTCCAGCATTATTATTATTATTACTTACTTACCAACTCGAGCTTAGAATCGTCTCATTGAGGTTTGAAGACTTGTTGGAACCTAAGCCCATTTTAATCAAACGATAGATAAATACTATAATTATTATTATAATTGTATGATTTCAGACAGTGTTACTAAGCTACTTACTAGCGCAGGAAGTGCTTTGCCAAAAAAAACAATTTTTTAGATTAGGGTTTAGATTAGGGTTCGTTCGTAGGCAAGTACTACCACCATGCCTATTCCTGCCGCCAAGTAGCGCAGCGTGATCCGGTTTGAAGGGTGTGGACGCCGGTGAAATTACAGACACATGAGACTTAACACTTGTATGCCTCAGGTTGATGGGAGGAGGAGGACGCTGAGCAGTTAATCGTAGGTCACGTTCGTTAGGAACGTGTATTATTACATGTACCTACACAATATTTTGCTAAAGGCGATGATGACCACTTCAAACAAATTGTATTTTGCGAGAATTTCTTTGAGATCTAAGATACTAGAGGAATAACGTGCATTTTTTGCGGCAAGGTGTATCAATATAATCTTAATCCCTTACTTTAGGGGTTAAATTTCATGGGCCATCTGCTTGTTCCACCAGCAAGTTGTATAAAAAATAGGCAACGAGCACTAGGGCAACATTTAAGTACCTTGGCTCGGGCTATTGTTGAAGGAAAGGGCTTAGAACTTGAGTGTGAGCGAGCGAATGTGAGTGTCTTGGTGATTGGTGAAATTTAAAGAAAAAATGAAACATTTATTATCATTATGTTTTAAAACGACACTACGAAATGCGTTTGTTCTCCCAGCGAGAACCACATCGAACCTACAGCCTACAGCGCAAGTGGAAGAGATACTAGCAACGGCGCTATGAAGCCTGTCAATAAGAACATAAAAGTGCCACAAGAATAAATTAATGAATTTTGCAGAACATGAATGGATCTTCAATACCAGACACATTGACTTACACTATAGGACTGAACCCTTCATTGGAATCTATGCCATTGTTACGGAGCTATCAATCGTATGGTAAGAATCTTTTTGCACTGTTAGTAGCAGCCAAGCAGCTTGTTGTGTTGCACTTTGAAGGGATACATACACATGAGGCTTAATACACGTATGCCTCAGGTTGGCGGATGCAGAGCCTCCTACTAAGTAGTAGACTCATCATCATCAACCTGTCCACTGCTGGACATAGGCCTTCATCTTCCCTTCCTGGAAACGTATTCCAGGAAAAACGATTCTGAGCCCCTTCGATCCATCGATTTCCCGCGATCCTTACAATGCAGTTCTCTCTTCAGCATACGCAGTCAAAAAGTTCAACTGTTGTACAGATGTGACTGCTAGACTTGTCTATATTAGCTAATTTCATAGCATTATGTTTTATGGCATTTTGTTGTGGGGGAGTGCTGTGGATATTAACGTCATATTTGTGCTGCAGGTATCCAGGATGATAGTGATGAAAACTTCGGAGAGCCTTTGTTACGTATTCAGTGGGCTATAGACTCTAGTTTTTTGAAGATGAAATCTCCCGACGGAATGAGTTTACAGGTTGGTCGAAGCTAATTTTATGGTTATAAACATAACAAAACCTCAAAACTGTAATTCCAAGTAACTGTGTACATCCCCGCAGATCCGTTGATACTTATTAGAACTTCAATATTCAGTATAAAAAACATTTAATTTTTTTAGTCAGAGGCACAGCACTTGTAACATTTAATTTGGCACAAGATTTTTTTACAACCATGTTTTTTATATGATCGTTTTATAAAATATTATAATTATAGTAATAGTTTCAGTGTGATGCAATTTTAACTGAGAATTTGAAGAGTACAAAACCACGAATCCAAAAAAAAAACATAAATTTTCTAATTACCCTATGTGCCTACCAATACTACCTGCTCTATTGTTTGGTTGTTTTTTTTTTCCTGTATGTGTATGTGTGTCAAATAAACGTATATTCTATTCTATTCTATTCTAATTACTTTACAGAATATAAGCTTCGAAAAGTTTTCGGACTCTCCCACTATGCGAGCAGTCAACTATCTGTATGTCAACGCTGTGTTCTACCTGTTCACTTACGTGTCTTTCCTAGCGCCACTACTGCCATTCATCTTCCTCATGATACGGCTGCTAGAGGAGAGATCTTCAGGGATACAGGTACAGGTTGATTTTGTGCGCAATGCTTGTACTCTCAAATGGTGAATGAAAACATCGTAAAGAAACTCACGGCTTAGGCAGCTCTGCTCGTATTACCTTTTTTTTTTTTTTTTTTTTAATGCTGGACAATCCACACAGCATCATCTAGCCCCAAGCTAAGCAGAGCTTGTGTTATGGGTACTAGATGACTGATATACTTAATACAATACATTACATAAATAGATATTTTTTATTATACATAGAAAATACCCAGAACACCCGGAATAAATATTTGCAGATCGTACAAACTTTTATCCCAAGGCGGGAATCGAACTCGCAACCTCCTGCGTCGTCGTCTTTGTCTTTTCGGTGGGTTAATTTAACTAGACAGAGAAGGTACTTCGCAAAATACAGTATCGAAACATGTCCCAGGCTCTACCTACGCTACTTACAGTGTCCCTATGTTCATAACCGCAAGTTGCCCCTGACACTATAGATTGTTTGTTAACCTCTTAACCTTGTGGTTACATTCTAGGACCCAATATTAAGTGCCGGCTTAGTGGCGCAATTTGGTTTACATTTCAGATTTTGTGCCAGTCTAAATCTTGAGATAATGCCTGAAACATGTGACCCAACATTAAGTAATCAGCACCGTGTGGTCATATGTTTTGTTGGATTAGGTACTCTATAGCAAATTATCACCAAATGTTTTAGTCAATAGGTATCTCAAGATCTATGTCAACACAAATGAATCATTCCAAAATGCATCACGAACTCCTTATTCGTTAATAGAATAGCAATCTGGTTTCTAGCTCCTTTTGTTGTGCATTCAAAGAGCCTGGGACGCTAAATTATTTGCGTAGAATTAGTGACAGGCAAGTTGAATACACAAATATAAAGCTAGACCCACAAGCTATAGAGTAGTTCAGCAAAACATGGCCACATGTTTTGGGCATTATCTTAAGTGAATCTTGACAAATAATGCCCAAAACACCGGCACAAATTTTGAAATGTAAACTATTCTTTACAATAGATTCAAATCCCTGTTAACTTTTTGATTTTGATTTTTAAAAGTTTACAAATCAAAGTTTTTTTTTAATTGCTCTTACCTTTCAGGAGCTGGTCAAAATGGTGGGTGTGACCCCCACCGTATTGGGTGTCACGCAATTCCTTAACTCCTTGCCTCCGTGTATATTGTTCAGCGTGGGATCTACCATCTTGATGAAACATGGTGGAGAAGATGCCATGGTTCCTGCTAGCGATAGTGGCTTAATATTCCTTGGAATGTTTTTACATTTCATCAGTATGATCGCTTTGGCTAATGCCAGCAGCTTTTTAGCTAAAGACGGTGAGAGAACTAGTCGATTTCATTGCATTAGCTACGTGGGAGTAGGAGTAAGAAAAATGACAATGATGCTGGTCAGTAAAGCCATCAGTCAGAATAATCATTTAGCGTTTATCTCTTAAATGTCATCGAGCCCTCAACCAACACCGCAGAAAGCAAAGCTACTTCCAACTGTACTCTGAGGGCCATTAACAACATTCTACAATACTTCCAGCTCAATACACGGTGTCTCTGTCGATGTTCGTGTATATCGGCTGTTGGGTGCCTGTCCGGCTGATTGGACAAGAGAGCAAGTCTGATGTAGTAGTCTTCTTTCTCGGTTTTCTACCGCATTGTCCCACATACTGGTACCTGAACGAGATGCACAATGCGGAGATTTATTATGGTGAGTTGATTTTGGCTGGCTATGATGGCCTGGCTACCCTTTTTTTCAATTTTTTTTATCGTCAATAGAAATGCTTTCGTCGTCTTTACTTTGGTTTCAATTCTGCTAAGATGGGTTTGAAACGTATAGTATTAACTGTTTGCAGGCATGTGTAAATATAACATGCGGAATTAATAGTAAATATTAATTTATCGTGTGTAGATACAGTTTGACAACGGCTTGAATGCCTGCAGGTTAACTCTTGAAAACAAAAACCGAAGTTTCGTAATGCGGTTTGTTACCTTAGGGGGCCTCGGTAACCCATTAAACCCACCCATCTTCTAGTCTGGTCGCGAGGAACTGGCGCTTAGATTCACCTAGATTTAAGACGTTTCAAGATGATCCCTGCGGATATTACTGAATAAATGATTTTTGACTTTGACTTTGACATTCCACAGTCAAATTGTCACAGCCTGGCATACCGCACAGTGTAAATTTATACGGCAATACGAATCGAACTCGTTTATCTTTTCAAGAGCAGACCTGAAACATGCTGCTGAACTAAAACATGACTGATAAGAGCACATTGCATTAACTACCCAAAAATGTTAATCAATCTATACAAATAAATAAAATTGAAGTGTCTGTTTGTAATATTAAAATAACCGCTTTTTACTACATGCATAGGAATGTATATACAATACATATACCAAAATAGCATTTTTTAAAATTTTTGTCTGTCTGTCTGTTTGTTCCGGGTAATCTCTGGAACGGCTGGACCGATTTCGACGGGACTTTCACTGGCAGATAGCTGATGTAACAAGGAGTAACTTAGGCTACTTTTTATCCCAAAAAATAACGGAAACGGGAAAAAACAGCTACGCGGGCGAAACTGCGAACTGCCGCTATTTTATGCCGTATTAACGCCATCTGTTGGCGACATCGAGTACTACTTCAGTTAAGATTTATAAGTAAACATGTTTACCGCCCAACGAAGTGGGCACGGGTCAGCTAGTCGATTAATAAATATTCTCTACTCCTTTCATGTAAAGAGGGAATCGGCATTACCACAAAAAACTGGAACAATCGCTACGGCCTCCACAAGTCTGGTGGCAACAACGGCTCCGTCATGGTCTCATATATAATGCAGCTGCTGCAAATCATCTTGTTTTTCATCGCCTCGTGGTATCTGGAGAAAGTTCGTCCTGGGAAGTATGGCATCGCTTTACCATGGAATTTTCTATGTCAGGTGATATACTAATCGTTTTTGGAAAAATTAAACCATATCTTGATTACTTCTATAGCGTGAAAGATGATATTTAGGAAAGTAAGCACCGAGATGACAAAGGATAGAAGAGAGTGGACCTGTTCTGCCAAGGTTTAGCTTTTTATGTGTTCCGACAGCATTAGACCCGTTAGTAATTTTACAGTATTTATTAGTTTTTTTACATAAACTAAAAAAATCTAGATAAACATTAATATATTTTTTAATGCAGTTAAATTTTTATGGAAATTGATCATAATAACATTTTTCTAAAACTACAGCCGTGTAGATTTTTTAAAGTTTTGCGGTGTACTCTAAGGTTTTTGTGTGAGAAATTTATTTAGGAAAGTTATTTTACTTATTTTAAATTATTTATTATTATTATACTTTTCATCACCAGAGAGATTATTGGCGGAAGACACACCACATTCCCGAAAAGACTGGAGAAACGGAGGCGACACACGACCCGGAGTACGACAAGTTTTTTGAAGAACCACCTGCAAACATGGAGGCTGGCATCAAGATATCCCATATCTCTAAGGTCTGCCGTCTCACTTTCAACCTAAATTACTGGCTTGCAGATTTTCCCGTTGTACTGAACAAGTCCAAGTCACGCTTTTTAAAGCATACTGCCAGAGCTTTTACACGAGAGGTCTGTGGGTCCGGCATACCAAAAGATCGATGGACGCCCTACGAATCCAATACAATAATATGTTTCGGATGATGTTGCGTCTGCCCCGCTTTTGTAGTGCGTCGAAGATGTTTGCGCGGCACTACACTGATGGCTTTCACGCCATCGTACGCAAAAAGACTGCATCCCTGATGCGCAGAATAAGGGACAGTCGCAACAGCATCCTAAGGACTGTGGCAGATGGTCTATCATCTCCACTCTGGAGGTGTTTTGTGGTGAGGGTAATCAATGAAGGAAAATATTTATTGCCTCGCATGTTACGTTTGTTCGGAACGTGACTTACGATGAACCGAATTTCTCTTCACATCTTGCATACACCCTACTAAGTTGGATTGGCACCACACAAGAATTTCATGCTATATTATTTCCTCTCTATAAAGGGTCACCCATAAAAACATGAGGAACCAAGCCGTGAGTTTCTGGCCAGTTCTCCTAGGCTGGGTCATGAGGAACTGGCGTCTAGATTCACCTGGCTTTAAGACGATTCTAATTTAATTTTTCTTTGAATTTGTCTTTTGACTTTGATACTGTCGACATTGTAGTACGCTCCTTGAATGTTGTTAAATGTATCTACAATAGCAAAATAACACCAATTCGATTATCCTCTTGTTCTTTCAGATTTTTGGTTCTGGAAAAAAACAATTCCAAGCTTTGAATAATGTAAATTTGGATATTTTTAAAGGCGAGATCACAGTTCTTCTTGGGCATAATGGAGCTGGAAAAACTACTATCATGTCCATTATTACAGGTACATTGACTGGCTTCACAGCCAGTTTGTATTAGTTCTGCCTGCTGCACTGAATTTACAAAAAAGGCTTACAAATATTCTATCAGTCATCTGGTTCATAATACAAGATTTGCTCAGTTTAGGGCTAGATGGTGTGTTGTGTGAAATGCTCACAAATATTTATAATTTTATTTCCCCACAGCCCTAAGCAACATAAATGAACAAACTGAGAAAAGTTATTATGAAAACTAGATCACTGATAGAGTACTTATTTTATATGTACTTAATTATGCTACCGTACATAAAAAAATGTGTTATCTAAATACCAGGCTGACGAAAATCCTTGTGACGAAAATTTCTCCTCTAACGATCTTGAAGATCTTTTGAGGAGGAGGTTTTATTTTTTAATTACACATAATTACACACCTTATTCATCAGCACTAAAACGACACTGGACGAAGTAACTGCAAGCGGCGAGCATTTGGTACGGTCGCCATGATGCCGCGAGCCAGATCTTGGTTGGCCGCAAAACGCTTAGCAAATCTTCGTGCAGCAGGTGTAAATTGTGATTGTAGGGCAGCAAGGGCCACAGCAAGGTCCACAGCATATTTTTTCTGAGTTCTATTATGATTAAAGCCAGATATTATAATGTCCATATGGCTACCGTACATGCGATGTCATTTTATATTAAAACCCCTTTTTTTCGAAGGTATGATAAACCCAACTTCCGGCAAGATCTACGTGAATGGAATGGACACGGTGACGCAACAGGCAGAAGTCCGCAAACATCTTGGGCTATGTCCTCAACACAATCTGTTCTTCCCTGATCTGACGGTGAAGGAGCACTTCTTGTTCTTCTCCATGGTAAGGAGATAAATACTCAATATCTCGACTACGACTCCAGATATACTAGTCTTTCTATTGTGACGAGGGATCTGATATACGGGGGTTACGCTATCTGGATTTTATTTATAATCAGAAATTAGGAAATCCTTAAACTATACAAAGTTATAACTATAACAAAGCATTGCCTCGCAGGCCACGCTCGTTAGAAACGTGTCCTGCGATGCTGCTCTGCGTCTATCAACCTGAGGCATACTGATGTTGAACCTCCCTCATGTGCCTGTAATTTCAAGTGTGGTTATGAAGAAATCGAAATTGACGACCGATGTGGCGCGGCGGGTGAATGTCCGCCTGCGACGCAGGGGTTGCGGGTTCGATTCCCGCCTTGGGATAAATGTTTGTACGATCTGCAAATATTTATTCCGGGTGTTCTGGGTATTTTCTATGTATAATAAAAAATATCTATATATGTAATATAGTATTGTATTATATGGGTACTAGATGACTGATATACTTATCATCATCTAGTACCCATAACACAAGCTCTGCTTAGCTTGAGGCTAGATGATGCTGTGTGGATTGTCCAGCATTATTTATTTATTTAATAAAATATGGCACTTCGGTTCTTTTCAGATAAAGGGAGGCACATTTAAAGAAGCTGAAAAATCATCATCCGTGCTGATGAAACAGCTGGATCTTGCCGACAAAGCCAACAGAAAAACCTCTGAGCTCTCCGGTGGAATGCTGAGGCGGTTGCAACTGGGCTGTGCACTGTGCGGCAATGCCAGTGTGCTGATACTTGATGAACCAACCTCGGGCCTAGATGTGGAAGCTAGGAGAGAGCTTTGGGATATGCTACTGGTAAGATATAACTTTTTAAACTATCATGGTTTTTATAAATATTTTGGATAGAAACGGGATATTTACCATGATTTTTGAGTTTGATTGTTTCCCGGTATTTCGGCACAGTTGCATGCGCCATGATGTCGAGCTGAAGTCTATCAGACTCAAACATATACAATCAAACTCAAAAATCATGGTAAATATCCCGTTTCTATCCAAAATACTGGTAAGATATCCAATACTTTTTGTGGAAGGTAGATATGTCTCCTCATATACTCGAAGTGATTTTATGTTGCATCTACTTTAATTCCTATAACCTGTCACATAGGGTGGCAAGATAAGGGAGTAAGTAAGTAGGCCAAATAAAATTGTACAAATTTATTCAAAAGAATAGGGCCGTGGGTCAGGTAGGTACGCCTAGGTCACATTCCACGCCGGATCGGTCCGGAAATACCGCACTCTCCTTCAGCTTCCTCGTCCAACGCCTCCGCAGGGATGGCCGGCTACGTGCTGCGCTCCGCTCCCAAATTCAGCGTCCTGGGGTTCCAGGAAACCGGAAAAATGTCGCCGCGGTTTACTACGCGTGCGACGCCAACGGTCGTCAAGGTGAACGGGCCGAGTTCAACCCGTAGGGTGTTCCTGGAAACGCAAACACTCCGGCATCATAATCACGCTACGTAGGGGCTTCAGAAGGAAGCTAAGGGATCATACGATACCCCGACAACAGATTAGCTACCCCAAGGAGCAAGAAAATCAAGGTGGCATTACAGATGATAAGAACAAAACTAGTAAGACATAATAATGCTAAACAATCTACACAGCATTATCTACCCAAAGCTAAGCAAAGCTTGTGCTATGACAAAGTTCGTTATGCTATTTTAAAAGTGACATGAAATTGAAATGAGAAATGAAGTTAAAATGAGCTACAGTATGAAATAAAAGAAAACTAAGCACACAATCTATACTTAAATTTGTAATGCACAACTTACCCAGAGGTGGGAACACAGAATTTAAAATATTAAGTGAATCAGTAAAGTAGTGCGACAACAAACGTGAGTACGCCTTGAGGCTGTGCTGTCGACTGAGCGTCGGCTCCCGAGCGAGTGAGCTCCGCCAGTCGCCGCGTCGGCCGAAAACCGGTCCGGACAATGCCCGAGCGCATCGCGTTTCACTATATATAAAAATATTAGAGCAGTTTGACCGTCTGTTGATTATTCTGAGGGAATAAAAAAACTCTAATTAAGAATGTACGTAACGTATCGTTACAAACCATAACTTTTTTTGTTTTTTATATGCCTTGCTGCACAAAAAAATGGCAAATGGCCCACCTGTGGTTAGGTGGCTACTATCACCTTTAGCAAAACCTAGGTCCTTCCCTACGATGCATTGCTCTGCGTCTAAAACCTGAAGCATACAGATGTTAAGCCTCGTGTGCCTGTAATATTCAAACCGGCACATAGCAAGCTGCTTGGCGGTAGAAACAGGCATGGTGGTTGCACTTCCCCGGACAAGCCCTTCACCAAGAGTTTTACTTAAAAAAGTTATACCAATATGGTGTAGTTTTATAATCCCTGACACTTTATTGTAAAGGCACTATAAATTCAATTTTGTCACTGACTTCATGTCAACAAACTTATCAGCTTTTTCAGAAGAACTTTCAGAGACCATAATATACTGGGTGTAAAAAGACTGCTTCCCAATACTCCAGGACCGTGTAAAGTTACCTACAATAAGGTCTTATAGAATACCACTTAACTGACAGTCAAATACATTTAGAGTAATACGATTATTTTGCTGAAATTCCTATTTATCAACCAACGATGTATTGGTACAACGGTCAAAGACCTCGTAGCGGGGCGGTGACCATGAGGGCAACGCACCGATCAGATGTGCATGCCTCCAGCTTCCTCATATGGAAAATGCAAATTCTGAAAATGCCAATATTTAGTTCATATTTAGTACCATCATAGATTACAACCATAATTTAGGTGCCAAAAAAACAACGACGCTACAAGCCTTTGAAGGTGTGTTAGCTGAAGTAACATGCCACCAGCTTCCTCATTCAGTGTGGGCAAACGAGTGCTGATAGAGCTATAGAACAAACGCTAGCATTTAGTACCAAATGAGTGCACTAGGTAGCAAAATTTCCAAACCTGCAGCTAAAAAACTCTCGGAGTTATAAGACTTCATCAACGTGTAAGCTGACGTACCGTTATTTCAGCACGCACATGCTGGTTCTCTGAAACGGCTGCAGCTATAGACACGGTTGATATCTCCAGATTCAGTACACAATTGGTGCCAAAGGTACCAAATATTTGAGGCTTCTAGGTTCAAAACTCTTTGAACTACAGGCTTTTAGCAACGTGTAAGCTGGGGAAACGTTTCTCCAGCTGACACATGCTGGATCTCAGAAACGGTAAGAGATAGAGATTCGGTTGATATCTCCAAATGTCAATATGAATTAGTGCACTTGGCACCAAAATTTTGGAGTCTCTAGGACCAATAGTTACATCACAAGAAGCAAAAAACCATTTAACGGTCAACAAATTCAAACCAGTTTTCGCTTCTATAAAAGCGCGGCGTTGCCGCTCTGCACGCTACAATAGCGAGCGAACATTATGCTTGTTCTCTGTCTGTTTTTATATCTGTCTCTGGATACAACGTGTGTTGCCAGTTCAGTTTTAGTAGGTCGATAGTTTTATTCGAGTCTTGCCAGAACAGGTATTATAGGTACGAGGTACTACTAAATAGGTACTTTATTTTGTCTAGTTTAACCAAATAAAATAGGAACCTAATTAGAAAATTGGGTTTGTATGTACTCAAATAGTTGATTTGACGACCGATGTGACGCAGCGGCCTGTGACGCAGAAGTTTGCGGGTTCGATTCCCGCCTTGGAATAAAATGTTTAAACGATCTGCAAATAATGAATCCGGGTGTTCTGGGTATTTTCTATGTTTAGTAAAAAATATGTATGTATTTATGTAACGTCAGATTTGGAATTCAAAATGGCGGGTGCAAATGATGGTACAAAAAACTGACATGGGTGTCTTTTTCGACTAATTTGGGGGTGCTGATTACGAATATCTGGTCAGATTTGAAATTCAAAATGGCGGGTGCACATGATGGTACAAAAAATTTATATGGGAGTCTTTTTTGACTAATTTGGGGGTGCTGATTACGAATATCTGGTCAGATTTGGAATTCAAAATGGCGGGTGCACATGATGGTACAAAAACTGACATGGGTGTCTTTTTCGACTAATTTGGGGGTGCTGATTACGAATATCTGGTCAAATTTGAAATTCAAAATGGCGGGTACAAAAATGGTACAAAAAAATGACATGGGTGTCTTTTTCGACTAATTTGGGGGTGCTGATTACGAATATCTGGTCAAATTTGAAATTCAAAATGGCGGGTACAAAAAAAGGTACAAAAAACTGACATGGGTGTCTTTTTCGACTAATTTGGGGGTGCTGACTACGAATATCTGGTCAAATTTGAAATTCAAAATGGCGGGTACAAAAATGGTACAAAAAACTGACATGGGTGTCTTTTTCGACTAATTTGGGGGTGCTGATTACGAATATCTGGTCAAATTTGAAATTCAAAATGGCGGGTACAAAAAATGGTACAAAAAACTGACATGGGTGTCTTTTTCGACTAATTTGGGGGTGCTGATTACGAATATCTGGTCAGATTTGAAATTCAAAATGGCGGGTGCAAATGATGGTACAAAAAACTGACATGGGTGTCTTTTTCGACTAATTTGGGGGTGCTGATTAAGAATATCTGGTCAAATTTGGAATTCAAAATGGCGGGTGCACATGATGGTACAAAAAACTGACATGGGTGTCTTTTTCGACTAATTTGGGGGTGGTGATTACGAATATCTGGTCAAATTTGAAATTCAAAATGGCGGGTACAAAAATGGTACAAAAAACTGACATGGGTGTCTTTTTCGACTAATTTGGGGGTGCTGATTACGAATATCTGGTCAAATTTGAAATTCAAAATGGCGGGTACAAAAAAAGGTACAAAAAACTGACATGGGTGTCTTTTTCGACTAATTTGGGGGTGCTGACTACGAATATCTGGTCAAATTTGAAATCAAAAATGGCGGGTACAAAAAATGGTACAAAAAACTGACATGGGTGTCTTTTTCGACAAATTTGGGGGTGCTGATTACGAATATCTGGTCAGATTTGAAATTCAAAATAGCGGGTGCACATGATGGTACAAAAATCGGACATAGGTGTCTTTTTCGACTAATTTGGGGGTGCTGACTACGAATATCTGGTCAAATTTGAAATTCAAAATGGCGGGTACAAAAATTGTACAAAAAACTGACATGGGTGTCTTTTTCGACTAATTTGGGGGTGCTGATTACGAATATCTGGTCAGATTTGAAAATCAAAATGGCGGGTGCAAATGATGGTACAAAAAATTTATATGGGTATCTTTTTCGACTAATTTTGGGGTGCTGATCACGAATATCTGGTCAGATTTGGAATTCAAAATGGCGGGTGCACATGATGGTAAAAAAACTGACATGGGTGTCTTTTTCGACTAATTTGGGGGTGCTGATTACGAATATCTGGTCAGATTTGGAATTCAAAATGGCGGGTGCACATGATGGTACAAAAAACTGACATGGGTGTCTTTTTCGTCTAATTTGGGGGTGCTGATTACGAATATCGGGTCAGATTTGGAATTTAAAATGGCGGGTGCACATGATGGTACAAAAAACTGACATGGGTGTCTTTTTCGACTAATTTGGGGAAGCTGATTACGAATATCTGGTCAGATTTGATACAAAAAAATGATATGGGTGTCTGACCACCCGCCACCATATTTGCACCCGCCATTTTGAATTTCAAATCTGACCAGATATTCGTAATCAGCACCCCCAAATTAGTCGAAAAAGACACCCATGTCAGTTTTTTGTACCATCATTTGCACCCGCCATTTTGAATTTCAAATCTGACATGATATTTGTAATCAGCACCCCCAAATTAGTCGAAAAAGACACCCATGTCAGTTTTTTGTACCATCATTTGCACCCGCCATTTTGAATTTCAAATCTGACCAGATATTCGTAATCAGCACCCCCAAATTAGTCGAAAAGACACCCATGTCAGTTTTTTGTACCATTTTTTGTACCCGCCATTTTGAATTTCAAATTTGACCAGATATTCGTAGTCAGCACCCCCAAATTAGTCGAAAAAGACACCCATGTCAGTTTTTTGTACCATTTTTTGTTCCCGCCATTTTGAAATTCAAATTTGACCAGATATTCGTAATCAGCACCCTCAAATTAGTCGAAAAAGACACCCATGTCAGTTTTTTGTACCATTTTTGTACCCGCCATTTTGAATTTCAAATTTGACCAGATATTCGTAGTCAGCACCCCCAAATTAGTCGAAAAAGACACCCATGTCAGTTTTTTGTACCATCATTTGCACCCGCCATTTTGAATTTCAAATCTGACCAGATATTCGTAATCAGCACCCCCAAATTAGTCGAAAAAGACACCCATGTCAGTTTTTTGTACCATTTTTGTACCCGCCATTTTGAATTTCAAATTTTACCAGATATTTGTAGTCAGCACCCCCAAATTAGTCGAAAAAGACACCCATGTCAGTTTTTTGTACCATTTTTTGTACCCGCCATTTTGAATTTCAAATTTGACCAGATATTCGTAATCAGCACCCCCAAATTAGTCGAAAAAGACACCCATGTCAGTTTTTTGTACCATTTTTGTACCCGCCATTTTGAATTTCAAATTTGACCAGATATTCGTAGTCAGCACCCCCAAATTAGTCGAAAAAGACACCCATGTCAGTTTTTTGTACCATCATGTGCACCCGCCATTTTGAATTCCAAATCTGACCAGATATTCGTAATCAGCACCCCCAAATTAGTCGAAAAAGACACCCATGTCAGTTTTTTGTACCATTTTTTGTACCCGCCATTTTGAATTTCAAATTTGACCAGATATTCGTAATCAGCACCCCCAAATTAGTCGAAAAAGACACCCATGTCAGTTTTTTGTACCATTTTTGTACCCGCCATTTTGAATTTCAAATTTGACCAGATATTCGTAGTCAGCACCCCCAAATTAGTCGAAAAAGACACCCATGTCAGTTTTTTGTACCTTTTTTTGTACCCGCCATTTTGAATTTCAAATTTGACCAGATATTCGTAATCAGCACCCCCAAATTAGTCGAAAAAGACACCCATGTCAGTTTTTTGTACCATTTTTGTACCCGCCATTTTGAATTTCAAATTTGACCAGATATTCGTAATCAGCACCCCCAAATTAGTCGAAAAAGACACCCATGTCAGTTTTTGTACCATCATGTGCACCCGCCATTTTGAATTCCAAATCTGACCAGATATTCGTAATCAGCACCCCCAAATTAGTCAAAAAAGACTCCCATATAAATTTTTTGTACCATCATGTGCACCCGCCATTTTGAATTTCAAATCTGACCAGATATTCGTAATCAGCACCCCCAAATTAGTCGAAAAAGACACCCATGTCAGTTTTTTGTACCATCATTTGCACCCGCCATTTTGAATTCCAAATCTGACGTTACATAAATACATACATATTTTTTACTAAACATAGAAAATACCCAGAACACCCGGATTCATTATTTGCAGATCGTTTAAACATTTTATTCCAAGGCGGGAATCGAACCCGCAAACTTCTGCGTCACAGGCCGCTGCGTCACATCGGTCGTCAAATCAACTATTTGAGTACATACAAACCCAATTTTCTAATTAGGTTCCTATTTTATTTGGTTAAACTAGACAAAATAAAGTACCTATTTAGTAGTACCTCGTACCTATAATACCTGTTCTGACAAGACTCGAATAAAACTATCGACCTACTAAAACTGAACTGGCAACACACGTTGTATCCAGAGACAGATATAAAAACAGACAGAGAACAAGCATAATGTTCGCTCGCTATTGTAGCGTGCAGAGCGGCAACGCCGCGCTTTTATAGAAGCGAAAACTGGTTTGAATTTGTTGACCGTTAAATGGTTTTTTGCTTCTTGTGATGTAACTATTGGTCCTAGAGACTCCAAAATTTTGGTGCCAAGTGCACTAATTCATATTGACATTTGGAGATATCAACCGAATCTCTATCTCTTACCGTTTCTGAGATCCAGCATGTGTCAGCTGGAGAAACGTTTCCCCAGCTTACACGTTGCTAAAAGCCTGTAGTTCAAAGAGTTTTGAACCTAGAAGCCTCAAATATTTGGTACCTTTGGCACCAATTGTGCACTGAATCTGGAGATATCAACCGTGTCTATAGCTGCAGCCGTTTCAGAGAACCAGCATGTGCGTGCTGAAATAACGGTACGTCAGCTTACACGTTGATGAAGTCTTATAACTCCGAGAGTTTTTTAGCTGCAGGTTTGGAAATTTTGCTACCTAGTGCACTCATTTGGTACTAAATGCTAGCGTTTGTTCTATAGCTCTATCAGCACTCGTTTGCCCACACTGAATGAGGAAGCTGGTGGCATGTTACTTCAGCTAACACACCTTCAAAGGCTTGTAGCGTCGTTGTTTTTTTGGCACCTAAATTATGGTTGTAATCTATGATGGTACTAAATATGAACTAAATATTGGCATTTTCAGAATTTGCATTTTCCATATGAGGAAGCTGGAGGCATGCACATCCGATCAGATGATCGCGATTTCATTTAGATTGCTGTTTCGTGTTTTTACGCGTTTTTAAATAAGATAATTAGGTACTTATGGTTATTTTACGATGTGTTGATATTGCTGAAAACATGGAAAAACTGACAAAAAATATGTTTTTTTTTTAAATCAGAACCATGGTCTGTTTCAGTTTTCGGTAGTAGTCTTATTACTCCCGGTATACGAATCAGAAACCTTTTGAAATAAAAAAACATATCTTGTAGGCTCTTCGCGGTGACCGCACACTGCTTCTATCGACGCATTTCATGGAAGAAGCAGATGTGTTGGGAGATCGTGTTGCCGCGTTACACGCAGGCAAACTGAAGTGCCACGCTACGCCCATGTTCCTCAAGAGAGCTGTTGGTAACTACTAACCATAGTTAATTGTTTTAGGCGTGACTTTTGCGAAAGTCCATTGTAAAAGTATAAAATAGACAAAATATAGAGATAGAGATAAAATAGAAAGTACTATTCCGAATAGTAAACATTTGGCACCCCATGTAAATTACCCATAGTTCATTCCATCCAAAGGTTGTCTGGTAGAGATCGCTGTTTAGCGATAAGACCACCCATTGTACCTATACTAGTCTTAAGTTTTTTTTCTGTAAATTGTTATTTTATATTATGGTGTGCAATAAAGTATTTTCTATCTATCTACTAAGTATATATATTTAATCGTCTATTTTATACTTTTACTAAACAAACTCCCAACACTCACATAATGAGATAAATTAAAAAACCGACCAAGTGCAAGTCGGACTCGCGCACAAAGGGTTCCGTACCTACCATTATCAATAGTAAAACCGGCAAAAAAATTACTCTGTTGCATGAGAGCCCCCTTGTTTTGTTATAGTGGTAAAATAACTACATCATCTGTGAAATATTCAACTCTCTAACTATCACGGTTCATGAGATACAGCCTGGTGACAGACCGACAAACAGACAGGCAGACAGCGGAGTCTTAGAAATAGAGTCCCATTGGGTACGCAACCTTATAAAAAATGGTATATTTCATCCCACAGGTTCTGGTTTCCGTCTTGCCTTAACAACTAGTGGTGACCATAATGAAGCAACGATTACCCAATGCGTCCACAGCACTGTTGGGAATGCCGTTCTCAAAGAGAATGCAAATAATACCCTAGTTTATAATCTACCAGCTGGAGCAAACCTGCCTACCCTCTTCCAGAATTTGGAGAGGAGGAAGGATGAACTAAAAATTACGCAGTTGAGCGTTGGTATCACGACGCTAGAAGAGGTTTTTCTAGAGTAAGACTTTTTTCATTAATATTTGCCTAGCCCCGGAATACTCAAACGCATCTCAGATAACTTGTCTCAAGTCATGATTTTTTAACAGTTTGCAATGAAAATCTGTCAAAAATTCGTCACTTGAGACGTGATTAAATTTAAGTTGCGTTTGAGTATTCGCGTCAGGTACCTTCTCTATAATGCACTATAGAGAAGGTACCTGACGCTATACTGTGTCCACTAACCTGAGGCAGATGTTAAGCCACATGTGCTTGAAATTTCACCGGCCCTTCAAACCAGAACACAGCAATACGAGCATCACTGCTTGGCGGCAGAAATAGGTACGGTGGTAGTACTTCCTTCACATTGAGCTCTACTATTACTTTTACTACTACTACTTTTTTTTCTCCAATATGCTACATACAAAATATATGACGAGTGTTTCTTCAGGTACCGCATTTGGTCCATTCTTACCTTGATACGTCTCACGTGCATTCTGAAGTGCGTTAGGGTTTGAAACCGAACGGATAGCTACTAATAGATAAATAGATATAACTCTTATTGTTCACCACGCAGAATAATACAAGACATAATACACAATTTGGCAAAACAATGGATAGTCTTATCGCTGAAAGCGATTTCTTCCAGGCGACTTTTAATGCTAATTGGTGGGAATAACGACAACGGGTGCCCTAGGGGCGTAGCACGAAACTTGACATTTGTACCGTTATATATATACACAGCGCGGTAACCAAGCAATACTCCGCAGTTTGGTTATCAATACCGCGCAATGTAATCGATACGCTTACGCCACAAAACGTAAATAGTTCGTGCCATGGGTCAGTGAACTCGATGCCAAAACCAGACGTGTGTTGTCGAGCTTAGCCTTAAAAACGTTTATTTACATTTTAGAATTTGTTTTAATACCGGCATCATCTAATACTAACCAACTAAAATGCTTTAATAGGCTATGCTGCGATGTAGATCAAGAAATTGAAATGGACGACAAAGACGATATGACAAAAACGACAGGTAATTTTCGATCAACTACCTAAGCAAATATTCTCGAATGGCGAGCACGATCCGGAACACGGAGCGTGGGATGCACGGGGTGGATCGTTGGAAAACAGTGGATCGAAAAGGTTCAAAATCGTTCCTCCTGGACAGACAGACAGATAGAAAGCGACAGTAGCGGCCTTAGGGGGTGGTGAACAGGGCAATCGCCCGGGGCCTCGCTCTTGCAGGGGCCTCGCGCAACAACCCAAGCAAAAAATAAAAAAAATAAATTTTATTTACTAGTTTTTCTTTACTTATTTGAAACTTTTAGTTTTGATCACATACTTTTCACGAGGAACAAAGGGGCTCGCAAAGACCTGCCGCCGCCCGGAGCCTCGCAATGGGTAAGGCCGCCGCTGGACAGCGAAGTACCCTTTGGGTACGGAACCCTAAAAAAAAAGACCAAACTTTCACATTATTGTCAATGGGTGTTCTTTTTCAGTGCACCCCCAATATGTGGGGTGTAAGAGGATATGCAGACAAATGAAAGCGTTATTTGGGCGGCAGCTTGACTACACTATGTCTAAAAAGATTGCCTACGTCATACTTGTAAGTCTTATTCAATTTAAAATGTTCCGTAGAAATCTGTAGACGAACCAAGGTGTACCGAAATAGTTCTCAGAAATGGCACGGAGCTGGCTCGTAGAACCGACAACTGCTGGAGTATAAGGTTCTCGAATCACGACCATATCATAATACACACGTTTTGATCAATGCACAATTCAATTAAATAAAACCTAATGTCAATTACAAATTAATTAATTATTATACTACAATAATAATGACTATTTAATAGTCGTTATTATTATCGATACCTATCAATAATAATAATGTAAGTACTTAGTTTGGGGCTAGATAGCGTTGTTTCAAAATGGTTAGGTTAGAAGAGGCTCTGAAATGCAAACATCAGAACCAGAGCCAATAATGAAAATTTCAAATCTCTACGACCAGTGCTTTAAACTGTGCGTTGTTTATATGTTAGTCAGTCAGTCACTCAGGATAAAGATTATTATAATTGGTATAGATTTTGTTTTCAGCAAATAATAATGCCTTTCACATTGTGCATCGCACTCACCGAACTCTTTAACAATGTAGACAAGAACCCGTATGGTAGAAGGTTTGGTCTCGATTTGTACTCTGATGGTGTTCCATATAAGGCTTTATATCGGCTGAAGAGTAATAACACTAGGAGGAGCAACACTATTGAGGCGATGAGGCTAGCTTACCCTAACATCGAGTTTAACAGCTTTGATGACGTACAAGATCTGAGTAAGTATTGTGTATAGGTGGTGTGAAAGAGCCTTTAGCCAACTGCAGAGATAATGGGGAGAATTTTTATATTCGGTAGTGATAAATGGTAAGTACGGTGATAGGTTTTGTTTTTTTATTTTTTTTTATAATTGGTTTAGAAGATAAAATATTTAGACGTACCTCTGTCTACACCCCTTAGTCATCCTTAAAGAATTGTGAGTATGTACATACTTAGTAAAGCATTATAAAAACTAACAAATAATGGTACACCTATGCCCGGATACTCAAACGCAACTTAAATTTAGTCACGTCGCAAGTGACGAATTTTTAACAGACTATCATTGCAAACTGCCAAAAAAGACGTGATTAAATTTAAGTGGCGTTTGACTATTTGGCCGTTAGTTTTACACAAAATTATTTATCTATCTTACATAAACACGTTATGTTCTTTGAAATGTATCAAAACTGTTACATCTTTTCAGATGGTTCTTGCACTTGTGGAAAAAAAACGGCCGATTACAAGGAATTCGTAATAGGTATTGACGTGAATGATACTGAAGCGAAAGTTCTCTACCAGCCGTCAGTCACTCACAGTGCTTCAGTAGGCCTCAACTTCCTCAGCAATGTTCTGGCTCTTCAGAGAATGCCCAACGCTAGTGAAAGAGCAATATCTATGCAAGTTTCTAAAATTCACACGGAAAAATCAAGTCCCAAAATCCACATCCCTAAAACGAAAATGAACTGTGCCCTGTTTTCTATCTTCAATATATTTAGTAAGCTATATTTCTTCTAAATACATGTAACTCAAAGGTGACTGACTGACTGACATAGTGATCTATCAACGCACAGCCCAAACCACTGAACGGATCGGGCTAAAATTTGGCATGCAGGTAGATGTTATGACATAGGCATCCGCTAAGAAAGGATTTTGATTATTTCTAACCCCAAGGGGATAAAATAGGGGATGAAAGTTTGTATGAAATTTTGTCAATTTTAAACCGATCGGGCTGAGACTTTGCATGCATAAAGCTACTATGATTTTATACCGAAAAAATTACGGGAACGGGAAAAAACTGCCACGCAGGCGAAACTGCGAGCGGCCGCTAGTTAATAATATTTTTATTTAGTACTGATGCACCGGTGGTCTAATGGTGGTCGTCATGGGTTCGAATCTGGTCGCGCACCAGTGGGTCACTCCCACTCGGTCAAGAGTGTTACGACCGAGGAGAAGAAGACCTTTGACATGTTCGAACAATCTTGAGTAATTGGTACTGAGATATCTGAGGGGATATCGACTGTACGGGATATCGTGGGGATTAAAGCCGTGATGCGATTTTTTTCTATTTAGTATTCTAACAGCAGCGCTAGCTTACAACCTGTCACGTGTCATCTAGCCCCAAGCTAAGCAGAGCTTGTGGTATGGGTACTAGATGACTGATATACTTAATACAATACATTACATACATAAATATGTTTTTATCATACATAGAAAACACCCAGAACACCCGGAATAAATATTTGCAGATCGTACAAACATTTATCTCAAGGTGGGAATCGAACCCGCAACTTCCTGTGCCACGTCGGTCATCAAGTCATGTATATTTAAAATTAAACACAGTTTTAACTAGTTCGGGAGCCTATGGATTCAACACTGAAATTTTGTTACTTTTTGTGTTCATAAATAAATAAAAAAAATATTATTAATGAATTTTCAGTTGTAATGGCAACAGCAATCAACGATGTAACGCTACCATGCCGTGAGCGTACCACGGTAGCGAGGCACACCCACATTATGGCAGGCTGCCCACCACTACTCTACTGGCTTACCACCTTTCTATACCACATGTTGGGATACTTACTGTTTTACTGCACAGCCGCTCTGAGCGCTGCTATTTTAATGGAGGAAGATCAGACTGTCGATGATAAAGATACCTTGAGTATGTTTGCACTGGATTTTTTATTGGTTCTTTTATAAATTTTTAGGTAAAATAGTTAAATAAATAATGCTGGACAATCCACACAGCATCATCTAGCCCCAAGCTAAGCAGAGCTTGTGTTATGGGTACAAGATGACTGATATACTTAATACAATACAATATTACATACATAGATATTTTTTATTATACATAGAAAATACCCAGAACACCTGGAATAAATATTTGCAGATCGTACAAACACTGTATACTTAATTATAATGCTGTGTGTTCTTGTGGCTAATAAATAATTGTCTATGTCTATGTCTATGTCTATCCCAAGGCGGGAATCGAACCCGCAACCTCCTGCGTCGCAGGCGGACTCTCGCCCGTCGCGCCACATCGGTCGTCATTTCAGTTTCGTCGGTCAGTTGATTGATTCAAGAGTGACTTCGCGAAAGTTCATTGTAAAAGTATAATCCCGGACGCTCGCACATTCAAATTTGTTTGGGTAACGGTCACGGGCACCTACTGTATATTGTAAAAGGATTACACAAATATAACCGGCCAAGTGCGAGTCGGACTCGCACATAAAGAGTTCCGTACCAACGTAAAAACAGCAAAAAAATCACGTTTGCTGTATGAGAGCCTCCTTAAATATTTATTATACTCTATTTTTTTATATTTATTTTGTTGATGCATCATCTGTGAAAATTTCAACTCTCTAACTATCATGGTTCATGAGAAACAGCCTGGTGACAGACAGACAGACAGCGGAGTCTTAGTAATAGGGTCTCGTTTTATCGTTTGGGCACGGAACCCTAAAAAACGGTAGGAACCTAGCCGTAAGTTGCCTGTTCTTCTAGGCTTGGTGGAAAGGAACTGGCACCTAGAATCTTATCTATGATATCTTTCTTTTAGTGCTACGCTGATCCTTTTTTGGTTGAATTCCTTTCAGCGTCATATTTAGTTGCGTTGGTGCTATGTGGTATGGACTTCTACGTGTTCTCCTACTTCGTGAGCTTCTATTTCAATGAACGTGGTGCCAGTATTCTTCTTATCGGAATGACTTTTGTTTTCGGTTAGTTAGAAGTACATCTGTGTTACCTTGGTTCTTGTAAAAAAATTTATCCTACTGTTGGTGGAACAAGCATAGTACCCACCTGATGTTTAGTGGTAACCTTCAACGACAAAGGATTGCCATGTAGGCCCGGTACGTTAGATACGTACTCTACAATGCTATACCCTGGGTCCACCAACCTGAGGCATACTGGTGTTAAGCCACATGACACGTTCTTCTAAGCATAGTCGCGAGGAACTAACGCTTAGATTCACCTAGATTTAAGACGTTTCAAGATGATCCCTGCGGATTTTACTGAATAAATAAATGATAAATAATATTGGACAATCATCTAGCCCCAAGCTAAGCAGAGCTTGTGTTATGGGTACTAGATGACTGATATGCTTAATACAATACTATATTATATACATAGATATTTTTGCTATACAAAGAAAATACCTAGAACACCCAAAATAAATATTTGCAGATCGTACAAACATTTATCCCAAGGCGGGAATCGAAATCGCAACCTCCTGTGTCGCAGGCGGACATTCGCCCGCCGCGCCACATCGGTCATCCGTTCACTTTGCTTTTTGATGCTTTTTGACTTTGACATGTAATTTCACCGGCATATAGCCTGTTGTGTGACATTAAACTTTTGTTATCGAATTGTTAGGTTTGTGGTTTGTCAGGTTGCTGGACGCTGAGTAGTGCATTATAGGGCACGTTCCTAACAACATGACCTACGATGCAATACTTTGTTATATGCGATAGTTACCACCTAACATCAGGTAAACCATCTGCTTGTTCCATCAGGAAGTTGTATAAAAAAAAACCCACACCCTTCAAATAGGAACACAGCAATGCTACTTGGCGGTAGAGAAAGGCGTGCTGGTAGTTCATCCCCGAACGGACCCTTCACAAAGATACCTGCTACTACTAAATCTACTATTTCCTGTTTGATCAGGTTTCCTATCTCCTCTATTGATGATTGCGCTAGATGACTTGAAGACCGACGATGATCCGGAACCGTTGTTCAACCGGATTATGTCTGTCGTTGGCATAGTGTTGCCAGCTCACATGTTCACTGAATCCGTCAGTAGAATGACTGATACGTCGCGTTTCAATTCCTACTGCAAGCACAATTACGCAATATGTGCCGCATTGCCGAATTTAGAACCCGGATTCGACAAAGATAAATGTTGCAGTAAGACAAATTGATTTTATATATACTTATAGAGATTATATTTAACCGTTTTTTGTAATGTATAGTTCATCAAAGGTATATAATAAGATGACTTCCAAATACTCAAGGAACGTGTACAGTTACTTACAACAAGGTCAAATAGAAATAGCACTTGACTGACAGTCAAATAGAGAAATACGATTTTTATGCTGAAGTTCCTATTCTTCTTTAAAATCGGCGTGGTTAGATGTTCTGCTCGCTCTACCCATCGGCAACTAGGATATATTTTTGCAGTGTCTGTACTATTCTCTTATTTGAATCTCTTATACCTATGAATTTAGATTATAAGCATTTATTTAGTTGAAGCGTAGCGTGTGCTGTCTTAAGAACTTCTGTTGTATATTAAGTTATTGGTGATTGTCTTTGTATGAGAAAATATCACTTTGCTTGATCGATTAATTATATAAATTGTATTTTCAGAGGAAGGATCAGAGACCAAGGGGCCTTGGAACCATTTTGCGTTTACCAAATACGCTATGGGATGGCCACTAGTGGTTATAGTTTTCCAATTCTTTTTTTTTACGGTTTGTATATATTTACGATTTAACTAGTAATATAGTAATACTTTGCGGTCCTGAGCGTTCCTTCTCTAGCCCGCCTCTGCTATTTTAAATCATCTTCCCACCTTTAAAACACTTCTTTGACCTTTCGTTCTGAAACACTACTGGTGGAAGCCTATGCTGGAAAGCAAAATAATCACAAAATCGATGTCGTAACAAATAACTTTGTAAATTAATTCACCCCTCCACCTCCTCCAAGATATGAGGGAGGCCAGCAGGCTGATTACGAATAATGGTTATATGAAAACAATTCATGAACTGCTTAGATGTCTAAGGGGTTTAGACATGCTCAAAGAATATCGAGTAGGTACTTGGTACTAAGAGTTCGGAGGGCATATCTACTGTGATTGGGGATTTATTGTCGTGATGCTATTTAAGTTTTTTTCTATACTTTGTCGTGATTTCACCCGCAACTATTATCGCTAGGTAGACGCTAGTGCTCCTACTGGAGTACAGGTACTTCAACCGCTGGTGGAACGCCATTGGCCGGATGCGCGCCACGAGGTTTCCCGAGAAGCAATTCAAATCGCCGAAAGTGATTGAGGAAAAACAATACGTAGATAAAATTATACATTTGCGTGAGTCATTTTGACAATTTTTAGTAGCTCTTTGAAAGTATTGTTCTAGGCTGATCGCGAGAAACTGGCACCTAGATTCGCCTAGTTATATGACTATTCTAGATTATCAGTTTGATTCCAAGCAATAAATACCTTTTGACTTTGAAAGTGTACAAGACAAATACAAGACCTGTCGTACTGTATGAATCAGTGTTGGTCAATCAAAGGGACGGACGAGAGAAGGTTACACGCACCAGAAATGTGAATTTTGAGATGGATGTGTGGTGTGACAAGTATGAATAAAATAGGAAATGAAAAGATTAGAAGAAATTTGAAAGTAGCGCCTGTGACAGACAAGTTAAGGAGTATTCGGTTAGCGTGGTATGGGCATGTCTTGCGGAGAGAAAAAAGTCACAAGCCTAACACGAAGAGTGTTAGGTGTGAATGTGGATGGTTATAAAAGTAGAGGTAAACCAAAGAAAAGAAAGATGGATTGTGTAAACGATAATATGAACAAGAAAGGAGTAAACACAAAGATGACGACTGATAAAAGAGAGTGGAAGAAGAAAACCTGTTGTGCTGACCTTACTTGACGTGGGTTAAAAGCAGATGATGATGACTTTGGTTATGAAAGAAAGACACAGTTCAATAGAGAACCGACATCATAAAGTCCAGACCAGTCCCGTCCCGACCTACCTATGTAGAAACATTAGCATGCCTCAGGTTGATCAACGCAGAGCATTGCATCGTAGGACACGTTCCTAACGAGCGTGGCCTACGAGGCAATGCTTTGTTATAGGTAATGCTAACTACTTAATACCAAGTGGGCCATCTGCTTGTTCCGTCAGCAATCTAAGTAGTTAATAGATTCTGCTTCAAATTGTTCACCTGTCTCTTTTACCATTCTTTTAAACAATATTTTCACAGCAAAGGATGAAATAACTAAAACACTGCTTTTGAACAACGCCTGGAAGGCATACTACAGATTATGTGGGAAACCGACTTTTGCGTTGAGGGATGCAAGTTTTTCTGTCGGCAAAGGTACGTTTTAAACACTGCAATCCTTTTTGGATATCATCATCCTACTATTCAAAAGCACCTATGTAACTGGAATTCTAATGTTCCAGGAGAATGCTTTGGTATTCTTGGAGTGAACGGAGCAGGAAAGACGACCACCTTCAAACTTATAGCGTATCAAGAAGCAGCAACGAAGGGTAACATTTACGTTGACGGTCACTATCTCACTGCTAATCCCACTCAGGTCAGTACGTACATGTTGCAAAGTGGTTCTTAACGCGTGATAAGTGAACTAACATGTAATATTATTATTTTTTGGAATATGACATTTAGTAGTGTAATATTATACTTTACTGAGTTCTCACTAAACGCGGGCACGGTATAAATGCGAATTTATTGAAGTAAAACTTCTAATGCGCTTCCAACAAGGTTGCGTTAAACATTTAACACAACCATGGAGGGGGTATGAAAGCAAGAATTCCTGGTGGAGAATTGAGCCTCTGATCTTAGGATCAATTTTTTCGGTGCTGAGACGAGATTGAAACTTAAATTTCATTGTCAAAATTAGGCCTGTCTGAAATCTCAGAATGTACCATTTGGTGATTGACAAGATCAGCTTCATAGTGTCTCCCACTAGGCCACTAGTGCACCTAATCGTACTAATGATCTACAAGTAAAAATGGAGCACCTTTTCAGAGACTGGTGTGGAAAAAAAAAACTGGGATAGCTTGGTTTGACTTTTTATTTCTCGTTTAGGTTGTCTCACGGTTGTAAATCTCTGTATTCTTTACAGTACATGCGTGGTCTGGGGTACTGCCCCCAATTTTGCGGACTGGACGACTTTAGGTCTGGCGCTAACAACCTTCAAATGCTGCTGCTCCTAAGAGGGTATTCGAACCAAGATGTTCGCAGGGAGACATCTGCTTGGCTTAGAGTTGTTGGTGAGACCGATATGCTTGTGTATTTATTGTGTTAGCTCTGTATTTTTTTAATCTGTAACTCTGTGCTGATTAGTACAATACTCTTTTATCGAAACCACTCGTCATTGTTAAGATTGCAGGACTTACATGTCGCGGGTGGATGTAAAAAACGTTTAACATTTTGGCATTGCCTTATTAAGTTAGATTAGCACCATACTGAACCTTAATTACATTATTATCTGCCGGAACCACCGCGTGTTCTGGTTCTAAAAAGGTGTCGGTGCCGATAAAATTACAGAGACATGAGGCTTAACTCCTGTATAGGTACCTCAGGTCGATGGCCGTAAACGAACGTGAACTGAAAGACAATGCTGTGCTATACGTGATGGTAACAACTTAACATCGATGTGCTGGTTCCAAAAAAAATATAAAAGTTTGTCATGTATATTTTCTTCGGTATTTCCAGGCATGGAAAAGTACGGACACAGAGCTGTGGTAGGCTACAGTGGCGGCATGGTGCGGAGACTTGCCACAGCTGCTTCCTTATGTTCCGGTACGGCTTTGACCCTGATGGACGAGCCCACTGCTGGCGTTGATACGGCTGCAAGGCGACTTGTCTGGGAAGCAGTAAAGCGAGGCACTCTTAATGATCGTTCCATCGTACTGACTTCGCATAGGTCAGTGAGTTTCATTTCTTTTTACAAAACTTACGGCAGGTCAACAACAAGCATATAATGTGGGGAACCTTTGCTGTCGAAAGCCACTTTTTGTACTGCTTTGAGGTTTTTATATAGCAGTAGATTTCTCCACGATGATGGTGATTATACACCAAAACAGCCTAAATATTCAGGGTATATTAATTTGGGTGTATAGAGATGCACATAGGAATTCCCGAAATTCAACCCCTGAACAGATTGAAAGCTTAAAATTTGTGTAATAACTTCTCCTTTGCAGGTAAGTTTATATTTCTCTGTTCTAGCATGGACGAAATGGAGATGCTTTGCAAACGAGTCACGATCCTTACAAACGGAGAGATGTGTGTACTGGGCACTCCTGCTGAGCTGAGAGAGGAGCATGCTCCGGGCAACAGAGTTGTGCTCAAACTGCGCGTAGCTGTGGTCCAATCCCGTGAGATTACTATCTAACTTTCATTATTTCGGCAAAATTTCATTTTTTTGTATACCGGTGGTCCAGACAGAGTTACCCTGCCTTCTGATCCAAATCTAGTCTGGACCAATGGATTTTTTCGTTTGAAAAATGTTTTGCCAGCGCTCTCAAATGGTGAAGGAAAACATCGTGAGAAAACCAGTTAATATTCTAGGAGCGGTGATAGGCTTGCAACCTGCCACGTTTGGAATACTAACTATTGCAAAATGTGGGGAATAAACCAAATGTACTATTTGGACGTACCTCTGACTACCCCTTTAGACAACCTCGATAAATCTCAAGCAGGTATTTGGTAGTATGACATCGGAGGGTATATCTACCGTGCTTGGGGATTCAGGTCTTGGTACAATTTCTTTATTTTCTCTTTGGTTTTCTTTCCTTTGTCAACTTTAATTTTGTGTAGGTAATAAAGTTAAATTTGTAGGCACAATTATTTATAAGATGTAGGCATAGTAATTAAAAGAATGTCCGCGGCGAGTCACTTTGACCCCGCCATGCAGGCGTTTGAGTCCTAATGTGGTGAAAAAAAATGAAAAAAAAAAAAAAGATGCTGGCATATTGTTATTATCTTATATGCCTAATTGTCAACTTTTTACATAAACAAAGAAGGCTAGGTAGTTTTACCTTACCAGATTTCAGCATATATATGTATAAATAAAGGAAACTGGCATTAATATTAGTAATTGTAATAGGTATTCATGCTATACATTGATAATTATTTATCATTAAATACCTAAGTACTGTAGGCTTTTCGTAATAGTACATTCTATAATATTTTTTCAGAAGATTTTTTATTATCTTTGCTCGTAGAGTTTTAATGTATATTTTTACAGCCTTAGGGCGCCTAAAACTCTATCACCGGAGTAGGTCACTCTTACGAACTTATCATTTGTAACAAGTTAGAATTGAGTTGCTTTTCATTCCTGCTAAATTCATATTTTCAGCTGTGGGACCAGAAAGAGTGCAAAACCTGAAAGACACCCTGGAGCAGAAGTTTGTTTGCACGCTGAAAGATTCTCATATGGTAAGGAGTTTATTTAATTTTATTAATCACTAGCGAAATGCGCGCGTGGCTTCGTCCGTGTTCCGTTTTCATAAAAACTTTAACTACCGCTGTTGAGGGGTTGAACGGGGATTCCTTTCTTAGTACACCTCTAAGTACCAAGACAAATATACTCTAAACATTTCAAGTCTCTACAACCAGCGGTTTAGGCTGTGTATGTCAGTCAGTAAATCAGTCAGCCAGGACAAAGATTCTTATAATTGGTATATTTTGTCATGTGCTTAAAACTCTATCACGGATTACCTAACACTATCAGCGAGAACTAATAATCATTTTGGGCTCGTAAATCTGAAAACGTAGTCTGAAAATATTCTCTACTGAAGTCCAGTCTCAACTGGATAAAAATAGCTATATAATAACAAATGGTTAAAGAACTTTATTCTCAAAAAGAAATGTACAATTTCACATAATGAAAAATGTAAACAAATATTGACGGGAGCTGTAAGTATTTGCTCAGACGGTGCAGCAGCTACGACAAGAAAGGAAGGCTTTATAACTATGGTTGTTGAAAAAAATTCTAATATTAAAAAACAGCATGTTTTTTATATAGAGGTGCTCTATGACAAAGTTTCTGCCGACGAACTGTTGTGCGTTCTTCAAGAAAATCGAGAGCAGCGTCAATGATTATTTCAAATTTAGACCGACTATACTCAATTAAAATGACTTGACTTTGACTTTGACTTAATGATTTTTCATTTATGTACCTCCAAAAACTACCTTTCTAACTTTCATTTTCCTAGATGTATCTTGAACACAAAAAGTTTGCGGAACACTTATTCTAGAATATAGGCTTCCATAGGCTTAAGGGGAGTGAAGTTGTGTTTTTATTTATTTTCATTACTTCTTCCACAGACGTCTCTCCACTATAGGATAAACGAGAATATGCCGTACAGCGAAATATTCACGCGAATGGAGTTGATCGAATCGCAGTTTACTGACCTTTTGGAGGATTATTCTGTATCAGATACTACTCTTGAAGATGTATTCCTTACATTTGCTAACAATTAGTAAGTTAACTAAACATTCTTAACTATAGATAGCTATGCTAATGATAAAACTGCGTGGCTGGATGTCCCGGGCGTTCTACCCATCGGCAGATAATAACATGTCAATGATGTCTGTACCTACTATTATTTCGTTGTATGTATTATTAGGTTTAACGTAGTGCATGCTGTCTTTTAAACCTCTACTTAGGGTGTATTCCTGACATGATTGCCTTTACATTTTTATGACAATAATTTTTATTAATAATGTCTTTGTTACAGGTGCTTACTGCTGGTTTTGTGGGTAGTTGCTGGGTAGTTTTTATTAACCGTCCTCAGTTGTGTTGTTCTGTGATTGTAATAAATTGTTTATTTAGTTGAGAATTTAGTTTTCTTTTCAAGTTCTTTATTTACCCGATTTCCCTAGAAGAAGGATATGTATGTAAGCCAATGCAGCCTACACGGTTCGACAGGTGATAAATAAGGTGTTAAATTGGTTTTGTTTACAAGAGGTTCTATAAGAGGTTCATATTTTTGAAGAGAAACGCCATATTTTTCTTCAAAACCAATGACAGCCGACTACTTTTTTTTATACTGACTCGACTTGACTAAAAACCTTTATAGTCCATATTCTTTAGGGCGAAATTGCTTGTTGAATGACAGACAGATGTCATTATGACGAAAAGAAGAAGAAAAAAAGCACATAAGAAGTTGCCATTTCCTTTCTTGTTGGTGTTCTGAGAATAGTTTCTTGAACGTAATTGCGAAGTGCTTATTTGTTAAATTCTGTAAAAGAATTTAAAATGGCGCGTAAAGGACAAGTTTCCATCCAGGATAATGTTGATACTAACGAAGAGTTCGAAACGTACTTACAGGCTCATGCTCATCAGCTAATTTGTTAGTGAATCAGAGTTGTTCCTACTTTGTGTTTAAATATTCCACTACTATGCGAGCTACTATGCTGAGAGAGCGATGCTGGGAGTTTCACAGCGAGGTAGAATCAGAAATGTGGAAATCCGTAGAAGAACCAAGGTCATCGACATAGCTCTCAGAATCAGCAAGTTGAAGTGGCAATGGGTAGGCCATATAGCTCGTAGAACCGACAACCGGTGGGGAGTAAAAGTTCTCAAATGGCGACTACGAATCGGAAGACGAAGCGTAGGACGTCCTCCTACCCGATGGACTGACGGCATTGTTAGAACCGCGGGAAGTCGATGGATGGAAAAGACAGAATCTTTCTTCTTGGAAACGTATAGGGGAGGCCTATGTCTAGCGATGGACAACTACAGGCTGATGATGATGATAATAATGAATTAAAAAAAAGAATGAAGAAAGAGGAACGATAGAATTTTAGGGTCAAATAGTTCTTTCTGTAGGTGTCGAGAAAGGAATTTCTAATACATCGTAATTTAAAAGGGTAGAGAGATAAGGTAGGGTATGTAACTAAGGAGTTTTATATCGTTGATGTCAAGGGTGTGGGTACGAGACTTCATACACACAGGGGTGTGGGTAACAGTATTGTGAGTAATTAACACCAATTCACCGCCAAGCGTGATAACAACGACAAACCCCCCCAAATATAAGGCCAGGCTATGTCCAGCAGTGGACTTGTTTGGGCTGATGATGAGATCTGAATGTGGTCAGATGGCTTAACCATAAAATCATTCCAGGCTTAGAAGTGTACTCAGATTTCTGTGGTTTCTGCCTGGCAACCGGAAATGCCATTAGGAAGGGTAAGCTTGAGATCGGCCAAGATAAAATTGCCATGGTAAAGGTAAGTTTTCTTCTTTTTGATTATCTTCGGAGTCTTTGTGCCCGGCTAGGCCCTGCTCGTGTTGTCCGTTGAATTTAAGCTTTACTTGTATGGTAATATAGCTGGGTTTTGGCTTCGTAAAACATAGTCAGCTCCGGCCCAAGAACCGGTACGGAAATGTTTAAACTTAATAATTGACTTTATTCGTACAAATCATCATGTTTTTTTTGCCCTTATCTCACTTATACCCCGGGTACAACATGTTCTTTTCTTCGACTCTTCGCTGTCAGCCGTCATATCTGTACTCACCTGTACCTTTCTTATATATTATCCATGTCATCTTTCAGACAGTTCATCTTTTCTTTGGTCTACCTCTACCCACATATCCATTTGCATTCATATTCATCACAATCCTGGTTACTTTGATACCTCGTCATTACAGGCCTGCACTACGCTAACCTATTGCTTCCCAATCTTTCTGTCACTGAAGGTATTAAATCCAATGGACGGCACGGCCCCGGCCTAGCTTAGCGTAAATCAATAAGGCCTTCAAAAACGCATTTTTTTCAGGCCCTATCGGATAATATTGATGTCTTATCAAGATTCAAGAATAAGAGTGAACCTGTATTTCTTTTCATTATGGTTATTACTTTTTTCTTTATTATTTTTATTCGTTACAGTCCCTCATTGCAGGGCAAAAGCATATTCTACTCCACTCCGTTTCCACTCTTCGCTATCTAACGAAACGATATTTTTATACAATAAACTTTACTTACCTTCATTCTACATAACAGCTAGCTATCAATATATTAAAATCTGCAAAACGCGCGTGACTTCGTCCGCGTGATGTTATTTTTATACAAACTTCAACCCCTGATGTACTTGTTGAGTGGTTGAATTTCGGGAATTCCTGTCTTAGTACACCTTTCCGCACCAAGATGAATAAGTATACCCTGAAAATTTCAAGTCGCGACCATTGGTTTATGCTGTGTGTTGTCTGTCTATTAATGCCAGTCAATAAGTATAAGTCAGGACAAAGATTTTTACAATTGGTATAGATAGATGTATGACATGTATGTATATCTATTGTCACATCAGTATGTATAGTACGTTTTTATTGAATACTAGTGGAATGACTAAAGTTGGAAAAAAGAGTAGGGAGGAGTTTGCCGAAGGACATGATAGGCTAAAAATAACTAAATAAATAGAACGACTCCCGATTTTCTGAATTATATTAGTCAAGACATGTTATAATGTTTTTTGACTATGTACTGATGATTAAATATTTTTTTTAGAAAGGTAAGTTGACTCGAGCAATGTTCGGTGCCAACGGAATAGAACTCTGTCGTATTATAGAAGAGGAGCTAGGACTTATGCAGAGGGAGGTAGAGACAGGCGTGGTAAGACCTAAGCTGGATATCGACCAGATGCTGCCAGAAGAATCGGTAAGCTGTATTCATCATACTTTTTGCCCCAACATAACAACAGATGCACCTGAATTCTTCAAGTCTTGAGATTGAAAATAAAAGAAAAACAAAGAAATAGCATCACGACTTTAATCCGCAAGCACCGTAGATATCCTTTCCGATCTGAATCTGTTGTGATCTTAATAATAGATTAGCCCCCATTTTGTTACGTAACCCAAAACATGACTTTTCACAGAAGCAATGTGACAAGCCACGAAATAACGGCCTTAATACTCAAACGCAACTTAAATTTAATAACGTCTCAAGTAACGAATTTGATTTTGATTATGATTATGATTATGAGTACTCGGGCGTAAGACAACAAATACTGTATATTTAGTAATTTGGATCCTAGAGCACTGATGGTCTAGTGCGAGTGACCCCACTTTCTGATGGTAAGGGTTCGAATTCAGATGCATCCGAATTTTTCTTAAGCTCATGATGCATTTTTTAAATTTTTTTATATCCTAGTGTTAAAAACCTTTTTAAATTTTCGCCAATATGCAAAATACTCCAGTTTTACTTGCTAGGTTGCCTGGTGGTCGCGTCACGCTTCAACGCTGCTTTCCAGGCTAAAATCGAAGCAGACCTGAAGCTCGAAGAAGAGTACCGCGAGGCGTCGGAACGTCTCCGTGTCCTGACACTCGCAGCAAGGAAGAGACGCGTGGCTGAACGCCTGTCGCAGCATGTCAAACGACTGAACTTCATCATGTTCTGGCCGCATTGCCACCAAGCTCACTACGACCTGTATGAGAAATGGGATATGATCAGTAAGTAGTCTAGCAGTACTAACTTATACCGACGACCCTGCTTTCTGATCTTAATGTCATGAGACGGAGACGAGCCACCGGTTTGTGGTTGACATTCCTTTTATCCGCACCAAGCGCTTTGCCTCAACTTTTATAATGCGCACAGTAAAAGAATGGAACTGGTAGCCGTCGTCGTTTTTCTGATCACGTATAATTTGAATGTTTTTAAGGGAAGAATGAATGGTATCTTCTAGGTAAGCGTGCTACACCGTCGCCCGCTTCATCAGATGAGATTGCGGTCAAACGTTTACCTATAAACTGAAAAAAAAAATTGATACTGATTCGGGTTAGTTGAGTTATCTTTAGATCATTTGCAACGATCTGCAGATAGCGTGACTGTTTCATATAGATTTTTACATACCTATTAAAATACATTATTTCCTCCTCAGATATTCAAGTCGGAGCAAAAGAGACATTTATTCTGGATGAGTTTGGCGCTAAAGAGGCCCTTTACATGAGCGATGTAGATCCTAATGAAGCGTGTCTACACGCTCTCATGACTGGAGAGTGTCTCGTTGTGTTGTTCAAGATGTTTGACACTGATAACAGAGACTTTGTCAGTGAGTGGTGAATTGGCAACCTAGTCTTTAAGCACCGGCCGAATACTCCAACGCAACTTTAATTTAATCACGTCTCAAATGACGAACTTTTGACAGACTTTCATTGCAAACTGTCAAAAAATTGTGACTTGAGTCGGGATTAAGTTCCAAGTAGGAAGGAATTTGGCTTGGAGATATCAAAAACAAGTTTAGGTTTGGTTGATGTTATAATTTCTTAAATTCAGAACTGCTACGCTATGCGCTATACGAAGAGATCCCTATCCCGAAGGACGATGTACCTCCAGAGAAGCAGGTGCCACCAATACCAGCATACGAGCGGTACGCATCCATCAGTAAGACAGCGCGAGAAGTGCGCCGAGATCGATACGAAGTCAGGATGCAGAAGCTGGTTCGTCCACTGGTTTATACTGGATGTGAAAAAATAATCGATTAATAATCGAGTTTTATTTAAAACTATTATTATTATCTTATAAGTAATCGATTTTTATAGTAATATTAATCGATTTTTAAAAAATCAACTTATAAATTACGTGTTTATTTATATATCGTTTTTTTTAAATCGATTTGTTAAAAATCTATTTAAAAAAAAGGTTTGAATCCGGCCCAACGGATATATCTATTGAAAAATTTATGTGCGCGATGCCAATGCTCTCAAACGGTGAAGGAAAACATCGTAAGAAAACCAGTTAGTATGCTATAAGCGGCGATGGGCTTGCTACCTATCACGTATGGAATACCAACTAGGTATTGCAGAGGAATTGGCACTTAGATTTACCTAGCTTTAACACATATCAAGATGGTCACTGCGGATATCTATATACAAATAAATAAAATTGAAGTGTCTGTTTGTAATATTAAAATAAACTATTTTTACTACATGCATATGAATGTATATACGGTACATATACTAAAATAGCATTTTGTACAATTTTTGTCTGTCTATCTATCTGTCTGTTTGTTCCGGCTAATCTCTGGAACGGCTGGATCGATTTCGACGGGACTTTCACTGGTAGATAGCTGATGTAACAAGGAGTAACTTATTTTAGAAAAATTTTAAAATAGTTTTAATAATTTATTTATTTAATAATTTGGTATTAATAGCGTGATGAAAAAGAGGAAAGAGACCGCTTAGCTGCTGAGCAGGCACGCCTAGCTCGCGAGGCTGAGGAGGAACGCCTGTATGCCGAGAAACAGCGGCAAGAAGAGGAGAGAATGGCCAGGATACAACAAGGGGTACGCATATCAGACTACATACATCCTTCCTTCCAACTTTTCTTTTACGAGACGTGACGTAACTGGCGTATTTATTTTAGCTATTTCAGATAATAATAAATAATAATAATAATGCTGGACAATCCACACAGCATCATCAAGCCCCAAGCTAAGCAGAGCTTGTGTTATGGGTACTAGATGACGGATATACTTAATACAATACATTACATATATAGATATTTTGTATTATACATAGAAAATACCCAAAACACCCGGAATAAATATTTGCAGATCGTACAAACATTTATTCCAAGGCGGGAATCAAACCCGCAACCTCATGCGTCGCAAGCGGACATTCGCCCGCCGCGCCACATCGGTCGTCGAATTTCCGATGGATTAAAGTTAGTCGTATTTCCGACAGTTTTATCGTCGACTTTAAGAGAATATGTACTGTATTATTATATGCAAGATAGCTAAAGGATTGCTCGACAAATATTTGCTTCTGCTATAGAAAAATTCTCTTTTGTAAACGTACCAAAATATTTTTAATATTTGTTCAGAATAATGGAGCACGTCTTTTGTACAGAAAACTAGAAGTGTAGATCGTACAGTAGCAAATTAGTCACAAGGTACAGTCAGCTGCACTAGAATGTATAAAATTCGTATCTTTGAAAACGGTACCAAAACCTTATAGTAAACTTTTAAGCAGTAAAAACTCAAAAACCGCGAAATTAGTTAATAAGTTCATTTATTTTTCGAGTTTTTGCCTTGTAAATATTAGTTGTAACGCTGTTAAACCATTATGTAAGTTACGAATTGTATACATTCTAGTGCAGCTGACTGTACCTACTGTTATACCCTGATTCTGTATCCGATAATGTCTTTTTATCCCGAAAAAATAACGGGAACTGCGAACGGCCGCTATTATATGCCGTTTTAACGCCATCTGTTGGCGACATCGAGTACTACTTCAGTTAAGATTTGTAAGTAAAAATGTTTACCGCCCAACGAAGTGGGCACGGGTCAGCTAGTTATGAATAAAGTCTTTCTATCTCTAAGAAAAGTATTATTGCAGTTGCCGGCTGACCCAGAACCAGAAGAAGTAGATGAAGAAGCTGATGGTGAAGAAACGGAAGCCACTGAAGAGGTGAGCTAAAACTCTCACTCCATATTCTTGCATACTATGTCATTCTTACCCATGCAATAATAATAATAATAATGCTGGACAATCCACACAGCATCATCTAGCCCCAAGCTAAGCAGAGCTTGTGTTATGGGTACTAGATGACTGATATATGGGTACTAGATGGAGTGACGTCACGGACGTGGAGTGACGTCACGGACGTATAAGTAGTTGTACTGTGTCCGTAGTTATATTTTTATTCTGAGGGAATTATCGCTCTAAGCGCCCCGACTTTGTGCACATAGTCTTCAACATTGTTTGGCGCGCGTGTGTGAGTGTTGGTGAAGCAGTGGAAGCTGTGAGAGGCCTTTAATCGGGTAAATAAGTTAGCTAATCTAACGATTTTATTACCACTGGGAGGGTAGTCCGACCAGCAACGCTGTAATTTAATCGGCACCAACACTCAGAATTTTCAATCAGCGCCATCTACCAAGGAGTAGCAAGCAGTATTTGAGTTACCCACCCAGGGATACCAACTAAAACTTCGGTGACGCCATCTGTTGATGAGTAGCTGAATCTCATTTCACGCCATCTATCCGCAAGCGTTGGCTATTCTGCTAGCGATCAATTATGGCCAAGTGTGTTGCTTGTGGGAAGTTTATCTCGGCAACAGGTGTCGCTAGCTGTAGTGTCTGCCCAGCCTTATATCATAAGGGGTGCGTATCGCTCCCGGAATCGTCTCCCGTCAGCAAGGGCTGGGTATGCCCCGAGTGTAAGACTCGAACGCGCAAGGGAGATAACACCCCTGTGCGGCCAACTACACAAGAAGTATTGGGAATCAGTCCCGCCCCAAGAGGAGTCACCGCAGCGCCGCGCACCGCTCCAGCCGTCGTCGGCCTAGCTACGGCACCTGCCCTCGACCTGCAGGATATCCATCAGGAGATGTCTGAATGGATGCTGGAGATCCGCGAGTTTCGACGTGAAATGACTGAATTTCGCACCTCCATCGCGGGTCTCTCGTCGCGTATGGACTCAATCGAGCAGCGACTCGGGTTGGTGGAGCAACAGCGCGATGAGTCTTCCCCCGAGGTTGCCGATCTCCGGTGCAAGGTTGGTCTGCTTCAACAGGAGCTCTACGACCGGGAGCAGGACACCCTTTTATCCGATCTGGAGATAGGGCACCTTCCAGAACAAAAAGGGGAGAATGTCATGCATACTGTCTCCGTGCTGGCAACTAAGCTAGGTGTGGTGCTCGACGAGCGAGACATTGTGTTTGCCGAGCGCATCGGAGTCGCACAGGGAGCTACGGTCGCAGGAGAAGCACCGCGCGAACGTCGCGTCGTGGTGCGCTTAGCGCGGCGTCACCTACGCGATCAGCTTCTTCAATCAGCGCGTGTGCGCCGGACTCTGTCAGCTGCCGACGCTGGAGGTGATGCTGCGTGCTCGCACACCCGCATCTACGTCAACGAGCGACTGACACGAACCAACCGAAAGCTGTTCCATCGGACCCGTGAGGAATGTCGTAGACTCCAGTGGCGTTACTCCTGGACGCGGCGAGGTAGAGTTTTTGCGCGGCAAAGCGATGGCAAACCAGCGTATCCAATTAAATCGGAATCTGACTTGGAGCGTGTTTTTGGCTGCAGGCCTGTTTGATTTGGTAGCGTGCTATAACTTAAATAGTTATGTTTGTATAGTCTCTATCAATACTCAATTATGTTTTGTTTTTTGCTGTTTATTTTTTTGTAAGTGGTTGCTAGCTATTCTTGTCTGTGTGGTGGTTATGTGTAATAAAAATTTATGTATCAGCACTATTATTATTATGTATTTACTGTATTATGTTCTACTCACAATTAATATTGTTATATTTGTTTATTTGTTCTGTGCTACCTTACAATGCTTCTTACACAGTATTTGTTGCATAGGCACTTCAGACTATATACGTATTACTGTACTATTTACATACTTCTCGTACACATTCATAATTTTGTCTTTCTGTTTTATGTGTTCTGTCAGTGGTCAATCATGTGTAATACACTTTCTCTAAACCATCTTAAGGTTGGTCTTTTTAACCCGGGCTCACTTAACACGGGCCAGGATGAGTTTATAGTGGCTCTCCTAGAACTTAACCCAGATGTACTAGCAGTCAACGAAACCTGGTTAAAAGATGGTCAGGATAATAAGGCACCAGTCGTTCCGGGATACCGCTTTGTTCATTTACCAAGACATCGTAACATTAAGGATGGCCGTGGTGGGGGGGTTGGTTTTTACATACGGAAGGGTATTTATGCGCGTGTCTGTCCTCACCCTGTCGTACATACGGTAGAGCAAATGTGGCTACGTCTAAGCGTAGTTGGAAGGACTGTTATTATTGGCACTGCCTACCGAGCTCCCTGGCAGGATGCGGTTGCTTACCTTGATGCTCTCACTGATTCTATTGCCTCTTTTCCAAAATGTGATAACCTAATCCTGGTTGGAGATTTTAATATAGACTTACTTGATCCGACCAATAACAAACGTCCATTACTACAGCAATTTTTACATTGTCTGGATCTAAGACAAATAATATCTGAGCCTACTCATTTCTATGATGATCATACCCAGACTTTGATAGACATTGTGTGTACAAATACGCCTGTGAGAAAAGTTACTTTAAAACACACTCCCAACTTGGGTCGCCATGCAATGTTGGTTGTTGAATTTAACATCAGGAAAAATAAGCCATCCCCGCGCTTAGTTACCTACAGACCCCTCAGGAGTATTATTACTGAATTATTTTCTAATGATCTTGATACAATCTGCTGGGATAATTCAAAAACGCCAATGTTTGTTAATGACCAGGTACTGATCTTAACCACTATGATCACCACATTGTTTGACCTACACGCTCCCCTGAAAACTAGTAGGTTTAAGGGACCTCCTCACCCGTGGATAACTGACACTGTAAAGACAATGATGAAAATTCGGGATAGTTATCATGTTAGGTTTAAGTTCCACAAGTCAGATGACCTCAAGGATTGCTATAAAAGTATGAAACACATTGTGGTGGCGGCAATTGAAAGTGAAAAAACAGCCTTTTTTACTCAAAATATTAACAATAATATTCATAACCCCAAAAAGTTATGGAAAAACTTAAAAAATAATATTTTGAATAATAAACATAATGTAGATGAATTACCCTCACAGTTTGATGACCCTGAGCTGATCAACTCGCACTTCCTGAATGTCCCGGGTGATGGCCTTGTTCCAATTTCTCAACTAACCTACTTTGAATACCACCGCTACAACTCAGAAGTTTGTTTTACTCTGCAACCTGTTAGTGAATTTACAGTCACAAAAATTCTGCAAAGTTTTAAATCAAATGCTCAGGGCATGGATGGTATGTCCTTGGATATGGTACTAATGACATTACCTCAATCTTTATCTGCAATTACATCTATCATTAACAACTCTATTATCAGTGGAATATTTCCTGAGTCCTGGAAGGTGGCAGTCGTTAAGCCCATTCCTAAGAATAACCAACCCTCTGCTGTGACTGATCTCAGGCCTATCAGCCTACTCCCATGCCTCTCTAAGTTATTGGAAAAAGTAGTTTGTATGCAACTGACTAAATATCTTGAAGACCATCACATCCTTCCACAGCTCCAATCGGGTTTCCGTCGAGGGCATAGCACTGCAACTGCTCTTCTAGACGTAGTGGACAATTTGTTGGCTGCTCAGGATCAGGGCATGTGTAGCATCCTAGTGCTTCTGGATTTCTCGCGAGCTTTTGATTCAATAAGTGTTCCTCTTCTTCTTTCAAAACTGGCTTTTTATGGCTTTGACACAAACTCACTAAGCTGGTTCTCTAGTTACCTGGATCAGAGAAAGCAGTGTGTTGAACTCAGACTTCCTAATGGTCATAACCTCAGATCCTCCTTACAACCAGTTCCACGAGGAGTACCCCAAGGATCCATTCTCGGACCTATCTTGTTTATATTGTACAGTGCTGATATTATCCAGGCTATTACACATTGTAAATATCATCTTTATGCAGATGACGTCCAGCTCTACCATTCTTTCCTACCACAGGACATTCCTGACACTGTAAGCAAGATAAATAGTGATTTGGCCCAAATCCTGCGTTGGTCGGAGTTAAACTCCCTTGTGCTCAATCCCAGAAAGTCGAAGTATATGCTGGTGGGTACGAGAGCTAGACTTGAAAAGTGTACAGGTGCGCATTTCAACATTAATGTGGGAGGGGTGGATGTTGAATGTGTTTCGGAAGCCAGAAGCCTTGGTGTAACGCTTGACAAACACCTGCATTTTAAGAGTCATATTGCTGAATGTGTGCGCAACTGTTTTTACAGACTTAGATCTCTTTATAAAATCCGTCCCTATCTAAGCGAAGAAGTCCGTATAACACTATGCGAATCCTTGGTTCTTTCTAAATTAAATTATTGTGATGTGGTTTACGGATCTTGTTTATTGTCTAAGACTGAAAGATTGGTTCAACGGGTGCAAAATGCGTGTGCACGGTTTTGCTTTCACATTCCACCTCGCACACACGTGACTCCCTATCTTAACTCTTCCAACCTTCTGAAAATGAAAGCGCGAATGAAACTTCATCTGGCTGTCCTTCTATTTGGCATAGTTAATAATAAAATACCTTCTTATCTATTCCATAAGTTAAAGTGTGCACAAGACTACTCTCGATACACTAGAAGGGACTGCACCCACGTGTTTGTTACACCGATGCATAGGTTGGTTGCTTTTCGTGGCTCGTTCAGATTTGCATCAACTCGGTGCTGGAATGACCTACCGCCACCAATACGTGCCTTAAAAACACGAAACACCTTTCGAATTAGGTATAAAAAACTTCTTCTCTCTTCACAAATTAACCTTTAATCTACTCACCATCCTGATGCGACCTCAGAGTACTTTTATATTAACTATGCGCACGTTCAGCCGGAGAGGTCGTATCATTTGTCACCTTTTCTTTTTCAGCCGAAAGATTGTTATTTGCAGTTCAGTGTATGGTTGGCCACAGTCCCATGCGTGTGCCTGATTTTATTTTTATTTATGTCTTTTCGTTACCTGTCTATCTATTTTTTATTTTTGTTTGCTTTATTTACCTAATTTTTACCTAACTTCGCACTGTTTACATGGCTTGCTTATCTGCACCACAGAGCGTCTTAATTTGTTTTTACATTAGCACTTATAAACAACATTATAATAATTATTGTATATTTTATCTTGTATGTTGTAGGCATGTATATAACTTTCAAATAATTATTCTATGGTATTAAGTTTATATTTCTTGGTTTTCATTTATTCGTGTCGTCACTTATTTTTTGGGCACTACCTGAAAACCAGCGCTGCATGGCACGGTAGACATCTACCTTGTTAAGCAGCAACTAAGCTGAGGTAGAGCCTTTTTGGCATGCCATTCGGCACCGGACCGGACTAGCTGGGACCCACTGTTACCTACTTTCTGTTTGTTAATTAAGTTTGCTATCTAGCTTTCCTACTACCTATTGTTTGTTTTAAGTCCGTTCTGTGTGCTATATGTGTATGTCAAATAAATGTATTTTCTTTCTTCTTTCTTTCTTTTATATACTTAATACCCATGCAATAATATTCTTTGTGTGGACAGGGCAATCGGACTTACCTGATGATGATGGTGGTTATCATCATCATCGGCCTGTAGATGTCCACTGCTGGACATAAGCCTCCCGCATACGTTTCCAGGAAGAACGATTGTAAGCCCTTTCCATCTATCGACTTCTCGCGATCCTAACAATGTCGTCAGTCCATCGGGTAGGTGGACGTCCTACGCTTCGTTATTCGGTTCGTGGTCGCCATTCGAGAACCTTATTCTTCAGTGGTTGTCAATTCTATGAGCTATTGCCCATTGCCACTTCAACTAACTGATTGTAAGAGCTATATCGATGACCTTGGTTCTTTTACGGATTTCCTCATTTCTGATCACGTAATCTCCATAACCCTGTGTGCTACTTTGAGTTTGAGACTTTAACTGACAGAAAATGTACCATAATTTTCCGATAACCATCAACTATAACCAAGGCATTGCCTCATAGGTCACGTTTGTTAGGAACGTGCCCTACAACTACATATATATACGAGTTCCTGAAATGTTACTGGAACTCACACCCTTCAAGCCAGAGAACCCAGACAGCAAGCTGCTTTTCGGCAAAGATAGGCAGGTGGTAGTACTTGCCTAAGAGTAGTAGAAACTAAGAGCTCTACTACCACCATGAATGTACTCCACATCACACAAAGGTTAACTGGAAGAAAATTCTAATTAACATTAAGTTCGCCTATGTACTTATTTTTTGTGCAATAAAGAATTTTCTAATCTAATGTTTTAAGTACTTACTCGTTGGGTGTAGGTAAGCTCAAGGGGGAAACTTGTTTAATATATAAATTTACAGCCGCCAGAAGATATAGAAGAGGAGTTGAAAGTAGAAGAAGAAGAGGAGTTCCACTCAGATGTTTCTGTTGAAGATGAGGATTATATCCCGCCTGGTGGGCTCTTTGTGCCGGGATTGTATGCTCCGCTTAATGAGATGGCTAAGGCTAATGGACTCGCCTACTTCTATCCTAAGGTCTACGGTTATTTCATTATAAAAATAATAATAATGCTAGACAATCCACACAGCATCATCTGTTGGGATAAATGTTTGTACGATCTGCAAATATTTATTCCGGGTGTTCTGGGTATTTTCTATGTATAATAAAAAGTATCTATATACGTAATGTATTGTATTAAGTATATCAGTCATCTAGTACCCATAACACAAGCTCTGCTTAGCTTGGGGCTAGATGATGCTGTGTGGATCGTCCAGCATTATTATTATTATATTATTATTATTATTATCTAGCCCCAAGCTAAGCAGAGCTTGTGTTATGGGTACTATAGATGACTGATATACTTAATACAATATATTACGTACATAGATATTTTTTATCATACATAGAAAATACCCCGAACACCCGGAATAAATATTTGCAGATCGTACAAACATTTATCCCAAGGCGGGAATCGAACCCGCAACCTCCTGCGTCGCAGGCGGACATTCGCCCGCCGCGCCACATCGGTCGTCAAAACAATTATAGTTATTTCTAAATGCTCGTCGTTCAAACTAAAAGGGCATTCATTCAATGGAATCACAGATTTTGACGGTGGAAATATGCTACAAATATGTTTGGTATAACCTTTATAATTAAAGCATGACATTTTAAATGGCGGTGCTAACTATTACCTCTCACTCACCCACATAGTGTGCAAAAGAGAGGTTTCTTTGATGATTTAAACAAGTATTACGTTTGTTCGGGTTTCCATGCTCTCGAAGTTTGAGACGCCTTCCTACCCGGTGGACTGACGATATTATTAAGATCGCAGGAAGTCGAAGGCTGAAGAGAGCTCAAAATCGCCTTCCTGGGAAAGCAGTAGACTTCTACAGGCTGTTGATGAAGATGATGATGATGACTGTATTATTTTCTTACAGATAGTGACAGAGCTAGCTAAGATAGAGACGGAGCATCTCCCACCGCACGTGCTAGTGATGTTCAACATAGACAAACGTGCTGAGGTGCACGATATAATCAAGCAGTACTCTGATGAAATGCTTGCGGTAAGGTTTATGACGTCATGCTCCCTTGCTTTAAGGTCGACAAGCGTCGAAAGATTTAGTACTAAATCTTTCGACGCTTGTAACTTTCAAGGTAATCTGATTTTACTGAATATAGGGTTACGAGCCTTGATAACGGCAAGATAATTCAGTATCAAACTTAACTTCGGACGCACGTTAATAAATAGTAGAGATATTCAGTTACAGCGTTTGTATGGAAATAGTAACGACTTGTTCAACCTTAATAGTAGTAGAGCTCTCAGTGAAGGGCTCGTCCGGGGAAGTACTACCACCATGCCTATTTCTGCCGCCAAGCAGCTTGCAGTGTTCTGGTTTGAAAGGGTGCTGGGAAAATTACAGGCTTATGAGGCTTAACACCAGTATGTCACAGGTAAGTGGACGCAGGGTAGTGGTAGTGCACCGTAGGGTACATACCTAACGTGCATGACCTACAAGGCAATGCTTTGTAATAGGTGATGGTTACTATTTAACATCAAATGGACCATAAACTTGTTCTGCGACCAGTAGCTTAAAAAAAATTAATAGATAATTTTATTTTACAAAAAGCCCTTTCACAAAGCGCTCCAACTTATCTATAAAGTTTTGTGGGTACGGTAAGGTTTTGCAGCATAGAAAATCCGTCTTATTTAAGTAGTTCTATTTTTAGCTGGGTATTTTCGTCGGAGACGACCTCGCGAGCTTGGAGCACATCGCCTTTTCTATCAAGCAGTACGACAAGATGGAGAGACTGAGAAAACAGTATGGTCTCAACGTTACTTATATTTAAACAAGCGCAACGCATGTCACTTCGTCCGCGTTTCGCTTCGCGCATTTTGACACAAACTTCAACCCCCGTTATACCCGTTTAGGGGTTGAATTTCGGAAATTTCTGTCTTAGTACACTTCTACGCAGTAATACAAATATGCCCTGAAAATTTCTAGTCCGCGACCAGTCGCTTAGGCTGTGCCTTTTCTATAAGTCAGTCAGTCAGTCAATCAGTCAATCAGGTCAGGACAAACATTCTTATAACTGTTATAGATAGACTGTGTTGTTTTGTCACTGTTTGTCATCACCTATTGTTAAGAGATGACAATAGCTTAACTTTGGACAGATTTTAATAAATAAGGCTTTTATTCTTTAAGAACATAAAGAAGTCCATAACTGGACTAATTTATGAAAAACAGATGTTGATTATGAGTTTGACTTAATTGAACTGTTATTGTAAAAATTACTCTTAAAACATTCATAAAATGGCGCCAAACACAAAAGACGATGTTTTTAGATATGAGGAAAAAATTCAGTTCTGTAATTATAAGTCTTGATATACCTACACACAGACAATTTATGTAATATGTATGTTATCAAGGTTATATTACTTAACTGAAAAGTTTTTCCTTGAATAATCAAAAAAATTACATCATTTCTTGCGTTTACAACCATTCTATGAATGTAAAACATGTAGCTAGGTTAATTTTGACAATAACAGATCAACAAAGTCAAACTCATAATCACAATATCTTTTTATAAAACCAAATGGCTTGAATAAAAACTATTACAAATAAATCATGCGTTACTACTGGTAAAGTTGTCTGTCGAACGACGGGGCCTAAGTACGAACTGGCTATCGTGACGCTATCATCACGCTAACGCTACCAAAATGTATGAGATTTTGCACGGCGCCTCTATCGTGCGTAAAGAGAACTAAAATTGGAAGCACGAACACTTGGCATTACGTACGTATACGTACAGTAAACGATAGCTAGGTTTGTAAAGTAATGTAATTCTATAAGTTAGTAAATCGGTTGCCGTTCATGCTACCATGTATCGTGTTACGATACGAAAGAAGATTTTTACACAAAATCTTAACAATAATAATAATAATAATAATAATCCTGGACACTCCACACAGCATCATCTAGCCCCAAGCTAAGCAGAGCTTGTGTTATGGGTACTAGATGACTGATATACTTAATACAATATATTACGTACATAGATATTTTTTACTATACATAGAAAATACCCAGAACACCCGAAATAAATATTTGCAGATCGTACAAACATTTATCCCAGGGCGGGAATCGAACCCGCAACCTCTGCGTCGCAGGCGGACATTCGCCCGCCGCGCCACATCGGTCGTCATAATCATAATTGCCCGCAGCTATTGCAAAAATTTCGTTTTAGAGTCCCTCGTGGCATTCCCCGCAAGCCAATTGTACCCCTCGTCCACCCCTCCGCACCACTGTCCTTGGTAGCAACTCCCCCATCCCCAGAATAAGTAAAGCTCTAAATAATTATTGTACCCCTATTGATAGTTTCTCAAGAACTGTTCACAAATTCCGGCAGTTCTTATTTGAGAACTTGTCGAATAAATTGTAAATTTTTATCTTAAATTGTCAAATCATTGTATTATATACTAATCATATTCTTCATTCGCTTTGTTGTTACTCTTTCTTTATTGTTTTTTTGTGCATGCGGTGTTTACCTTTAATTGGTTGTGCAATTAAAATGTATAACATTTACACTATATTAAGATTGAAACATTGTAATAACCGTTGGTAAACCAAATAAATAAATAAATAAATAAAAGTGGAATTCGTTCGTGCTTACCCCCCTGATGCCATAAAAAATAGAAGAAGAAGATATACTTTGTTGTGAGTCTTGTGATTTTCAGCAAGGACCGTCTGGCTATCATGGTATCTCGTAAAAGAAGCTTGCCTCTCCTTCAACTGGCAGGACTGAATCCTTGCTATATCAGTTCTGATGTCGCTTCTGGTGAGAGAGATTGTCTGCAGCTCTTCCCTGTCGGCTACGGGGACGAGTTTGAGGAGGAGCTGAGTGTTGTTGAAGAGGAAATTGTGGTAAGATATTGACGCAACATTTTTAAGGTACTAGCACAATGGCAAACTGGAACGCCCACGACCCAGAGAAAACAAGTCACACAGATAAAAGTCTTTTTTTTACACAACATGGTGATGGAATGAGCAGATGGCCCACCTGATGCTAAGTTGTTACCAAACACAAACACCACAAGCTGGTTAGCGGCATAAGTTGGCATGGTTGTAGCACTTCCCCGGACGAGCCCTTCACAAAGAGCCTTACTACAACTATACGCACAATTGGAAAATATCGATCCTACAAAAATATATATTAAAATGTAATTGTGGGCATTATGAGTCATAAAAGGATATCTTTATTTTGCACGTAATAACGAGTAGACAAAATTTTGTCGCGTTGTACATCTTAGCCCTACTGGTGCGTTTCCTTAGTCACTTACGGCATTCATAGGAGGTCATGGAGGTGTTCTACTCTAAGCCGGAACCATCCAGGGTTTTACAGTATTTATATTGTATTCCAGGAAGTGGCGCCAGAACCAGAACCTGACGCAGAGGTTAGTAATAATAATAATAATAATGCTGGACAATCCACACAGCATCATCTAGCCCCAAGCTAAGCAGGGCTTGTGTTATGGGTATAGATGACTGATATACCATTACACACATAGATATTTTTTATTATACATATAAGATACCCAGAACACCCAGAATAAATATTTCCAGATTGTACAAACATTTATCCCAAGGCAGGAATCGAACCCGCAACCTCTTGCGACGCAAGCGGACATTCGCCACATCGGTCGTCGAATAAAGGTTCTCGAATGGCGATTTGTTTTGACCCGATGCACTTACGACATAGTTAGGATCGCGGAAAGTCAATGAATGGAAAGGGTTCAAAACCGTTTTTCTTGGAAACGTATGGGGAAGCCTATGCGGATTTCTACAGGCTGAGGATGATGATGATGGTCTAGAAGGTAAGTATCGAAGCAGTCCTGTTTCAACCGTCATTGTTTTATTTTGCAGCTTGAAGCGGCAGCTCCTGAACAGAAAGAAGATGATGATGAAGACGAAGAAGAAGATTAAACATATAGGCTTGACATAAGGCTTTATGTATATTTCATTATGTGCAGAAGATATATAAAAATATAATTAAATTACTTAAATATGTATTTAATGCTATTTTAACGTTGTTTTTCCCTAACTAAAATTAAAATAAAAAAACACTAAACTATACTTTTTCTTTCAGTAAGAACTACTGAAAAAAAACGAGTGTGCTTTAGGCTAGGTTCATATGACCGCGCGGTACCGCGCGGTACAAGACCAAAGTAAACGTTGATTATCGTTTACATTACCCGCGCGGTCATTGTCGCGCGGTACCGCGCGGGTAATCTAAACGATAATCACCGTTCATATGATCACGCGGTACCGCGCGGTCATATGAACCCCATAGCCTTAAATGTGTGCTGAGAATATAACTGAATAAATAGGACGAATTATCAGCACACCCACCATAAATGACTTGAAGTTCACATAATGATGAGTATGGGGAAGGCCTGTGTCCAGCAGTGGACTTCTACAGCTTATTGATAATGATGATGACAGGATAATTAAATACAAATATTATTCTAAGCAGTTATATTGTCTTCATTGACCTTACGAGCCATGGATAAGAGATACATTATTATTATAAGCAAGTTACAAACTAACAAAGATATACATAGATAGAATGCTATCCTACTAATATTATAAACGCGAAAGTTTGTAAGTATGGATGGATGGATGTTTGATACTCTTTCACGCTCTAACCAGTAGACCGATTTGGATGAAATTTTGAATAAACATAGATTATAACTTGGATTAAGATATAGGCTACTTTTTATCCCAAAAAAATAACGGGAAAGGGAAAAAAACTACCACGCGACGAATCTGCGAGCGGCCGCTAGTGGTACAATAAATTAATGATTAGGTACAATGGGTAAAATAATGTGCTGTTTTATTGCCTAGCACCCTAGTTTTCCAACGAGGATAGTTCCGGCCTTCCTGTTAGCATAGTTAAGGCATAAGGACGACGCGAGATTCTGGCAGGCTTGCTCGCAACGCCGCTTGCTCAGAAAATTATTGTCATTGCCTCCACAACCGGTGTAATTAAATTTTTGGCAGGCAGGTAGATACGGATTGAAGCCCCACCTGAAAAGGTAAGTACATTTTTATTGAGTGAACTGCAGTCGTTAAAATGATGACGACCGATGTGGCGCGGAGGGCGAATGTCCGCCTGCGACACCGGTGGTGTGAGTGACCCCGCCTTCTTATCCTACGGTCATGGGTTCGAATTCGGTCGTCGTGAACCAATGAATTTTTCTGTTAGAAAACATTATGTGTGCAATGCCAGTACTCCAAAACGGTGAAGGATTTTTCCTTCACCGATTTTTCCTTCACCGTTTTGGAGTAGAAACGCGAGAAAACCAATAGTTTTCTAGCAGCGGCGATGGGCTTGCAATGTGTCACGTATGGAATACCAACATCAACTGCAAAATGTGGGTACCTACCTAGGTACAAAATGTAATATCTGGACGTACCTTTGACTATCTCTCTTAAATAGGTAGGTATCCTCGAAGAGTCTTGTGTAGGAACTAAGATAATAATAATAATAATAATGCTGGACTATCCACACAACATCATCTAGCCCCTTATTCCAAGGCGGGAATCGAATCTCCAACCCCATCCTTCCGCGTCACAGGCGGACATTCGCCCCTGCGCTACATCGGTCGTCATCGAGCGATATCTCAGGGGATATCTACTTTTGGAATTAAAGTCGTGATGCTATTTCTTTCTTGTTTTATACTTTGTTTCGAATGTTAGTTATTTTCTGGTCATGTGTTACCGAGCTTAGCTACCTAGTTAACTGGTCTGAGCAGTAACCTCTCGCTGGCGGCTGGTAGCAGAAGTGTGGCTTGCCGTAATTTTCGGGGATAATAGCCCAGGGTGGCGGCTCTTGAGGACCTCGGCCTGGTGGGAGACCTACGCAACAGATACACAATATTTGGTTACGGAGATTGTCGTCGGCCACAGGAAACTCTTTTCTGCAACCTCAAACTTTAACCTACATATAAAACACTCGGAACACCCGGAATAAATATTTGCAGATCGTAGAAACATTTATCCCAAGGCGGGAATCGAACCCGCAACCTCCTGCGTCGCAGGCGGACATTCGCCCGCCGCGCCACATTAGTCGTCAAAAACATACCTCTGTGTACCCTTTGATATCGTGCCTGCGGATAGTCGTGAGGCAGTTTTAGATTTTTTCAATTATGTACCACCTTGGGGACAAGCGTCATCAAATTAAATAAGAAAAGAAGTCTCACATTCCCATCCTTGAGGCTCGTTTGCATTATCACAGTCGGGCGAGCCTTTTTCAACCGCCTGCTGATCGCTTTCTTTCAGTCTGCTCTGCTCAATTACCCATTTCTTGTACCATTCTGTCCATTGCAAACGTACTTTTTCACTTGGTACCCAGTGGTCTTGACCCCGGTATAAGTTGTGGTCTCCTTTGCCCGTGCCAAAGAGCGGTCCTATTGTTGATGTGGCTTTGTTGGCACGTGTCCGACCTTGGCAGGATAAAGTGCATTGGAACTGATAAATCGTCAATATTACAACTATGTGCACGATTAAACCTAGCATTTCAACATAGGTGATTTCTTGGTTATTCTATGAAAATTCAAAATTTCAGAAAATTTTGCACGTAGGTAAAGTTAAATGAAACATGAACTAATTAACAAAGCCAATTAAAAACTCAGTTAGAATTCTGCATTTTTAACAGTCCCTCTTTCAAAATGCTTTCGATTGTTTTTATTTTATTAAATCTTTCTGAGGTTTTTTGCTGTTATGCTCAATACAACTACTATCAATGGCAACCGCCGGCGAAGGCGTCGCCGGCCCCAACCACCACCACAACCACACGTCCGCGTTTTGAGCAAGATGATTTAAAAAGGTGAGTAAACAGGCTTTTGCAGTGTGCTATTTCTCAATTTTCTAATAGGTCCTAGGAAGAGTCTTTAATGTTAGTTATAGATACCAATTAATTACATGTACTTCCTTAACATACCTACTTACTTACGTACTTCCTAACACACTTTCATTTCAATTGTTCACACTTGTGCTAAAACCTCAAGTAATGATGGTTAAAATACCACCAAAATCAGAACTTAAAATAACACTAGAAAAACAACAAATGAAAATAAAATGCTGCTTCTAAAGATGACAGAAAACGAATCCCTACAGGAATGTTATTTTTCGGAACGCTGAATAGTCACAAAAGTCATTCCGACACCTAAATTTTTTTATTTTGTGTGTATATCGCGTGCCCAAACTAAACAATTTTGTCAAATTTATTAGGTAATTGTTTTCAAAAAGCCATTACAAAACTCTCAAAAAATCTTATGAAAATATTTTATTTGCCTGTATTTTAAAAAGCAATAATATAACTTTGGATTTTGAATGTTTACTTCTCAATTTTGATAATTCAGATAATTTTGCGCATAACTTCAAAAACCCTGCACAACAGAGCTCACCTCTATACCTCAGCCCATAAGCTCAGCTTATAAAATGTCCAATCTACAACCTAGCAACAATTAAAAGCAAGGGGACCCTGAAGCATATAATAAGTTACTTAAAACTTTTTAATTATTTTATGACCTTTGTTTTCCCAACAAACTAATTAGCATAAAAACCACAAAACCTTTACGTTGGATATCACGTGGTATCAAACCGCGTTGTAAAAAAAAAGAAAACTTGTGGGAATTTAGAAAAAACATTTTTGATGCAGATTTCGGGATGCTAATGATAAATAATAATTAAAGTGCTAAGAGTACAGTCAGCTGCACTAGAATGTATACAATTCGTCACTTTCAAAACGGTATCAAAACCTTAGTAAACTCTTAAACAGTAAAAACTTGAAAATCCAGAGATCAGCTGATAAGTTCACTTATTTTTTGTGTTTTTGCCCTGTAAATATTAATTGTAACGCTGTAAAACTATTTTGTAAGTTATGAATTGTATACATTCTAGTGCAGCTGACTGTACCTACCAGTTACAACATGTTACAAAGTTTTAGCTATATATCTCTGTCAGGAACTTAAATTCGGCATGGGGTGGTTTCACACCCGAGCCCGAGGTAACGGAAGTGTGGCGCAAATGGTTGGAAGATTACAAAGCTGCGAGATTATTGGAGGAAGCAGAGACCGATGAGAAGTACAGGCATGAACGGAGGCCTGGAAGTGGATGGCCTCCAAGTTGGAATGGTAGGTACGATCATACCGCACATTTCGTATTGCACCCAAAAGGTGCTAACGGGAAGGGTCCCATTATTTTTTTTGTATGACTTGTTTTTTGAAAAAGGATAACCCATCTAATGTTAAGAGGTAACCACCACATATACAATGAGTTGTCTTGTAGGTCACGCACGTTAGGTTAGCTAGCATTGAACTGGCTAGTTCAACTAGTAGTAGCATTAAATAAATTTTAATGACCGTTTTGTACAGGAATCGATGGAGGTTACCCTGGGGCTGAAGCCCCTCCTTGGGCGTATGTTCCGATTCATACCGGGCTACCAGAATTCTGTTACGACCCCCCAATAAAAGGCACATGTGAAGAAAAGTTAAAAAGGTAAGCTCAAATTAAGCTCTCAAGATTGTCCCTCTGCTGCATGTAAACGTGTCTGTCGAAATAATAGTCTATTATTTAATAGATCTATATCCTCCTCCTCGCGTCGTACTCCTCACTGCTGAGGGTCGTGACCCCCTCCACGGATCACTTTTTCGTGGACGATTTTCCGCCATCTTGATCTGTCGCCGGCAACCTGTAGTGCTTCATGAACTTTTAAGTCGAGTGAAGCGCGAATCTGGTCGGACCAACGTATTGGGCTCCGGCCTCGTGACCTCTTGCCTTCGATTTTGCCAGTTACGATGAGCTTTTCCAGGTTCCAGCTTTCTTTTCTGCCTATATGGCCAAAATACTCAAGAACTCGCTGAAGGCAGATGGATGACAGCCTAGTTGTGAATATAATAGATTTATCTAGATTTTTGTTACAAAAACTATACCTGGCCATCCTACAGTGGTCGTGTCGTGGCAGTGGCTGGCCTACAATCTTACGCCACTCCTCTCGCACCGCTGATGCTCATACAAAAATACGGTAGGAACCGAACCGTAAGTTTCTTGCCGGTTTTTCTAGGCTTGGTCGCGAGGAACTGGCGCTTAGATCTACCTACATTTAAGACGTTTCATTTCTTGCCGGTTTTTCTAGGCTTGGTCGCGAGGAACTGGCGCTTAGATTTACCTAGATTTAAGACGTTTCAAGATGATCCCTGCGGATATTACGTACAGTATTATCTTATCTGTGATATTACTGAATAAATGCTTTTTGTCTTTGACTTTAAATGGCAGCCTTGATTTGGTCCGTTCATCTCATGGGTGATCTTTCACGTGCTCTTTTTCATCTCCACGACGCGACTCGTGCCCAAAGAAAGTAAGAATGCGTAAGTAACTGCACAATAAACGATACACTCTTGAAGCTTAGATCATTTTTGAAGTATGGACTGATTAGTGCGGAACACGGTTCACCTAGATTTAAGACGTTTCAAGATGATCCCTGCGGATATTACTGAATAAATGCTTTTTGACTTTGACTTTGACGATTTTAACTTCGACTTTAACTTTGACTTCACGATACCCCAAGCATTCTCCTCCAGCACCACATTCCGAGAGCATCTATCACTCTCCCACAAACAAATACCTAACTACCTAACCTTAAATTTACCTACAGATGGGCTTACAATGCATATACTGCCGAGTGTGTCGAATTCGATTATACGGGGTGTGATGAAAATCAAAATAACTTTACGACCAAAGAGAAATGCGAAGAATCTTGCATGATAACACCAGCATCAGGATGCGATCCAGATACACTCCAATACATAGAGGACCTCGATTAGCCAACATTTTTAATTATCAATATTATTCATTTATTATAATCTTAATTTATTATTATAATTCTTTCTTTCTTTCTTTCCGAGTACCTATACCTACTTAATCTTCTCGGAGGACCCATAGGTAACACAAGTTTTAAGATATAGGTACATATGCTACCTACTAATATATTTTTTTTTATAAAATGTGCTGATGGAGCAACCATAAGGCCCACCTGATGTTAAGTGGTTACCATCGCCTATAACAAAGCATTACCTTGAAGGTCACGTTCTTTAGGAACGTAACCCACAATACACTGTTCTGCGCCCATCAACCTGAGGCATACAGGTGTTAAGCCTCATGTGCCTGTAATTACACCGGCACCCACACCCTTCAAACCGGAACACAGCAAGCGGCTTGGCGGCAGAAATAGACATATAAACCAAGCGAGTTACTAATAAACCAACCATGCTACTAATAAACCAGTTGTAAATAGTTACGCCAGCGTAAAGTGGATTTAAGAAAAAACGCCTAAAATAAAGCGAGCGCATGAGCGGAGTTTTATTTGACGTATCCTCGTTTTCATCTGTCAAACACTAAACCAACCCTGAGCCTTTTTTTTCTTGGTGGGAAAATACCTTACACATTTTCTTTCTCGGGGAGAGTAGAAGGGAATGTCGGGCTCTCCGTCGTCGGCTGCAAACACCATCGACAGCATACCGACTAAAAGCCCACCGATGTTCCTGCACTCACCTCAGTGCCAACACATCATTGAACCATTCGTCGCCTAATAGATGATTCGTCGGCACTAGACTGAGTCACGGGGTCCCGATTGGATTCAACCTCGGCTCTATACCCCGACCCTGAGCCTAGGTTAACCTCGGCGTAACCATTGTAACTATGCATTTGTCTGTGGCATCACAATAAAATGACTTCTGCTTGTTTGTTTTGTTGTGATTTCTTGAAAATGAGAACAGTTTCTTGATATAAATATCCAACAGTTTCTTGGTATAAATACATTGCACTTAACGCGCAGTTTTGAATTATGGTGAAATTCAATTCAGGTAGGTAGGTACCTACCTATGCCTACAAAATAAAAATTTACAATACAATTATATAAAATTCTTATTTATACCTTTAGGTTATTGTTTAGGTATATGATTATCACAACGTTTATAATTTTCTGGATATTTATAAAGTTGAACACTTATAAGAAATAGTCGTGGTCGACCACGACTATTGCAACATAGCCGAAACGTCGCGTCGGGAAAATAAATAAAAAAGGTAATACGCTATACATACCCGTGTAATATAAGTGTTCAATATGTGTTCCGATCGCGAAAGTTTAAAAAATACTATCTACAATGTTTTGCTAAAAATATCAGGTAGGTAGGTAGTATCTAATGATTGTTTAGCATTTCCCACAAAATCTTTTGTTCGAACTTTTGAAATAACCCGCCAAAACCAAACGAACAAGCCGGTCTGTGCTATTTCCAGTACTTATTTTGAAGCTCTACCATAGACAATATACCTTATATCCACACTTATTTCAAAGGCCTCGATCCGCCAGTGCGCAGAGGGCTGATTCTGAGTTTTTTTCGTTTTTCGGATTTCGGTTTGTGAGCTCGAAATTTTTGTATGGAGATACGCTAGTGCCCCCATATGCCGCTAGAGGCGCTTATCATATCTCCATACAAAAAGTTCGAGCTCGCAAACCGAAATCCGGTATCCGGAAAACGAAAAAAACTCAGAATCAGCCCTCAGGTAAGGTTGGCGTAGCAATTTCTAAACATTTAGGAAATAGATAGCTAAAGCAATGCTAAATTTACGTGATTAATAAATGTAGTAGAAGAGAGTCGTTGTTCTAGGTCCAGTAATTATGGATGCGTATTGCATTGATGTCAAGAGTTAGAATATGAAAAAAACTGGTCAAGCGCGTGTCGGACTCGCGCACGAAGGGTTTTAGTAATAGGGTCCCATTTTTCCTTTGGGTACGGAACCCAAAAAAGCGCACGAGCGTGTTGGGGCAGCATCCACGGAAGCGCCAGAAATAAAACTGCATGATCAACCTACCTACATGCACTAATCTCAAAATAGGATAGTACAACATGACTAGTTGCGTCTAAACGAAGCGTTCGACCGATCCCAATTTCCCGGGCTGTGTATATATATGGTTGTACATTAACCTGACTCCTTTATTATGGGTAGGACAATATTTTTTGGGAGTTGGCAAGGCAACACTGAGCAGTGAGCACTGCACAAAAAAAAACCGAAATCAACAAGAACTTTTAGCATAGCATACTTCGTTTGATTGTTGGGAATGAAAAATTGAAAACCACGGGAAAACTGTTACGTGGAATGCTGTGTTTATAAACAATGGTTTTTTAGGCGGATATAGTGTCGAGTTATTCTTGCATTCAGTTGAGTGTAGTTTTCGAAGATGCCAGGGTGCCGGAATCTTGGTGTTCTGATGTGGAAGCACCTGATGGTGCGGAAAAGAAGGTTCATCCACACGCCAGTGGAGTTTGTTACGCCCGTGTTGTTCATATACATGCTATATCTTTTACACGACTTTATAACAGCGGTACCAATGTCATCTAAGGGCTTACAAGAATCTATGGAGCGCAATAGAGTCAGTATGACGGTAAGTCCACAATTGAATGTACCTACGATATCATTTAATTCTTTTGCACCATATAAGCCTGTGATACACTAACCTTTTGCGCATACCCAGTAAAAGTAAAACACTGGCATATGGCGTTTAAGTTAAAAATATCTTTGTGAAATTGGTAGGTCCGTCAACTCCGTTCCAGATTTTAGTAGTAGTATGGTTTTTAGTGAAGGATTTACCAGAGGAAGTACTACCAACATGTCATTCACGCATCTGTTGCTGAAGTTACAGGCACATGAAACTTTATGACTTTGAGGCACTTGGATATTTGACACTAGTGCCTTGAATAGTAGTACTTAAGACCTGTAGTAGATCATGATCTAGCAAATATTTTTTCTACTAAATCTGTGGTTAAAATTTCACTGTGATTAGCTATTTTTTTTACTAGATTATTGCACCTCTTCATTTCAGTATTCTGATCACATTTCAATCTAAACATGACTAATGAGTAATTTTATAGAAATATTGATGTCCATTGGCACTTCTCCTAGTCTCTAGGTATCTAAGGGGAGGGAGGACACTTTGTTCTTGTATTTATGAAAAACAGTAGCACTTTTTTTTTCTTTGAGTTCTTGGAATCTTGGTGCTCTGGTATAAGGTTTGTACTTTCAATAAGCGGCTTCAGTATTTTAGTTAATTTTTTAAATAGCTTTGACATGATAGGAAGCAAAAAGATCAATCTGTAAGATCAGGTCTCTTGTGGCGGTTTTCTTGGATATCATGATAACTACAACAACAACTGATGTGGTGCGGCGGGCGAGATTCGGCCTGCAACGCAGGAGATTTCGGGTTCAAATCAATTAAAAATGTGGCCTGTTGGAGATGACAGAAAGACAGATGGACAAAAGCACTTTTGGCCAATCTCGGAACTGAGACTCTTCGCTCACTTGTTCGCACAGATCAAACATCTGTGTTCATCACACAGATTCATGTTCTTGGTGGGAATCGGGGAGTGGGTCACAATCCGTCTGCGATGACCATGGCAAACTCTATTAGCCTAAATATAAAGGAGGCCTATGTCCAGCTGCAGAATTATTAAAACTGATGACAAATATAATTGACTTGATTCATAAATTACATTTCTGCTACTACCACTCTCTTTTATAAACATAAAATCAATAAAATATTTAACTAGCACAGATTTCGTTTCCGGCAGTAGATTGCAACATGTTTGATTTGTTCTGCCATTATGTTTCGAGTACGCAATAGTTTGGGCCTTGAATAAGTTAAAATCTAAAATCATGTTTACATCCATTAGTTACTGATTTAATTATGTACAGTCAACTGCACAAGAATGGACATTCTTACTAGAATTTGTACAATGCTTAACTTTCAAAATGGTATTGCTGCATTAGAAGTCTTATAGGTAGGTACTACAAAAATCTTAAATCATGAAATTAGTTGGTGAGTTGACTTATTTTAAAAAAACAGTACAAATTCTAGTGCAGCTGACTGTCCAACACAAGTGCTTCTCCATATACATGTCTGAGAAGCACTTGTGTTGTACAGTCTAAATCAAAAGTTTTTTATTTAAGACTGAAAACCAGCATTGGTTACAAATTAGGATGGTTCATAGACTTTTTGCGACGCATACTTATACCAGGAGTATAAGACTTCTTCCGAACGGAACTATAACAACTTTATGGAATTTTATTATCTTGTCAAGGTAAATAGATATATAGTAAAGTCTCAAGATCAGAGAGTCCTCAAGTCAGAAGTACGTCCAATTATAATTACAATTACAAATGAGTGAGAAAACGGTACATAAAGTGGGTACAAAATATCACTAAATTGCAAGTTTGACAATAGGAGTAGTCTCAGCACTAATTCTGCGTAAGAACTTTCGTTTTTCTCAGGGCTGGTTTTCAGTCTACCCCGACGTTCGATCTACGGTGGCATTAGAAAAAACGGGCTAAGGAAAAAAAAAACAAAAAAAGTAAATATAGGTGGCACATACCTAGCCAGCAGTAGCATCTAGTGCTTACCAGTAGATGGAAATCCATTCAAGAAAAGCAAGCCTATCGCCGCTAAATACTAGCTGCTAAATGCTAGCTTTTAGTAGTAGTAGAGCTCTTTGTGAAGGGCTCGTCCGGGGCAGTACTACCACCATGCCTATTTCTGCCGCCAAGCAGCTTGCTGTGTTCCGGTTTGAAGGGTGTGGGTGCCGGTGAAATTACAGGCCTATGAGGCTTAACACCTGCATGCCTCAGGTTGATGGACGCTGAGTAGTGAGTAGTGAGAAAATCAGCACGCCTTGTTCAATGCTACATAAAGCTAAGGCGGGACCTATTTAACCCCAAGCTACAAAACAAAAAGAATCCAAATCAATAGGTATACTTTCTTTCATTTTTCCAAATACTCGTAGGTACTACAATTACAAGGCCACACTTTGTAGGTACTATGTGACTTGCCATGCAATAACAGTAAATGTGGCGCCAGCGAAACCAATACCCTAATCAATATTCTTGAATTTGGAACTTTGCCAAATTACGCATGAACACAGGGAAAACGACTGAATAATCGTATACTTAGGTATTTTCAGTTAGGAACCATAATGGGACTGATAAGCCATCGTGTACCTTTGCCACACAAAGGGTGCATAAAAAGATGCTTGGTAATGCGGTATGATAGGATTCAATGTGGATTACAACCATAGACTTAGTGGTGGCAACTGATAAAAGATCGCGAGTACTGCATACCAATAAATCGTCTACGATTTAAATTAATTTAATGATTGACAGACATTAGGTACAGACTTATTGAATACATATTATAAAATCAAATCAAATCAAAATGTTTATTTGGAACTAGCTAACCTAAACATAAACTTAAATCTAACACATTATGTACAAAAAAAAAATATTTAAATTAACTTATATAATACGCTTAGGTTTAAGTACATGTTCAAAATTTGCCAGTAACAAAATGGCCCTAACTCAGCATATGCAAATCGCAATAACTTGCGCTGGTCTTCCGCTAGAGCCATTGAGGACTAAACAAAATCTAAATGCGAATGTTTGTTTTTTTTTTCACGCAGAAACTACCAAATGGATTTTAATTAGACTTCAATAATATAGCATAGACATTAGACATAAGAATAACACATAGGCTATAATTTATAAATTCGGCGGACGATTTCGCGGGCTAAAGCTGGAAGCTAATATTGTACGCCCAAAATGGGTAGGCTGTTGAGACTAATTAGTTATACAAATGTATGTACCTAGTTCTAAGATCTTTGTACACAGTTTTACAATAAATGACTCTTACTCTTACTCTTACATATAAAATAACTTATACAATAGATATTGATTTTATCCTACCAGGAAATGTTTTAGTCTGACACAGTTATCTTATTTTATAATTTTATATTATTGAAATAATTCAAAACCAATACCTATAGGGACAAAAACAAAACCTATTGCTTTTCCTGGTTATATCTATTGTATTTGTCCCGGAAATGTTGAAGTATGAAACTGCCACTGTGTGTATCTACAAAGACCGGTTTTTTAACGTTCTGTATGAAATTTGTAATTTATATATCTGACTAGCAGCCGCTCGCAGCTTCGCCTGCGTGGCAGTTTTTTCCCGTTCCCGTTATTTTTTCGAGATAAAATCATAGAAGCTTTATGCATGCAAAGTCCCAGCCCAATCGGTTTAAAATTGACAAAGTTTCATACAAACTTTCATCCCCTATTTTATCCCCTTAGGGGTAGAATTAATCAAAATCCTTTCTTAGCGGATGCTTACGTCATAACATCTACCTGCATGCCAAATTTTAGTCCGATCCGTCCAGTGGTTTGATAGATCACTATATCAGTCAATCAGTCACCTTTGAGTTATACAGTGTGTCCGCCGGCAGATTTTATACTTCAAAAAATAAAATAAAATAAAAATATGAATACAATCAATGTTATTTATTTATTATCTTACATAACAATAATGCGGATTGTAGTTTTTAAAAATCACACCACTTAAATGGCGTCCTTCTAGCCGCAAACATTCTTGCAATCTTTCCTTCATATTGGCGAAAACTCGCTTGCAAAGTTCTGGACTGATAGCTGCTATCTCTCGTCGGATATTTTCTTGTAGGGCCTCTATTGTTGATGGTGATTACTGTATACGCGAGATTTGAGATATCCCCATAAGAAAACATTACAAGGGGTCAGATCGGGTGATCTAGGCGGCCAGGCTATGTCACCGAAACGACTTATTAATTTTCCAGGAAAAAGCTCTCTCACTTTAGTCATTGAGTCTCTAGCAGTATGTGCCGTAGCTCCATCTTGCTGAAAATGTGTTCTGTTATTGTAACTAACATGACAATTCAGCTCCGGGACAAAAAAAATTACCAACATCGCGCGGTACTTTTGTGCGTTAACTGTTTCACCTCTACCGAAAAAATAAGGTAGGAAAAAAATAAGGCACACCAAACTGTGGTCTTCGGGCTGTAGAGAGGCTTCTCATGGACTTCTTTTGGATTGCTTGCACTCCAATAACGCATATTCTGTTTATTAACGTACCCCCCAATGTGAAAATGCGCCTCGTCACTAAAAAATATGTTACATAAACGCGTAGGCGTAGAAAATCGCTCCAAAACGACTGTAGCATAATTCAGCCTTTTTATGTAGTCATCTTCTTTCTCATTCTTCTGAATCATCTGCTACTAAAAAACCCGCAGCACTTCCGCGTCGAGAGATACCCCGCTCCCCCCGCTGCCACCTTCCTACGCGCCATGAGCTCAGCTCAAAGTGTAAAATCTGCCAGCGGACACCCTGTATATATTTAGATAGAAGATAGCAGTATCAAGAAATTTGACAAGGTTACATCATAACCGGGAGTGCGAGGGTTGCCGGCGTCTTTTATGCAAATTGCTAATGGAACAAGCAGATGGTTCTACTGATGTTATGTGATTACCATCACCTATAACAGTGTTGCCAACTACTGTCACACTTATTAGGAATGTGTGTGTCCATCAATCTGAGGCATACAGGTGTTAAGCCTCATGTGCCTGTAATTGCGCCGGCACCCTTCAAACCGGAACACAGCAAGCTGCTTGGCGGCAGAAATAGGCATGGTGGTAGTACTTCTCCGGACGAGCCCTTCACAAAGAGCTTTGTAATAGGTAACGGTAACCACTTAACATCAGGTGGGCCATCTGCTTGTTCCAGCAACAAGTCACATAAAAAAACCGGAACACAGCCAGCTACTTGGCGACAGATAGGCATGGTGGTTGTACTTCCCTGGACAAGCCCTTCACCCGAGCTCACTAATATGATTCTACTATTTATTTATTATTTATTTAATGAGTTAATTAGAACGGCACAAAACACACCAATTACACTAATTAACAAGTATTTAAAGTCATAAAGTCGTGTAAATCACTAACAAACACAAAATAAATTTAGATTATAGAATAATTACTACCTAGATACCTAAATACTACTACCTTTTACTAGTACCTAAATAGAATCTGCTCCTCAGGATGAGAAGTTGCTGGACCTGGCTCAGGATGGTGTGTCTCCGCTGCGTTTCCTGCTGTACACCCCGGACACGAATCTAACGGGCGAGCTCATGGATGTGGTCGGGCACAAACTACTCCTAAAACGAGTTTACTCTCTACCAAGTACGTGCCAGTACTTTAATTATAGCTAAGCGTGCTCCACCTTAGGCTGCATCTACACTTTCCATAGGTGTGATGGCAGTCAAACGCTTAGGTATACAAAAGTAAAAAAAAAAACACAATGAAGTACCTTAAATTATTACAAACTTTAATTGATCGCGAGAGCCAATATAATAAATATTGACAAACATTCACCCAACGCCATCTAAGTTTGTAATTACAAAAGAAAAGTGTATACCTAAGTATGATATCAGCTATCTGACATAGTACAAGCTTTGCTTAGTTTGGGGCTAAATGATGCTGTGTGGATTATCCAGCATTATTATTATTATATTACTAGCTGACCCGTGCCCACTTCGTTGGGCGGTAAACATTTTTACTTACAAATCTTAACTGAAGTAGTACTCGATATTGCCAACAGATGGCGTTAATACGGCATCAAATAGCGGCCTTTCGTAGTTTCGCCCGCGTGTCAGTTTTTTCCCGTTACTCGATATCGCCAACAGATGGCGTTAATACGGCATAAAATAGCGGCCGTTTGTTGTTTCGCCCGCGTGTCAGTTTTTTCCCGTTCCCGTTATTTTTTCGGGATAAAAAGTAGCCTAAGTTACTCCTTGTTAAATCAGCTATCTGCCAGTGAAAGTCCCGTCGAAATCGGTCCAGCCGTTCCAGAGATTACCCGGAACAAACAGACAGAAAGACAGACAAAAATTTAAAAAAATGCTATTTTGGTATATGTACCGTATATACATTCCTATGCTTGTAGTAAAAAGCGGTTATTTTAATATTACAAACAGACACTTCAATTTTATTTATTAGTATAGATGTATCAATTTTTTTTATAAATATTGGTACTTGGCAATAAGAGATCTGAACAATATCTACTTGGGGATATTAGTGATGCTATTTTTTTTTTTTTTGTTTACTTTTATTAAAGTGGAGTTTAAAATTTCTCAGATTATTTATGCAGTTGAAACAATTGTTACTTTTATTCTATATTACATTATATAATTTAGTATAGATTTTTAGCTTGTCGAGTATTCAATAAAAAGGCGAGAAATAGTTAATAATGGTCTGTATTATATTTAATTTAGTAATATTCTAGAAGAGCATAACGTTGATGTTAGAGTGAAAGGGGAGAAACATCGTTCACATTCTTGTTGCCATCTAAAACATTGTCATATTAATTACTTTACTTTATGTTTGGAAACTTTTCTGAACATCGAAAAACATGAGGGAATGTTGGCCGTCCCTATGGATTATTGAAGTTTTTTTAATTTTTTATCTATTTTTTTCAGATGTAACAAATAAAGGTTTTACCAAAGGATATTACGGGTATTCAGACGAATCAGAAATAGCTGACTTTATCTCTAAAATCTATGCAAATGAGGCTGTTATTATTTTTAAGGTATTTTTTTTTATGTATGCCTTATGTATATTTTATCTATTTGGTTAACCCCATACTTCTACCCTACTACTAATAAACTCGGCGTAACCTCGAAATAGTTACACAATTTGTCTGTTAATTAAGACTGTCTGAAACTTCCTGTCAGTGCAAAAGACAAAACACGGTGTAACTATTTCAACGTTACGTCGAGTTTATCAGTACCGGGATAAACTTTATTTCCTTCTTCTCTTTCGTACATGTCTGTAATTCCGCAGACAATTCTGCCAACGTTGATATTAAAATAGTTTTTAGTCGAGTCAGTAAATAAAATAAAGTCGGTTGAAAATATTCAAGAAAAATTTTCCTGCACATCTGGATGCCACATTTAATTTTATTTCAACTGTAAAATTTTTGTGTTACCTCTTAACACAAGAATTGGTATAGATTTGATAAAATTTGCATCAAAAAATAGTTCACATTTTTATTAACTTAAAAGAAAATAAGCGCTGATCTTCTGTAGCTATTACTAACAGAGGCTCAAGCACGAACATCGTATCGTACCGACATTCTAGTTACATTGCGCGGCAACCAGGCAACACTGCAGTTGCGTGCGTTATCAATCCCGCGCAATGTAAGTCAAACGTCACGATGCGCTTACACCACAAATGTCAGGTTTATTTGTGCTACCCCCTAACCACAGAACATATATATCCTTACGCCCTAACTTGTAAAGGATTTATAATTATATTGTTAAGGATATGTATCGCATATACATTCATATGCATGTAGTAAAAAGCGGTTATTCTAATATTACAAACAGACACTACAATTTTATTTATTTGTGTAGATTATTAAATATTTTGTGTCTACTGCAGGATATGCAAGCTAACGACTGGTCGAGCAGAAAAAATGACAAACTGGAGTACACAATACGAATTCTAGAACCGTTCAGAACAAGCACGTATAAGTCGTACGACGATGAGACCGGGGTCCATGAAGCGTATGGTGAGTTTAACACCTTCCGGAACCAAGGCACAACTACGATGCTCAACTGGTTGTGCCGCGGGTACTTTGATTCCCTTCTACACAACAAATTATAATTCTAACAAGCTATTCTTACTTTACATTTTAGTACAATAGAAGAAAGAAAGAAGAAAGAAAGAAAATACATTTATTTGACACACGTTTTGCACACAGAACGGACAAAAAACTACCTAGGTACATTTTACAAAGAAAAAAAAAAAAAACAACAGAAAAGTAGGTTAGCGTTATCGGTGGGTCTCAACTAGTCCGGTCTAGTGCCGAATGGCATGCCAAAAAGGTTCTACCTCAGCTTAATTGCTGCCTAACAGGGTAGGAATTAATGGCATTTCCCGGTAGTGTGGCCGCAGCGTTAGTAGTAGTAGAGCTCTTTGTGAAGGGCTCGTCCGGGGACGACCGCTGTGGCGCGGCGGGCGCATATCCGTCTGCGACGCAGGAGGTTGCGGGTTCGATTCCCGCCTTGGGATAAATAAGAAAAAAATATGTATACTACGCGCATGCGTTCGTAAATAAATAGATGTATTATAATTTTCAGGTCGGCTCTACGATAGTTTTATGTCGCTGCAATGGACTATAGACACCAGTTATATCGAAATAATGTCTGGAAAACCCGTGACACAGGTATTGAATATAAAGGGACTAAGTACACCAATACATAATAGACATAGACAATTATTAATTAGCCAAGAACACACAGCATTATAATTAAGTATACATAAAATAAAAAAAAATAAAGAAACAATATTAATGTAGGTAATAACAATCAAAAATATTATTTATAAAATTAATAAAAAAAAACAAAATTTAATACATAAAAAAACACATTATAAGCAGAAACAATTTTTTTCCTAGGGTAATTTAATAATAACAATTTAAAGTAATACTAAATTAATAATATCATCAGGAGGCTCCATTTTTAGTGCACAGTTAGAATAGGCGTGAGTTTATCGGGCGAAGAAAATAAAGCGACACGTTACGCAAAGTACCTACGGTACACTATAATCAATTAATAATTACTGCCCACTGAAATATTATTGTAGACAGCTGCAGGATAATTTAGTAAGCAATATAAGCAGATAATTTAGTTGACGACCGATGTGGCGCGGCGGGCGAATGTCCGCCTGCGACACAGAGGTTGCGGGTTCGATTTCCGCCTTGGGATAAATGTTTGTACGATCTGCAAATATTTATTCCGGGTGTTCTGGGTATTTTCTATGTATAATAAAAAATATCTATGTATGTAATATAATATTATATTAAGTATATCAGTCATCTAGTACCCATAACACAAGCTCTGCTTAGCTTGGGGCTAGATGATGCTGTGTAGATTGTCCAGCATTATTATAAAAAAAAAAATAATAATAATACTCAGACACTCCGCCGAACACGTAATGTTCTTTCAGGGTGGAGACCCGTTTGTGCCTATGATGTCGGCAATTGGGGTTTTAAATTTTTTTTTTTTGCGGTTAATGGAAAGATCATATTATATATCGGCGCAATGGCGACATTGGTGTCAGCAAGACGCCGGGGCTACTTGAAATCACAGTGTTTTGATTCAGTTTATTACATTTGAAGTGAATTATTAGTTAATTAGGCGTTGATTCATTATTTTAAGGTTAACAAGGTTATTAATTAATTGATTGTAAAAACAAAACAAAACGCATAAAAGCAAAACACGCTTAGTGGCGAACGCCGACAGCTCCCTAACTAACCCGAGCGGTTTTCACTCATTGCAATAGCCGTGCACGCTGTACTGTTATTAGATGGCTATAACATTATGACGTCACTATGTGACAACGACTATGGTGATCAATCATGTCGCGTTTATAGTCACGTGATTTTTTTCTAAATTTTATCAATTTTTAATTGTTTATTATTAATTTATTTATTTTTTTAAGTTTTTTGCATTAAATATCAATATTATTAATAATAATGTATTAAAATACATAAAAAAAATCAATTTTTTCAAAACCCCAATTCTTCTGGTCCCTCTCCGTCACACATTAGCGCTCGTAGTCTTGTCAGAGTGGCATGACGTCCGTCGTAGGTTTTAATGTCCTTGCCACTCTAAAAGTATAGAAGCGCCGTCAAATATATAAATAATTACAGACATTTCATTTAACACTATCTGCTCCAAATAAAACACTGTTTGTACTATAGGAATACTTAAAACGCAATATAACACACAGACAGAAGAGGCATTTACCTGTAAAAGTCCGGAGTACTGGACATAGGCCCCATGAAAAGTTACCCAGGAGCAACGATTTTATATCTTTTTTAATAAAATGTAATATTAATTTATGGTAATTCTTAATTCTTTATTGCACACAAACAATACATAGAAAAAATACATATATAGAAAACATGTACAAAGGCGAGCTTAACCCTAACAAGAGTTTTCTTACAGCAAACCTTAATAATAATGTAATGTAATGTAAGGTAATGTATTTTCGCAGACAATATCTCTTCAAGAGTTTCCATACTACAACTACATGATAAACAGGAAAGCAGCAGCACTGTGTAGTTTACTTCCTGTAATTTGCTGGTTGTCACTATTCTTCCCGTTCGTGTTTCTGATGTCTCGGCTATTAGAGGAACGATCTACTGGCATACAGGTATTTGGCAAGGAGCACATTAATGTTTGTTTGTTAATAAATTATGTATGACTAGCGGTCCGTCCCGGCTTCGCACGGGTTTTAGTAAGGATCCCTAATTTTTTTGAAGATGTTATATAGCCTATGTCACCCGGGGATAATGTAGCTTCCCAACGGTGAAAGAATTATTCAAATCGGTCCAGTAGTTTCGGAGCCTATTCAATACAAACAAACAAATCTTTCCTCTTTATAATATTATATATATATATATAGTATAGACTACAAAACGAGTGCGACTTCGTCCGCGTGAAGTTATTTTCATACACATTTCAAATTTCAACCCACGCTGTACACGTTTAGGGGTTGAATATCGGAAATTCCTTTCTTAGTATACCTCTAAGCACCAAGACCAATATACTCTGAAAATTTTAAGGCTCTACGACCAATGGCTTGGGCTGAGCGCTGTCTATATCCCAATCAGTCAGTCAGGACAAAGATTCTTATAATTGATATAGATAGATTGGTATAGATTATAATTATTTATAATTTATCTTTCAGGAGCTTATAAAAATGATGGGCGTTTCGTTAAACACCCTCGGATTTTCCCACGTTCTAAACTCAGCCCCCACAGGGTTGATGTATGCGGGGGTGAACACGCTGTTTCTAAGCTGGCTCGATAGCGGTATATTCCCACACACCACAGGACTAATCATATTCATCGTGTTGTTACTGCACTTCATCTCTGTTGTAGGCATGGCTCTAGTGTGCAGTTTTCTGGCTAAGAACAGTGAGTCTTAATTTTTTAGTAGTAGTAGAGCTCTAAGTGAAGGGCTCGTTCGGGGAAGCACCCATACCTTTCAAACCGGGACACAGCAATGCGAGCATCACTGCTTGGCGGCAGAAATAGGTACGGTGGTAGTACTACCCGAACCCTTTCACAAAATTCTCTACTCCTACAGTGTTAGTACTAGTGTTAAGTGCGTGTGATGTATGCTTTGGTGTGCGAAAGTGTGAATGTGATATGAGTATGTGTTATACTCATATCACGGTACTAGATGACTGATATACTTAATACATTACAAACATTTATCCCAAGGCGGGAATCGAACCCGCAACCTCTGCGTCGCAGGCGGACATTCGCCCGCCGCGCCACATCGGTCGTTGTTGACAAACACCAATAAATATACTTTTTATGATTTCCAGCTCAATATACAGTATCAATTTCGGTGTTCGCCTACTTAGTGCTATGGATTCCCAGTAAAGTCATACTTTACTATCCTCTTTCACGCGAGGTGGTGCTGGCTACTGGAATACTACCACATGTGCCGATCTCGTGGCTGTGGGCCGAGGTTGCTGTCTTCGAACAATACGGTAAGTTAACTCTTAGGTGGATTGCTTAAGGTTAAACAAGTCGGTACGTTGTACGAAGGATTTAGTACTAAATCTTTCGACGCTTGTAACTTTCAAGGTAATCTGATTTTACAGTAGCATATAAGGTAACGAGCCTAGATAACGGCAAGATAATTCAGTATCAAACTTAACTTCAGACGCACGTTAGTAAATAGTAGACATTAAACGCTTACAGCGTTTGTATGGACAACGTACCGACTTGTTTAACCTTAAGAAACATATTACTTCGGCAGACTGACTAATCACCGCATTTTACATGAGGAATTCATGTCATAGAAACCAGATAACTATGACTATGACTACTACTAACTGAGCTGAGAGACCAGTCACAAATTAGGTTGAACTTAAAACTTAAATTTTTTTTTTTCTCATTCGTTAGTAAACAAGTATTTCTGTCTAAGTAATTCACGTGGACAGCTTTTAGCTATGATTTTGTATGTGGCCCGTCATCTACACTGATAAAAATGGATTTCGAGCCTAAGGTTAAAAAAGTCTTACACCGTTGAATTGTAATTACGCTGGGCGAGTTTGTAACGCTTACGTTATTTTTACCTTTCAAAGTGAATACGTCAAAATGATACCGTTTATCACACTTACACAGAACGACCGGAACAACTTAGGCGTTTCTGTGTGTGACGTTTTAGTCGGTTTTTTGCCTTCATACGAACAAAATCGCCGTAATAACGGCACTTTTGGCTTTTAATTTTTCTGTGTTAATTTAATTTTAATTAAGTTTTTTAATTTTATTTATCGTTGATTAAAGTAATTGGGCCTTAAAGTTTTTTTTTTTAGATACGGGTTTGTCTTTCAAAGACATGGCTACTGCACACACTTCAAGCACAGGCTCGGTGCTTCTAGGTTGCGGCTTGTTGATGGCGCAGAGCTTTATGTTCTTTGTCATCGCGTGGTATCTCTCGCACTTGATGCCCGGCAATTACGGAGTATCCCTCCCTTGGTACTTCTTATTTCAAGTAAGTATAATTGCCAGGCTCAAATGGGATTGGGCGGGGCACGTCGTTGACATAAGTTTCTTAAGAGCCAGGATTTATTTTGAACAAATGTGTGTAAATGTGACGACCGATGTGGCGCGGCGGGCGAATGTCTGCCTGCGACGCAGGAGTTTGCGGGTTCGATTCCCGCCTCGGGATAAATGTTTGTACGATCTGCAAATATTTATTCCGAGTGTTCTGGGTGTTTTCTATGTATAATAAAAAAATATCAATGTTTGTAATATATTGTATTAAGTATATCAGTCATCTAGTACCCATAACACAAGCTCTTCTTAGCTTGGGGCTAGATGATGCTGTTTGGACTGTCCAGCATATCATCATATCATAAGGCCGCCCATTACTCGCCCGCCGGCGAGGAACTGACGCTTAGATTCACCTTGCTTTAAAACTTCTCAAGATGATTCCTGCGGATATTACTAAATAAATGCATTTTTGTTAGATGATGCTGTGTGGACAGTCCAGCGTTATTATTATTATTATTATTATTATTTTTACTTTGTCTTAGTAGTAGTAGAGCTCTAAGTGAAGGGCTCGTCCGGGGAAGTACTACCACCATGCCTATTTCTGCCACCAAGCAGCTTGTTGTGTTCCGGTTTGAAGGGTGTGGGTGCTGGTGTAATTACAGGCACATGAGGCTTAACACCTGTATGCCTCATGTTGATGGACGCTGAGTAGTGCATCGTCGGTGACGTTCCTAACGAGCGTGACCTACGAGGCAATGCTTTGTTATAGGTGATGGTACCCACTTAACATCAGGTGGGCCATCTGCTTGTTCCATCAACAAGTTGTATAAAAAAAAACAGAGGGAATGTCTACCGTGCTTAGGTCGTGTGCTAATTTTTATTTGTATATTTGTATTTTAATTTTTATTTGTATCGATATTCCAGAAGCAATACTGGATGCCGAACTCAGTCAAGCCTGTACCAATAAACAACGAGGAAGAACCGATAGTAAGGAACAAGACTTACTTTGAGGAAGCGCCTAGAAATATGGAAGTGGGAATAAGTGTCCAGAATGTTTCAAAGGTAAACTAGATAGATAGATAGAAATATTTATTCACACCACCACGAAACAGTAAACATAACAGTAACAATAAAAGATAACACAAAAGTAACATAACATAACTACACAATTAACATGTTATAACATACACAATGATGTGGTGGCGAAAAGGTCTTCAGCTCAGCTTAATGCCACAGCGTGTTGCCACTGTGGGTTCTCCTGATAACACAATAATAATATAATAATGCTAGACAATCCACACAGCATCATCTAGCCTCAAGCTAAGCAGAGCTTGTGTTATGAATACTAGATGACTGATATACTTAATACAATACATTACATATATAGATATTTTTATTATACATAAAAAACATCCAGAACACCCGGAATAAATATTTGCAGATCGTATACAAACATTTATCCCAAGGCGGGAATCGAACCCGCAACCTCTTGCGTCGCAAGCTGACATTCGCCCGCCGCGCCACATCGCTATTTAAGATAACAGCCACTTGGCTGGTATCCGTGATTGATTAACTCAGATCTTGACCACAGTAAATATCTTATATGAATTACTTACAGTATTTCGGGGATCAGAAAGCGCTCATCAACGTATCATTAGAAGTGTACAAAGGCGAGATCACAGTACTGCTGGGACACAATGGAGCGGGGAAAACCACCCTCATGTCTATTATAACAGGTAAGAATATAGTGTACCCAGTCACTATAATAAATTTGCGGCAGAAATAGGCATGTAACGTCCATGAAACATTCAGTAATATAACGTAAATAAATAAAAAATAAAACCCAGCGGTTGTCTGCTGGGGAGTAAAGGTTCTCGAATGGCGACCACGAACCGGAAGACGAAGCATAGGACGTCCTCCTACCCGCTGGAATGACGACATTGTTAGGACCGCGGGAAGTCGATCGATGGAAAGGGCTCAAAATCGTTCTTCCTGGAAACGTATGGGGTAGGCCTATGCCCAGCAGTGGACTTCTACAAGCTTAGGATAAATGAATTAATGAATTAAATGCTGGACAATCCACACCATCATCTAGCCCCAAGTTAAGCAGAGCTTGTGTTATGAGTACTAGATGACATATACTTAATATAATTCATTACATACATATGTATTTTTATTACCTATACATAGAAATATATATGTATGTAAATAAATTTATTAACTATAAGTATGTAATGTATATATAAAATACCCAGGACACCCGGAATAAATATTTGCAGATCGTACAAACATTTATCCCAAGGCGGAAATCGAACCCGCAACCTCTGCGTCGCAAGCAGACATTTGCCCGCCGCGCCACATCGGTCGTCGAATAACTATAGTGCATATTGTAGACTTATCTAATCTGTGATTGTAGGTATGATGTCAGGCAGCGCAGGGAAGGTATTAGTGAACGGGCTTGATGCTGTGAAACAGCGTGATCTAGTCCGGAGTCAACTGGGCCTGTGCACACAGCACAACTTGTTTTTCCCGGACCTGAGTGTGAAGGAACACGCCATGTTCTTCGCTTTGGTAAGTTACACTCGCTTTCCCTCTTTATGGTTTAGTAGTAGTAGAGCTCTTGATGAGCTAAAATTTACTGCGGGACCCAAATGGAGAAGAGTTGCTCAAGATGCAAGGGAAACTACTGGAGCAGGCCTTTGCCAAAAGGCACACTGAGTTGAGAGACATCTTATAACCAAACGAACCATACAGCATAATGATTAATCTTACTCTGTTTAACCGGCTAAATAAAAATAAAGTAGTAGAGCTAAGGTGAAAGGCTCGTCCGGGGAAGTACTTTTAGCAGCTTGCTGTGTTCCGGTTTGAAGGGTGTGGGTGCCGGTGTTATTACAGGCACATGAGGCTTAACACCTGTATGCCTCTGGGTGATGGACGCAGAGCAGTGTATTGTAGGGCACGTCCCTGTAGGCCATATGTGTATTTGGGCACGGAACCCTAAAAACGGTAGGAACCAAGTTGCAAGTTTCTTACCGGTTCTTCTAGGCTTGGTCTCGAGGAACTGGCGCTTCGATTCACCTAGATTTAAGACGGTTAAAGATGATCCCTGCAGGTGTTACTATACTGAATAAATGCTTTGCTACTTGGCGGCAGAAATAGGAATGGTGGTAGTACTTTCCTAGACGAACCCATAGCAAGGAGCCCTACAACAACTAAGCCTCGAACACCGTCGTAAAGTTGCTTGCTTATCGATCTTCTATAGGCTACATTTCGGAGAATGTGCCCAGGAACTACACGATCTCATTCCTCCATCTCGTTTCCACTTTAGGACGAGTAGGCGCACGGCTCAGTACCACCCTTACTTGGTTAGCATACCACCATTCGCACCAAGCGTTTCGTTCCACCTTCATTATGCGAAACGCTAAGGAGTGGAACTCATTGCCAGCTTCTGTTTTTCCTGACCACTATAATCTGGATCTCTTTAAGGCAAGACTGAATAGATGTCTTCTAGACCGTCCTGCTTCATCGTCACTTACCATCAGGTGAAATTGAAGCCAAAGGATAGTGTATAAGCCACTATGTACTTATGCAAATTTATTTTCAGCTAAAAAGTGAGTCACGCGAAGAAGCAAACGAGTCAACAAAAGAACTGTTGCGCCGTCTCAACCTCACCAGTAGGGCGGACTACAAGAGCTCCGAGCTTTCCGGTGGCATGAAGCGACGACTGCAGTTAGCGTGCGCGCTGGCAGGTGGCGCTTCAGTACTCGTGCTAGACGAACCTACTTCCGGACTCGATGTCGAGACTAGGAGACAACTGTGGGACTTGTTACTGGTGAGTTGTATACCTTTGAGTACCAGGCGGTCATACGAGTGTAGAGTAGCATAGTACACACCGGAAGGCTCGGCGTGGAGACTGTTGTATATTAAGTTCTTGGTATAATTGCCTTAGCATGTTTTCTGTCTTTTATTCAGTTAGATTGGCACCACACTGGAGCTTCATTATTTGCATTATTATTATTTTGTAACAGGATCATACACAAAAAACGGTAGGAACCAAGTCGTAAGTTTCTTGCCGGTTCTTCTAGGCTTGGTCGCGTAGGAACTGGCGCTTAGATTCACCTAGATTTAAGTTTTGAGTACCAGGCGATCATGAGTGAATCATAGACACTGAATAGTATAGACACGCCGGAGATCCGACGTAGAGACAGCAACTAGCTACTTTCATAACTTTGGAGTAGACCCTGATGAAAATGTGTTATGATTATGTTATTTACAGTCTCTTCGTGGGGAGCGAACTGTGCTACTCACTACGCATATTATGGAGGAGGCCGACGCACTGGGAGATAGAGTAGCCGCGTTACATCAAGGACGACTTCGCTGCCATGCCACCCCTATGTATCTCAAGAAGGCCATCGGTATGAACACTTCTGTACTAGTAGTAGTACAGCTCTTAGTTAAGGGTTCATCCGGAAAAGTAGAATAGAATAGATATTTATTCAACACAATACACACAAAGACATCACAGCAGGTGCATACACTTAAAACTACACAAAAACACATAATTAAACCTACCCTACCTAGCTCACAAAAACATAATAAAACAATAGTACCTACGTACATACAAATGTAAAGGTTGGGTAGGCGGCACCACACTGCCAATTCTCCCTGCACGAAAATTGGATGAAACTACCACCATACCTATTTCTGCCGCCAACCAGCATGCTGTGTTCCGGCTTGAAGGGTGTGGTTGTTGGTGCAATTACAGGCACCTGATGAGGCCTGAGGACGCTGGCGCAGTGCATCGTCGTGACCTACAAGGCATTGCTTTGTTATAGATGATGGTAACCACATAACATGAGGTGATACATCTGCTTATGAAACAGTATTAGCAGTTAGTAGTGAGCAAGTGTGTAGTAATTAACTTATTTTAAAATGCGTGAAAACGACAAAACATTAAAAACAGCAATCTAAAGGAAATCGCGATCATCTGACCGGTGCGTTCAGCTAGCGGTCGTTGACCGCTGTACGGAATACATCGCTGGTTCGTAAATAGGAATTTCAGTAAAATACTCTAGATAATATTTTGTAAGAAAGTCCATAAATAGTTATTATAATAATATTAATACTGGACAATCCACACAGCATCATCTAGCCCCAAGCTAAGCAGAGCTTGTGTTATGGGTACTAGATGACTGATATACTTAATACAATACATTACATACATACATATTTATTTGTTATACATAGAAAATACCCAGAACACCCGGAATAAATATTTGCAGATCGTGCAAACATTTGTCCCAAGGCGGGAATCGAACCCGCAACCTCCTGCGTCGCAGGCGGACATTCGCCCGCCGCGCCACATCGGTCGTCAATTATTATATTAGTATTATATTCGTTATTTATTATTTTTTCTCAGGTACTGGCTACCGTGTGTCGTTTACTACTAACGGGCCCCCTCGTGACGCTGCTATCACATCAGTGATGACGTCATTCGTACGTGACGCCACGGTCAAGGAGAAGACCATTACCTCCCTATCATACAACCTGCCCTCCACGGGAAGCCCGCAGTTCCCACGGTTGTTTGCAACATTAGAAGAGAAGAGGAATGAATTAGGGATTGAGACTATTGGTGTTGGTGTATCAAATTTGGAAGATGTATTTTTAAAGTAAGTTTGTAGAGAACAAACTCGATAACTGGATGCTAACCAATAAATCAGTGCTCAAAAAAATTAACCAAAATTAATCAAAAATCCAACACTGTGTGATATAGACACATCAGCCATAGCTGCTCGTCTATAAATAAATAAATAAAAATAAATAGAAAAGAAAAGAAATATCATCACGGCTTTAATCCTCCGGCACGGTAGATATCCCGTTTTTTTTATACAACAAAGTTGACAAACAATATACGGCCCACCTGATGGAAAGTGGTTACCGTAGCCTTTAGACGCCTGCAACACCAAAGGAATTACAAGCGCGTTGCCGACCCTTTAAAAATTTTGAAGAACCCCATACATAAGTCCTAGTGTTATTCCATCAGCATTAGCATAAAAAAAAAGGTATCAATGTTCTGTCTGGACGGGTCCGTCTACGGGTTTGTCTTCGAGAATGTCGTAAGGGGGGTAGTCAGAGGTACTGACTACTCCACTTAGACATCCTTGAAGAATCTCGAGTAGGGACTTGGTACTAAGAGATTTGAGGGCATATCTACTTTTTTTTTTAACAGGTTAACGTTTGACCGCAATCTCACCTGATGTTAAGTGATGATACGGTCAACGGTGTAGCACGCTTACCTAGAGGTTATACCTATTCACTCTTCTTGAAGACATCCAAATTAAACGTGACCGGAAAAATAGACGATTAAATTTAAGCCATTACAAAATAGGGTTTTTTTATATAATCTTTTTTGTGTAATTTTCAGGTTATGCAGCGATGTAGATACAAACTTCGCTGAGGAGGAAGTGGAAGCTACAAGAACTGGTAACTTATTCCCGTTGTTTATTAACGCAACTAGCGGCCCGTCCCGGTTTCGCACGGGTTTTAGTACAACTAACATAAATACAACGCACAGCCTAAACCACTGCTCGTAGAGACTTGAAACTTTCAAGATGTATTTATCTTCATCTCATATTATGTTCGTTCCTGTCCATCCAAAGGTTGCCTGGTAGAGATTGCTTTTAGCGATAAGGCCGCCCATTGTATTACTGCATTGTTTACTTTATATTCCTTATAAAATGTGTGTACTTTACTTGTGGTAATCAATAAAGAGTTATCTATCTATCTATCTTATCTTGTTGCGTAGAGGTACTAAGAACGGAATTCCTAAAATTTAACCCCTACACGGCTACAGCGGGGGTTGAAGTTTGTATGGAAATAAGTTTACGGGGAGTCGCGCGTTTTGCTAGTTATAGGTCTAGGTATAGGTCTTGTTTGCTGTGTGATGATTATAATCTAGATTGTAGATAAAACAAATGTAGCTGTCTAAGTATGTATTTACGGAGATAGCTTTTAGCTATGATTTTGTATGTGACAAAAACAGCCTCTAACACAATATCAATCACACTCTAACCGGACTACCGGAGGCATTACTTTGTTATAGGCGATGGTAACCACTTAACATCAGGTAGCCATCTGCTTGTTCCATCAGCCAGTAGTATAAAAAAAACTTGTTTTGATGTAACTCAGAATAAGTACAGATGTTTCGTAACCTACTATATATGCTACTTTTTAACCCTTAGAACCGGAACCGAGTCAAAAATACCAAACAGGTGTTAAGTCTCATGTGCCTGTAATTTCACCGGCACCTGCACCCTTTAAACCGGAACACACTGCTGGTAATGCTTCCCTGGACGAGCCCTTCACTAAGATCTTTACTACTACTAGTAACAAAATAATTGCCACCACGCGGGCGGCTGTGTACGATAAAATATTTGCTATTAATGTTATTTCAGAGCCAAATTTCAAGAAAATCACCGGTGTGGGACTATGGTGCCGACAGTTCTGCGTGCTCCAAAAACGCCAAATCAAATTCACCTTGTCAAAGTGGTTATCCTTTTTTATACTGGTAATTAAATAAATAAGTCTACTGCTGGCACCCTCAGATAGATGCGTCCCCCGTATTTGGGAGGGCTTGCCATAGTCACCATGTTGGCAGGCGGATTGCGGATTGGTGACCGCAGTACTGTCGCTGCCCACCTAATGGTGCGTGCAAGCCAGGGCGACCACAGTCAAGCCTTATAATAATAATAATTCTGGACAATCGACACAGCATCATCTAGCCCTAAGCTAAGCAGAGCTTGTGTTATGGGTACTAGATGACTGATATACTTTATACAATACATTACATACATAGATATTTTTTATTATAGATAGAAAATACCCAGAACACCCGGAATAAATATTTGCAGATCGTACAAACATTTATCCAACGCGGGAATCGAACCCGCAACCTCTGCGTCGCAGGCGGACATTCGCCCACCGCGCCACATCGGTCGTCGAATACAATATAACATCCAGACTTTTTTGTGTATAGAAGTACAGATTGTTTTTTATTTAAAATATGTTAATATTAGTATATATGACACAAAAGCTTACCCAAATTATGTATATATATTAATCAAGGCTGTGATTAGTTAAAACTGTGATTGGAGAAGCCACTGACTCCTGAAAAACTATTAACTAATCCAGGAGCCTATAGATTTAACACTGAAATATTGCCATATACGTCTTTCAAAGGGGATCGTATAAAAAATAAAATAAAAAGAATTGAACCTAACTTGTAACTATCATAAATAAAATCAAAATTAAACAAATACTCGGGCGCCAGATAGCTACCTAAAATGAGAAAATGAAATTTACCTGGATGAGGTCAGTCGCATCATTGGACCTTTAATCTAAGGACGGGGGAAATTTAAATTAAACTGGGTGCTTTGGGAAAGAGTGTACTTTTATTTTCTAAAATTTTGTATTTCCGTGGAAACTTGAATTGTAATTTAGACTACTTAATTAATTGTTATAAAATGACACTGAATTAAATTTTGAATAAACTAGGATCTAATAGATTTATACTACTGTTGTTATTGCATCGTGAAGAAAACTTTTATAATAAACAAGGCTTATAAATACCTGACTTATAATACTTAAATGAACCAAAGGTTATAAATTTATCCGGGCAGCGGCGAAGCAAATTCCACGGATCCAAATCCAATTTAAGAATCAAAAAGAGAAAGAAAGGAACAAATAAAAAGCGCCGATGGGCTGAAACAAACAGAACAAAGTTAAAATCTGAATTTTGAAACAAGTATAAAATGGCGATGCCACACGAGCAACGTGATAAAATATTTACCGCTTTTTAACTAAATAAGCCGGAACTAGTTATAGTTATAAAGTTTGATGCGGACTCCTGCGCATCTTTTTGCAATAAATTCTGAAACCAAAAACCTAAAATGAAATTTTCAATCATCAATGACCAACTAAAATGTCATTAAATGTGAGGAAACTTACCAAAATTCAATAAAATATAATCCAAGGTCGCCTCTTAGGGCTTAAGACCACAATTGTTTCAAGGTTAAAGCGAATTTCAGCCAACAAATTACAAGATTAATACGGATCTAAAAATATATTTTTACGTCTTCTTTGACGGACCCCGGGAAGAAAGTGAGACCATAGAAAATCTCTCCCATAGACTAATAATTTCAAATGACACTAAAGCCGAAAGAACAACCTAAGAGAAGCTACAATTCTAAATTTACTATCCCAACCTAAATCACTGTCAATGCCAAACAAACTAACTGTCAAACGAAATCAAAAACACAAAATTACGCTAAAAATGAATGGTTTCCTTCTAACCCTGTAACATACTCAAAAAGAATGTTACATTACATACCTTCCCAAAAAAATAAAAGAAAGACCACTTTCTTTTATGCCTAAACGACAAGTAAAAGTAATAAATGTCTAACAAATTTATTCTAATTTACAAACAAAATCTATTTGACTCTACCAAAAAATATCAGAAGTGACTCTACAAAAATATTAGAATGACTCTACCAAAAATATTAGAATGACTCTACCAAAAAATATTAGAATGACTCTACAAAAAATATTAGAATGACTCTACCAAAAACATTAGAAGTGACTCTACAAAACATAAAAACTAAACAAGCACTAATGTAGAACTATAAAACGAAACGAAAACACAAACCAAAAGGTTAAACTAAATCTAAACTAACTACGTTGAAGATATCCGACTAGTATCATAAGATTCTAGCAATCAATCTATCAACCTAAAAACCACTCAATAACTCCCAAAGTGCGGTTGGACACCTTCGTCACCGACTCTAACTTCTCTCCTTCGTTTCTAAAAAGAAACCCTTAAAAGTGCGGTTGGACACCTTCGTCACCGACTCAAAAACTTTCACCAAAAAGGTGAAAATGAAAATGAAAATTTTCAAACAAAATTCTACAACAAGCGTGTAGTGAAAAACGAGAAATGTACTGTGATCGGCTCAACACTACCAACATTCCGGGCACAGACATCCTGCAAAAAATATTTATGCATTGTGATCGGCTCAACTCCACCAATATTCCGGGCACAATGACACAAACCAAACAAATTAGAACCGGGGGAAAACCGAGAACTACAAAAATTTGTTGTATATTGTGATCGGCACAACTCCACCAATATTCCGGGCACAATGATACAAAGGAACAGAACCGGTGGAAAAACCGAGAACCATTGCAAACAAAACTTAGAAATTCTACTCAAAAGATTAGTAAGAAAATCTAGCAAAATAAATGTTGTGGATTCCTAAAGAAGGTTTCCAACAAACAAACGTCAAATCAGGGTGGTATACCAAAAATTGTCAAGTCCGAGAAATCTACAGCAAACTTAACCTAAACAAATATTTTCTAATTAAAACTATCAAACAAATATTGTTACAAATTAACCTTAACAAATATTTTTTAACTAAAATGGTCAAACAAATAGTTGTGTTACAAAAACACAAAAGCAAGTGTAATAAAAACTTTAAACAAATGTACAAAAATTTACATAAGATCCTTTGTTGTTGGAAAATAAAGTGGTTGTGAAAATAAAATGTACCTAAGTAGTTTTTTGTACTTTAAAATCTCAAAAGTTTAATTAGTTACGAAATTCCTTTCACTACATCATCTTTCATAAAGGGCAGTTTCTTTCATACATCAATCAACATTCATCTCTTACAAAACCCCAATCTCCATAACAGCTATCATCAAACTTGAGTTAAAAAGTTATAATGCCAAAAATTAGTATTTTATAATATCTTTAACATGGTAACGACCTGAAGTATTTTTACTAAGATCTTTCAAAATATAGACGTTATCAGAAACTTTTTCAATAATTTCACATTTTATAAACTTAGGTGCTAACTTAGCCGAAAAATATGCCGGAGCATTAGACTGAACAAAACTTCTCCTCCAAACAATATCACCAACAACAAATGAAATGACCTTCCTCCCGGAATTATAATAGCGCGCATTACGCTTATAAGCTTTTAATAGATGAGCTTGAACTTTAACAAAAACATCACCAAGTGATTTAAGAGAATAAGCAAAAGAATTCCTTTCTCCCATATCAACTTGTGACAAAGATTCTAACGAATTACTAAAACGATGTAAAGAAGCATCAAAAATAAGTTCTCTCCCAAACATGAGAAAATTAGGTGTATAATCAGTGGCAAGACTAACACTGTTATTTAAAGCTAATTGAACATGAGGCAAAAATTTTGACCAAGTGCGTTGATCATCTTTAACAAAACATGAGATACATGTTTCTATCGTTTTATTATACCGTTCCACAGGATTATTCTGAGGAGTATATAATGTGTTGTAAAATATTTTAGTAATATTGTAACTTTTCATAAAATCTACAAAGTATTTTGAAGTAAATTGAGTACCATTATCACAAACTAAAATTCTTGGACAGCCAAATTTAAGAAATATTTCTTTTTCAAATAATCTACAAATTGATAAGGTTGTAGCTTTAACCAAAGGAAAAATCCAGCAAAATTTAGTAAAAACATCAACTACTGAAAGTATATATTTATGACCTGAATAACTTTTAGGCAATATTCCAATAATATCAGCTGAGAGCATGACCATTGGATGATCTACTTTTTTAGGGTTAACCATAATTCCAAAAGGGGGCGACGTACTATGCTTGTACGCTTTACAAATATCGCAAGATTTAATGTAATTTTGAACATCATTAAACATTCCATTCCAAAAATAGTGTTGTTTTAATTTCTTCAAAGTTTTATGAATTCCAAGATGACCAGAATTAATATCATCATGATTTGATCTAATAGTATCTAATATATTTTCCTTGGGAATAACTATTTTCCAATTCAATCTACTATCAGGACTAAATTTATTTTTACAAAATTTGTATAAAACATTACTTTCAACTCTAAAATTTTTAAATTTACTAGGAAATTTTTGACAATTAACAAATACTCTTCTAAACCAAGAATCCTCAATATCTTCATCAGGGGAAACTACTTCAACAGGTGCAACCAACAATGGCGTTATTTCAATTCTAGACAAAGCGTCTGGAACTAAATGTAAAGAACCTTTCTTATGAACAACATGAAATGTAAATTGAGAAATTCTAGCAGCCCAACGTGCTAAACGTCCGCTTGGATTATTCAACTTTAATAACCACTGTAAACTTGCATGATCAGTAACTACTGTAAACTCCATTCCCTCAACGTAAGGTCTAAAATGTTCTATTGAATCTAAAATTGCTAATAATTCGCGTTCCGTGGTACTGTAATTACGTTCACACTTCTTCAAATTAACTGTTAGACCAGCATCTTTAAGAGTTGCATAAATCCTATTTAAATATTGTATGTGATCTTTAAAGTTATCATTTACCAAAATTAAATCGTCCAAGTAACAAAATAGTACATTTTCAAAGTCAAAACCGAATAATTTGTCTACTAAACGCTGTAATTCAGCGGGAGCGTTAGTTAAACCAAATGGCATTCTAATAAACTCAAACAAACCTCTACCTGGTACTACAAATGCAGTCTTCTCTCGCGAAGATTCTTCAAGAGCTATCTGAAGGAAAGCTTTAGAAAGATCAATGGTTGTAATGAAACGAGCTCCTCGTAAGCTATCTAGTATCCTTGAAGGATATGGAAGAGGATAAGAATCTCTAATTGTAATTGAATTTAAACGGCGTGAATCTAAACATAATCTAGTACTACCATCCTTCTTCTCAACGGCTAACACAGGCGAACTCCAAGGAGATTTCGAAGGTTGAATTATATTTTCTTTAAGTAAAACCTCTACTTCATCAAAAAGTTCCTTTTGCTTAGCAGGACTCAAAGGCCAATATCTTTGTTTAAAAGGTTCTCCAGTTACGTTAATCTTATGTTGAACTAAATGAGTACGTCCTAATCCTTTCTTTTCGTATGAAATATCTTCAAAAAGTGAAATAGTTTTATTAAGTTGCTGTTTCTCAGAAGGAGACAAATCAGCAGCTGAAGTAACAGAACAAGTTTTAATTTTGTCATCATTAATATAAATTATATTTTTCCATAAGTCTTTAGCAAGTTCAAATTCCATCCAAAAATCGAATCCTAAAATGAATTGATAGTCAAACAAAGGTATAACCATGAATTTAATAATTTTAGTAATATTATCACAAGTAACTGGAAGATTAATAGCTCCTATAACTTTCTGTGCAGAACCGTCCGCAGTATAAGCTGAATCATGAACAGATTTCGGTATTTGTTCCATTTCATAACCTAATTTCAAAAACTGTTTGTGACTATTCAAACCAAGAATGCAACTATTCGCACCACTTTCCAATAATCCTGAAAATGTTTGGTTACCAATTGAAAACTGTAAGAATGGTCGAGAATCATTATTTTTAACAAATAGAACAGGTGAAGCCTTATAAACTGTAAAGAAAGTTTTTAAATATTTTAACCAATCCGAAAATTCTTTTTTAATAGTTGTGTCATCAGGTTTAAAATTGTGTCTAACAATTTTCTTCATCGAGTCATTCTTAGTTTTCTCAGAAATTAGTGCTCGATGGGGCCTAATCAGTTTTTTGACTCCGCAGAGTTTTTCTTCTCCAAATTGCACACATCACAAAACTTTGTGATAACACCCAACTTTTGACACTTGAAACAAATCATACCTGGAATAGAAGTGCAATTTTTGTATGTATGTCCCGTAGACCTACATTTTAAACAAACGGTATCATCAGATTTCACGGCGCTCGAATGAACCTTCTCTACCTTAAATGGTTTGTAAGAATCTTTTACAGATTTCCTATTAACGAAAACCTCCAACTCCTTTCCTAAATTCATGAAACATTCCAATGAAGAAATATTTTTACCTAGTACATAAGGTGTGTAAATAGGCAGCATGTTATGTTTTACTATAGTAATAATCACTGATTCTAAAACAGGGGTGGCAAGACGACTAGCCAAATCCATAAGTTCAGTAATGAAATCCGGAAGAGACTCATTAAGTTTCTGTTTACGAGTACGAAGATCATACTCCAAAAAGTAGTCATATTCAAGCTTATCAAATCGTTTAAGCAACGCAACCTTAAGTTCAGTCCATGAAGCAATGTTAAATCGAATGGTACGGAACCACTTGGCGGCAGAACCAGAAAGCAAATCCGAAAATGAACCAACAAGCAAAGACTCATCAAAGTTTTTGTACAAAAAGTACTCCTCAACTTGTGTAATAAATTCACGAACACATGTCTTCCCTTCAAAGTTAATCTTACTTCTCTTCAAATCAGGTAACTTGATATTCGAAGCAGGTAAATTTTTCCTAATAATTTCATTCATTGCATTAAAAGATGGCAAAATCAAAGCAGCAGCTAAAGAACTGTGAGCAGGCGCAGCATGATTCAAAAATGAGTCTGGAAATCCAGTCAAATTATCTCCTCGTTCAGCATTCTCATCAACCAAAGCAGGTGTAGCATTAGCAGAACCCAAAGTAGTACGACTATCCATAGAAATGGGTGGAAACTGTACCGCTTTATCCATGATGAATCACAGAAGCAAACTTCAAACTCAAAGCAATGTGAAAAAACCGCAGTTCAAAAAGTTATGTTAAAGTTGTAAAAGTTTAAGTTAAATGTTAAATTAAGTTTTCCAAAAGGATGCAATAACCACTTACAATTTACCACTAATGGTATAATTAACCAATATCAAACTATGTGAAAATAATTATTATTTAAAAGTTTTGTTCGTAGCAAAAGTTCACAACAAATTGTTGGTTAAGTAATAACACTGAATAATGTCTAAAGTTTCAACAAGTTTCACTAATTACCAAGGTTTCAAACAGTTTAGTCAATTGAAGAAAGTATTAAATAGTAAGTTGTACCTAAAATATGTGATCACAAAAATTCACCGTAGAAAAGCATTTGTAAAAGATAGATAACCTGAGTTATTGTTGTTTTGTTAAAGTAAAAACAATGTGTTGAAAATACACAAAGCTAACAAAAGCAAAATTGCAAAGTTGCACTAATATTTAACGCACTAGAACACAAATAAACCAAAAATATACACAATGTATACACAAAAATATGTCAAAAATGTTGTAACAAAAATGTTAGATGCAATAACAAGCAGTATAACAACTTCAAGTAACCACTAAAGTCCCTGATCGCATGGCGACAAATTGCCATATACGTCTTTCAAAGGGGATCGTATAAAAAATAAAATAAAAAGAATTGAACCTAACTTGTAACTATCATAAATAAAATCAAAATTAAACAAATACTCGGGCGCCAGATAGCTACCTAAAATGAGAAAATGAAATTTACCTGGATGAGGTCAGTCGCATCATTGGACCTTTAATCTAAGGACGGGGGAAATTTAAATTAAACTGGGTGCTTTGGGAAAGAGTGTACTTTTATTTTCTAAAATTTTGTATTTCCGTGGAAACTTGAATTGTAATTTAGACTACTTAATTAATTGTTATAAAATGACACTGAATTAAATTTTGAATAAACTAGGATCTAATAGATTTATACTACTGTTGTTATTGCATCGTGAAGAAAACTTTTATAATAAACAAGGCTTATAAATACCTGACTTATAATACTTAAATGAACCAAAGGTTATAAATTTATCCGGGCAGCGGCGAAGCAAATTCCACGGATCCAAATCCAATTTAAGAATCAAAAAGAGAAAGAAAGGAACAAATAAAAAGCGCCGATGGGCTGAAACAAACAGAACAAAGTTAAAATCTGAATTTTGAAACAAGTATAAAATGGCGATGCCACACGAGCAACGTGATAAAATATTTACCGCTTTTTAACTAAATAAGCCGGAACTAGTTATAGTTATAAAGTTTGATGCGGACTCCTGCGCATCTTTTTGCAATAAATTCTGAAACCAAAAACCTAAAATGAAATTTTCAATCATCAATGACCAACTAAAATGTCATTAAATGTGAGGAAACTTACCAAAATTCAATAAAATATAATCCAAGGTCGCCTCTTAGGGCTTAAGACCACAATTGTTTCAAGGTTAAAGCGAATTTCAGCCAACAAATTACAAGATTAATACGGATCTAAAAATATATTTTTACGTCTTCTTTGACGGACCCCGGGAAGAAAGTGAGACCATAGAAAATCTCTCCCATAGACTAATAATTTCAAATGACACTAAAGCCGAAAGAACAACCTAAGAGAAGCTACAATTCTAAATTTACTATCCCCATAGAATTAGAAGACTAGTAGAAGACATGATAAAATAGCAACCAATTACACAAAATTTGTACTGTTTTCACTTACGATATTGAAATGGTACAAGAAAGAGATGCATACAAACTTTTAAATCCGTCTATTGAACAGATATCACTAACATTTACGAATATTACGTAGTATTCTGTGATGTTAGTGTTGTAACTATGTCGACTTCGATATCGATAAATAAAGTATGTCTGTAGGGCTAGCTACCAACTCTTAGAAACGATGAACGAAGTTTTGTATTATCGATTTTAGTTACATTGCAGCCAAATGCTTAGTTATTATTAATTAAAACAATAAAGAAAAAATAAACGTGCCATTCGATGTCGGTCAGTAACAAAAGCACTTCAGTGTGAGTCAGGCACTCTCTGCAAACTTAACATATGTACCTACCTACGTCGGCCATGGCTACTGTAAAACTATTTAGCGAATGAATCAAAAAGGTTGTAATAAGGATGTAATAATCGGGTAGAGGCGAGCTCGAAATGAACCGCGTGGCGATGAACTTTCCACAGCAAGCGTGAGCATAAAGCAGGTCGTCTCCAGACTGCTCAAATTAAAACACTTAGCATTCTAGCAGTTATTTCAAAAAAACTAGCACAACAGTTTGGCTAGGCGAATGGTAAAAATCTTACAATGAAGATCGAGTATTTGATAGTGCAAACTTGCACCACCTGGTCCTACATCGTAATGTTTTTGGAACGAAGTTCCTTATCACGCGTTGTGAAAGGGGGCTAGACGGAAAAAATTCTTACGAAAAGTTGTCACGACACTTTTTGCTATAGTAAGCTATTGTAAGCTGTGCGGCGTCGCATGTTTCTCTGTATCTCTCTCTCTCTCTCTTATAGAAAGCAAGCCAGATATTTTCATTTCTATTAAGGATTGAACTTCGTTCCATCCGGGTGTCCCTTGACACCTCTCAAGTTTTTATTCGTGCGTTAAATATAATGTTGGTATTGCTGATGGCTTTAGCCGCCGATATTTTACTTGATCATTAGGTTGAAATGAATATGTTGTGAAATGATTGGAACAGACGTGAATTACTTTATTCGGTGTCCAATTATCGCTTCTTTATATGAGTTGTAACCATACATTTTTCATCTTTTCTTCTTTGGGAAACTAAAACAATGATTATGGATGGTAAAATCATCGACATTTTTACTCATCGATACAATTTACTACATCACTATGATTAAATTATTTTGGTTGTAATTATCGTATGAAAACTTAATAAAACAGGTGGAAATGTATGTGAAAACTGGAGACAACATAATTTACAAAGATATTCTAGCATTTGGTTCTACAAATAACACAAATTTTCCAGTAAAACTCACAAATGGAAAGATAGCGACACATCCTCATTTTCTTATCGTTTTCTACTTGAATCATAATCTTCAACTACACATGGCATTTTATACACACATTACGCTCCTTTTTTTGCAGTTATTACGTTGTTTTTGAGTGATCTAATGCATTATTTTCAAATATATTATAAAAAATACAACAAATCGTCCGGGAACTTTCACAGAAATGTCAACGCGACATTATTATGATAGTTCTTACCTATCTGAAAGCAATAAGGTCGTTCATGAGTTTTTAATTTACAAGTATGATATTTTTCGAAAAGTGTAAAATGGCACTTCCGTCATTTCAAACGATGGACAATGTACTGAATAACTCTAAAAATTGAATTAATGAATGTATATGCGCTATTTTCTCACATCTTGACGTTGTCGTAAGCGAAAAGAGCATAAACTAGTGAATTGAGTTGCTATTATAGCTGCATTTCTACCTGCTTTAGTCCATATTCTTAGACTATCCCAACCTAAATCACTGTCAATGCCAAACAAACTAACTGTCAAACGAAATCAAAAACACAAAATTACGCTAAAAATGAATGGTTTCCTTCTAACCCTGTAACATACTCAAAAAGAATGTTACAATATTGTAATTTTTTTGTGTTTATATATAAAATACCTATTTATTTATTATTTATTTATCCAGCAATTCCTGATCCCGCTGACAATAATCTTCATGTTCACTCGTACGTGCAACGATGACACCACTTCAAAAAACTCTGTTGGTGATGACCCCGACATCATGCTAAATCTAGATCTATACACGCCCATGCCAGAACGAAAGGTATTATTAATCAAGTCACTTACTTAAGAATCTTTGGTTTTTTTTTATCAGAATCAGAAATCAGAAATTTATTTGCTTGAACATAGGTACAAATACAATATTCTTGGTGTTGGGGTTTAAATAATAATAAATAAATATGTCAGGACATTTTTACACAACATCATCTAGCCCCAAACTAAGCATAGCTTGTACTATGGGAACCAGATGACTGATAGAATACTTATATACTTTTTTTTTGTAAATACATACATAGAATACCAATACAACACCCAGACACAGAACAAACATGTATGTTCATCACACAAATGTTTGTTCTCGGTGGAGATCGAACCCACCACCTACAGCACAGAAGGCAGGGCTACTACAAACTGAGCTGTGATGGCTGTCATGATGGCTGTTTTCATAAAGATTAAGATATTCCATTATGTCCTACTATAATATAGTGTGCAAATATCAAACAAACCCTAATCCTTGGTATAATTGCCTTAGCATGTTTCATGTCTTGCATTCAGTTAGATTGGCACCACACTGGAGCTTCATTATTTACATTATTATTATTTTGTAACAGGATCATACAAAAAAACGGTAGGAACCAAGTCGTAAGTTTCTTGCCGGTTCTTCTAGGCTTGGTCGCGAGGAACTGGCGCTTAGATTCACCTAGATTTAAGACGTTTCAAGATGATCCCTGCGGATATTACTGAATAAATGCTTTTTGACTTTGACTTTGACTTTGAATTAAGTCTATTTTTTTAAACGAATGGCTGATGAAACAATCAGATGGCCTAGCTGATGTTGAGCGGTTACCATCACCTATAACAAAGTACATATTGCAGCGTAGGTCACGCTCGTTACGAACGTGCTCTACGATACACTGCTCATCGTCCATCAACCTGAGGCATACAGGTGTTAAGCCTCGTGTGCCTGTAATTTCACCATACTGATATGAAGCCTTATCGCCACTGCTAGAATACTATCCGGTTTCATCACGATAATTTCGCAATGGGCTGATAAAAAAAAATACTTACACCATTTGAGAGAAATGCGATTGCAATGATCTAATACATCAATTTTTCGCAGAGACATTCATGGGCGCACTCGAACCCACGACCTTAGAATCAAAAGGCGGGGTTACTCCCACTCTACCACCGGTGCTCATATACTGATTTGACATATAGGCAACGCTAATAAGGTCGAAAATATGACCGGATGCACAACTGACTATGGTAGTAGGATAGAAAATACCCGGAACACCCGGAGTAAATATTTGCAGATCGTACAAACATTTATCCCTAGGCGGGAATCGAACCCGCAACCTCCTGCGTCGCTGGCGGACATTCGCCGATCGCGCCACATCGGTCGTCTTAAGAGACAAAATAAATATTTTTGTATACTATTCCAGTCTAAATTGTTACAAAATGTGTTTTATTATTATTTTCTAGGTTTGGTACAACGTGAATGCAAAAGGAGCATCAATAAGGACATTGAACAACATATATCCTAAAGTCAAGTTTGACAACGCACAGAACATCTCTGATGGTAAGTGGTCATCATCATCATCATTATCATCATGTTAAAGTCCACTGCTGGACAAAGGCCTCCCCTATACGTGTCCTACCGGGCTAAGAAACCATTTAAACAATTGACGACCGATGTGGTGCGGTGGGCGAATGTCCGCCTGCGACGCGTTGCGGGTTCGATTCCCGCCTTGGGATAAATGTTTGTACAATCTGCAAATATTTATTCCGGGTGTTCTGGGTATTTTGTATGTATAATAAAAAATATCTATACATGGTATGTTTTGTATTAAGTATATCAGTCATCTGTAGCTTCTCTAGCTCTTCTTAGCTTGGAGCTAGATGATGCTGTGTGGTTTGTCTGTTTGTTTTTGTTATAGCGGCAACAGAAACACACCATCTGTGAAAATTACAGGTTTAAGTTTAATCTGATTACCTATTAATATATAATGTCATTAATTGTCAAGATAAAATAAGAACTCACTTCGAAAGTGAGCTCTGAAAAAAAAAAAAAATGAAAATGTATTTATTACTGTAAAACAAGATACATAACAGTTCTTAAAATTTTACATAATAGGTAACTTATTTTACAGACAGCGAACAATAAACAGTTGGTTTTCTATCAGCTTCCTCACTAGGCAAAGCCTGTATCGAGGAAACTTTGATACGATAGGGTTCGGGTAGGTGTGTTGCTAGGTCTGTGAAGTTCTCTGTCTGTTCTCTGTCTGTGAAAAATCTGAGATATTTAAAAAATGTGGTCAAAGTAGTTAAAAATATTATAAGGGGTGTTAAATTTTCGATAGATATTAGAATTCGTTTTGTAATTTCAAAATAAATACAGATATTTTTTTTTCTCAAATGGTCATGAGTAGACCCCTCTGGTGCCCGGGGACTTTTGGAGGAATTTTGGGACACAGTCTATGTACAAAATCTAATGTAATAATGTTATTTGTGACAGCCGTCACAGCTCAGTTTGTAGTAGCCCTGCCGTCTGTGCTGTAGGTGGTGAGTTCGATCCCCACCGAGAATAAACATAGATGTTTGTTCTGTGTATGTTGTTGTTATGTGTAGTATATAAGTATTCTGTCAGTCATCTGGTTCCCATAGTACAAGCTATGCTTAGTTTGGGGCTAGATGATGTTGTGTAAAAATGTCCTGACATATTTATTTATTTATTTCCAGCTGCCCTACGAAGTGGCATGCAGAGCGCTCTGGAATACAATAAGTACTTGGTCGGAATTGAACTAAGCGATACTCACGCTAAGGTAATATATACATTTATAAACCTAGACATTGGAAATCTATAAACTCGAACTGAACAAAAACAAAAAAAATAGCAATAGCATTGCCGCTACTAGAATACTAACTGGTTTCCTCACGATGTTTACCTTCACCGTTTGACAGCACTGGCATTGCGCATATAATTTTTTCTATTGAAAGATCCATTGGTGCACGACCGGATTTGAAGGTCGTTCGACTGTCGACCTTAGGATCAGAAGACGGGGTTACTACCACTATTCCACCGGTGCTCTAACATTAAATACAAGTACAATTTATACTTAGCAGCTAGTTTACCACTCTGTCACCCAGGGGTTGTTACCCCTGGCGTTGAATGCCTGGGTAAAAAAAATGAGGCCCAACCCTATCTCCTCGCATGTCAAAGTCAAAGAGCACATATTCAGTAATATTCGCAGGGATTATCTTGAAACCTCTTAAATCTAGGTGAATCTAAGCGCCAGTTCCTCGCGACCAAGCCTAATAGAAGAATCGGCAAGAAACTTACGGCTTAGTTCCTACCGTTTTTTTGTATGATCCTTTTACAAAATAATAATCATGTAAATAATAAAGCTCCAGTGTGGTGCCAATCTAACTTAATAGGATGAGGTTTAGAAGACTTTCGTTATCTTGCTCTCAGCCTGACACTATCGGAAAGATACGTAGTTTGATGTATGAATATACTGGGCGATAAACATAGGTGTTAGTTCTGTGTTTGAGAAATGAAATGAAATAAAAAAAATGAAATGAATGAATGAATGTTGTTAACCGAGCGAGCAAAGCGTCTCAGTTTCGAGATTGTTCAAAATATTATTATGTCTGTCTGTCTGTTCTTTGCGCACAATTTCCTTGGTTTATAAACGCCGTTACAGTCGTAGTAGCCATGCTTTCTGCGCTGTAAGTGGTAGGTTCGATCCCCACCGAGAACAAACATTTGTGTGATGGTCATATATGTTTGTTCTGTGTCTGGATAAGATAAGAATTAGCAATCTAGTTCCTAAAGTACAAGCTTTGCTTAGTTTGGGGCTAGAGGGCGTTGTGTGAATGTTTTAAAGATAAAGATCATTTATTTGCTTAGACATGTGTGTAAAATAGATGACAAAATATTATGAGAGGCAACATGCAATACCGTGTCGGTGTGCAAATGGAGATGGCACTTAAAACGTCACATGCAACATGAACAAAAGGTGAATTACAATATTACAATGAATGTCAAAATATAATAATTACAGAATTTAAAATCAACTTTTTCCTTTTCCTATTTTGTGTTTCGTTTGTCCTGTGTTTCTGTTTTATTTGTGTGTACAATAAATTATTAATTCTTTTAACTTATTTTCAGGCGTTTTACACAACAATATATCGGCACGCGGCTCCTGTCGCCATAAACTTACTCTCCAATCTGATCGCGACGCAATATCTGCCCGAACCGGCCGGCCATGCTATAATCACCCACAACCATCCCATAGTTGGAAACAGAAGTTATTTGAGACAGCTCAACAGCCCCATCCAACACCCCAAGACCATGAGTTTGTGCGTTACGTGGGCTGTGTTTGTTGTATTCCGTGAGTATCATCTTTCTTTGCTGAATAAATGATTTCTATTCAATTCTATTCCATGTCACATGTGCTGAAACCAGCCGGGCTAAGATACGCAACGTAATCTTAAATATATATAACTCAAGGGTGACTGACTGACTGACATAGTGATCTATCAACGCACAGCCCAAACCACTGGACGGATCGGGCTGAAATTTGGTATGCAGGTAGATGTTATGACGTAGGCATCCGCTAAGAAAGGATTTTGATTAATTCTACCCCCAAGGGGATAAAATAGGGGATGAAAGTTTGTATGAAACTTTGTCAATTTGAAACCGATCGGGCTGAGACTTTGCATGCATAAAGCTACTATGATTTTATCCCGAAAAAATAACGGGAACGGGAAAAAACTGCCACGCAGGCGAAGCTACTAGCGGCCGCTAGTAATATTATAATGCTAATAATAATCTAAGCATGGTAAGCCTTGAGGTTGGACTGAAGATGAACATGTCAAAAACCAAGCTCATGACCAATAGCGTTAAAACCAGAGTTGAAGTGGAGAAGAATTGCTTTATGTATGCTATATTAGTAGGATTAGTATTAGTACCTAAATTAGTAGGGTTATTACCGATTAATGACGACCGATGTGGTGCGGTGGGCGAATGTCTGCCTACGACGCAGGAGGTTGCGGGTTCGATTCCCGCCTCGGGATGAATGTTTGTACGATCTGCAAATATTATTAAAAATATGTATGTATGTAATGTATTGTATTAAGTATATCAGTCATCTACTTCCCATAACACAAGCTCTGCTTAGCTTGGGGCTAGATGCTGTGTGGATTGTCCATTATTATTATTATTAATAAAATCTATCTGTTTTTCAGTAATTTTATCTACGACCGTGAACTCTGTGTCTCTACCGTGTCGCGAGCGTGCGTCCGGTACCCGCCATATTCACATAATGGCGGGTTGTTCACCTACCTTATACTGGTTCAGTACTTTCTTCTACCACACTGTTGTATGTGTGATAATCCTGGTGACACCTACAGCTATCGCGGCATATACCCTTGACACTGACAACACCTTCAACCAGCTGGATATGATAGGTAAGTGGTTTGATATCCCTTCCCACTATTCGTTTTCCTAGAAAATTACAAGAAAAACAATTAAAATGATGGTTGTTTCCAAGGAAAGAAAATGAATCCCATATTATAGTTAGAAAAAAAAAGAAATAAGAGAAATAGCATCACGACTTTAATGCCTAAGCACGGTAGATATCCCCTCCGATCTCTTAGTACTAAGTGCCTACTCGAGATCCTTCGAGGATGTCTAAGGGGTAGTCAGAGATACGTCCAGATATTACATTTGACACACACATTTTGCAGTAGCTGTCATTCCATAGACGACAGGTTGCAAGGTCATCGCCGCTGCTAGAGTACTAACTGTTTTCCTCACAATGTTTTCCGTCACCGTTATATATAGTCGTCAAAAAAAGCAGTTTGCATATGGAAAGATTTATAAAAAAAACTGAATTCTTTATCCGGTGCAGTTGGAGGAAAAGCGGCGCTTTGGTTACGTAGCCAGCGCATAGATAGCAGGTCGAACCGAACATTGTTGTGAACAACAACTTCTTCTGCTAAAGTTTTCCTCCAGAGATCACGGTCGTTTGATGCAATCCAACAATTGGGGTTTTGAAAAAAAAATATAGATTTTTTTATGTATTTTAAAACATTATTATTAATAATATTGATATTTAATGCAAAGAACTTATATATTTTTTTTAATTAATTATAATCAATCAAAAATTGATAAAATTCGAAAAAAAATGAGTGAAAACTAACATTATGACGTCACACGCGCTTGAGTTTGTTCGGGAGCTGTCGGCGTGTTTTTGGTACTGGATTCAAAAATTTATTTATATTTTGAAATAACTTGAATTATTGCGAAAAAAAAATAGTTTTGTTATAAAACGTAGACATGATCTTTCCATTTACCGCAAAAAAAAAAAACAAAACCCCAATTGTACAACTCCATCAAGCTGTATAAAGAAGCGTCATTTACTATGCATTTCTATAAAATTAAGTCAAAGTTAAATTACTCATTAGCCTAGTTGGCTAGATCGTAATGTTATTATAGTACCACAATGAAGAGGTGCAATAATATAATATATAAAAAAAAAAAATTTACTATGCATTTATGTGAATCATGTTAAATATTATTTGACAGGGGCACTGATACTGGCTCTGACTATTGGTAACATGGCATTCTTCGCGTTAATGTACGTTATTACATTCTTCTTCTCCGAGCGGTCCACTGGCATAGTACTTGCAACTATAATGGTAATATTTGGTAAGTTACATTCTCAATCCATACCTATCCATATAATAATAATGCTAGACTAGAATAATAATAATAAACACAGCATCATCTAGCCTCAATCTAAGCAGATTTGTGTTATGGGTACTAGATGACTGATATACTTAATACCAGAAAATACCCAGAACACCTGAAATAAATATTTGCCGATTGTACAAACATTTATCCCAAGGCAGGAATCAAACCCGCAACCTCCTGCGTCGCAGGCGGACATTCGCCTGCCGTGCCACATCGGTCGTCAAATACCGGGTGTACCGTTATACACATATATACCGTTATATATATTACACCTAAACAGAAATAAAACATCTATGTCCATCACACAAATGTTTGGGGAGGGGGGGAGGGTCAAAGGTCACAGGGTCATAATTATTATTATTATTACAACTACTACTAAATTAACTGTGATGCCAATTATAAGAATAATAATAATGCTGGACAATCCACACAGCATCATCTAGCCCCAAGCTAAGCAGAGCTTGTGTTATGGGTACTAGACGACTGATATGCTTAATACAATGCATTACATGCATAGTTTTTTTTTATTATACATAGAAAACACCCAAAACACCCGGAATAAATATTTGCAGAACGTACAAACATTTATCCCAAGGCGGGAATCGAACCCGCAACCTCCTGCGTCGCAGGCGGATATTCGCCCGCCGCGCCACATCGGTCGTCAAATGATGGTTCAAGCTATGTCGTTTCTTTCCAGGTCTTATAACGGCTACAATTAGTGTAATATTTGGGAGGTTTGGAGTTGGCACAGAATACTTGCCCATACACTTTGGAATATTGCTTTCCATAGCCAAGTACTTGATGCCGCCGCATGCGATGACAACCGCCGTCGGCAAGACTGTCTTATTGGCACGACTTAATGCTTATTGCGATTTTAATAAGCATCTATGCCCGGAACTACGCATTCCGGGTGAAATGTTATTTGACGCTGGTAAATGCTGTGGTGAGCATTTTTTTTTTATTATATGGTTTACAACTTGAAACTTACGCTAAAGCTTATCGTTTGGTAACATATATAAAAACGACACACGGCGCAGTTTCTACGAGATTACGTTAAAAATTTTAAACCCCTGACATCTAAGAACACTCCCGACTATTAACCTTTCAAACAAAAAAAAACAAATAACTGATAACGGTTCATCCGTTCGAGAGCTACGATGCCACAGACAGAAATACATTCAAATCCAAAGACACCCCCACAGACACACACCCCCACAAACACAAAAAACACACAACACACCCTGACACACACAGCACACAAATAAATATTTATTTATATATGTTGTCTCCCGTTGTTTTTCTTCGCTGTTTGGGAGCACTGCCAATTGAACTTGTTTTATTTGAAGTTATTTGTTACAGTTGAAGGAAAGATTGAAAGCTATTATTCATTTGAAAAACTTGCTCCTGGAAAGGAAATGATTCACCTTGTCTCTCAGATAATAGTTCTCATGGTAAGATGCTTTATTTAATACTAGAGAACTTTGTTTAGCCTTCGTTAAGCAATAGGTTCTCATAGTACAAACTTTGATAACACACCAGGTGCCCAAGCATAGATTTTTTTTTTTTATACAACTTGTTGATGGAACAAGCAGATGGCCCAGCTGATATTAAGTGGTACTGTCTTGCATTCAGATAGATTGGCACCACACTGGAGCTTCATTATTTACATTATTATTATTTTGTAACAGGATCATACAAAAAAACGGTAGGAACCAAGCCGTAAGTTTCTTGCCGGTTCTTCTAGGCTTGGTCGCGAGAAACTGGCGCTTAGATTCACCTAGATTTAAGACGTTTCAAGATGATCCCTGCGGATATTACTGAATAAATGCCTTTTGACTTTGACTTACCATCACCTATAACAAAGCATTGCCTCGTAGGTCACGCTCGTTAGGAACGTCACCGACGATGCACTACTGAGCGTCCATCAACCTGAGGCATACAGGTGTTAAGCCTCATGTGCCTGTAATTACACCGGCACCCACACCCTTCAAACCGGAACACAGCAAGCTGCTTGGCGGCAGATATAGGCATGGTGGTAGTACTTCCCGGACGAGCCCTTCACAAAGAGCTCTACTACTACTCGATATATCGATAGATAAAATTTGACATACCTAAATTCTCGATAAAACAGGGTTTTATCGAAATTTATCGAGATTAGTTGTATAGAACTTAGTAGTAAATTGAGAAAAAATGTATACTTCCGAACTGGGAGTCGAACCCAGACCATGTCGGTATCGCGCCGAGATTTAGAAATTGGTCGTAATGTAGATGCAGGGGGTCCACCGGATCCAACAAAATTTTGAAAGTGGTCTATGAAACAAAATAGTCTGGGAACCCACTGTTATAGGTGATGGTGATGAATTCACATCAGCTGAGCCATCAAAAAAATCTGATAACTGTATCCACAGGTGCTTGTAACCCACTGTTATGGGTGATGGTGGTGATCAGCTAAGCCATCAAAAAAAACTGTTAAATGTATCCACAGGTGCTTGTAATCCTGGTACAGAGAGGCTATGTGGCCTATGCTGCCGACTCCCTCTTGAACCACAGTATCCACAACAAAGCCACGGTGCCAAGCAACGATGAAATAGCCAGAGCTGAAGCTGTATTTATCAAGGAGCAAATGAAATTGCGTAAGTACTTTTTTATGCTACTATTGGTGAAACAAGCATATGACCTGTTAGCGACGCACAGATAGGTAGAACCTAATTACCTACCTAAAATATTATTATTACTAGCGGCCGCTCGCAGCTTCGCCCGCGTGGCAGTTTTTTTCACGACTGTTGTTTTTTCAGGATAAAAAAAAAGTAGCCTATTTGTTTGTACTTACTAAACAAACACTAAGAAATTTATATTTCCTTCGCCGCACCCGGCTGTATGTCCATAGTAAGATAATGTACGGCGGTGACAAATAGTTTCATTTGATATGAGTTGTTTTGTTATTTTCAGACAGGAAGAAGCCCGTAAATACAAACCTAGCAATGCTTGTTCACGACTTGCATAAGAATTACCAACAGTTTATGAAACCATCCGTCCACGCAGTGCAAGGAGTCAGTTTCTCTCTCAAAAAAGGTGAATTATATACTTATGGCATACAAACTTCAACCCCTCGCTATACCCGTTTAAGGGTTGAATTTTGGAAATTCACGCTCGTTAGAAACGTGCCCTACGATGCACTGCTCAGCGTCCATCAACCTGAGGCATATAGGTATTATATATGATGGTAGTACTTCCCCGGACGAGCCCTTCATTATAAGCTCTACTATTAGAACATAGCGTTAGAAGCAGGACTTCCCAACCGGTGGGGCGTGCCTTCCTGGTGGGGCGTAAAGAGATCTTAAGGGGGACATGAAGAGTTCGGATATTTTAATCTAATTATCAATGTTTATGATTTATAACGCATATCCCCATGGGAAACAGGTGTGATTTTATGTATGTACTATGTATGATATAAAACACTTACAAACAGTGGCGGCTTTAGAGGGTGGCGAACGGGGCAATCGCCCGGGGCCTCGCTCTTGCAGGGGCCTCGCGCAACAACCCAAGGAAATTAAAAAAAATATAGATTTTTACAAAATTTTCTTTACTTATTTTAAACTTTTAATTTTGATCACATAATTTTTACGAAGAACAAAGGGCCTCGCAAAGACCTGCCGCCGCCCCGAGCCTCGCAATGGGTAAGGCCGCCGCTGCTTACAAATATATTAACTAGCGCCACCTAGTTCCAATCGGCCGAACTAACTGCTAAATCACTATTTTATTTGATACGGTACTTAGACTAAACAATAATGAAAAATTTAGGGGGGCATGGAAATATTATTATAATTTGGAGGGGGGCACCTTGCAAAAAAGGTTGGGAAACCCTGCCTTAGAGCTTTATTGTATGTACTCATCTTTGGTCATAGGTGAATGCTTCGGCCTGCTCGGTGTGAACGGCGCGGGGAAAACGTCCACATTCAAATTGTTGACAGCCGAAGAGTGCCCTAGCAAAGGGGATGTCTACGCGAATGGATACACCATTAGCAGCCAAAGAATGCGGGTATGTGAAAGTTTTTTTTTATACAACTTGCTGATGGAACAAGCTAATGGCCCACCTGATGTTAAGTGGTTACCATCACCTATAACAAAGCATTGCCTCGTAGGTCACGCACGTTAGGAATGTGACCTACAATGCATTACTCAGCGTCCATCAACCTGAGGCATACTGGTGTTAAGCCTCGTGTGCCTGTAATTACACCGGCACCCACACCCTTCAAACCGGAACACGCGGCGCTGCTTGGCGGCAGAAATAGGCATGATGGTAGTACTGCCCCGGACGAGCCCTTCACTAAGAGCTCTACTTTGTGTCTACTACTACTACAATTTTATTTCATTTACCATTTCAGTACCTGCGCACGATCGGTTACTGTCCTCAGTTCTTCGGGCTGGATGGTTTCCTAACCGGGTCTGAAAACTTGGCGCTTCTATTGACCCTACGCGGACTCCGCTCTAAAGACGTCAAGAGTGAAGTCAAGTCCTGGATCGACGTCGTCGGTGAGTTGTTACACTAGAAATAATTAGGTTTTAATGATACAATGGTTTTAAATCCATCTCGGAGGGCAGCGTTCGGGAAATTACGACACAGTTACCTCAAAGCCTCAAGACGAAATTCTATAATCAGTGTGTTACCAGTGATGACTTATGGAACTGAACCGTGGTCGCTAACTATTGGCCTCTTACACGAACTCAAAGTTGCACAACGAGCTATGGAGAGAGCGATGCTGGGAGTTTCACTACGAGATAGAAAAATGACGAAATCCGTAGAAGAACCAAGGTCACCGACATAGCTCTCAGAGTCAGCAAGTATACGGCGGTGACAAATCGTGGACAATCTTTAACTGCCACAGAATTAATTGATACGTTGGTGCGTTTTGCAGGCAGTGGTGTTCACAGCATTCGTAAAAAATCCTACTAATATTATAAACGCGAAAGTTTGTAAGAATGGATGGATGGATGGATGTTTGTTACTCTTTCACGTTCTAACCAGTAGACCGATTTGAATGAAATTTGGAATAAACATAGATTATAACTTGGATTAACATATAGATTTTTTATCCCGAAAAAATAACGGGAACGGGGAAAAAACTACCACGCGGGCGAAGCTGCGAGCGGCAGCTAGTAAAGCAATAAATTTACTGAATACTGAAATACATAATCAGGTCTGGATAAGTACAAGAATCGGCGAGTGTCGGGCTACAGCGGCGGGTGTGCGCGTCGGCTGGGCGCGGCGGCGGCGCTGTCGGGCGGCGCGGCGCTGACGCTGCTGGACGAGCCCACCGCCGGAGTGGACGTGGCGGCGCGCCGCCGAGTCTGGATCGCGCTCAGGCGCGGCCTCAACTTACAGCGGAGTGTGGTCATCACATCGCACAGGTAACATTTACAACAATGTCCTGTCCGCCTGCGAGCAGGAGGTTGCGGGTTTGAATTCCGTCTTGGGCTAAATGTTTGTACCATCTGCAAATATTTATTCCGGGTGTTCTGGGTATTTTCTATGTCTAATATATATGTGTTTTATATAAGTACCTTTGTTTATTTAGTAAATTTATCAATGCTTGTTTTATCTTTCAATTTAGTATCAGTCTCTAAATGTCTATTGTATTTAGTTTTGTAACCTTGTAATGTGTGTGCTAAAGCAGCAAATAAATTTCTGTCTATGTCTATCTATGTATGTAATGTGTTGTATTAAGTATATCAGTCATCTAGTACCCCATAAGCTCTGCTTAGCTTGGGGCTAGATGATGCTGTGTAGATTGTCCAGCATTATTATTATTACTGTTCTCAAAGAGGCGCTAGTAGTAATGTGTTGTTTCTCCAGCATGGACGAGATGGAAGCGCTGTGCTCCCGCATCGGCATCATGGCTAACGGCCGGCTGTGCGCGCTGGGCACGTCCAACGAGCTGCGCGCCAGGCACGCGCAGGGACACGCCGTCGTCATCAAGGTCAAGCACATGCTGCCCACAGACGGTCAGACCACTTCTATATTACAACTCACTTAGTAGACTCTTAGTAGACTTAGACTCAGTAAAGTGGTAGTACTTCCCCGGACGGGCCCTTCACTATATAGCACTACTAGCGGTCCGTCCCGGCTTCGCACGGGTTTTAGTAAGGATCCCTAATTTTTTTGAAAATTTAATATAGCCTATGTCACCCGGGGATAGTGTAGCTTCCCAACGGTGAAAGAATGATTCAAATCGGTCCAGTAGTTTCGGAGCCTATTTAATACAAACAAATCTTTCCTCTTTATAATATTAGTATAGACTACTACTACTAAAACTAGGGCACAGTAAGGGTTAGAATTTGTGTAAAATAAGTACTCGTTTCTACAGGCTATTTTGTATCTTGTGTTCCAGAGGTCGATGGCAGCGCCGAGAATAAAGTTGACACCCTGAAAAACAGTTTTAACACTAAATTTAACTGCACTTTGAAGGATGAACATAAGGTAAGTTGCTATAGAATAATACATGTATCGGTATAGTAATAAATAAATGCACTGGTTTCCTCACGATGGTCTCTCAGCTCAGTTAGTAATAGCTCTGCCTTCTGTGCTGTAGGTGGTGGGTTCGATCCCCACTGAGGACAATATTTGTGTGATGAGATGTTTGTTCTCTGTCTGGGTGTTAGATTGTATTCCAAGTATGTATTTACTATAAAAACGCATGTAAGTACATATTGGTACGTGCTGGTTCCCATAGTACATGTTATGCTTAGTTTGGGGCTAGATGACTCTTCGTGTATTTATTTCTTTATTTTTGATTGGTGTTTTGTCGTTTTATGCATTTTGAAATAAGATAATTAAGTATTTATAACACGAAAATGCCGGACAAAAAGTGTCGATTTTTTTAATGTTTTTGTAATCAGAATCATGGTCTAACTATGCAGCTTCAGTTTTCGGAAGTAGACTTATTACACCCTGTATATATTTTTATATTTATATTTTTAATTCCAGACAATGCTGCATTACCACATAAACGATACAATGCGTTACAGTGACCTATTCACTGAAATGGAAGAGCTAAAGTCTTCCCATCCTTTTATTGAAGATTACTCCGTAACGGAGACCACTCTTGAGGAAGTGTTCCTTTCCTTCGCCAAGGAAAGCAGACGGAAACCAGCTCCTGCCCCTACCCCTGCCCCTGCCCCTGCCCCTGCCCCTGCTCCCGCTCCCGCTCCTGATACAAATCCAGATAGCAATCGAAATCACATAGTGTAACTTATAGTTACAAAGTTTTTATGAAATAAAAACTTTTTAGTTTTTTTTTCATCATACTTGTATAAATTCACAAACAAAATACATTTAAATATTGCTAAAATTAATTAAATATTTTTTCTGTCACAGTTTGTCATTACCTACTGGTAAAATTACAGGTAACTACAGATAATTAACTCATGGTAGGGCACGTTCCTGCGAGGCAATGCTTTGTGGTAAGGATGGTAACCACTTAAGATCAGGTGGGTCATCCGCTCACATCAGGTAGTGTTAAAAAAATGGCAACAGTTAAGACAGATGTACAGTCAGCTGCATTAGAATGTATACAATTCGCAACTTTTAAAATTGTATAATAGCATTACCATAAACTATTATTCAGCACAAACTCAAAAATTATGAAGTTAATTGATAAGTGATTATAATAGTGTCAACTATTATTAAAGTTATGAATAGTATACTCTGCACACTAGTGCAGCTGACTGTACAGATTGTTCAACATGATTTTATGCTAGGCCATTGATGTTTAATATTTTTTTATGCAACTTGCTGATGAACAAGCAGATGATCCATCTGATGTTAAGTGGTTACTATCGCCTATAACAAAGTATTGCATCGTAGGTCACACTCGTTAGGAAACCGGAACGCAAGCCGCTTGGCGGCAGAAATAGGTATGGTGGTAATACTTCTCCGAACGAACCCTTCACTACTACTAAACTTATAAAAATCAGAAAAAATCAAAAACTTACAAAATGCTTAAACTATCGCCATCGCTTATCGATGAGTAATAGCTAACAGTGACAGCAAATTTTAAGCAATACTTAAATGTAAATGACATTTTTAAGTATGATAATAAAATATTTAGTTAATTATCTCTCTGAACAATACCTTCACGCGGACGAAGGTGCGGTTACAGTAGTAATTTATTACAATGCTGCAATTCTGTTAAGCGTTATGAATTGTGTGCAGTCTAATGCACCTGACTGTACTGTGAAGGAATCTGATAATACTATATATTCCTTGCTAGCTGTAGTTTTGTCATCTTCGGATGATAACTATATATGCTTATATAGTTGTAATATGTCGATGTAATTACAGGCACACGAGGCTTAACACCTGTATGCCTCAGGTTGATGGACGCAGAGTAGTGCATCGTAAGGTCACGTTTATAATGAGCATGACTTGCGAAGTAATGCTTTGTAAGTAATGGTAACCGCTGATTATCAGGTGGGCCATCTGCTTGTCCAGCAACAATTCACATAAAAAAAATTGCTTCATTCCAGTATTTTATATTTAAATTATTTGTATTATAGTGAGCTAGTATATATAAAGGACTGATTATTTTATATAAACTTTAGATTCTCAGTCAGGAAAATTTACTGATTCAATTTTCCAACAAAATAGTCTGTCCATTCTGGGCAGCAGTAACAAAAAAATTACCAAATTCGGGCCGTATGATAACGGCATAAAATGTGATGTCCTTTTAAGAATTTAGGGAGTTGAAATGATAGGTACAACATGATTCCGGCATGAAAAACTATTTTGTAATTATATATCTAGAAATATATTGTATGCCATACTTTGTACTTATAATTTATTGTAAGTAGCTATTTATTGAGGCTATTTTCAGTTATATACAATTATTGTGGACTAGGCCGACTTATGCCCGCTTCTTATAGTCTAGCGAGCGTCCGTTAGTAGCACATGCGATCGGATATATTTCATCTTTGGAGTATATAAAGTGTACATTAGCCAAATGAGATGAGCCATTATCTGACAGACGGCGGACCGTAGAATATATGAACCGGGCTTAAACTGTGCGGATGGGATAGGCGTTGGGTAAGCCTAATCCTTCTAAACCCTGTCCTAGACAGCGTCCCGTAAATAGGGGTAGCAATGAAAAATATGTCCATGCCGCTGTAAAAATCATCTATCATGCAGGCTTGGTGACTTTTTACCAAATAATTTGCATTTTTTTTTACTTTTTACAATTATTGTATTATTTTACAACATACTCAGTTACAAAAGTAGATTAACAGTTTCAGTTTTTTTTTATTTAGCAAAGAAATAACAACTTCGGTTTGCAAATAAAAAAATACAGACCGTCTACTGTATCATCACTTAACATCAGGTGAGATTGCGATCAAACCTGTGATAAAAACTATTATAAATTGTTATAAAATAGAAGATTTAAATTATAAGAATGTTTACTTATCATGTCTTAAGGCTAAACAAGTCGGTACGTTGTCCATACAAACGCTGTAAGTGTTTAATGTCTACTATTTATTAACGTGCGTCCGAAGTTAAGTGCGTCGAAAGATTTAGTACTAATTCTTGTAACGCTTGTAACTTTCAAGGTAATCTGATTTTACTGTAGCATATAGGGTAACGTACCTAGATAACGGCAAGATAATTCAGTATCAAACTTAACTTCGGACGCACGTTAATAAATAGTAGACATTAAACACTTACAGCGTTTGTATGGACAACGTACCGACTTGTTTAGCCTTAATACAAAAATCACAGCAAAAATCTTGATATTATTGAAATAATGTTATAAACTGTGATAAAAAGTGAACTCTGTTAAGAATTTTTTCAATTACTCGCATCTACTTTTGTTGCTGACTGTATGACTATTTTAGTAACTCCTTTAGTTTGATATTAAATTTAAACACTATTACTTAATGTTTATATAATTCCTGCAACTGTAATAGTTCACGTGAACTTTATATTGTTGGAATAAGGTGCAAAATGCAATGGCTCTCAAGCGTTCTCGTAAAATACTTATAACTGAAACTTAATAAGTGTAAGTCATTCCAAAATTTTTTATTCCAAGTTTTGAGATTGAATCTCAATTAGAACCAAATACATATATTTTTGTTTAAATAAAATTATAGTATGTTCTTATATATTACAATTTAATTAAGAAACTATACCAAAATTTGTGGCATAAAATGGTTAGACAAAGTGCCTCAGAATGTTTTTTATAATATTTAATCTTTATCGTTAGCTTTCAATATTAACTTGCATAGTGTAACATCTTGGTATTTTGCATAATACCTTCTAAAACCAAGCATAACATGACATGTTAATGATGTTAATAGTGTAATATGATATATAATAGCATAAATGGTAATACGTGTACTGTTTCTAGGCCTATAAGTCATTTAAAACGCTTACTGTTTGTGGTGAACTTTACCTTGTACGTATTTTATAACCAGTCTGAGATTTTAAGTGTACCTATACGGTCCATGTGTATTTTGGACTAGCAAAATGAGATCTAACACGCGACAAGGACGCTTACCGTATCCATACAAAATTATGGGGTTCTGGTAAAGAACGAATTTAAAATGGCGATGATAATTGTTACCTGTCACTCGCACATTGTGGATATTATTATTATTATTTTACAGAAAATATGTACACATTGTACTGGTTTATGAATGAGTGAATGATGAAAATAATTTAGTCAAAAATTTTTTTTTATAAATAATAAATCATGCTGGACAATCCACACAGCGTCATCTAGCCCCAAGCTAAGCAGAGCTTGTGTTATGGGTACTAGATGACTGATATACTTAATACAAAACATTACATGCATAGATATTTTTATTATACATCGAAAATACCCAGAACACCCGGAATAAATATTTGCAGATCATACAAACATTTATTCCAAGGCGGGAATCGAACCCGCAACCTCTGCGTCGCAGGCGGACATTCGCCCGCCGCAATTTTTCATGTTAATTACAGCAATATTTTTCATGTTTCTTTATGTGTTTGTGGCTTTTACAATACTGCTAGGTAATTTATTGTATAGTTGTGCTCTTTCCATAGTTTGTTCTGGGTTGTGTTAGTACTTTTTTTTTTGAGCTTCTTAACTTGATTTTTTTAACGTTACTGATAACAATAGTGTGCGAGTGAGAGCTCATTATTATCCTCCATTTTAGATTCACGCCTTTTTAAAATCAGTTGGTTTACCATGAAAAACGATACCTGAAGTTTCGATCAACGTTTTGAGTTACACTGCGGGGCAACTCAGTAGCCATTTTCCAGACGAGTGGCATCTACCTTGCATGCCGCGCAATGCGATATAGTTATACTAATGTTACCAAAATTAAATGTGTAGATTTAAGATATAATCTTATTCATATGCTTGAAGTGTTTCAATTTACTTTGAACAATGTTAGCGTTTGCCTACCTCAGAGTAAAAATATTTAAGTAGTTTTTGTTTCTTATTACTTACGAAATATTAAAATGGGTATAGAAAAGTACTGCTAACTCACTTGGGACCTCAGCACCACTACGCTCTTACCGGCACAGCAAACGTTATTCTGCCAAGACAAAGCCTCTCTCGGCTCTTGGCCGCTGTCATGGTCAATCAACCATCACTATCTTGCTTCTTCGTAAAATCCTTTAAAGAGAAAAATGTCGAAATAAGCAGATTTCCCACCTGGTGTTGAGCGGTTACCTTTTTCTATATCAATTGTATTAATATGCACGTCCAACGAGGACAATGTAACTGCATACTAGAGTTGTTTAAAGTAGCTTCTAGTACACACTGGCCGGCGCATGTTATCCCGGTTTGTTCCTCCTGTTCTGTCATCATTAAACCAACGCATTTAATTATCTTCATCTTCAATAAAACCTGTTGTGCCGACCCCACGTAAAGTGGGATAAGGGCAGGAAAATTATGATTTAATTATCTTCATCGGTGACATCCCACAGTGGTGATGCGCTGTTTATAGCTGGTGTGATCAAGCTCCTACAAAATCATTGTAAAGATAGTGTACCAAGAACTTACCGGACTGTACCGGACTCTACCAGACATGAACGCAATTTATAGGTATTATTTTAATTTTTAGTTTAAGTTACGAATATTAAAGGTACTTAGCACATTTGTAGTTTGTGTACAAGACTGCATTTAACACTATTTTATAAATAAATATATCAAGCTTTTACGATCGTTTTTCTAGAAATTGTCAAGTCCTATAGCAATAAAAACCAGTCATGTTTTTGCAGTATCTTTATTTCACATTCTACCAGAATACTAACTGTAGTAACGCAGGTACGTTGTAGATACGCCATTCCCACATACATTTAAACTACAATTGTAGTGCACGTACTGATAGTACAAGCTTTAAGACTACTTACATTTTGATACTAAGAAACCTTAACATTAAAACGTAAAAATACAATGGAACTGGTGTAACTCATAACAGTTAATGTTTACAAATAATGCAATTTTTTCTCAGTGACTACATTATTATTCCAATGCTTGCAATAAAGCCATCGATTTGATTGTAGAAATAGTTAGACCCAGTATATTTTTTTTTTAATATTTTTTGTTGACGGTAGTAATGTTTGGCTCTAGTACCTATTTTACAAGCGCCCGTTAGTACTACTAAAAATCGAAATTAATACAAGCATGGCAATTTCGACGAATGAAATTTGACGGATATAATATATATTCTTGATAAAACGGGGTTTATCGAGATTGGTAGCATGGAACTTAGTTAAACGCTAGGTCGATAAATTCGAGAAGTTTTACCGAATTTATCGACAAGCTGTCCAACAAGGAAATCACTCGCTAAAATATTTCTAGTCCGTGCTAGCGGGTGTACCTATATAAAAATTCTGTTATCTGATAAAAGTTTCCCAACCGTAGTTCTATGATTGCACCCAAGACTTTATATTATTAGGTATTATCTATATTACAGTGACATTTTACACTAGCCAATGAGTTTATCTAACAGCCAACGGCCCATAGTTCTACTAATAGACGCTTGTAGGGTATTAGAACCGGACATAACTCAGGAACATTTAAGAGCAAGTTATGAAATTCAATATTGTTGAATTATTTTCGTTAATGACACTATTTAAGCTGAATGATAGTGGTAATTGGTAGGTACTAGTACAGAACAGTTACCTACATACTTTCGGTGTGTACAATCTAATCTCAAGGATTCACATTCTGATTTCCTGATAATTAGTAAGTACCTTAATAGCATTAGACAATGTATTGGCTGGTAAACTGAACTTATCTACATGATACAAACATTTAACTAGCATCTAGTAATTAAGGGTCAAGGCAAACTCAATCACATCTACTTAATGCAGTTAAAATACCTACATTTGACAACTTCATATTAGCTTAAACTAAGTGAAGATTGAACTATATTTGGGTGTGAGAATGGGAACCAAATAACTGATAAAATACTTTTTTTATAACAGTTTAACATGCAGACACAGTACATCTGTGTATGTTATGGCTATTATAAATTATTACTGAGCAGTACAACCAATGTTTAATCACATTTAAACTCAAGGTGAGCAGGTCTTTGTTTTTAATTACAAAAACAACAGGAGAAAGTTGCTTCAACAGTTTTATTATGTAGTTTCAAAAATATTGATAACTCATACTTACTCAGCAAATATAGTGATTGGCCACAGCCTCGTCATAGTTCATTGAGACTTTGTTTGTAATCAAATTATTGCATAACAAAGATGATTTACGTTTTACACAGATAAAATTCATATCATAAAAGGATTTTGGCTACAGGCCATTTAAAAGCAGGATAAGTTTTTAATTTTTTATATATTATTTTACTGCTATTTATGCTTCTGAAATAAAATTAAAGCACTCTAAAATATTACAGGCAAATTGTTTATTTTGCAGACAGATTGATTAGATGCTACAAAATAAAATACCTATAACCAATGATTAGGTAGGTATCTAATTTTTTTCAATAAATATTTAGAATGCAGGACAAGGATTTTTATCATGAAATTGGTTTACTTAAATTAATTTTATTTGGAACTTATCCTCTGCAGGCCACACTCACTAAACACCGCTTTCACAGAATCAAATACTGCATCAGGTGAGTTTTCAGCATTGATCCTTTTAACAAGCTCCAGCTGATCATAATAGTCAATAATAGGCATAGTGTCATTCAGGTGGGTGTTGAATCTTTTCTGCAAGCTCTCCAAGTTGTCGTCAGAGCGGCCGCTGCCGGCGGCACCACGCCCTAGGCAACGCTCAGTGCACTTATCTTGTGAGCATTCGAAGAACAGTACGAATAGGAGTTTCGTTTTATCCGACATTACGCGCTCCCAGCCCTCCAAGTTGTCCTTGTTACGAGGAAATCCATCTATGAGGAAACGCGTTTTTCCGGACTTCTGCATGGCCTTGTGCAGCAGAGAGCACGTTACCTCGACAGGGACGATCAGCCCATTGCGTATCTTTTCCTCGATCATCTCCCCGAACTCAGATCCTGGCCTCTGTCGCTCCTCGCGCAGCAAGTCCCCTGCAGACAGGTGTACGAAGTCGAATTGATTCGAAATTAAACTGCACTGAGTGCCTTTGCCGGCGCCGGGAGCTCCCAACACGAATACAACTTCGGGCACCATTTTATTGAGAGCGAGCGAACACTGCAGCAACGTGCGACTCAGCATCAAACGGCAAAGATGAAGACTTACAAAGTTATCTGGATAAGTCGACCATTAGATTATTTGAACGAATTGCAATCAATCCCAATTAGCTTCTTGCGTGCGCATAACAAATTGAAACAGACATTGACATTGACAAATGAATGACAACCAACCACAAAACATTGTTGAGCACATAGAATTAAACAATAGAGAGACGATACATTTTTTGATAAGAACTCATAATTGTTGAGAATATTCCAACTCAATTATTGTAAAAAAAGTAGGTATGTAGAGGTTGCGTAAAAACTATTCATAAAGTCAGAATATTTCATTGCCAACGTTTATAATACACACATTAGCCCTGTTTTAGTAGGTAGGTACCTACCACAAATTGTTATAACCATTCCTTAGTTACTTGGCAAAGATTAGCATAGGTAACATCATTTTTTTTTAACCTTGATAACTTACGACGCAGAAGACTTGAGATTTTATACGAAACTTTTTGACAATTAGAACGCCAAAATGAAGGTATTTATATATATATATTATATATATATATATTTTTTATACAACTTGAAACAAGCAGATGGCCCTCCTGATGTTAAGTGGTTACCATCACCTATAACAAAGCATTGCCTCGTAGGTCACTCTCATTAGGAACGTCACCTACGATGCACTACTCAGCGTCCATCAACCTATTATATACGAAAATTCAGCTACTCTCAATCAGAGGTTGAACCCTCTAAGCTAAAATATTAGACTGGGCTATGGAGTTTAGGTACCTACCTATCTGTTGAAAGCATAGATAAGTAACTAGGAGAAAAAGTCAACAAAATCACAAGAATCATGCATCATGTACTTTATTTGTAGGTTTCATTGCAATTTAAATAATCTAAGTACACTAAAGTAGCCTTCACTGATCGTACATGTAGTTGCTGGGGTACCTGGAATAGAAAAGGACATGGTGTTAAATGCATTACATTTTTTTTAATTAATGGAAGATACATACTGGGGAAATCAGAAATAAAATAATGGCTGTCCTCAATAAAATTCAGAACAGGTCTGTGATCATTATTCATCATGAAAACAGTACATTCACAAAAGGAGTTTTTTGGCAATTTGCTTACCTTAAATTTTTTGCTCTTTTATCCTAGCATGCTGGATGAAGAGAGAAGATGATCTGTAATATAAAAGATATCATTATGATTTGGACTACTCTATTTCTAGAAATTAATGTTGATGGTAGAATCAGAAGGAATTATTGGTTGACCTCAAAAAAAAATTCAGAACAGGTCTGTGATTATTTCATCATAAAAATAATAAACTAAATACCCAGCACAATTTGTAGACAAACTCGCATTTGAAACCAAAGGTACAGTTAGCTTCACTGGAATGTATACCATTTGTTACTTTAAAAATAGTCTCACAACGTAACAGTAAATACTTTCAGGACTAAAATGCAAAAAATAAGTGAACTCGTCAACTGATTACATGGTATTTGAGTTTCTACGGTCTAAAACTTTATAGTAATGTTGTGATAGCATTTTAAAAGTTAATAATTGTATACATTCTAGTGCAGCTGACTGTACATAAAAAAATAATTGTAGCTATTATATTCTGCCTATAAAAAAAAACAGCTATTCAGAGTTGTTTTGTTTAGGCCTATTATAATTAAATGTACTTACACTTACAAAACTAGGTGTAAAAAACTTACCATCAACAGCTTCAAGTAACTTCCAGTACATCCAACAGCACATTCAACACCTAAAAAAAAAAACCTGATTAAAGCTAAATACCTTGCTAGTTATCACATAACAGAAAGGTAGAAACCTTCTGTTGTTCAGTCCTGTTGAGCTTATAATAACCATCATTATAAAATCTGGGCGGATTTTATCATCATTTAACTTGTTGAATTCAAAACAATCTTTCTGTCCTAGCCTTTATTTAGGGACAATTTCCATTCATGCATATATATCTCTGATCAACATGACTTCAATCCTTCCTTATTGTCTGTACCACAATAGTAAATGATTTCAATTATTTAAATTGCTAATAAAATAATAGAAAACTTACCATTCAAGGTGTGAAATGAAAATACAAGCAGAAGACATCAACAGGCATATCTGCAAGGAATTAAAATAATTTGATCATTTGTTCCTAACAAAAACAGTTTGTACGCATAACAGTAAAACTTCAGTCCTGTTGAGCTTGTAAATAACCATCATTATGAAATCTGGGCGGATTTTATCATCATTTTCTGATATCAACATACTACCCAATACATAAGTAACATCTCTATTACCAATCATAGGTATTTTTATTGAAATTTTTAAATAGGTTCTTGTTTTGGTAACTTCACTCACCGTTTATTTGAGTGATGAACAATGTCTCCATGCTATCAGGATCTCCCTGTAAGTTAGAACAGATATATAATGTTTTGTATTACAGACAATAGCCGATAAATATTTAAAAATAAATCAGTCCTGTTGAGCTTGTAAGTAACCGTCATTATTAAATCTGGGCGGATTTTATCATCATTTTATATTATTTATAACTAGTTATAAAATTTTTGTCCATTTTATTAAAAACGCTGTATACAGATAGCATACTAAACTAACAACCTCCAACCCAATGGACTGACAATATAGTTTGAAATGTGGAAAGTTGTTGGATGGCAAGGGCCAGTCATTCTCTGGAAGCACATGGGCTATGTCCAGCATCGAACTTCTACTGGATGTTGATGATGACTAAGCTAAACACTGGGTTTGGTACAAAGTTTCTGTCATCCCATGATACCTGGTGATCTTTGGACCACATTTGTAAATAGGAGGTTGTGAGTTTTTAGAAACTTACCTAGGCATGCGCAACGCTGAAGTTTGTTTCTTTTATCATCATTAGCAGCCATAGTTCTCTTCTAGATATCATAGACTTCCAGGACAAGACTCTTCTCCATCGACTTCTCGACCAATATTATCATCAATTTACCAAGTACCTACAATACAGAAAACTAGTTATTCTTCACAATATCATCAGATTTGTTCATACACAATAAATTGAAATCAGTATTTCAATAAAAGTTGTCCTCAATGTTTACTCAGAACAGGTCTGTGATTTTATCATCATAAAATTTAATTAAAATGTTGTTAGTTTATTTTAAATAATTGAAAAGTATCCTTACCTTATAAGGATGTCTCTCAGCCTAAGTTGTACCTGAAAGAAGATTTGTACCTTTAAAATTTGAAACACAAGTTTACAAACACCAATTTCTGACTCAATTCTAGTTCTTTCTGTACATTAGATGAACTCAGAATGCAGTCACATATATATCAATTCACTCACCTTCAGATTTTGTAATGTGTTAAATCCTAACAAAATTAAACAATACCTTTACAATACAAAAATTATAATTTAAAATTAATTACAAGTATAAGTAAAGTAAAGACCCCTTTCTCCCACTAACTCGTTATGATAACAATTCTCGCCAAGGAAAGGATTGCATAATTTTAAAATATTTTATTAAATAACGCGTGACGCTATATTAACAGCCTTGGATCACCCAATATGGTATAATATTTATATCATTACGATGCATATCGACCAGCAATATTACCGAAGTACCAGCACACACCTGAGGTGAACTGAATGAGGATGGTAAAGTAGAATTATCGAATGTTCAATAAAAAACAATGGTATAGTGCATGAGGCGCGCTCAATAACGTTACATTTTATATTACATTATGGATTGCATTAGCTACGGCGTTTACAATTTGTCGAGGTATGAAGTTAGATCGGGCAGACCCTCCTTGAGTCCTTTCCGTTTTCTTGTCTCCTGTAACGAAAGAAAAGCAGTTTTTCAATACATTCGTAACATTACAATCAAGTTAATGATTGTTGTGAGGTAAATGTATCGAACGTCGCGTAGCGTGCAGTATTAGGACATAAGGATAGCGGTCCTGTGCAGCGTTTAGCGAAGCGCGAGTCTCTCTGCGTCGCTGCGAGCCGCGCTGTCACGGACGGACGCGCGGTAACGCACGCCCCTCTATAGCGCGGCACGGAGCAGCGACGAATATAATCCATTCACATCTGTTAGCTATATTTCATCTCATCACTAGATACCGCAACAATTTTATAGTAGTTAATATACCCTGTTAATACAGGTTTTATAGTAGTAAACCTGAATCTATAACATTTATATACAATTAAACATCCTGATAACAATTATTTTGGCTTCCCAGTCCTCTAAAATTTTGAATTTATACATCATGAAATCTTCTTTATAAATGATATGAAAGGATATATTACCTGGACAACGGCGAAGGGCTTGCTGCCCTGCTCGCACGGGTCTCCGGGCAGCACCTGCCAATGGTCGAAGACGCACTGCGGGAAGGCCTGTCCGCCAGTGTTAGAGCGAAGATCAGCGGTGAAGCCGAACGACTCGTTGACAGGCAGGTAAGCCTTTACCACGAACATGGGTGTTCCAGTTACTTGCGACTCCTCGAATACGTGCCCACGACGTCTGTTCAGCACTCCGTAGATACCACCGACGGCCACTTCAGGGCACTACACAAATTATTTTCAATAAAATAGATTGAATATTTTTAAAACCTCTAATAATGGTCATGAAATATGTATGTACAAACAGCCAAGAGCGAAAACAGGAACAAGTAAATTAAATTAGAGCATTATTAATTTTACTACCAATAATGCATATCATTTCTTATGCCAATTGCAAGGGTTTGTTAGAATTTCGTGTAAATGTTAGTTCTTATATCCTAGCAAAGTTTACAATGGACATTGCCAAAATAACAAAACTGTTGATCTACCACATCTCGGAAAGGCGGAACTAATGAATACATGCTAGCCCGCTCAGGAAAAACGTGGATAACTTGCATAGATAAGGCACAATTGTATTGAAAACAGCTATTAACAGTTGTAAAGGCTCTTGTTACCAAACACTCTTGACACAAGTATGAACAGATTATGAATACATATTATTTATACCTGAATTTCGCAAAGGTACACGGGCTCCATGAGTCTGGGTTGCGCTGTCAACAGGGACGCGTACAGAACTCTCCTGGTTGTTGGAATGATTTGACCACCACCTCTGTACAACAGAAATAAAACATAAAAAAATCAAAAACAACATCTATCATAATAAAACAAAGAAGACACGGAATGTATCCAAGACCTAAATAGAAATAAAAGAAGTCAAAAAATATTGTTTTAAAAGTAGTAGTAGTAGTACTAAACACAAACCTGTGGATAGCATCTGTGTGCAGGGTAACATCATAGATGTTGAATCGCACTCCTCTCAGATTCTCCTCAGCCATGACACCTTCCTTCGCGGCCCACTGGAAGCCCGCCACCACAGAGTCCTTGATCTCGTTCAGGTATTGTACTCCCTTGGTGCAGTCCACCAGGATGTTGGGGCCTGTGCCCTCGGGGCCGAAGCACCAGACTTTACGGGCCTCTGTTAGATCGTACTCGTACTTTTCGCTCAGGTAACGCGCACGGGTCTTGAAGTCGTCACGGGGGTTCACTTTGCCCTAGAATGTAAACTGATGTCAGGCAACACTAAACCCAGAACCCTGAAATAATGATCCTACATGTGGTTTACAAAAGAAAGTTACGAAAGATACATTTTATGTTTTAGGAATTGGATGGTGGTGGCGTCCTATGCTTCATGACTTTCATGACCACAGTTTGTGGTCGCCATTAGAGTACTTACATCATCGATATCCTCGGGCAGACCGTCGGGCATGGGCTGGGCCTTCATGAACAGACGGTTGTGCTTGTTGGGCGACTTGGATAGACACATCTGGTCAGACTCTTCGGCGACCGTCTCACGGTACGACACCACGGGGTCAGATTTCTTGATTGGAATGCAGGCGTGGTCTTCTTCCAAGTCCTGAACGAGAGATTTAAGATAAGTGTATACGAATACAAAAGCGTCGCATGATGCAATTATTTTAACAGTTATAACCATAACATCCATCTTTTGCTTGAAAATCAATAACAAATCTTGAAAACCAATAGATGACATAATGACTCTGTGCATAAGAACGCTTATTTTTAACTACAAACTAGAACTAGTATGTCTGTGAAAAATAAATACATATAATACATAAATACATATAATACTTGGATAGTATTCTACAGAACAGCAGTACCTACCTTGAGACAGATCTCAAGATGAAGCTCTCCAGCTCCAGCCACAATGTGCTCTCCCGATTCCTCGTTGATGCATTGCACCATGGGGTCAGACTTGGCGAGACGCTTGAGTCCCTCCACCAGCTTCGGCAGATCCGCTGGGTTCTTGGGCTCAACAGCCACGCGCACCACAGGGGAGACACTGAACTTCATAACCTGGGGACAGATACCAGTTAGAATGTACGTTTAGTTTTGAAGAACTCCACGCGAGAGTCGCGAGCGTAAGCAGATTCAACCAATAAGTAAAAATATTACCTTCATGTTGTGTGCATTCTTGAAGGTGGTGATGGTACCAGTCTTGACCAAGAACTGGTCAACTCCGACGAGACCGCAGATGTTACCCGAGGGCACATCTTCGATCGCCTCCACATAACGTCCCATCATGAGGATAGTGCGCTGGATTGTCTTTTCATACACATCCTAAAAAAACCGAGATGTTTAAAAACTTATCATAATATTTCATTTTAGACTTTGTACTCAATACACATTAGGTAGCTTTAAATTGTTTCGATCATTTATGGGGTCGCAAACTATAGAAGTATACGGCCAATTCCGGAAAGATTTGCTGTAAGTCCTCTTTGACACCCAGATTCTTATTGAGAAAGTAACTAGCAACATTAAGGACTATCTAAGATCTACATGATCTATGATGATTGATGGAAAACCAATTCAACTATTTCGTCTTCTGGTTTGTGGTTACAATTTGGGAAACCTATTAACCAACAGTTCTACAAGCCATTATGGCCTGCTTATTGCCACTTCAACATGCTGATGTTATCATTTTTGCATCAACACTAGCATAAACAATTTTGTGCTGTTTGTTTGTAGAGAGTATAGGAGCAAGTATCCTGTGAAGGAATCAAAAACTTACCTCCTTCTTGCCAGGGGTGAAGTTAGGTCCCATGATGCGAGCTTTCTGTCCAGTGATGACCTTGCCGGAGAACACACGTCCAAAAGCGTAGAAACGTCCCTTGTCAGAGGTCGGCACCATTTTACTAATGTACATCATGAGGGGTGCTTCTGGGTCGCAGTTCTATAAAACGTAAATAGACTAAATCAGATTTATAGCAAATACTTGTGTATCAAGACTCATTTATATTTACATAGAATTGAATATGCTAATAAATGATGAATGTAATAGGTTTGTTGTAGGTTACAAACACCTCTTTGAAAAGATCATTGCAATCCCTATTGAGATGATTTCATTCATTCTTTTCTGCAATATGTTAAACTATAACCAGTATCAAAAGGACAAAGATACATGCTGATCCAACTAATTTAGATAACCCTTGTTCAAATTAGTTGGATCAGCACGTATTTTCGTTAGAGAGATGAAGTTCATAACGATACGATTGAATTATACATTGTATTGACACATGAATAATTGGTTCAATTATTTAATCCAATACATTGATAAGCTCACCTTGATACCCATAGCGGCCTCATCGTCATGGGGTCCTTCGTACAACATCTCCATACGGTACTTCTGGGCCACCACGGGCGACGGCAGGTGGATGGCAATCATCTGAAGCAGAGCCTCTCCGGCCGGCAGCCAGCTACGCATCACAACCTAGGAATTAACACTTTGTTAAAGCTTCGCCACTGTGTGGAGCAGTAACTAATCAAAGTGAATACTTTACCAAAAATTATAGAAAACTTTCTTTTTTTATTTATTTGTGCTTAAAAATACACGTCTTCAGGACAATTTGAGTAGGTTTCAGGAAAATGTTTCAATCATTTTTGGGGTCGCAAACTATGAAAGTTAGAGGCCAATTCCGGAAAGAAGTTTGCTGTAAGTCCTCGTTGACACCCAGAAGTCTATGTTAGACAACCGGCAACACTTGGGACTAGGAGGGTTTCTGAATTTTTGGCACTTGTTTATGCTTACCTTCAGAAGGGCCTTTCCATCCTTGTCAGAATCTTCGTGCTTGAGGGTCACTCCGATCTTCTTGAGCAGACCGTCAATCTCCTCCTTCTTGAAGTTCATGATGGCATCGAACACCTTGTAGATAGGGTCCAATACGTACATACAGAAAGAACGTTTGTTTTCATTGTCCCTCTGTTTGGCCCACTTCTTTGTCTTAGCGTTGAAGAAGTTCTCACCCCAGAGCCTGTGTAATAAGTTTTGGTTGTATAGTTACGTTTATGCTGTTTATTTTCGAATGACTAAACCCTCGGGATGAATTATGAGAGAGGAAAAAAACATGGATCGTCACATAGGTAGGTACATACACGAAAATCTTCTGTTAATTCTTCCTTATTTATCAAGTCAAGTGTGTAGACTTGTAAACTTATATTTCTACAATTAGAATTGCCTGTATGTAATTTTTGTTCGTCCTTTTCTGCCGCCGATTATAAGCATAAAGCTTGAACCAGTATCAACGGGACGAAATTGATATACGTCCACTTTGTCGCCGAATTAAAGCATCGAAATCTTTAATCGGGTGATATAAGACGATGTTCTACATTACAACCTGGTTTAAGATTATTGAGGTCGCTCCAAACTTGATATTTGGCATAGTTTCAAAGGAAACGAAAGATTTGAAAGTTTATAACAAGAAATTCCAGTTTCATTCCGAAACATCCATCCTCCCACGGTATTGTCGAGAAAAATTTCTCTCCCACTGACGGGAAGGGTTGTATTGTAACCTTTGTAAAAACAACCCACACTGTATTCAGCAGTGGGTAGCAAAGTCACAAAGGTCGTTCGTTCTATGCAGTGAATGACGTCATAGCGTGGGTGTGTCATTGCAGTGGAGCCCGCCCACCCGCCTTCGCATTGAAACTTGTGCAAAATATAAAACCCAGACGTATCTTATAACTTTTATTAGAGTATACAATAAAAATTTCTTTTTGTTATGTTAGACTTATTTATTAAAACATAAATTTCAAACATGATTGTTCTGCATTCATTTAAACAGTTGTTTTCAAAATATTGTAAATTGTTTAGGTTCTGATTGCATGCTACAGATAGTTATAATAAACGTTACAGGAAATAGGTGTGTTGCCAAACATTTTGATACTTCCGATGTTCAAAGGCGCTAAGCTACGGGCGACGACAAAACCGCTTACCCTGGTGGCGGCGGTCGCAAGACGCGTCTAATTGTGAGCCGAGCAGACTCTGTAAAAACGCGCCCATTCTTGCGCTTTTCTCAAATCGGTCCCGAGATAAGTGTACGATGACGAATGATTACTAGATTCAATCTTTTAGGAAAACACATCTTACATGAATCTTACATGAACCTCGAGTACATAGCACACAATTGAAATACATAATGTTATAATAATATTTACCTGTTCATGAGCTTGACAAGGTCGATCTTGAACTTGTCAGCGTACATCTCAGAGAACTGCTTGAGGGTGAAGGCCCAGCCGTGCAGGCCGGAACCGAAACCCACGGAGCCCTTGCTTGGGTCCACGCGGACCTCACCTACGCACAGGAAATGTCTGCTGTATTTCATGTAGATCACTTGATAATATTGAGACTAGGAATGCTAAAATATGCTGATCTCTAGACTGATTCGACTGTAGTTTGTTTTGACTAGAAGTAACATCCGAGAAATTGCGGGTAACCCAGTCATACACCTTCGGCTAGGATCAGCGATCAAGCATATTAAAAGTGAACAATTGTATTATAATTAAGAGTGCTCCATCTTAAACTGCATCTTCACTTTGCATCAGGTGCGGCCAGTCAAATGCTTTTTAATTGCAATCAATAAATATAAAAAAAAAAACAATGAATACTAGAGATTCCTATTAAAAACTATAATGTTATTTACTAGAAAACTATTAACTGTAAGAACATTGCGTATTTAAAAAAAACTACGGCATCTCAGCCAGTCAGCGTGGCAGATTATCAGCCCTTTCACTCTCACTGTTGGAAAGTAGGTCGGACACACAGCTGTTGAAAGATGTACACTGATTTATTGATTCATTCACTTCAGTCTTACAATCCGATACCTCATGCCTTGCCATGATTTGAAGTCCCCAATGCACTAAACTAGAAGTTGTAGGAGTAATGACAGAGAAATTTGGAGCAGCTCCCTGTTGTATTGTAGGTTGTGCACAGAGAGAGACATTCCTACAACTCTATCCCTAAGAGGGTGAGGGTTGAAACTTGCGTGAAAGTCTCATGGAAAGTTGTGCAGGTTGCAACTATTTCTCTTATGAGTCTTATAAAGTGAAAGACATACAAAAAACCTAATTTATACAAAAAAGTTATTGGAAGTATTATTTAGAATTTCATGTATTTATAAAAAAAGTATTTAGTATTCATCTGAAGTACAAGGTTTGTTTAGCTTGAACTAATGCATAGATTCAGCTAGTTAGATTCAAAGTGGTCTTCTAAAAGCATTCAATAAATGCCTTTTTACTTTTCGACTTTATTAGCAACGTTTTACCTGAAATAAAACGTATATTTAATACTTACCTTGCTAAAAGCTTTATAAAGCTTTATATGAGAGTAGCGTATCCGTTTCCGTCGTATTTCAACCAGTTTTTATACTTTTAAGCCTTAAGCTTCCGGTCAAGTGGCGCCACCTGGCGGCCGCGCGCAGTTTTGCTTCGTAAAATGTACCGCGCCATCTTGAAACCATTGGCTTAATTTCACCAGGCAGAGATAAAAGTGAAAGCTTTTAGCAAGGTAAGTATTAAATATACGTTTTATTTCAGGTAAAACGTTGCTATTTATTACTAGACCGTTGCTAAAAGCTTTATAAAGCTTTATATGAGACCTGTTTGTTATCGCCTGGTGTCGCCACTTGTACGAAATAGGTGGTAACCTAGCGCCAATGTGACATTAAAATATTTAACAATAGTAAGTAGGTACCTACTAAGTATAGAAAATTAAAATTTATGTTTTATTAAATTATTAACACATCCTATATTGTACATGATAGGTAGTGTACAGATCAGTTACTATCGCTGCAGATATTTACAATAACTACGTGTAATGTGTAATTACTTGCATAATATCAGATTTTAGTATGATCAGAAATAATGCAAGTTTTCGTAATAAGCATGCTACTAACACTATATTATTCGAAAAGGTTATTAAACTCAGTTATTGCTTCCAACGGATGATTTGTAAGTAGTACTTGCTTATAACCTTTCGCATGTGAATGTGCTGGTACACACTACCTGATTGATAAACCCCCTCAGGCTAAAAATTCGTCGGGAGATAATATTTGATCCCGCTTAGTAGATATCGTAGATCTAATATTCGGAAGTGTCACGTAGCAGTCTCCCTATACAGCACTTTGATCTAGCTTGCTATAACGGTGCGTAATGCGGCCTTATGTAATACCTTATTACTGTAAAAAATATACTGGAATTAGAATTATCAGTAATTCTGATGATGGTTTTCAACTGAATTATTTATAATAATTACTGCAATCAGTATTTAACCGACTGTCGGGTGAAGTGATAATATCAGTAGATCTTATGAGGAATAGGATCAACTGTGAATACGATTCATCTTGAGTTTAGAACTATCAGTAAATAGTGGTAATGATTTATAACCAGGTTATATAATTTTACATATTACTTTTGAACAAACTATATACTTAAAATAATACTATTGTTAGATCCGATGCGGAATAGGATCAAATGCAAGTAGGATTTATCGTAAGGGCTGATCACATAAGTGTCTTCCTGAGATATGTAAAGTAGTATCGTGGTGCTACTATTTTTCTAAATAACAATACAATCTTTTGAAATAGCAGTAAGTTTGTCAGCGTCCCAAACTGGAAACTTTTTTAGATCAATTGTATAACTAAACGTAAGAGTCTGAAACACAAGAGGCATACACGAGCTAAAAATATTTAAGCAGTGCGCGGTGGTAATTACACCAAGTGGTCTGTATTCAAAATTTCTCCTCATATTCCCACACTTATAGTAAACCGATAAATTAACAGAGAGAGAACAAAAACGCCACAGCTTAGACTGAGTTTCGCACGTCAACATGTAATTTCCCCCGAGGAAGTATTACAAGGCATATTTACGGTAGTAAAGTTATGTGAGCTGTTATGCAAGTTAGTATAGTTTCGCAGAACACTGAACGCACCATGAGATAGTTCAAGGATAGTTGTACTATCTTCACGTAATTTTTACTTAAATAATCTATTTATAAAATTTATTAAATGTTCATAATTTAATAAAATAAGGTAGACTGCACTAGACTGCAATATGCGGTTTTAAAGTCAGACAAGTCAGTGGTTGAAATTTCCCCACTTAGCAAACCACATCGACCGGTAATAGATGCCGTTCAGGATATCGATGGCCTAAAAATTATCAGCATGATTTGATACTTACGTAGATCACTGTGGACAATCATGATTACCTATGAAATTATTCATGTTTTAGTAAAGTTTCCTTTCTTGGAATTGTTGACATCCTTTTGTCGCACTGTACCTAACGTCATTGCCGTGACTCGGTAACTATGTGTGATTGGCTCTGACAGGCGTGTAAAATAAGGACGAGCCCGACTGCATCCAAAATGTTAAGTGGAATGTTTTAAGTGTGCTCCAAAGCCTTATTAGACGCATATACAAAAAATGCAAAAGGATAATTTAGCGACATTGACAGCAGAAAATACATATCTTCAAATTATGAATTTGGTAAAATCAGACTTTGCGATTGATCTAAAAAACTGATAGCTTTAAATAGAAAAATTGCTGAGTTTTAGAAGAAATTCGGTTTCTCAAAATTATAGTCTGTACAATGTTAATAATGTATGTATCTATCTATTTCAATAAACATGACAACAATTTGATGGCGCTAAAATTCAGCTATAGCTCAATAATTATAAGTTATCCTAAGAAAAGCCTTCTGACTTTGATTTGTGATCGCAGGGATTCACACGATTAACGATATCAATAGCTAACCTTTTGTCTTAGCCATCCAACTCGTTCGGTAAAAACAGTCTTCAGAAAATTATTTGGGCATCTTAAAAGTAACCAAAACTAAGTTTCAACCAATTTTTTGTATATAAGGTGTAACAGTAGCTGTAAGACTTTACTTGAAGTACGCTCGTAAAAGATTCACTTTGTATAATACACCAGGTTTTGTACACAATCCAGAATCTTTATTATACATACTTATCAAATAAAAAAGCTGGGCAAACACAACCAATCGTGTAGCGCCTTGGAATTATATTAAGGACGGCTGACTAACAATGAATGAGAAGAACCGAAACAGAGCTCAGCTTGGGAGCGGTCTACATCCAGCAGTGGACTAATAAAGACTGATGATGATGATGATGATAGGCTGACCTATCGGACTGCACCACTAGAAATAGAAATTACGAAAGTGGAAGCATTGTACTGTAGGTACTATGCTTTTAAAATGTGTAACCCATATTTTTACAGTGTGTAATGCATACCCTATGCATGAACAAGGCTTTCTTCCCATTGAGAGTGTGGAAGTGTGTTAACTGGCTTTCTTATGAGTATCAACTATTCCTAGATGTTACACGTTGGTTTCTAACACCTCTTAGGGCCTTACAGCGTACTTGGGACGCTTTTAAAATGTTTAAGGCACACGCAACCGACGACGAGCCTCTTATTATAAAATGAAACTATACCAGAGTACTTACAGTTTTCACTTACTGAGCATCAGAGAGTTGACCCTTGTATTGAAAGTGGTTATGATAACATCAACCCCTGAGGGTGTACTTGATACACGTATGTACGTGCATTAGGAGGCCAGAGCCACTAAAAGTTTAAAGATTTCCATGCGATGGAACACAGTCGTACAAACGCCTTACCCTCGCGAAGGGCGGCTGTTATTGGTTGGCTTTCTCTTGCGAGACACCACCAAATGCTGATGGCCAAACTGGGATGTGCTTGATTCAGGTCTTTGCATACATTAGAACGCCAGATTAATAACAAGTTCATTGAGTTCCACACGATGGAACTCAGTTATACAAACGCCTGACCCCCGCGAAGGGCGGCTGTTATTGGTTGGCTTTCTCTTGCGAGACACCACCAGATGCTAATGGCCAAAATGAGGTGAGCTTGATTCAGGTCTTTGCGTACATTAGAACGCAAGATTAATTAAAAGTTCATTGAGTTCCACACGATGGAACACAGTTGTACAAACGCCTTAACCCCGCGAGGGGCGGCCATTATTGGTTTGGATTTGTCTAGTAAGAATCCGCCAGATATTGATGGCCAAAAATGAGATGTGCACAATACAGGTCTTTGTGTACCTTAGATGGCCACAATAATTACAAGTTCATTGAGTTCCGAGCGATGGAACACAGTTGTATAAACGCCTTACCCCCGCGACGGGTGGTCGGTATTAACTTTGATTGGATTTCACCTTCGAGAACCAGTCTTGGCTCAGAACAGATTTGCACCCTTCCCCGGTATGCTCGCACTCAAATACCTAAGTAGGTAAGCTAGGAGGAAGGTAAGAATTGTACGGGTATTTTACTCAGTGACGCATTCACTTATGCTTGTAATAATATCTTTAAGTATTTGTTACTTTTAGCTGTGTGACTGCAAACTTATTAAAAAAGATCTCGTAAAATGTATGGAAATAATAAAGGGCAAAGTGACAAAATTACCGCAGTGTTTTTGTTAAAAGATAAATAATATAAAAATCATTTTATACAAGCATAAGAGAGTGTCAAGTGACGTAGATGTTTTTCCCCTTTTTGTTTGTTTCCAGGTCTATTATACCTGGAGTTAGTACATCGTTAGAATATAGAGAATATCTTAATTTTCTAAGCTAAGCACTGAACGTCAGATAGCTTGATAAAAGTCCTAACTTTAATTTTAACATGTAAATACAATGTCTGTCTAGGAAGTTATACTTCTTCCCAACTACCATTCAAACTGATTGTAGTCTCAGTATGAGATTTCTATTCGTATTAGCAGACAGTAAAAATGTTTCGAGGGTTCGAACCACGCTGTGAGGTTATCTTACGGCAAAAGCAGTGGCAGTTCCACTTTTGGCTATATTAATAGGCTCTGCTGGAAATATTTCAACCCAGAGCTAATGGCTGGTACTAATTGTAGTAAGAGCCATATCTCGTGGTCAATTTGTTGCAAAATAAATACGTTTGATAGTTCGCAAGGGCTATCCTTACTGAAAAATTAAAACTTACAGATGCTTAGTCTGTACGAGTAAACTGGTTAATTTTAAATCAAAGACACGTGATCACAACGAAAAATCGTTAAATGAATCGATCACGTTTAATTAAGGGTACTCACGATTTTTTCCTTTGCACAGTGTAAAGAGCACAATATCAATTTAAATAGATTAACACTATGAGGAAACAAATTTAAAATATTTTAAACAACTGTCGTCGCAGAGATAGCTGCTGGACACATGTTGCTTCGACGGAAAACAAAACGCCAATGGTTTCAAGATGGCGCGGTACATTTTACGAAGCAAAACTGCGCGCGGCCGCCAGGTGGCGCCACTTGACCGGAAGCTTAAGGCTTAAAAGTATAAAAACTGGTTGAAATACGACGGAAACGGATACGCTACTCTCATATAAAGCTTTATAAAGCTTTTAGCAACGGTCTAGTAATAAATAGGTACATTTGTTTATAATATATAATCCGTTATATTTATAAATAAATTGCTCAGAATTATGCAAAGTAATATGTATAATAACTTTAATGCTTTAAATCTTTGACCTTGGCAATGTTATTTATATCACGCGATATTCACAAGGGCGAGTAGGTACATTCTGTTCTGATAACAATCTATCAAAGAAATACTTCATATTCAGAATCTTTCTTCCATTTCACAATACAATTTCACTTAATTAACAAGTATTCTTTTTGATTACTTGGTACTACTACAAGAGATCTGAGAGGTTACCTACCATGCCTGGGAATTAAGTTGTGAAACTGTTATTGTTTTTTTTCTATTTGATTGAGTATATTATCTTTAGTTCTTTACTAGTTTTAAGAATTGTTGCACCATAATAGCCTGACTCATGCAAGGGTGATAAGTTAAAACTGACTTAGTACAATCTTATTGGAATCTTTCACAGAAGAGAATTTATTTATTTAGTTTAGATCCTGAACTTAATTGGAATAAGATGGTATGGGCCCCTGTACTTACAAAAAAAAGCAGTGTCTACTTAGAATAAGTTGAAAGTTTTGTTGAATTTGAACTTATTGTTAAATATTAAGATTATGCTTACCCATGGGACCACTGTCATCAGAATAGGTGGCAATGATGACGTTCACATTCTCAACAATACGCTGGAAGGTCTGGTACAGCTCCTCAGACTCCAGCTGCAGCTCCAGAAGAGCACGGTCCATCTTGTTCATGAACAGGATGGGCTTGATGCGCTCAGCAATAGCCTGACGAAGTACAGTCTCAGTCTGTACACACACACCTGGAAAATTCAAATATTTTATAGTACTTCTAGAATTAGGAGAAATATTGAAATATGGTTGATTTAGATAATCAGATGGCCGTTCTTAAAAATCTTCAAAGAATCTCAGATTTTAGGTAGTAGAACATTCATCACTTTGTATAGATTTATTTCAAGTTGCACTGCAATTGTCAAAAATGTTTTTCATTGCCTAATAAGAACACTGTAGAAAAACATGCAAGTGTGCACTTTGTTGGCCTAGACAAAGAACCTAGAATAAAAAATATAACAGGTGATCTTGGGAAATAAATGAACCTAGATTCCTTTGTGGTCTAGTTTTATCAGGAGTTTTAGTTAACTAGGGGGTTTATAAGATTTTATAACACTTTTTTATTAATAAATTACGAATAACCTTAGTAACATACCAGAGACACAGTCAACAACCACAAGGGCTCCATCAGTGACACGGAGAGCAGCAGTCACCTCAGATGAGAAGTCAACGTGCCCGGGGGAGTCAATCAAGTTGATCAAGAAACCCTTCTGTCCCTTCTCACACTGGTCAGCATTGGTGATGAAGACCAGATCTTTCTCTTCCAGTTCGAAGTACATGGAGATAGCACTGTGGAAACATAGCACTGATCCATGATGCTGATAAGGTGATAGCTGTTATGTTATAGACAGCTGTGAGATCAGATGGCCGTTCTTGAAATCTTCAAGGATTATCAGATTTTAGGTATGGAACAATCATCACTTAGATAGATAAGCTGTTATTTAGTTTTTCATGATTGCACAATAATAAGAAAATATTAATGGTTTTTCTATCACCATAAGCTTGTTGTTGAGATAGTAATAACAGCTGACTTTCACTAAATAAACAAATCACAAAAACCATAATTATTGCAATACTCACAAGCAAAATTTGGGAGGTTAAATGGGAACAAGTTCAATGACATCTCCGCAGTGGGATAGGTAATAATAATACTAAGGGCCACAACAAAGGTTATTACACCATGTGGTGATTTCAGGTAATTCTGGTACTTACGTGGACTTGATGGTGATGCATCTGTCCTGCTCATCCTTACGGGTGTCAGTGAACCTTGTCTCTCCCGCACGGGCACCGGCAATGATACCGGCTTTGGACACCAGGGAGTCTGTCAGTGTAGACTTGCCGTGGTCGACATGGGCGATGACAGACATGTTGCGGATGTTCCGCTTCTTGTCCATCATCCCACGGATCTCGTCTACGGTGAAATTCACCTGCACAAACCAGAAAACAGCCCGTCAACATTATGCACATCACAACACAGATGGTACACTTCGAATACGCACATCTCATGATTGTAACTATCGCGAATATTGATACGGTCAACGAAGGTTTACACAGTCTGTTTTGCGCGAGTCGAAGATATTAATAAAGAACACTTTGAACCACTTTGAAACGTCATCGGACCACAAAGACCGTCGTGAAGAATCTTGTAGTTTAGAAGTAGTTTTAACACGACATTCGCAAAATACGACCGTATATCGATAGCACAAGTACACCGCACCACTTTCCTGTTAGCTTTTATACATTTACATACTCACCATATTGGATGGTTTTTGATTTCTCTCTTATAATTATAAACTACCATACGCCAGCAATGGCGTACGCTTGAAAAAGAACCCGTTTGACGGCCGGATGTGGCAGGTAGCTTAGCTCAACTCCTGTCAGTGTCGTCAGTCGATATGTCCTCTATAATAGACAAGAAAAAAATATTATTGCCACTCTTCAAAACCACAGACCTCTTAAAATATCGTTCACATATTTTGGGTCATGTAATAATCATGCTAGCATAACAATGCAAAAAATTTAATTAAATTTTAACTGTAAACTTTAATAAATTGACCGAGCGAGCGTCTCAGTTTCGACACTGGCCAAAAACAAGTCCGGTTTTGGGTTTGCGAGGTCTATGGTCTTTAAACTGTTCTCACCAACCAAACCATTACATAAATTATTATAGGTATATCTCCTCAACACTAGATGGCAGTAGTAATAAAATTAATTTGGTATTGCATAATTATTATAATATTTTCGATTCCATCACATCCAGTACCTACTTTTTTATAGACTGAAAATATTTTCGATTTTATGTAGGTAACATACATCAACTAGTATAATATTAGTAAGCAGTAGTAGAAAAATTAACTATTTTTCTGCTATTGAAAGCTTCTCCAGTCTAAATTTTCTAATCAGCCGCGGAGAACAAGGTTGGAATGTGTCTCCTCCGACGAAGAGATAATTCTTCCAACAAATGACCTTTGGCCATTGACTCCGGGTCTTGGACCAAAAAATGGTACAAGATGCAAAAGTATTATCATAAAATCTTCCTTCGGGATAGTTCTTATGTAGCTCGCTAGATGACGCTAGACAGCATATCCTTTGAAATAAATAACTAAAAATACTAAATTATCTAGGCTTTATTAAAGGTAGATACGAAATGTGGCCTATGAGTTACGGAGAACCTTTTCATTTCATCTGTGCCATTTTACTCACCTAGAAAGAACAAAACCTAGTTAGGTATGCTATACACTAGGTTATTAGGTAGGATAGGCAGGCAGGTATTTTTATATCCATTTCAGAATAGGTACTAGGTAGGTATCTACACAATTACACACACACATATTAAGTAGGTAGGTATAGGTAGTAGGTAAGTTATAAGGTCCACCCAAACAAACTCTTCCACAGCCGCTCCGCACCTTCACTCTACCTAGGTAGGTAGGTATACCACGAAAAACGAAGAACAGGATATAGGTACTGCGCGGCATGCGAGGCAGAAGAAGCTCGACTGTAGAAGTGGAACGGCTAAAGAGTTGCCTGCAATCAATCGGAACTTCAGTTATCGTATTTCATGATAGACCAACTTGTAGGCTTTGAATAAAATAAAAACACACATAGGTAGGTAGGTAGGTACCTACTTACCTACATAATCAAAGTCTCTATTGATAGGGGCAAGGGCGGGCAAGTCAAGCGACGCGAGGGTGACAAGTCATGGATAGGGTGATCTACCTACATAAGTATTATAGTACCTATACAGGTCTTAAAGAATCGCATAATACAAAAAATAAAATAATTAGACACTCCTACGATCTGTGTTAATAAATAAACAAACTACAATGTTAAATGAGTCCAACTGAGTCAGCGTACACTTGTTGGCGCCGCCGATAGCAACAGTGCTGTGTCAGTTCACAAAAAAAACTAAAATGTAAGTAGGTACTTACCTATCTTACCTACCTATTTAGTTAATTGGCTGATTGGAACTTAGCCAAAATGTCCGCAAGGCGGATCGTTGAGAAAAGTGATCACAATTTACTGGATACAATAAAATAGGCCTTGTAGGTATACCCCTGACACAGAGCACAGAATACTATTGCTCCGCTACTCCGCTAGCATTATAGAGCCCAGTAAATAGAAGCATGATTGAAAAAGAAAGGTCTCCCAGCATCCTCAATTTACAGAAAATAGTTAGGATGTATTGTAAATACAACCTACTAATATTATAAATGCGAATGTTTGGATGAATGGATGTTTGTTCCTATTTCACGCTCTAACCAGTGGTCCAATTTGGATGAAATTTGAAATAAATATAGATTGTAATCTGGAATAGGGCATAGGCATATTTTTATCTCGAAAAAATAACGGGAACGGGAAAAAACTGACTGCGAGTGGCCTCTAGTGGTCAATACGTGCAAAGCTGACTAAGCTACGGGCTTCCTCACGGTGTTTTCCTTCGCCGTTTGAGAGTATTGCGCAAAAATTAAAACTCCAGAGTTCTACGACCGGTTTCGACTTCAAGACCTTGGATGTGAAGATCTACCAGTAGACCACCAATGCTCTCTCATAATTAAGTAACGCAGGTAGGTATATTCTAGACTAGAAGCTCAATCTATTTAAAATACTAGTGAATCGCGCGCGTTTTCGTCCACGTGAAGTTTCAACCCCCGCTGTACTTTAGGTGTTGAATTTCCAATAAACCAAGACGAATACAAGTAAGTACCTACCCTGAAAATGTCAATCAAGTCTCTACGACCCTTGGTTAAGGCTGTGCGTTATCTATACCTAATTATGTCAGCCAGTCAATGAGTAAGGACAAAGATTCTTAAAATTGGTATAGATTTACGAGTTCCAGCAATTGCTGCCACTCAGTCTTCGGCATGTTGGCAAGGTGTCAGGGAAAAGGAACATTGAGATTTAGATTATTTTATTGAAGTGTCTTTGAAGAAGATCCGATACCTAATACACAAAACAAGCAAGATAGCAAACTGTAGTTCACAACTAAGCAACTTTGTTAGCAACAGAAGATACGCAATAAGATACGCAGGTGGCTGATTAATAATCATGATAAACAATTCAATCAAATTAGACATCAAAACAACTTAATTCTGCGGCAAGACCAAAGTAAGACCAAGTTAGCAATAAGCCTAAGATGTGTGATACCTACTTTATTTTATAACTTCTCAGAGGACCTAGCACGATCAAATTTGACATTTTGTGACGCAATTTGACGTTTGTGTACCTCGAATGTCGGTATGTTATGTTTTCGCCATAAATGTCAAATTTGTTTGTTCTAGGAACTCTGTTCATTGAATTTTGTGTATGTAGACAGACGGTCCAACAGTATTCATTGGAAAACTACCTACATCCTTTAAACCGGAACACGCTGCGCTGTTTGGCGGTAGAAATAGGCATGGTGGTAGTACTTCCCCGGACGAGCCCTACACTAGAGCTCTACTACTAAATGTGATGACATACTGTCCAGCTTAAGGCTGTGGTATTCGCCAACGACCTTGAGGATTCAGGCGGAGTGGGATAATTTCCCCGCGCCGACCGCGTGCCCCCCGCTATATTTTTACGCTCGCAAAGCGCAACACGCGCTCCTTGTTTGTTGGCAAGGAGCCGCGCTATTATCGTGCTCTAAAAATTTACTCAATATAAAAGAAATATTTTAGTGGTGACACTGGTTTTCCTAAAATAAGTTAATAAATAAAAAGATAATACTAAATTGGCTAAAATAATATTTATATTCATTATGAAATGAAATGAAATTTATTTGGAAACAACATACATGACTATTCATTGGTTAGACAGCATTGGTACCCAAACTGAAAAACCTGTATGATGGCGTACCACTGCCCTCCGCCCGTTTAGCATATGATCATAACAATTTGAAATAATAATAAAAATAATGTTCATACAATAACTAATAACTAACTATGTACTAACTACTAAAACAACTTTTTATAAATTTTAAGCTCAACCTATGAAGTTAAAATAATTTCCTAAAAAGCTTAATTAAAATTGTATAATCATTTCATTAAAATATTAATTTAATAATTTCATTTATATTTACTTTAATGTAATACGTGTTTGTGTTAACTTAAGAAGTAAAAAAAACACGATGCAATAAGTTGTATCCTAGTAACAGGGCGTCAAGTTTTTATGATTTATTTGTCCGTTCAATAAAGGCACAAGTGTTCCTAAAATAAGTAAATAAATAAAAACATAGGTAATACTAAGTTGGCTTAAAAATATTTATATTCATAATAACACGATGCAATACGTTGTTTCCTAGTAACAGGGGCGTAGATTCGATTGTGCCTTTCATAGCATTTTTTTATTTTCAGCATCTACATACCATTTTACATAATTTCAGTTCAAAAAAGTATAAAAAAACATGTATATATTTTAATAATCAAGTTTTTATGATTTGTTTGTCCGGTCAATAAAGGCACAAGTCTTCCTAAAATAAGTAAATAAATATGAAGATAATACTAAGTTGGCTAAAAAATATTTATATTCATAATAACACGATGCAATACGTCATATCCTAGTCACAGGGGCGTAGATTTGATTGTGTCTTTCATAGTACTTTTTTATTTTCAGCATCTACATACCATTTTACATAATTTCAGTTCAAAAAAGTATAAAAAAACATGTATATATTTTAATAATCAAGTTTTTATGATTTGTTTGTCTGGTCAATAAAGGCACAAGTCTTCCTAAAATAAGTAAATAAATATGAAGATAATACTAAGTTGGCTAAAAAATATTTATATTCATAATAACACGATGCAATACGTCATATCCTAGTCACAGGGGCGTAGATTTGATTGTGTCTTTGATAGTACTTTTTTTATTTTCAGCATCTACATACCATTTTACATTATATCAGTTCAAAAAAATATAGAAAACAACATGTATATTTTAATAATCAAGTATTTATGCTTTATTTATTGCCTATTATCACGCGCGAAATCAGATGAGTGGTTCATTTTGCCCGGTGAAGAAAGGCACACAAGCCGCTACTGTCAGCTAGGGTGACTTTTATTTCCAAACTACCATGTACTGTAGGGTGTCCCTTATATGGACGAATATAAGTCCCTTATATTTTTTTTTTTGGAAATCGAATTGTATACCCCGTATTTCTTTTTAAACTATCAAGACTTACTTAAATACAAAATTTTATCTGTCTACATTTACATTAACCCGCGAATTTAAAATTTCTGTTTTTAACATTTTTCTATAAGCATATAAATCAATTGAAATATATAAACTTTTTTAACATTATGATATCAGGGCTACTTGTGATTTGGTGGATTCTTATTTCAAACACACATTTTAAAACAAAATGTGATTTTATAGATTACACTATATTTTCTACTCTGTGTGAAAATGCGTTGAATGGACGATTTTTTTATCAGGAAATCATCACAGCTAAGATCTAGTGCTTTTGCTACAGCCTGAAGTATATAAACAGAATTCCTTGTTTAATTGACATCTGTCTAAAGCTGCAACTAATTTAGGCGTGACAAAGTCTTTCCTTCCTCTTTTTGTAGTAAGTAGTTCCAGAACTTACCCTTTGAGAGGTGGATGGCAAGGGTTTCTAAGGTTTTCATCAAGGCTGGTAGGTTGACCGTGATGTCCTTGCATTTTTATAAAATCTTGTGTTGTAAGAGATGACGGTAACCGAAACATATCATCAAGCTCATATCTTTTTTTGCAAATCCTTCCAAGCACGGTGAAGATCCATAAGTTTTTTACACAGGTAGGTATAGCTCTGGTTACAGAGGTTCTAGCCTTTTCCCAAAAAATTATAGGTACAGTCGCCCAAAAAATTGGTTTACCACCCTAAGGTTGAATGCCGCTTGCAGATTCATAGGTGATAAGGATTAGTTTCGCTTGCAAACCGATTTGACAACTTCTATTGCCCTCTTTATCTGATTAAAGATAACGATGATTACTGTTTGTTACGCTGACAGCTGTTCTTAGCTTGAACTTGATGGAACCAATAATCATAAGCTACATAAAATTGTAAAGTTCTGACACAAGGCGAGTCCACCTGTCGGAATTTACAAATTATGTACACTTGTTACTTACAATATGCGTTCAATAAAACAGTTTATTTCGGGATTCGTTTTTATTATATTGTCAGAAAACAAAGCTAAAAGTAGATGTATCCTTTTATTAAATTGTCACAATCACAAGCATCAACGACGCCACAGTCATATGGTGAAATTTAAATATTACGGACTGTCGGTAGCATTGCATTTTGAAGCGCGTCGTTATAATTTACAGCCGTCGCTCGAGGAGATAGAGAGCATAATTCTCCTACACCATCCATAAATCTATGTGGATCTATGTGATCGTGGCACTATGAGGGAGAAATATACGCACTAGTATATGTCTGGACATGAATAAAGACAATCGAGCACCGTATTGGCCATTATTCGTATTTGACCACCCATTCGATACAGCCAATCAAATGATGCTAGTTCGATAACTTGAAAGTATTCTTACCATGGATTTAACTTGCCCTCTTGGGAAGAAATTATGATGGAGTTCTACAGGAAGAAAAAAATATATGTGCAAATCTTTTATTTCTTACAGAAATACAACAAAGGCATGCTAACTGCTTTTCACGTAGTTTAATTGCAGAATATACAGACCAGATACAAGGGCACATTTTAAGACCTAACTAACTGCGTTACTTGTGTTGAGCTGATTATCTAAAAGATTCCCATCTTTTTGATAATCAGCTCAAGCAATAGCTAATATTCTTTAATAATGTAGGCAGGTATATATAATGTAGGTGTGCTCACTTTCCAAAATCTTGCACACGCAAAACTCCGAGGTAAAAAGGCCCAATGGAGGTTATAACTTCTTTCGAGCGATAATCAACGGGCAAGAGGGGCACAACCGATAGAATAAAGGGAAAAATCGAAAAAACAAGAGTAAATTCCATTATTATAATTTAAAAAAATCGTAATACATATATATTTATATTTTTTGTATATATAGATATATATGTGTTGAGTAGTTTAGAAGTGGTTTAGGAGCAAAATAGGATAGTCAATTTAAAAAAGTATTTATAATATTATAAATGTTTGTACAATCTACAAATATTTATTCCAGGTGTTCTGGGTGTTTTCTATGTATAATAAAAAAATATCTATGTTTGTAATGTATTGTATTAAGTATATCAGTCACCTAGAATCCATAACATAAGCTCTGCTTAGCTTGGGACTGGATGATGCTGTGTGGCTTGTCCAGCATTATTATTATTATACTGAAATTATTTAGACAAAAAACTACCAAAAAGGTTTATAATTTCTGAAATAATCTGAAAACCACATCCTCCTGTAAGTTGACTTTTTGCAGTTATGCCAGGAGCATAATAATAATAATTTGTAAATCGTACAAGCATTTATCCCAAGTCGTGAATCAAACCCGCAACCTCCTGCGTCGCAGGCAGACGTTCGCCCGCCGCGCCACATCGACCGTGCATCATATCGGTGGTTTCGTAAATTATTATAGAATACTAGCGGCTCGTCCCAGCTTTGCACGGGTTTTAGTAAGGAACCCTAATTTTTGAAAAATAATTTAGCCTATGTCAACCGGGTATCCTAGGATACCTACGACGAATGCTTACAGGGTGTATACGACTACTCCCGCCTACTTCGAGGGGCTAACCTATTACTGTGTGGTTTATTATTCGAGTATAGTTGTGAAACTGTAGGTATCCTGTACCGTACGTAACTTTATTTGCCATAGTAATGAATAAAGAGTAATCTACCAAACTTATAAAGAAGCGTGAAGCGCGAAAAATTTACGTAAGTGCCTTACCTACGATTTACAAAAAAACGAAATTAAAAAACTAACACTAAATCGTCCATGCGCGAATCGGAGCAATGAGCAGCACAACCTCCCCGTCCGACAGTCTGAGTTGCACTGCCGCCCGTCGCCCGCACAGGGACCCGCGCATTCCATTTCGTATCGCATTCAAGAAATAATTAATTGTAGCTTAATGAATTATTAGTTCGAACTGCCAATTGTACACTTTGTGATAAAAACTTTGACAGATATTTGTGTGAAATAAAAATACTAAAAATCAATACCGTTTAGAAGAAATAACCAAATTTAAAATAAAAATTGCTTCACTTTGGATATTTTTTTCATATAGTAATAATATAGTTAGAATTTTTTCAATTGTACAAATTAAAATTTAGTCTTTAATAAACAATATATATTTTTTTTGGACATTTATATTCACTCATCAAAGAGAAATTACTTGGAGAAAACCTCGAGTTGGCGAATACCCCCACCTTAAGGCGGTGGTACTCGCCAACGACCTTGAGGAGTCTGTCCATACTGAGTTGCACTGCCGCCCGTCGCCCGCACAGGGACCCGCGCGCATTCCATTTCATATCGCATTCAAGAAATAATTATTTGTAGCCTAATGAATTATTAGTTCGAACTGCCAATTGTTCACTTTGTGATAAATACTTTGACAGATATTTGTGTGAAATAAAATTACTAAAAATCAATACCGTTTAGAAGAAATAACCAAATTTAAAATAAAAATTGCTTCACTTTGGATATTTTTTTCATATAATAATAATATAGTTAGAATTATTTCAATTGTTCAAATTAAAATTTAGTCTTTAATAAGCAATATATATTTTTTTTGGACATTTATACTCACTCATCAAAGAGAAATTACACGGAGAAAACCTCTCGTTGGCGGATACCACCTCCTTAAACTGAGGATTCAATAATAAAAAATAAGGCTGGTACACATCTACGATAGTGAATTGCATGCTGATAGTGATAGAACATCTGATTTTCTTCAATGAAGTTTAATGTGAGTGATGATGAATGAACTGAACCTGACCACGCGACGTTTTCCCAGAATGTTGTGTGAAATTATTGACATTGCTCTACCTTCACAATAACTTCACACAATTTTAAATTCTATTAACATCAAAATAAAATAGATATTGAGAATGGGATTAGTTTACAATTAAATTTTGGGACTCTTGCCAGTGTTTCGGGGGTAACGGATGTAAATATACTTATTTATATATATAGGTATCGGGTACATAGGAGTACGCATACGTAAATAAATAAACGTGATGCAATGGGACGTGGAATATTCTCGAATTTGCAGTTTCTTAGAAAATATCAGGGGGCTTTCAATTTTTAAATGTTTCGAGAGAATACTAAAGTATTTTTCTGTTACAACTCCAGAAACTTTTTTATGTATAAGTACTTATTAGTTTGACGGCCTCTCTGGTGCAGCTGGTATATAACCGACAGAGACGCAGGATGTGCAGGTTCGATGTCAGCGTCGACAGACTGCTTGCATGTCTGCTAATACTTAGCCTGGGTATAGTCTGGGTGTTATGCATATGTACAACCGTCAGCCATCGACTTCAGCCTATATACATACGATTACTATATTACGTAGTATAGTATTGTAAGTATCGAAGCTCAATCATAGGTACTGTCTACATCTATGCCTGAGTTTTGATACGGGATCGCATGAAGTCGGTGGATTGTGAAGGTTCGAAATTGTTCTTCCTGGATGTGTATGGGTGAAGCCTATGTCATGTCCAACAATGGACTTCTGGCGATAAATAAGTTTTGCAAATCTTTATCTTCAGTAAAAAATGTAAGAAAAAAGTTCAGTTGCTACCTAGATCCATTCGCTTTCCTCTGAAAATAGACAGGACGAGCTGAAAAACGTGGCCGACTTGACTCGGTGATTCACAACTGGGGTTGCTATTTCTACGGATTTGCTCGGGTACGTTGACTTTTTTGGCCATCCGAATCCGATCTTGAATCCTTAGACGAGTTACTTGTCTAAGCTTGAATCCTTTGTCAGGAGCAGGAGTGGAAGAAAAACACTCCAGTTCAGAGTCCAGGTTTTTTCAGAGGGAAAACTATCACAAATGTATTTTACAGTAAATAAGTTAGCTGTCTGAGCACATACAAGTCAGAAAGAGTTAAAAAACATAATTCTATGATATGTAGGGACCATTTCGAATAGCTAAGTAATAAAATACCTACTAACAAATTTCCTACTGAGTGATAGCATACCAAGGTTTACCGTATCCTATCAGTGTGTGTATGTTTGTAATGATGTGAGGATTTCAGTTGAATTTTTAACCAAATAAATTAGATACATACTCCAGAATCTGATGATCACAGCATAGATTGAGGATAACTTGTGGTGTTGAGTGATTCTTCTTCTGTCCTGTTGGGCTGTTATTATGGCTATGAAAAAGCGATGGAAAAGCTAGGTAGGTACACTTCAAAGTTAAAGAAGGTGGTGGTAACGATATTTTGCTTGTATATCTGTCATTTTGTCAAAACTTTTAAGTTTTAAATGGTAACCCTACCCATGGCGCCTCACGATTTATGGACGACACTTTCAAATCTAACAATACCTACTCTGTAGGATTAGGAATAGAATATCGTTCCAATCCACTGGTAAACCTAATCAACTAAATAAATGTGAGTCATTGTACACTTTTCCTAGTTTAATAAACATCACCTAGGTACCCTTCAACTGCCTACCTAGATGACGTCCGTTTGACGATTTTTGGACTTCCCGCGGTCAACAATGAAGTCCATAGTTACCTATACCTACTAACTAGAATGCCCTTAGGGCAGGCAATAAATAAGTAATTGATTTTCAATAATGGTCTAAAACCACTACAAAGTCAAAGTCAAAGTCAAAAAGCATTTATTCAGTAATATCCGCAGGGATCATCTTGAAACGTCTTAAATCTTGGTGAATCGAAGCGCCACGCCGGTTCCTCGCAACCAAGCTGTTAGCGACGTCCATTAGTATAAGCAAAGTCCAAAGATATAAAGTTACATAGATTAAGTTTAGAAATTAAGTGTACAAACAATAAAGATCATTTTTAGTCAGGCTAGAATATCGTTAGGTAGGATAGTTTTACCTTTTAACCTTGAGTCAATCACAGGAGAAAACAGATAGGAAACACAGTCCGACAACAACAAAGACAGATAGACATAAATAATGAAGTGTAACAAAGACAGGAGATTTAAAACAAGTCCCAACGTGTTCACAGTTAACGGGAAAAATGATAGACACGAGGACCCCATTAGAAAGGGACACCGAACAAAGGAGCTCTGTGATTGGCTCAGGACTCGAGCGCGCTACCTGAGCTAGTGGGTAGCCGCCGGGTAGGGATGAACAATATAAGACGGCGTTTTTGGCCTACGAAATCAGTACAGTACCGTTTCAGTTCCGCGTCAGTTTAAATTAGTTTAGTGTGTAATAGTGCTACAGTTTGAAAGTGTTCAGTAATAAAGTCTCCTCCAGAAGAATCTCATAGTTTTCATTCCAAACGGACTATAGGCAACCCTCGGTTCAGCAAGTTACTCCGGCCGGCATACTGAAGGTAGCAGAGGCACGCTACAAGCCCGAAGTTGAAAGATCTGGTGCCCCGCAGCTACAGTTTTTGGTCCTTCGAGCCGGATCACGGAGAAGATACCAATCGAGATGCCAATCGTCCGTTCGCGATCGCCGGGGAGTACGGCGAAGGACAGTTCTACAGAGACTACGACGACCGACTGGTCTCTGAATACGCCCGCGTCAACCGTCACGAAAACTACAGAATCGACCGTGGGATCGGCCGAAGCAACCTCCGGGACTTCCACGACGGCCACCGCAAGGCCAGTGGTAAAAGGGAGGACTACTCGCGCCGCGTCGGCAGCGGCCGCCGCTGCCGCCCCTCCCTCGCGCACCGCATCCGCGACCGAGACGGTTGTTGCCCAGACCCGGACGTCTAAACTGGCACCCCCGCATACCATACCGTCTGAGACCGCGCCCGCGAGCGTGCGTCCCGCGTCCGCCGCCGCGCCCGCCCACGCGCCACCTGCGCGTTCCGCGTCCGCGACTGCGCCCGCTAGCGCACGACCCGTTACCGCGTTGAAAAAGGGAACACCGAAGAATATTGGAGGAAGACCAGCAGTCCCACCGTTTACGTCTTCGGAGACAGTTCCAGCCATGCGGGAGAAATCGACAAAATCAAGTAGGAGGACTGAACTAGAAGCTCTGCGAGAATACCAGAAGAGACAACTAGAAGTTGCTCAGACGGCTGCAGCCCTAGCCCAGACAGATTGGGAATTAGCACAATGTACGTCGGAAGAAGAACTCGATGAAGAATTCGAGGTAGAGAGATCGACACACGTGGAGCAATGGGTAGAGCAGACCACAACATTCCAAGAGCAAGAAACTGAAAAAAGCAAGCCGACACAGAAGTCGGAGATGAAAGAACTAGCTGATGCTATCATAAACGCTACCCTAGCGGTGAAACCAGCCATGACCACATCATCGAAGATATGGGATCTGCCAGAATTTAACGGCGCACACGAAGAATGGTTGCCGTTCAAGAGGGCATACGAGGATAGCTCGGCTATGTGCACTGTAGCTCACAATATGGCACGGATAAGAAAAGCCATCAAAGGAACGGCAAAGGAAGCCGTAAGAAGCTTATTATTTGTAGCATCGGATCCAAAGGACATCATCGCTGCGCTAGAGAGGAGGTTTGGAAGACCAGAGCAATTGGTACTTGCGGAAATTCAGAAAATAAAGGAACTTCCGCGCATAGGAGACTCACCGAGAGACATCTGTATTTTTTCGACACGAGTGGGCAACGCAGTGACAACGATAACCGCCCTGAACAAGCCACACTACTTGTACTCGCCGGAAATGAGTCGAAGCATTACAGAGAAATTGTCACCTATACTGCGGTACCGATGGCTGGATTACAACGCACGCATGAGCGAAGATGAACCAGAACTAGTGAAGATAAATAAGTTCCTGGAAAGGGAAGCAGACTTGTGCGGGAAGATCGCACCGCCGGAACCACAAAAGAGAAAATATGGAAATCCGAAATATCCGGTGAATGCAGCACAAGAAGAAGATTCAGTTGAAGAAACAGTTGCTACGACTTCAGAGAAATACAGAAAAGTCTGCGCCAACTGCGAAAGGGAACATTGGATCACCGAATGCAAACAATTTAAAGAAGCTGACACCAACGAAAAGTGGAACATCGTGGTTAAGAGGCAACTATGCTTCAAGTGCCTACGCCGACGACACACGAAGATGAATTGCAAGGCTCCACCTTGTAAGAAATGCAAGAAGCCTCATCATACTACGCTGCACTCGGAGTCAACTCAACGAGCAGTGGCACCGTCTACGCAGCGAGAAAGGTCGTCGAGCCCACAGCACGAGCAAACCACAGAAAAAGAAGACGCTGAGAACATAGTGAAATCCGTATACGCGGCAGCAGATGGAACAAGAGTCTACCTAAAGATGATACCGGTAGATATCTACGGACCGAACGGGTCAGTGCGCGTCCTGGCATTGCTCGACGAAGGATCGACAGTGTCGCTGCTGGACAAAGACATCGCCTGCCGCCTTGGAGCCACCGGCAGAAAAGAATCGTTGATTCTAGAAACAGTCGGTGGAAAAATCATAGAGAAAAAGGACTCCCAGAGAATGAACCTGAAAATAAAGGGAGCTCAAAGAAGAGACAAGCGAACTCTTAGAGGAGTACGAACTGTCGAAGATCTGAAGCTGTCACCGCAGTGCGTCAGCCTGAAGACAATTGAAGAGTGCAGCCACTTAAGAAATATAAAGAACGAGCTGCAATATGAAAAAGAGAAACCAGCGCTGCTAATCGGTCAAGACAATTGGGATCTGATCATATCCCGGAAGATCTTGAAAGGAAAGCGGAATGAACCCGTCGCGTCACTTACAAGCCTGGGTTGGGTTCTTCATGGGTGCCACACCGGATCCACCATGCCAGTGGAATATGTGAACCACTGTCATCGCGTGAATGATGAAGAAGCGATCAACGAAATGATCAAGCACCACTTCGACCTGGACTCAATCGGCATACAACAACGCCGCCCTAGCAACGACGCCGACGGCCGGGCATTAGAACTACTGGAGAAGACTACAAAACAAATGCCTGATGGAAGGTATGAATCTGGACTGCTGTGGAAAAAAGAAGATGAGATACTGCCGAACAACTACGCTCAGGCTCGCAACAGGCTACTGGGCGTAGAGAAGAAACTCGACAAGGACGCAGTTCTCAGAGAGAAATACGGCGAGCAATTAAGGAACCTGCTAGATAATGGGTACGCCGAAGAAGCACCAGCAGAATCCACTCCCGACCGAACGTTCTACCTACCACACTTCTCCGTAGTTCATCCCGTGAAAAAGAAGATCCGCATTGTCTTCGATGCCGCTGCCAAATACGAAGGAAAGAGCCTCAACGACGCGCTGCTACCGGGACCCGACCTACTCCAATCCCTTTTTGGAGTGCTTCTGAGATTCCGAGAAGGACCCATAGCAGTCGTCGCCGATATCAAGGAGATGTTCCTCCAGATCCGCATAAGGGAGGAAGATCGCGACAGCCTGAGATTTCTCTGGCGAGGACAAGAACGGGACACAAAACCCAAGGAGTACCGGATGAAGTCCGTTATCTTCGGAGCAGCGTCCTCTCCAGCGACGGCGATCTTCGTCAAGAACACAAACGCCAAGAAGCACGAAAAGGAACATCCCGAGGCAGCAAGAGCAATCGTTCGTAATCACTACATGGACGATTACCTTCAGAGTTTCAATACAGTGGAAGAAGCGGCAAAGATAGCAAACGAAGTGAGTCAAATCCACCGAGCGGCTGGGTTTGAACTCAGACAATGGGCCAGCAACGATGACAAGGCACTGACCCATGTCAGAACAGAAGAAGCTCCGCAAGAAAAGCAACTAGGCGACGAAGAAAAGACTCTCGGGATGAGATGGATGGTCAGCAACGACGTGCTAGCCTTCAACATTGGATTACGAAACACCCCGAAAGAAGTCACCGACAAAAGCCGAGCGCCTACGAAGAGGGAAGTGACGAGCGCGGTAATGTCGACATTCGACCCTATGGGACTCGTTGCTCCAGTTCTGATAAAAGGAAAACGACTTATACAAGATCTGTGGCGGACAGGAACAAAGTGGGACGAGGAAGTCAACGACGACCAAAGAAGAATCTGGGAGCAATACATAGAAGACATCGAAACACTTCGTGATCTGGAAGTTCCTAGATGTCTGGCACCGGCAACAAAATCAGGTGAAATTCATACCTTCGTCGATGCCAGTGAGACTGCGTACGCCGCCGCAGTGTATTGGAGAACAACGACGGCCAGCGGGGAATGTCACATCTCGCTGATGGCGGGGAAAGCCAGAGTGGTTCCTGTCAAAACCACTTCAATTCCTCGATTAGAACTTCAGGCAGCACTGATGGGGGCAAGACTGGCAGCTACGATCATCGAGGAGTCCGACCTGGAGATCACATCTCGGGTTTTCTGGTCCGACTCGACCACAGTGCTGCAGTGGATAAGGGCTGACCCACGACGTTTCAAATCATTCGTCGCTCATCGACTGGCGGCAATAGAGGAACTAACCAAGCCGCTTGAATGGAGATGGGTTCCCACCAAACACAACCCAGCTGACGACGCAACAAGGAACGTGCCGAAGAACTTCGATGGCAAGACAAGGTGGTTCATCGGGCCTGCATTCCTTTACCAGCCGAAATCCGACTGGCCGGTAAAGGAAATAGAGAAGAAAGAGTCCTATCCAGAAGAAAAGAAAAACACCACCTGCGCTACGACAAGAATCGTCCAGGAACTGAGCCTGCCCGAACCTTGTAGATTCAGTAACTGGACACGTCTGCTACGAACTACGGCAAGATTGTACATGTTCATAGACATGTGTCGTCGAAAAGGGAGCGTCAACAAGAGAAAACCGAACAAAGAAGCAAAAAGAAGATGGTTGCCCATTGAACCCGAACATTTGAAGAAGGCGGAAAAGGCTCTTATCCGACAGAGTCAAGCCGAGTCCTTCAAGACAGACATAGAAAACCTGAAGAAAAATAAACCCATGGAGAACTCGAGCCGACTGAAACGGATCGACGTCGCTCTCAACGAAGACGGTGTGCTGCGTCTCAATAGCAGGATATCCAGGATCAAGAACTACGGTGACCAACTCAGGAATTTGCCGATCTTGGATGGGAAAGGTCGCGTGCCTCAGCTCCTAATAGAACATTACCACCGTCACCTGCACCACGGGAACCACGCGACGGTGATTAACGAGTTGAGGCAGAAGTACTGGATATTATCCTTGCGAGACGCAGTAAGGAGAGTGGCGCACCAGTGCCAGTGGTGCAAGATCAAAAGAGCGAAACCTGAGATGCCACCACTGGGAGACCTGCCACTAGAAAGGTTAGCGCACCACCAGCCTCCGTTCACGTGCACTGGGGTTGACTACTTTGGTCCCATGCACGTGACGATCGGTCGCAGAAGAGAGAAACGATGGGGCGCGCTTTTCACCTGCCTGACTACAAGAGCGGTTCACATAGAATTGGCCGCATCACTCAGCACCGGCTCTATGATCATGGCGCTAAGAAGAATGGCGTCCCGCAGAGGAAGCCCCCGAATAATGTTCAGCGATAACGGAACGAACTTCGTCGGAGCAAACCACGAACTAAAAGAAGAGATTAAGAAGCTCCGACAACAAGAACTTATCGAGGCGGCTGAAGAAGAAGGGTTTCAGTGGAAATTCATCCCTCTTGGAGCTCCGAACATGGGAGGCGCATGGGAACGACTAGTGCGATCAGTGAAAACCGCACTAGCAGCCGTCCTCGGGGAAAGGAGTCCTCCAGAAGAAGTGCTCCACACATTACTAACGGAGGTGGAGCACACATTAAACTCTAGGCCCCTAACGCATTTGAGCATGGATCCTGACGATGAAGAAGCATTGACCACCACTTCTTGATTGGGAGGTCATGCGGTACGGCGGTCCTAGGGGAGTTTGAGGACAACGAACTGATCGGACGACCAAGCTGGAAGACGGCGCAGCGGCTGGCCGATCATTTTTGGAGCCGATGGCTGAAGGAGTACCTACCGACTCTCATGCCACGTAGTTTGAAAGGCCGAAAAGACGTAAAGTTCGGCAAAGGCGACGTCGTGATTATCGCCGATTCTTCACTCCCACGCAACACGTGGCCGCGGGGAGTAATTGAAGAGACCTACCAAGGACCTGACCAGCGAACCAGAATTGTGACCGTCCGGACTCGAGGAGGCGTAATGAGGCGCCCGACATCAAGACTCATCCTCGTGGCTTCGGGCAAGACGTCGCAACCAATGGATGGAGTGCTTGGACCACCAAGCACTGGCGGGGAAGCTGTTAGCGACGTCCATTAGTATAAGCAAAGTCCAAAGATATAAAGTTACATAGATTAAGTTTAGAAATTAAGTGTACAAACAATAAAGATCATTTTTAGTCAGGCTAGAATATCGTTAGGTAGGATAGTTTTACCTTTTAACCTTGAGTCAATCACAGGAGAAAACAGATAGGAAACACAGTCCGACAACAACAAAGACAGATAGACATAAATAATGAAGTGTAACAAAGACAGGAGATTTAAAACAAGTCCCAACGTGTTCACAGTTAACGGGAAAAATGATAGACACGAGGACCCCATTAGAAAGGGACACCGAACAAAGGAGCTCTGTGATTGGCTCAGGACTCGAGCGCGCTACCTGAGCTAGTGGGTAGCCGCCGGGTAGGGATGAACAATATAAGACGGCGTTTTTGGCCTACGAAATCAGTACAGTACCGTTTCAGTTCCGCGTCAGTTTAAATTAGTTTAGTGTGTAATAGTGCTACAGTTTGAAAGTGTTCAGTAATAAAGTCTCCTCCAGAAGAATCTCATAGTTTTCATTCCAAACGGACTATAGGCAACCCTCGGTTCAGCAAGTTACTCCGGCCGGCATACTGAAGGTAGCAGAGGCACGCTACAAGCCCGAAGTTGAAAGATCTGGTGCCCCGCAGCTACACAAGCCTAGACTACATCCACTATTTTACTTAATGAATAAAATTATTTGGGTGATGCACAGATTAAAATAAGATTTGGCAAGATCACCACCTTTGGGGTAGGTAAACAGAATGATTCAGAAAATATTCGTTTTCAACTTCAGCTCAGCACTTTTACTGGTGACGAGTGTGTCGAGTTTGGAGCATTAATCCACGAATATTCTTTGTAGGCTGAATATCTAACTTCAAACTTCAAAGTCCTCAAACCAATTCAAATTTCACAAATTCTAAGTAATATTTTGAATAATATTATGAAAAATTCATAAAAATAAAAATAACATGGCTAAACATGTACTTAAAAGAAAATTTATTATTGGATAAACGCACCCGGGAACAAAATGAGGGTCGAGTGGGAATAATAAAATAAAAGAAAATACATTTATTTTGAACACACAAACTGTAAACCAACAACAGTAGGAATAAATCAGATAAACAATGTACATCAAAAATAGATGAAGTAGGTTCAACATTAAAATAAAAATAGGTAAGTAAGTAATTTAAGTAGGTAGGTACAATATGTAAGGTTTTAGTAAAAATAAGCTTATAAATAATAACTCGTGTCTACGAAGTGCAAAGCTCTACTATATTTTTTTTTCTTGCTACTGTAGTACTACCATACGCAAGGAAGGAATCGTGTTCTGAAATAGACGGCAACAAGACGACTGACGCCAGTTGTGTTGTGTGCACACGGAGGACCACTAATTCAATCTTGCTAATTTTGTAAGTGGATTATACACACAGGGTGTGAAAGAATACCTAAATAGTAGATACAGTCACTCGCACTCAGGCAACACTTTATTTTTAACTTAGTAACTTCTACCAAACGCTTTTGTATATTTCTATCTATCTATTTAGCCCGTGTGCACCCACTGCTGGGTATAGACCTCCTCTTCAAAACGCCATTCTTTCCGGTCCTGTGCCAGTCTTCTCCATTGCTGGCCAACTACTGCGACGATATCATCTGACCATCATTTTTTTTCATTATTTTTATCATTTTGTATATTTTTGACCACTGATATGGCGCGGCGGGCGAATGTCCACCTGCGACGCAGAAGGTTGCGGGTTCGATTCCCGCCTTGGGATAAATGTTTGTACGATCTGCAAATATTTATTCCGGGTGTTTTGGGTATTTTCTATGCATAATAAAAAAATATGTATGTATGTAATGTATTGTATTGTATTAACTATATCAGTCATCTAGTACCTATCTAGTGTTATGGGCTAGATGATGCAGTGTGGATTGTCCAAAAAAAATTACGTTTGATAAATCATGTCATTATATTTTTGTAAGATATCAAAGCATATCCCGAATAAATTTGACATTTGTGACGTTAGCGTATTCGTAACCAAGCAAATCTCTGATTTATTAATTTAAACGTCAACATAATACGCTTACCCCATAAATGTCAATCTTGTTCGTGCTAGGCCTGTATAATAATCAGACCTTAAGTATTCTATGAGTAGGTAATCTGGTTCCTATAGTAGAAGCTATGTTTAGTTTGGGGTTAGATGATGTTGTGTACAAAATGTCCACAGGTATTTATTTATCGTAGATGATTTTTACAGGTCCAGGACAACAGTCATCTTTAGTTACGGGAGATTGCGCAGTAGTGCCTGGAATTTATAAAAAATCATGTTTCTGTCCCTGTGTCCCAGTTAAATTTTGCAAAATTAATAAAGAAAGAATGGATTTTCAAAGGATATTATGAAAACTGTCAGTCCCTGTTTCAATTCTATGCACGATAGAGAACCATTTTTTAAATAAGAAACCTGAACTTTTGTATACAGGTAGTATATAAAATCATACGATTCTGTATTCAAAGTTACGTTGGTTCCCAAGGGGTTCCCCTTCGCAGCACTACCAGATTAATTATTGAATAAAATCCCTCTCTGTCCCCTTCCCCATTCGTGTGCATTCACATACAAATAACAAGACTGGCTAACTTCATACTTGGACTGAAAATTATATCTGAACAAATTAGAAAAATGGAAAAAAAATGGATATAACCAATTTATTACAGTAGAGCATCTGTATTTTTGCAATAGATTTTAAAACCATTAGTATCTCGTAAAAAATGTCATAATCATTATAAAAATGTGCAAATGCGAGTAACCTACCTACTTACTTAGTATATTATGTACTAAACTTGGCTGGTTTGGGGCGGGCGCTATTAATTTCAGTTAGGTACACACAACGTGGCAAGTCGTAAAACGTGTGGTCGCTGACCCCACACCGATTTGCTTTGACTTTTAGGTACTTACCTAAAATATAATTAAATATTTATTTATATGAAGTGACGATAATATGTGATTTTTCATCAAGATTTACTTACGTGGGCACCGGTTATTATTTTTGTTTGTATATTGTTGTGCTGGCGTATCATTAGTGGTCAATTGACCATACGTTTTCTCACATCAGAATAGAGTCTGAAATTGTACAGTTACTGTAGTAACCCTCCTCCGCCACCCCTAGGGTGATGGCGTCTCGCCGTCGCGCCTGAACCGGCGGCGGCAGCGGCGCCTCCGGGCGTCCCGACAACGCGACGCGTCGACTGCCGGCAAATAAACCACGCATGGACGAATTGACGCGTGAACGCTGCTTTGATGGTTGGTGATTTCAGTACGGGTTCAGGTACTACAACTAGAGTAAGTACTAAACTGGTTTGATCTAGTCAGGTACGTAGGTACGTGTAGGTGTTTGTAGGTAGCTAAACTGCCATCTAATATCTTTTTTCATTATTTAATAGATGTTTGTTCTCTTTCTAGGTGTTATATAGCTTGGGGCTAGATGATGCTGTGTGGATTGTCCAGCATTATTATATTATATTATATTATTATTATATTATATACATTTACCTAAAAAAACTTATTCTATATTCTACCAGTCATCAGATTCCCATAGTACCTACAAACGACCGATGTGGCGCGGCGGGCGAAAGTCCGCCTGCGACGCGAGGGTGATCGATCCCAAGGCGGGTTTGATTCCCGCCTTGGGATAAATGTATGTAGGTACCTACGCTCTGCAAATATTTATTCCGAGTGTTCTGGGTATTATATGTGTGGCGAATAAAAAGTAAGCATGGAATGTATTGTATTACGTATATCAGTCATCTAGTGGATTGTCCAGAATTATTATTATTATTACAAAGCTATGCTCAGTTCGAGGCTAGATGATGTGTAAAAATGTCCACAAATATTTATGTATATTTTTTTAACCAATAAAGACATCGGATGTATGGTAGCCCCCATTTTATTTTAACTTACTAAAGTAATGAAATGGGGGTTACCAGGACCATTTAAACAGTAAGCTTAGGCATATATAGCTCTACGTGAGAATCCTCACGTTGTTAGTTACAAATGCTATTTTGTATTACTCAAACGTATTTGTATTACTCAAGTACCTACCTATTTATTATATAGCTACTAGCGGCCGCTCGCAGCTTCGCCCGCGTGGCAGTTTTTTTCCCGTTCCGGTTATTTTTTTCGGAATAAAAAGTAAGCCTAGGTATATGTTAATCCAAGTTATAATCTATGTTTATTCCAAATTTCATCCAAATCGGTCAACTGGTTAGAGCGTGAAACCGTAACAAACATCCATCCATCCATCCATTCATACTTACAAACTTTCAGGGTCCTTACTAACATTATAAGCGCAAAAGTTTGTACGTTTGTTACTCTTTTACGCACAAACAATGGATTTTAATTAAACTTTATAATAATGTAGCTTATACGAGTACATCAGAATAACACATAAGCTATAATTTGTAAAGAACTTATCCGCTGAAATCAAAACTCATTAATTTTGGTACTTATAACTAGGAGCTTTGTAGAAGAAAATAAGCTACTCGAAGAAGTACCCACTATCTTGCGCAGACGAAGTCACGGGCTCCAGCTAGTTATCTATATAAGTTGATAGACTCAAACATTAATTCGTGTCCATATTAAATCAATAAAATGTATTATTTCCTGTTATCACGCTAAAATTAGCTTACCAAATGTTTTATTCGACTATACTGGACCAAAATCGCTGTATTATTGCCACTATGTTGGTAACAAATATACCTAAGTACCTACCTATATGTTTTTGCTTTAGTCTCTAATAACTGCTATTATAATCTGTGTCTAAGCCGAGGTCATTTTGTAGTAACTAGTCGTTAATCTATGGCCATACCTAAAGATAAATCAGTTGTTCTGTATTCAGTAGGTAGGTATTATAATGTTATCAGACAGACCGCAAGCCTTTGTACTCAGTTGAACACTTCGTCAATAACAATACGAATTTTATTGCGCAAGGAAAAACCCGTCAGCTCAAACCATTTTGATCAGACCTACTCCCCCGCCTTACTACTTATCCAAACAAGAAGTGTGAGGGGGTCTCTTAATGTTTTGAAGGATCTTGGTATGCTGGATGTTGTTTGCCAAACGGTTAGTGAAAGCAGCTAGTTCCTGAAGTGTATGAGAACGAAGAACCGTCAGTTCCAGTTTTGTCAAGTTACAACATCTACGCATGAGTAAAATCCTGTTTGCGTTGTGTGCAACTCTTATCTCTCGCACACAATAGTGCAAAGGTAAAATTAAAATTATCTTAGGGACATAAACACAATAAAATAAATGTAGACATTTTTGCACGTTATTTAGCCTCAAACTAAGCAAAGCTGTATACTATATTGGAGGGAACTAAATGTCTGATGGAATACTTTTTTTTGTAAATAAAGACAGAAAATTACAGCTAATTAGTATTTATAATGGATATGTTACAAAATACATACAAAACAGTTAAGCTATCTACAGACCGTTACAAACGATAGCTCAACTGATCCAAATTATCTACTTATGTTCATCACACAAATGTTTTTTCCCGGTGGTGATCGAACCCACAACCTAAAGCACAGAAGACAGCTATTACCAACTTAGCTGTGACGGCTGTCATTTACACGAAATAAAAAAAATACAAATTATACAAGTATTTATAAAAGGTAGGTATGTACAAAATATATAAGTATGAATCGTTTGTTGCTATCTGCAGACCGTTGCAAACGATCTAGAGATAGCTCAACTGATCCAAATCAGTACCAGTCAGAAGTGTCCTGCACGTTGGCTGCATTGCCACGCTGAATGGCAATGCTGATGCGATGAGCCAAATACTCAGCAGCCCTCGGGACATGCAACGCGTCGCTTCTATCAGTCGTCCAGCCTAGCACAGAAACAATTTTAAAAACCCGGAATGCTCTGGTGGACAAAAACACTAGAAGAAAAGTAGCTTCAACGCGAAAAGTTGTAGGATACCGTTATTCTACCCACATGCTGTCTAGATTTTATTGATAGGGTTACCAAACGTCAGCATTGTCAATCTGGACTTTCATCTGTACCTATTGTTACGTAGTAAATAGCACGATCACTTTGAAAGTAACTTTATTAAATTGAAACTTATAAAAATGTGATAATATAGAGATGTGTCGAGATAGAATTACGAAATAGAACTGAACTGTTTCTTCTAAACACAAGGTTTTAAATACTAAAAGAGTCGTGGGATAATTATACATAATTAAATTAAGGGTTGGAAGTTAACAGTGGAAAAATACATGTAAACAAAAACAAGGTCCCTAAGACTAATGGGTTGTGTACGATACAATTAAGAAAAGACCCTGTTTACCTAATTAACTAAATATCTTAGCATAAGGAAGTACTACTACTTATTCTATTAACTTAATATTATACATATGAAGGGAGCTATGTAACATCTCCCCCCTTAGAATAAAGATTGGGCATGAGTGCCTGATCTTTGGGAATGTGGTGATCCTGGAGTGTCGATAGCTTCTTCATCATCGGTTACGCAGGAAGATGTTTGCCGAACGTCTTGCAGTGGTATAGTGATCTGGGTGCGGCGTTGTCTCCGGGAGTTATCGAAGCAGTTGTTGAAGATTTGAACACAACCTCTGTCATTTGATGAACGTCGTCCTTGACTTCGAATGAATCCGTTTGGGCATCGATTGCATAGTTTAATAAGGAGGTATGAAAGGAGTATGATAGCGGTCGTAAAATAAAACCACATAAAAATAGGGTTATTTTTCTCTACGAACGATTGAGTCTTAGACTTGGCTTGAAGTTTTGACAACTCTTCGGAATATTTTTCTAGGTGGTTTTTGATTTTATTTAGTGAGTCTAAAGGCATCTCATTGATTTTGATAGGTAAAAGATGTGGTGGAGCTTCAATTTTTTTTGACATCTCGAAGCAGTCATCCGTTCTTATGTCGGGAATGATGATAGGACTCGTCGTGTTTTCCTCGTTCGTTTGATATGCTGTAAGCGTACTGTAGCCTGTATAAAGTTTACACCCTTGTGGTAGTGTGATGACACCTGAACCTTGAAGCTTATGGTTTGAGACTTCGTCGCCGCAGTGTAGAACGCAGCTTGTTTCGGTGTTCAAGATGTAGAGCCATCTGTTTCGATTCAGTAGTTGGAACGTTTGTATTTCTGCTGGAAATGTTGTTGTTGTGCAGGTCTCAGGTATCGTAGTCTTTTTGCTAAAAAGTAGTTGTAACTCGCAGATGGGACGCTCTGATGAGTCATAGAGCACGAGATCCTTGCAGATGCTTTGTCTCGGTGCAAAGGTGTTACAATTATCCAGCGAGCTCGTCGACGCATAATATTGCCCACTGGGATCAGTAGCAAGGTATATATGCTCAGGAAGGATAGTAGAATGGAATGAGGAATTTGGGTGTTGAATAGGGATGGAATATATGTGGTATAGTGTTAGAGGATCATTCATGACAAGAGGGAATTCTAAGGTATAGACCAGACGATTTGAATAAACGTAGGCTGTCAAAGTGGAAGATTCTAATAAGGTATGCAGGTTATCAATAGTGATAGATGCGACGAATTTTTTGTTTGATCTGACTTTGTTTAACTTGAGTAGTTCTTCGAATAATTTTTTAGAATTTATAATGGAAGGATGTAAAATATTGGACTTGGCAAATAGAATACTATCTAGACAATCGTCGATTTCATTTTCTAGACTAGTGACAAGTTCTAAAATTTGAAGGGATGTAGTTGAGATATCTTCACTGACTTTAAGGTTGAAAATAACAGCGTCACTTTTATTAAGGTACTTGTTTAATCGGTTTATATTTTCGTTAATAACTTGCTCATCGAAAGATATTTTGAGGATTGTCTCATTAAAATTCTTTATAGTTGAAGACGTGATGTGTAGCTGCTTTTGCATAAGGTTGGATAAATCTAATTCGTTTTTTTCTAGTTTATCGATGCATTCGTCGTAGCGTTTAGCATCTTTGGCATCTGGTGTGCCTATAAGCCATTTAAGCACAGAACCAAAGCCATCTAGGAGTTCTCTTTTAACGCGGGTGTTTCTACCTAGATACATATTGAGTTCAGTGAGCCTTGATTCAATTTTATTAAGGTTTACGCTAAGGTACGACACTGTTGATTTAACGTTTGGAAAATTACTATATTGACTCGACATGATTTTAAATTTATCAGAGAGACGTTTTAATGATTCGAATGAAATGAACAAGGGTTTAAGGTTTCTGTAAACTATAAGTTTCCATGATTCGTCAGATATATAAGTCTGTCCTTCTTCGTCAAAGAATACACCCGAGTGTGAGGTAAGGGGCGTGGAGATAGTTACGTGGGCAATGATTTTTGTGGTTGCACTGGAATAGAGATAATTACAGAATTAGAATCTGAATTAGTGAAAAACTTCTTTTTAATCATTCTCCTTGCATATTTATAAATTTTATATAAGATGATAAAGATAATGGCTTTAATAGTAGAACATAAGATGAAACTATAAATGTAGTTTGGGTCCTGAAAAATTTGGAGAAAGGATATAGATTGGGCCGCTGTAAGGTGGCAAACCCTGTAAATAAGATGTAAATTTTAATCTAAATCTTGGTCTATGTTAAATTTTTAATATACTAACTTATCCTAGGTATGGTCGCAGGCGATTAGCATGCACTAATTGATTTTTACCTGCCTTCTTGATTAAATAGTTTTCGTTAAAACCTACTCGTACTACTTCACACGGGCCTTCCCATTTTGAATCCAGGTTATTTGGATTCGGAACCTTGAGCATCACTTTATCTCCTACCTTATACTCGACAGCATTTTTGATTTTACTGTCGTATCGGTCTTTAGCCTTTTCCTTCATATTTTCGATGTTCTTTAATGCAACATCGCGGGATATTCTTAGGCGTTCGTTGAGATCTTTTAGATAGTCACATGCAGTATAATCAGGAATTGGTTTTAAGGAATAGAATGGACGTGGTTTATAACCAAAGAGGAGTTCGTGAGGTGTATAGCCAGTGGAGTTATTAACCGAGGTATTATGACACATGATTGCAAAAGGAATGATTTGATCCCAATTCTTTAATCGACGATTATGGTACATGCGAATATGATCGCGTAGCGTTGCATGAAAACGTTCGAGAGCACCATTTGTTTGAGGATGGTAGGTTGTGTTGAAGGTATGATTGGAGCCGAAAAATTTAATTAGTTGCTTTATAACGCTGTTCATAAATTCGGTTCCTTGATCAGAATGGAATCTCTTAGGAACTCCGTAATGTTGACAAAAATGCAGCAACCGCTGTGCTACTGATACAGCCTCTTTATCAGGGATTGGATATGCTTGCACATATCGTGTTAGGTCGTCTTGTAGTGTTAGGACGTATTTATTGTTATTTTCACTAATGTCCGAATAAGAAACCAGATCCATTGACACTCGTTCGAAAGGTTCGGTTGACTGGGAAGTTATGACCATAGGAGCTTGAAAAGATTTTCTTTGAATTTTATTACGTTGGCAGATGATGCAAGATTCAATGTAAGTTTTAATATCATTGATCATTCCTTTCCAATAGAATTCATCTCTAATTTTTCTAGTAGTTTCAACTATACCTCGATGCCCTGAAAGAGGTTCATCATGATATGTTTTCAGAATGTTAGGAATTTCTTCAGGCTTAGGATATTTTACTTTATTTTCACAAATGGTGATTTCACAATCATAGCTTTCGGCCAAATATGCGGAGATACGTAGTTGTTCATTACCGACTAGTTTACAAGTGTGATCATTTTTGAGATCGGGAACGAAAAGATGGGAAGTAGTATGGTGTCGCAGACAAGAAAGTAAAGCTTTAAAATAACTTTCTTGATCCCAGGGATCGAAGTGGTTGGGTCTTGTACAACAGAATATAAGGTTTTGTTTTTCATTGGAAATAAGAAGATTTGCATCGTATAGATTCTTGATTTTCTCTATATAAAGCTCTACTCCGGAACATAGGCCTAAGGCTTCCTTTTCTATACCGTTTTGATCTGAGATATTGCAAGATGTAGGGATGAAGACATTTTTATGTCTGGGATCTAGTAACCGATCAGGTGAGATTTTAACTTTAGAAGATTCGAAGCATCTGCGCTCTATTCTATCTAAAGCAGTAAAGTGTTCGAAATTCAGTTGGAGATAATCATTTGAAGGGGATTGTTGAAGAGAATTAGGAGATGAGTCGGTCATGTTAGCTGTATTAGTGTTCATAACTGGTGGACGAGAAAGAGCATCAGCGTTAGTGTTAGATCTACCTGATTTATGTTTCATCTCATAGTCATATTCTTCAAGTTTCAATCTCCAACGGACTAGTCGACTACCTGGATCTTTAACATTCATGAGCCATATAAGAGGTTTGTGGTCAGTTAGTATTTTGAATCTTCGACCAAAGAGATAAGGTCGAAAATGCTTCACTGCCCATACTATGGCTAGTAATTCGCGCTCGATAGTGGAATAATTCGATTCAGCTTTGTTCAATGTTCGTGAAGCGTATGCTATTGGTAAGTCTTTGCCGACTTCACCTTGAGAGAGTATTGCACCAATCGCGTATTTTGAAGCATCGGTTGTTAAATTGAACTCTTTGCTAAAGTCGGGATATTGCAAGATGGGTGTCGTTGTAAGGATGTCTTTACAGTTTTCAAAAGCACGTTGCTGTTCTTCACCCCAAACGAATGGGACGTCCTTTTTAAGAAGACCCGTCATTGGTTTAGTGAGCTTACTAAAGTTTGGAATAAATCTGCGATAGTAACCTGCAAGACCTAGGAATGACTTTATGTCTTTGCATGATTTAGGAACTGGAAATTCTCGAACAGCTGTTACTTTTTCAGGATTAGGTTTGACACCTTCGCTAGAAATAATGTGACCGAGATAGGCTACCTCTTTTCTCATGAATTCGCATTTGTCGGGCTGAATCTTCAGACCATGTTCTCTAAGGCGATTGAAGACTTCCGTGAGTTTTTGTTCATGCTCTTGGAGACTTGAAGCAAAAATAACAATGTCGTCAAGATAGACGAAACACCGTTCTCCTTGCAATCCATGGAGAACATTATCCATGGCACGTTGGAATGTAGCTGGTGCATTTTTAAGGCCAAATGGCATTCTTAAAAATTCGTAATGACCATAAGGTGTGTTAAAGGCCGTCTTAGGTACATCCTTAGGGTTCATTTCTATTTGGTGAAAACCTGAAGCTAGATCTAGTGTCGTGAAATATACTGAGTGACCAAGTTTGTCTAAAATGTCAGTTATGTTAGGTAAGGGGTAGCTATCACCTATTGTGACGTCGTTTAATTTGCGATAGTCGATAACGACTCGCCATTTCTGTTTTCCTGACGCATCTAATTTTTTTGGTACCACCCAAATAGGACTACTCCAGGGAGAGGTACTGGGTTGAATTATGTTTTGATCCAACATTTTTTGAACTTGTGCTTTGACTTCTTGCTGGTGTATAAAAGGAAATCTATACGTTTTCGTATGAATCGGCGTCTCTGAGGTTGTAGGAATCGAATGTTTTGTGTGGTTTGTAAATGTCAGAGGCTCGCCTTCGGAATAGAATATGTCAGAAAACTCATTTATGATTTTGTGAAGAGAGTCTTTTTCTTCAACATTCATATGGTCTAAACGGATAAGTTTATGAATTGTGTTAATTTTAAGACCTGAGTTAGTGGATTTTGATAAATGAATCGAGTGTTCAAGGTGTGTTTCATCTGTCACCAGTTGTGTCGCATTGATTTTAGGAATTGGTAATACTTTATCAGTATGATTTGAGTTAACACAAGTGATTAGGAATTTGTTGTTTTTAACCGCGACTAATGCATTGGGGATGGTGATCCCGTCACTGATCTGTTGTTTTTCAATAATCGCACATCCATCTCGAATGTCTTCAGTGTAACACATTATAACAGTTTCTGAGCGTTGGTTTACGAGCTGTTCGTCTTCGTTACTGAAAGTTTTTTTTTTATCGATATGGAAAAGTTTATACGTTCGATCACGAATTCTCATGGATTTTGACTGGACATAGATATTAGCATTGAATTTGGACATGAAATCGTTACCTAAAATACCATCGACTTGAATATTAAGGTTGGCTACATGGAATTTGAATTTAGGAAAATTGTCCAAGGATATCTGAGCTATGCCGAAGCTCTGAATGGAAGATTGACTGCCTGAAATACCTACGATTGATACAATGTTCGATACATCTAGAGGTGCTGTTCCTATTTTTGCCATATTTATAACAGAAATAGCAGCTCCCGTATCAACAAGCAGTACAACTGGTTTTCCTTCGATGTGGAATTGGCAATGCAAGAGATTTTCTGGAGGCACGTTAAGCGAGGATATAGTGATGGATTCAGGGGATTTAGTATTTTTTGATTTAGATTTGGGTTTCGATTTTGATTTAGAGTTAAATTTGAAATTTGATTTTGGTTTTGCATTGGATTTTGTGGGTTTTGCGAAATTTGGCTTTATATTTGTTTCGAGATTCAAACTATCATTTGGTCGAATTAGATTTAGGATTTCAGTTTGAGTGCTGGCATCACAATATTGTCTCCGATAGACTGGTCTGTGTTGTGGTGCCATTGCATGACCCTCACTGTGCTGAAACATTGTCACTTGTCCCCGATGGACTGAATGAAGTGACGAATTATTCATAGTAGCTAGGGTTGGTTCAGGCTTTAGCATCCTATCCGGATTGCCTCTGTCTCGACATCCATGTTTTGGCTCGAGCAGGGGTTCGACATCAGTGTCTGGGCATTGGAGTAATAAGCTAAAGCGGTTTCCGAAGGCATGCCCATGTTTTCGGCCGCCTGTGAGTTTAAATTATTTACTCTAGTTGAAGGTGCGGGACGTTGTTGCGACACTTGTTGTACATTGTTAGGGTTTTGTCTGAGACTGTTATTATATGCACGTTTACGGCATTCCGAGATCAAATGTCCCAGTTTTTTACAATAGTTACAAACTTTGGAACTATTTCGAGACTGTTGTATGATCGAGTTTTGATTTTGTCTAGGTTCGCTAGCACGTATGTTGATTGAGCGCGAGACGTTATTTCTATATAGTGCTTGCCTAGCATAGTTCATGTTACGGATTTTTTCTTCTTGAATAGCAAAGTTTCCAGCATCAGTAAGAGAAGTTATCGATTGAACCCGCAGCATGACCCCTATGTCGGAGTTTAATCCGTTGACAAAAACGTTAAGCGCTGTTTCCTCAGTGGTAGCTACGCGACCCCGTAACGTGTCGTCGTGTATTTCAGTAGACAGTTTTTCTACGAGTTTACTCCTACATGTATTAACTCTATGAAAGTAATCGGTGATAGATTCGCTCGGTTTTTGAAATAACGACTGGAGCTCTAATTGAAGGTGACCGATAGTTTTAGTTTGAGAATACTTTTGAATCAAAAAAGCTTTTAAATCTGACCATTGGGAAAATTGATTTATGTGGACGTCTGACGAACCTGGCCCTGTGATTTTGTTTAGTGTGTAAGTCAGGAGTATATGCTCCTGAGCTGCTGACGCGAGTTTAAACGCGGAATCGCATGATCGAATGAATCGATAAACTTGTGAGCCGTTTGTGGTATCAAATTCAGGTACCATAACCAGAAGCGTCTTGAAATCGACTTCCATGGTAGCGGTTTCTACTTTTAGGGATTTGGAATCAACAGACATAATGGTATAAGCAATTTAAGAGGTTCCGTTGTATGTTAAGATGTATGAATGATCTAGTATTTTAAGGTAGGGGTAGGGTATTTGAGGTTAGGGATTGAGATTTTAGGTTTTCTAAGGAATCTGAGCGTATAAAACTATGCCACTTACCACAGTAACACAATATAAATGCGGATGCACATATTGCTCGGTTCGGCAGGGAAGATTAAAACCCTTCAGGTACCGTTTCACGCTGTACGTAGAAACGTAAAAACGTTATCCCCGTCTTGATGCGAGTCTTGTGTATCCTACCGGCTGCGCCAAATGTTACGTAGTAAATAGCACGATCACTTTGAAAGTAACTTTATTAAATTGAAACTTATAAAAATGTGATAATATAGAGATGTGTCGAGATAGAATTACGAAATAGAACTGAACTGTTTCTTCTAAACACAAGGTTTTAAATACTAAAAGAGTCGTGGGATAATTATACATAATTAAATTAAGGGTTGGAAGTTAACAGTGGAAAAATACATGTAAACAAAAACAAGGTCCCTAAGACTAATGGGTTGTGTACGATACAATTAAGAAAAGACCCTGTTTACCTAATTAACTAAATATCTTAGCATAAGGAAGTACTACTACTTATTCTATTAACTTAATATTATACATATGAAGGGAGCTATGTAACACTATGGCATTTTGGCGTTTTTTGTAAATTACCTATTTTCCGTAACTTGCAGGTTCAGTTGAGTAAAAGTGCCAAGCACAGGCTTTGCATAAAACCGCGCAAAGGGGAATCTATAACAATTATAAGTCTTTGTCCTATCTGACTGACTGACTATAGACAACGCACAGCCGCTGTGACATTAAATTAATTAATTATTCGTTTTGGTATGTAGAGTAAAGTTTGTATAAAAATATCTCACGCGGACGAAGTCGCATGCGTTTCGCTAGGTATATATATAAATATTTACTAAACAAACACCTAGAATAGAACCGCATGTTAGCAAATCTTTTTCATTGGACTTTTTCATAAAAAAAATTAAACCTTTTTGAAAGGACTTTCTTATTTTGACAACCCTAACTTATCGTGAGTGGGCTTATACAATTTAACTGTAAGTATGTGAGTACTACCTCGTCCTAAGGTCAGCCATCAAGGTTCCAGCTTCACACATCGGTCAAGGCGATCCACACCACACTAGTTAGCATAATACAGGCGAAGTAAACAGTAATGATGATCCTCTTAACATTGAGCTGTCAGATGGTACTTAATAACTGGGTACGGTCCGGAAATGTGGGGTCACCACTTCGTGTGGGGTCACCACTTTATGTGGGATCGGCACTACACGTTTTTTCCCTCTACTTTCCTCTATCATCCGACATCTCTGCAGTCACTCCTTTCTTACCCATATCTTTCACACAGTCTATCCATGTTTTTTTTGGCCTACCTCTAACTCTTATATTCATTTATACATTAATTATCCAACACTCTTCTCGTGAAATTATATTCTTTTCTTCGTATGATGTCCATTAGCCTATTGCTTCTCATCTTTTTAGTAACCGGCGCCACTTTCTCTGTCTATCCGTTTGTCACTAGGCCTCATGAACCGTGATAGTAAGAGAGTTGAAATTTTCACAAATTATATATTTCTGTAGCCGCAATAACAACAAATACTAAAACAAAATAAAATAAATATTTAAGGGGGCTCTCAAACAACAAACGTAATTTTTTGCCGTTTTTATTATGTACTTACTTATAGATGATGGTATGATACCCTTGGTGCGCCGGTTTTATTATTATAAAAAGTAATCTAAGTAGGAAGCCTCTTATGTCTCTTACTAAATAAAACAACTCACTTTATACCGTGGTTCCATATTGTGAAATAACGTGTACAAAGTAGGTAGGTACTTTATGGGTACAAAGTACCTACATAATCTATACCACAAAAGAATCATTGTCCTCCGACTGACTGACATTAGACAACACAAGTTTGTATGAAAATAACTTCACACGGACGAAGTCGCGTGTATCACATAAATACCGAAGTAAATGTTACCTAGAAAAATATTATTGTTAATTTTTGGTAAGTACAGTCAATAGCTGTTTGTGAGGTATCTGAGAGCCCTACGTTTATTTTTCAGTTCACCACATCATATTCTCCATCAACATTATTTGAATTTAGAAAATACCCAATATGCTGCTGCAACAATATGCTCCAAATGTTGTTCTAATTTTGAATTATCGAATGACGTCACTAAAACATTCCTGCTGTCACAATGGTCCTGTATCAACGAGTGGAATGGAATGCACTTTTGGTTTTTTCTTCCAAGTGATTTATTGACTTCAGAAAAAACGCTTACAACTTAACAGTTTAAGGAATGCGTAACGAGGTACACAGGAATGTGTGCCATATTATAAGATAATAGAAAGTATTTTAGCATGAAATGGTTTAATTTTATTAAATAACACGTTTAACTTTGTAGCATTTTGTTATCCCTAAAATGTTAATACGACGATGCTTGACATTTAGACAGCCTGCAAGTACAAAATTACAAGTCCTTCCTTGTTAGTAACAAACTAGGTGTAGGTAATGTTGAATAGTTACACCATGCTTTGTCTCTTTCGATCTTATCTTAAACTTCCTGTCAATGCGAAAGGCAACACACGGTATAACATATTTCTAAGTTACGTCGGGCTTATTAGTGATCTTTAAATATATTTTTGTCTAGTCTAGTAAGGTTTGAATTTAAAAATACCAAAACTTTAAACTTTCCGTCCTACTTCTAGGTACCCTAGTTGTGTCTAAAACGATCCAAAAGGTGTTTGTGTATTAGGTGTTGTTGCTAGCAAAATTCTGTTGCAAGTCTCAAATCTAACTGCTAAAAAATTTAAATTAACTGCTGTTCGTTAGTCTCGCTAAAACTCGAGAACGGCGGGACCGATTAGGCTAATTGTCGTCTTGAATTATTTGTGGAAGTCCAGAGAAGGTTTAAAAGGTAAATAAATATGAAAATGCGCGGAATTAAATTAATAAAAATAATGCGGAACGAAGTTCGCGGGGTCAACTAGTTTGACATATTTTCTATTGCATATGTAAAATCTCACTAAAATAAGACAAGATAGTTAACACAGAAACACGTTATTTAATTATTATTACTTTGTAGGTACACTATTTCTATACAACAATACTCATTATAACAGTACTTAAAACTTCGAACACTCCACACAAGTTCTTCTAAAGATTCTAAACTTATTTTAGGTAAACAAAACTGCCTCCACTTTTACACGTTCCGACCACCTGCCAGAAATCCTCTCTCTTTTTTACGTGGTCTTTCGTCTCACCATTGCGACCGACATTTTGCCAAACGAACCAATGGTGAGACGGCCCTAGCTTTTCCCTGTCTACTGACTTACTTTATTTTAGCAACCTTATATAAAAGCTATGTTTTAAAGGAAATAGCATTTCTTCCAGACAATTACAAAATTCCATTTATAATTTTGAATAACATTCCTACTGTTTACTTCCTTATTTAAATATATAATTTATAAAAATATCTTTCAACGGAAATGCAACTTCTTTGACATAATAACATAACAAATACTTAAATGATTTCAAATTATATTACATCTGCTTAAAATAAATACTGATTATTATATACTGAGATTAATTACTATCATGAATTTTCCTAATACTACACTATAGTTTACGTGAATCAACATACTTTCATACTAAATGGAACTGCTGGACCCGCAGCGACAACATCCGGCCGTCCTGCGCACGCATCCGTCCCTGGATAGCGTCATAGTCTGGTGCAGTTGCTGAGAACAAAATTATCTTTATTAGTCAATGTTTCACTTGTATACTTTAAAAAATTTGCATTGAGTGCCTCTCACTCTGCTATTCCATCAACGGCCAGCAGATGAAAGCCTCCTCAACACCAAAATCACATATTAAATTATATTATTGGTACTTAGATCAATCTTCAACTGTTCCGTCAGCGGCCAGTATATAGATAAACCACGTTAAGGCTTGTGATTTTCCCTAGGCGATGCCTTTGGCCAACCCTAGTTGCATATTACCACAAAACTTAACGTTGTTACTTTTACAGCACATTTATTTTACACGAATAAAGTATGCTGTATCCTTGATAGTTAAAATGACATTGACTAAATACCAAAAATACACTAGTATCAACTATGTTTGAAGCAAATGAACTAGACAGACAATGATAAGGAAAATCTGAATAGCCTCAACCAAGTAATTTTAGGTAAGATCTTAACATAAATACCTGACAACATCTTAGGCCAACTCCAAATCTTGGTTATCCAGATCCGCCAACTTGATCCAAGGTTTCATATTTTCTGCACAAGTAGTCCCTTCATAGCATTTACTGGATCGTTCAGCGCCTCGCAAATCCTTCACCTTGTAACGATCGTGACCCAATACCTCGGTCACCTGAAAGGGCCCTTTGAACAATGGCAGCAGTTTAGTACTTTGTCCTTCATTTGATTGGCTGGGAATTTTAATAACTACCAAATCTCCAACCTCGTAAATGCGTGCTACTTTTCGCTTTGAGTCGAAAATCTGCTTTTGTCTGTCTGCATTAATCTTGATTCGATTACTGACCTCATTTCTTAACAAAGTGACGTCGACAGGCGGATCTTCATTGTCATTCACTATCTTATCCGTATCGGTTTGAAGTCTGTATCCGAAAAACACTTCGCTTGGTGTTGCTGAAGTAGTCTTATTAACAGTGCTGTTTATACCTTGCTGAATACTGACAATATGCGTGTCCCATTTATTATAATCGGTGCTGGCACCCATACTTCTCAAAGCATCAAGGATGGTACGATTATAACGCTCTACTTGGCCGTTTGAGCGCGGCATGGCAGTTGCTATAACATGCTGTCGTATGTTCTTTTCCCTACAATAGTTACTAAATAGCTTAGCTGTAAATGCACTTCCGGCATCACATATGAGTCTCTTAGGATTACCAAAAACTTTGAATATTTTATCTAATTCATTAATTACAGTTCTACTTTTTGTATTACGCACAGCCGAAATGAATACAAATTTTGTAAAAGAATCTACAGTCACTAACAGATGCGTATTATTTTGCGTGGTTTTTATGAAAGGGCCTAAATGGTCTGTGTGCAGTGTATGAAATGGCTTAGCATATTTAGGTATAGGAAATAACTTCCCTTCCTTTTTGCCGTGGACATTTTTAGAGTAAATGCAGTTAAGACAGTTTTTAATATATTTTGATACGACTTTTTTAATTTTTGGAAACCAGTAAAGTGATTTTATTCTTTCCATTGTCTTGTCCACGGCAAAATGACCCAAGTCATCATGATTAGCTCGTATTACCTGCCAAATACATTGTTTAGGAACTACCCATCGCCTGCCGTATTCTGTTCTACGATACACCTTATTACCTAACAGTTCATAATCGTGAAACATTTTTTTGTTAAGCTCGGCCTCGCCTGATTGTAAAATGTCTCTGATTGCACAAATACTGGGGTCTTGCATCTGAACTGACAATAACCAATCACCCTCAGTAATTACAGACACATTTTCATTACATATGGGGGCAGAAGTTGAAGTTGAAGTTGGGAGTGGGTTGCGGCTCAACGCGTCAACATGTTGCATCTGTGTTCCTGGTTTATGAATGGTATCAAAAGTGAATTCTTGCGTCAATAATACCCATCTACCTATCCTAGAATTGATCTCCTGCTTGTTAATTGTATATTTGACTGCATTACAATCGGTATAAATTTTGAAAATAGATCCCAATAAGTAGTGACGGAATTTTTGCAATCCCACCACAATAGCCAAGAATTCTAACTCAAATGAATGATACCGTTTTTCCTCATTAGATGTCTGTCGGCTATAAAAGTGAATCGGTTTCTCTCCTTTGTCCGTTACTTGAGTAAGAATGCAACCCAATCCATCACGACTAGCATCGGTGTACATAATTGTAGGCAATTTAGGGTCAAAAATTGTTAATAAAGCATTGTTCAACAATTCGTATTTCAATTTAGTAACTGCTGCTACTTGGTCAGCTCCCCATTCCCATACAACATCTTTTTTTAAGAGATTTGTTAATGGCTTGGATATGATAGCGCAATTTTTAATGAACTTTCGAAAATAATTTATGAGACCCAAAAATTGTCTCACCTGGTGTACGTTTGTGGGTTCGGGGTAATCTTCTACAGCTTTCAACTTTTTTTTTCCCGGACGAACACCCTCGGCCGAAATATCATATCCAAGGAAATTAACAGAACTCTGAAAAAAATGGCATTTACTTAAGTTTATAGTCAAACCATTATTTTGTAAAACATTTAGTACTTCTCCTAACACATTTAAATTTTCCTCCATAGAATCGGTAGCTATCAACAAATCATCCATGTAGCACACTACCTTATCAAATCTAAGTTTTCCTAAAACAGTATTCATCAACCTTTGAAATACTGACGGCCCATTACAGAGGCCAAAAGGCATCCTTCTAAATTCAAAATGTCCGTCAAGAGTAACGAATGCCGTTTTAGCAATTGAACTTTCATTTACGTTAATTTGGTAGTACCCGCTTCTCAAGTCCAAGGAAGAAAAACATTTACTCCCTCTTAGTTTGTCTATTAGTTCCTCTACAATAGGCATGGGATATTTTTCTTTTACAGTGACTTTATTAAGGGACCTATAGTCGACGCACAAGCGTTTCTCTCCCGATGGCTTGTCAACTAATAGCACCGGACTAGCATAAGCAGAATTGCTTTCCCGAACTATACCATTTTTTAACAAATCATCGATTATATCTCGAGTTGCAGACTTTTCAGATTCAGACATACGATACGGTCGGTGGCATATAGGTTTGTTTGTTGTCAATTCAATATCTAGTTCTATAGCAGATGTTTGCCCCAAAGTTTCTAAATCTTTTGATACCACTCGTGGGTATTTAGAAAATTCATTTAATAGTGGCATGTATTCGACAGAATCTGAATTGAACATGCATGATTCTACCAAAGCTACTTGATTGTTAGTAAGAGGGCGAAAAGTTAAAACGTCTCCTACACGCGCATACATAATTTTTTTGTCTTCAGTGAAATTCCTTCCGATTAGGATAGGGCAGCCAGCTAACTCATCACAAATATATAGGGTTATGTTTAGTTCAGCAGAATCAACTTTAAGATCAACTTGTACACCCTGGGTAACTTGGGAGCATGAATCAATTTTGAATCCAGTTAATAAAACAGGTACACTTAAGTTAAATGGCAGAAGATTCAATTCGTGTGCCAAAGAAGTCGTTATCAAAGAACAGCTACTACCCATATCAATGAAAGCCTGTCTTTTACATCCGTTCAATTCAATATCCTTAAAAAACTTATCTTTGGGGGTAGGCGTGACAATTAACTTTACTTCACTATCTTTTTCTACTTTTGGTTTAGGCCTAGACCTACACGCGAGCTCTAAATGGCCCAACTTACTACATGAATTACATTTCACATTATCTTTATGAGTACAGGTAGTCTTTTTATGTCCAGTTTCACCACAGCGAAAACAGGTAATGCCAGAGTTATTTGCAAGAAAACTACTTGATGCAACTGCATTTACGTTTGTAGAATTTTCTGGCTTCCTGTCTACAGTAACGGAAGGTAGGCGGGCTGAATTTCTAGAGTGCAAGTTATTATAATACTTTTGAATAGGTTTTTGTTCAGGTTCAGAATAGTTTTTTCCGTGCAAAAATGAAGCTAAGTCATCGCAATATCTGAAATTACCGGCTTCTGCCGCTGTGCTAATATTTTTATCACCTATAGACCCTACTATTACCGATATAATATCTTGCTCTGAAAATTCTAACCTCATTTTGTCAATCTTGCCTTTTTGTTGAAAGTAAAATTCATATAATGACTGGCCGTCTGTAGGTTTTGTTTGAACCAAGTCTTTTAACAAACTATACATGTTGCGTTTAATTTGGAATGTATCCAGTAAAGTATGTCGCCAATCCCTCCACTTCCAGGTAGTCCATCGTGTCATATTTTTTTGCAGTGAATCATACCATGTTTTTGCGGTATTACGTAATTTTTGCAAAGCTTGATATTGCAAAACACGATCGGACCAACTGAAAGCGCGAGCATTCGCTTCTACCACATTTATCCACATTTCAATATCGTCCACTAATGGGTCAAACTCTGGAATCACTGATGATAAAATAACGTTCTGGCTTACTGCGGGAGACGCACGTCTAGTGCGTCTCGATTTCCTGTGTCGGTACCGATCAGAACTGCTACTTGATGAAGAACTCGAACTTGATGAAGAACTTGTAGGCGTAGCTCTTCGTTTGTTCTTCTTCCCACGAGTTCTCTTTCGGCTTCGCGGCATCGGGCGTAATTCTTTTTCATCCCACTTCTGATGTAAAATCTCACTAAAATAAGACAAGATAGTTAACACAGAAACACGTTATTTAATTATTATTACTTTGTAGGTACACTATTTCTATACAACAATACTCATTATAACAGTACTTAAAACTTCGAACACTCCACACAAGTTCTTCTAAAGATTCTAAACTTATTTTAGGTAAACAAAACTGCCTCCACTTTTACACGTTCCGACCACCTGCCAGAAATCCTCTCTCTTTTTTACGTGGTCTTTCGTCTCACCATTGCGACCGACATTTTGCCAAACGAACCAATGGTGAGACGGCCCTAGCTTTTCCCTGTCTACTGACTTACTTTATTTTAGCAACCTTATATAAAAGCTATGTTTTAAAGGAAATAGCATTTCTTCCAGACAATTACAAAATTCCATTTATAATTTTGAATAACATTCCTACTGTTTACTTCCTTATTTAAATATATAATTTATAAAAATATCTTTCAACGGAAATGCAACTTCTTTGACATAATAACATAACAAATACTTAAATGATTTCAAATTATATTACATCTGCTTAAAATAAATACTGATTATTATATACTGAGATTAATTACTATCATGAATTTTCCTAATACTACACTATAGTTTACGTGAATCAACATACTTTCATACTAAATGGAACTGCTGGACCCGCAGCGACAACACATATCTGTCATAAGTTTTTGACACTTGCAACAGAAGATACGCAATCAGGGGGCAGAGCATTTTCTCAGATGGTATTGATGAATAGTACGAGAAAGGAGAGAATATTTTTTAAGGTCGAACGAGGGACCTATGGGTGTGGGACAAACATCGAGTTAACCAGCTTAGACACAGTTTAAAACTCACAAGTCAGAAATCCTGACCCACATTGAGCACCGGTTTTACATTGTGATAACTTGTTTGTATGTAGACTTGTAACAATAAACTAGCATAGACGAATAAACGAACCACAATCACAACTGACAAAGTGACGAGCTCCAGTGGTTTAGTGGAAGCGATCCCGCCTTCTAATCGCTTTTGGATTCGAATCCAATGGTGTAATAGGTCAAAGTCAAAGTCAAAGTTTTCAGTAAAATCCGCAGAGATCACCTTGAAACGTCTTAAATCTAAGTGAATCTAAGCGCCAGTTCCTCGCGACCAAGCCTAAAAGAACCGACAAGAAACTTTCGGTTTGGTTCCTACCGTTTTTTTGTATGATCCTGCTACAAAATAACAACAGTGTAAGCAATTAAGCTCCAGTGTGGTGCCAATCTAACTGAATGCAAGACAGAAAAATGCTTATTTATTTAATGATTAACAAAAACATTTCTTGATCATGTAACCATGGGTATGATGTGTGGATCTAAAGTGGACGTGGTCTACACGGACTTTGAAACTTTAGGCTTTTCTCTCATACAAATCTAAGAGCATGAATAATTGGTATAGGCCATAATCACTGCTTATTATTTAGTTTATGCGTACTTACAACGCTAGACGCTTGACCATGTGACTTTGTGACGTCATTTTAGCGCTCAAGTACGGTGTGCAAAAAAAACCGGCCAAGTGCGAGTCGGACTCCCGCACGAAAGGTGTCCCGAAACATCATCTATAAAAGATAAGTTTCTAGAGTAAAAATCAATAATTGTACATCAAATCACAACGTAAACAAAGGCAACTAGGTTACCTAGATGCGCTGCGTTATCAGAAGCACTACTAACTAGGCATTATGCACACAGGAAGTCATTCATAGGTATTTGTTAAGTAACTACACGCTGACTCACTCATATTTCTTGAAAAGGTGTTGGTGTGAAATAAATATAAAACTGTAAAACTGGTCTTTGCATCTATTACTGATGATATTTTATACAGTGTCAGTGCGAATTTGACGACCGATGTGGCGCGGCGGGCGAATGTCCGCCTGCAACGCAGGAGGTTGCGGGCTCGATTCCCGCCTTGGGATAAATGTTTGTACGATCTGCAAATATTTATTCCGGGTGTTCTCTATGCATAATAAAAAATATCTATGTATGAAATGTATTGTATGTATATCAGTCATCTAGTACCCATAACACAAGCTCTGCTTAGCTTGGGGCTAGATGATGCTTTGTCCAGCATTATTTTAAAAAAGAAAATTTCAATCGTGCCTCATTGATGGGACGCTGTACTATAGTGCCTGAAGAAGATTAAAGATGGACTTGCCCAGCTTATTTCTGCAATCAAACTAGGTACCTACTTGCTGTGTGTTTGAGGGGTGTGGGTCTGGGTGCCGATGAAATAAAAGGCACACGAGGCTTAACATATGGTAGGTAGGTATACCTCAGGTTGGACGCAGAGCTGTGCATCGTAGGGCACGTTCCTAGCGTACATGACCTACGATGCACTGCTTTGTTAAAGACTTACGATCAGGTGGGCCATCTGCTTATTTCATCAGTAATTTAAATAAAACTAAAGCCTACAGGTAGCAGCTTACTATCCTCACAGTTGTGCTACAAGTAGGTATAGAAAAGAAAATACCTACCTAGGTACCTTCAGCATTCAATAACTGTTTCATACAGCAAAATCATCAGATAACAGGTGTCTTCTAAGGTACGGTACCTACCGTACCTTAGAAGACACCTGTTATCTGATGATTTTGCTTGCCTATAGGTAGGTATGTACCTACTCATCTACATTATCATTACAATTGTTTAGTTTCATAATAACACTAATTACTAATTAGCTTAAACACGCAACACGTCATGTTAACGTGTGGAAAATCCTTGAAAATGTTGTTACGGTCACATACACTACACCACTCATATAATAGGTAGGTAGGTATCTACTGTAGGTACCTAGGTAAATTACTAAATTAATGCTATGAGCGCTTCTTTGGTTCATACATTGGTCAGACTAGCCAAAGTAAAACAAAAATATATTTACTTAGTTTAAAAAACATTATTACGTACCTAATAAGTAACAAATAGGTTGTCGGGTATATATACGAGTAATATAATGGACGGAAGGAAAAAAGTTTTCTGTCAAGGCCTAGAGGCACAGGATAAAATATAATAGTAGGTACCCTCCTAGGTATGCTGTGACACGATTTCAGAAAAAAAGGCCAAATCACTCTCTTTCAGGAAGACTAACTTCCTCGTAGGTAGTTTAAGGTAGGTAAGGTAAGTTTAGATAATATACCTACTTCAAAGTAACACAATATTATAGTAGGTACCTAGACAATAAAATACCAAAATATTTATAAGATTATTATATAATTATATATTATTTATAAATATTTATATTCGACCGATTGGGGTTCAGACTTTTTCGCGAGTAACTACAAAAACCCCTAATTCCCACTAGTCCCGTCCTAAGTATACAGGATGAGACTAATGGGAATTCGTACCTACTTACCTATTATATTTTTTATCATAGTGAATTTTAACATAGTACATTATTAAGTTTAATCATAGGTACACTATCTAGGATTAAACTTCTTATGCAATTATCTTCACACATACTGAGAGATATCTTACGTTTTATAAAAAATAGCATTACCGTAGTGCACGATTTTTGAATGACTGTACCTGTTCTATGAGTTGAGCAGGAGTTACTTCAAATACCGAAGGGCTAAAATGTGCAACGTGACTCGACAAAATTTTGTCTACTCGTTAGTCGTTACACATGCAAAATATATATTCCATTGTCTATAACTGTAGTAACGAGGCAGTAAAAATCCCATCACGTTCTATCTATAATAATAATAATAATGCTGGACAATCCACACAGCAGCATCTAGCCCCAAGCTAAGCAGAGCTTGTGTTATGGGTACTAGATGACTGATATACTATATAATAGTCATAGAAAACACCCAGAACACCCGGAATAAATATTTGCAGATCGTACAAACATTTATCCCAAGGCGAGAATTGAACCCGCAATCTCCTGCGTCACAGGCGGATATTCGCCCGCTTCGCCACATTGGTCGTGGATGTTTGTATAAAAGACTTATCACTAATGTTTAATCCATCTGTGAGTCTTTCTTTTGTGTATAATTCCAAACATGTGCACCAACAGCTTACCACCAGGTAAAATGTCTCGTATTAAGCGCGATATATCTTACGTTGCATATCTCAGCCTCGCAGAACTTCCAGGCCCATCACAATGATCACGTTGACCGTGGATTCCTGCTAAATGTCAGCGACTTGCACCAGCCACAGAAGGCGCGCGCGCGGATGCATGGCATACGCAGGTGGCTTTATCTGCAATTGCCATAAATCATAACAGCTGGCGAGACAAAGAATACAAGTTATCCACCTAACTAGGTACTATCTAGTTAGACTAACAAGGAGGTATCTACCAGGAAGGCCAATGAATAAGGTTAGAAACCAACTAAAGTTCTGTAAATTTTTACTTAGCTATGTACATAGGTAGGCTCTTTTTGGGAGTAGGTAGTTGTAGGTAAGGTTGTAGGTACTAACCTATCGATCGAGAAATTATAAATCATTAATCTATAACAAAACAACAATAAATACTTATGTGCTACCTACTAATAATAAGTTTTATTTGGTAAAGTTATAGTATCATAATTATGTATGTACCTATATTACTTATTTCTATTATGTGAGCTCAGAATAAAATGAAGAAAATTTATTCAGACAAAGAAATTTCTGTACTTATATATTCTGTGCGAGTCGAGTCTGTGGCTTTGTTTCAGAATAGTGTGGAAAATGAAAACGGGGTTGAACAAATTAGCGAGCGGTTTCGAAACCCAACAGTCTGCCTGCTTAGCCTGCTTTGTCGAAAACACGATTTTATACAGGTTTCGCCATTTTAGTGTAAAATAGTTATTTGAACCTTGGTGGTGGCTAGTGCTAGTAAAGCATGTAGGTTTAGCTACCTACCTTTATATGTATTTTGTGGAGATAGGTAGGAATGTACTTACGAACTGTAGGTAAGGTTTAGAAAGTTATTACTTAACTTTACTTCAGTAGGTACAGTATACCTTTACTAGAATACTTATCTTAGTAGATTATTGAGTTAGTAGGTATATGATCCTTCTCATGTTTATCAATCTATACTTACCAATCTAAGAATATCTGTCCTGACTGACTAACTGACTGGGATATAGACAACGCACAGCCTAAACCACTGGTTGTAGAGACTTGATACTTTCAGAGTATATTCGTCTTGGTAAGTAGAGGTGTACTAAGAAAGGATAAGATGGAGAATTCTCGAAATTCAACCTCTGAACGTGTACCGCGGGGGCTGAAGTTTGTATGAAAATAGCTTCACGCGGGCGAAGTCACGCACGTTTCGCTATTATTAAATAGGTAGCTTCGCTAGCTAAGTGCGTGGCAATTAGAGCCAAAATCGTTTTAAAAAACAATATCAATAGACCAAATAACGGAAGTTAGCGATCCATTAGCGAACACTGAAATACACAAGCAAGGCTGCCTCACTCAACCGATAGTCCCAAAGACAGTAGCAAAAAACACTAAGCATAACGTTTTTTATAAATTTACCAATCTAAGTAGAAATAATATTTTCAGTTAAAAATTTTCTCAGTTATTTTGTCTAGTGGTTTTGTTTCTCTAACTAGTTTCATACCCTCTGCTTGTTCCAACAAGAAGTCACATTAAAAAAAAAACAGAACCTACCGTAGACAACCTATATTATAAGGTGGTAAATCCCTCATTGTATACAAGCAGTCGGCGACCACAATTTATCCATTTACAAAATGGATAGAATAGAAAGTAGAGATACCGCGGTTATTCAACAAGGGTGTGTTGTTTTTGCACAGGTGTTATATTATTTTTCGATATTATTTAAGTTTTATTGGTCAATCTTTATGAATAACATATGTATGTATGCTATTGGTCCAAAGGTTGTTTTTGAGAAAATTACCTACTTGCATGCATAAAAATAAAATCGAATAGTTCCACCGTGTTTTGTCTTTTTCGATCTAACTTGAAACATCGTCTTTATTCTAAGAAAACCTCATGTCGATGCATAAAACAAAACTATTTCAGTGTTAGTTTATTATTACCAGGGCCAGGTAAATACGAGACAAACAACTTGTATTTGTGTGTTTCTTTGCGATGCCTGAAATAAAAGTACTTACTGAAGAACTGTGGGTAAACTTGCGGGACACACCAAGTATGACTGAGTAGGTAAGTTGGTACTGTAAGTTTTATACCGACAGCTCTCGGTTCACCGTGACGCAACATACAGCCTCTTCGCCTTGAAAGATGTAAACACTCTTCTATTTTTATCCTTGTTTTGATTAATGCTCAAGAAGATCCAAGCAAGACGTGTCATTATTACCATTAGGTAGGTACCTTTTATTATAATCAATAAGTATACCTAATGTACGGAGGTGGGTAGAGTATTTAGAGGTTATTAATTTTATTTTATGACTGGCGTTGTGATTTGTTGTGTGGTGGTTGTGGCAATGACCTTCTCATCCTATTATTTTTATTTAAATAATCAGGATACAACATCAGTCAGGATAGTCCGTTTAATTCTGTAATTATGCATGAAACAAGCTCACAACCACGTCAGGGTGAAATGAAATGAAATGGTTTACATATTTGCTTAAAATAGTACTAATAGGCAAAATTTATTATGCTTGGTACTATGTAGCTTTTGTATACTTGCTTTATACATCGCCGATTGTATATCATTTTATTTTGTTTCCATTTTAGTGCTATTGATTGTACTTAACCTAGTAGATATCCAAAGAAGAATAGGAAAAGGTAAGTCAGTACTTACCTAGCTAATCAGGAAGCCTAGGTATTACTAAGAATAAGATCCTCTTATCTTACTTCCTTGCTAATCATATCACGAAATCATGTCACTCGTGTCCGTGAATAGGTAGGTATTATAAACTCTACCTAGTTAGATTGTAGATACGTTTACTTACAGCTGACGGCAAGTTTTATGTTGGTATCACTGTAATTTATTACCTATGGGAGGTATATATGACCTTTTTGTGTTGATTTGTGATCTGTTCCTATCAAACTATTCCCGATGTAACTTGTATAAGAAGATTATAAGAATCTTTGTTCTGACTGACTGCCTGACATAATATGTGTAGTTATCGCACAGCCACCATAAACAACTTGTCGTAGAGACTTGAACACACGAACACACCATGAAATTGAAATTTCATGGTGTGTTCGTCTTAGTGCCCTAAAATTGTACTACGAAAGGAATTACCGAAATATAACCTTTAAACGAGTACCTAGGTACAATGGGGGTTGAAATTTGCATAAAAATAACCTCACGCGTAAATAGCGTGAGTTTCACTAGCATATAGCGAAAATGATTTTACATGAGTAAGCTAACCTTTTGCAAGTACAAATAACAAATGGTGAGGACTAAAGGATTCCCAATAGTCCCATTACGCATTCGCAGTTAAAAATTATTAACTTTAGGTAAAATGTTACACAATATGCCACTAGGTTCTTCATTAACCCCTAAAAGAAAGGTACTAACCTTATTAGGTTTCACGATGTTCTACTAACCAACATTATAGTAAACCTTTTTGACTTATAGATCGTCGTTACAAAAAGAAGTCTCCTATGTTTAAAAAGTAAGTTTATTAAAAAGTTAAAACTACCTGGGCACTAAGTTTGTTTTCAAGCAAACATTATTACTTTTAGTGTTTTTTTATGAAACACAAACAAATCAAAAATGAGGTGTAAACATTAATTTATAAAAATATTTATAGTTTTATCAACACGTATACTTACCAATTTATATAATATAAATTATATTTCATATTATTGTATTTTAGTAAAATTTTACACCTAAGATGTTTTTAGTCGCATTGCTTATTGCCACATGAGTTTTTCAAATTATTTTAAAACAGCTTTAAAGTGCGTGAGCCCTTTCCTTCGGAACCTTCCTGTAGAACGCTGTCCTAAAAATGTTAATAGTTAGTTCTTGTCAGTAACGACTTTTGATAATAAATAATACAGTAGAAAGGTACGAACAAGAGTGGCTTTTCACTGTGATAGGATCGTCCATTCACCATTGTATTTTATACAATACAATACAATACCTACTTAGTTTACATTTTTCATTACCAACGGATATGATAAATATTAACAGATACACGAGGGAGCAAAATTATAAGTAGGTCAAACTCAACAAACTTTAATTTGTCCTATTGCAAAATTACCATGTATTTGTATTGTAATTCATGTAGATTAAATTCAACTCTAATGCCTTATGATAAAGACCGAATGGTTTATACACTCAATATTTTTATACCTTACAATATTTTTTGTTGGGTGGTGTGAGTCACTATTCGCCATCATCATTCTGTGACAACCTTCGATCAATGATACCCCTAGATATAGAGTCGGGGCAAAAAATCCGTCTCGGTAAATAAGAGCTCATGAGAAGAGCTCTAATTTTGTTTTGACAATTAGTGACATTATTTACTAGGTGACATGGTTGTAATTAGATTGAACTAAAAACTATTCATAATTTTTTTCTCACTTCGTTAGTAAACAAATGTAGCTGTCTAAGTCACACGAACAGCATTCAGCTATGATTTTGTATGTGACCCGTCATCTAGGGGTATCATTGATCGAAGGTGACAACCATTAAATTATGAAAATGAATAGCTTAGCGTAGAGGTAATAAAAACGTGTTTTTAATTACCTATTGCTGCTATAAAAAATAGCAGTCACATAAGAATTCAGGGACAAAAGTAGATTAACAGTTTCAGTTATTAAAAAAATGAAATCGCTTCACGACTTTAATCCGCAGGCTCGGTAGATATCCCTTCAGATCTCCTAGTACCAAGTCTATCGAGATTCTTTGAGGATGTCTAAAGGGGTTAATCAAAGGTATGTCCAAATATTACATCTAGTACATGCATACCCATGATTTGCAGTTGTTGGTATTCCATACGTGACGGGTTGCAAGCCCATCGCCGCTGTTAGAATACTAACTGGTTTCCTCAAGATGTTCTCCTTCACCGTTATGTATAACCAATTTTATGTGGATTTAGCAAAGAAATGGCAACTTTGGTGTACAGATGGTTATTAGCTTACGACGGATCTTCAAATAAGTTCAAACTTTGATCGAAAGTGGTGAATGCTTTTAAGCATGGATGTATCGATAGCAAAAATTTTACATAAATTCTCGATAAAACGGGATTTTATCGAAATTTTTCGGGAGCATGGAACTTAGTTTAACGCTTGATCGATAAATTCGAGGAGTTTTAGCGAATTTATCGACAAGCTGCCAACAAGGCAATCACTCGATAAAATATGTCGAGGCTAGGATATTTTTTATCATGCACAGAAAATATCCAGAACACCCGGAATAAATATTTGCAGATCGTACAAACATTTATACCAAGGCGGTAATCGTTCCCGCAACCTCCTGCGTCGCAGGCGGACATTCGCCCGCCACGCCACATCGATCGTCAATTTGTAGGTAGGTACAAACTATTATTTGTTATCTACGCCAGTCTGTAGCATTGGGCTCGGCCAGCGTCGTCGGACGCCTTGACCCACTTCATCAGGCAGGACAATGCTTACATTTACAAGTTTTTACAAGCTTACTGATATTTTTACCGATACATTTTCTGAGAAACTTGGCTAGCAATAATCATTCGTTAAATATTTTTGTACTGCGCCCAACCAAAAGGAAAGTTGGATTTATTCTTGATTTAAAACAGTATGGTAATTTTAATTAAGTAAAAAAAAAACCGGCCAAGTGCGAGTCGGACTAGCTTACGAAGGGTTTCCGTAACATTATCTACACTTAATAAAAACGGAAAAATTCACTTAAACGAACACTTCTGTTTTTTAGTTTTATTTGTTGGTATAGCAGCAACAGAAATACATAATCTGTGAAAATTCCACGGTTCATGAGTTACAGCCTGGTGACAGCCGGACAGTCAGACAGACAGCGGAGCCTAACAGGGCCCCCGTTTTATCCTTTGGGTACGGAACCCTAAAAATCACAAGCTTAACTAATCAACTTGATTAAAAATGTTAACTAAGTTATTTCTCTCCTATAGGTCTATCAAGATATTACAATGATGTAACGTAATATTTAAATTAACCTTTAACTTAACCTTTCAGGTTCTTTAGCTCGTTTGCAACGGTCTATCGATATCTCAACTGTTTCATATGTATTTCATACATCATCATCATCATCATCAGCCTGTAGAAGTCCACTGCTGGACATAGGCCTACCCCATACGTTTCCAGGAAGAACGATTCTGAGCCCTTTACATCCATCATTATATACATACCAATTATAAACACTTGTATTTTCTTGTTAATAAACCTTTCAGGCAATTAGTCTAGTAGTTAGTCTAGTTTAGTAGTAGAGCTCTTTGTGAAGGGCTCGTCCGGGGAAGTACTACCATCATGCCTATTTCTGCCGCCAAACAGCTTGCTGTGTTCCAGTTTGAAGGGTGTGGGTGCCGGTGAAATTACAGACACATGATGCCTAACACCTGTTCGCTTCAAGATGGACGCGCATCGTAAGGCACGGTCCTAACGAGCGCGACCTACGAGACAATACTTTTTTATAGGCGATGGTTACCACTCAACATCAGGTTGGCCATCTGCTTGTTCCATCAGTACCTAAGTTGTATGAAAAAAAAACTAACTTTATTTAAAACTGTTCAATAAAAAATCTTGACATGAGAACAATAAGATTGTGAATTTGTGATCACCTAAGCAACAGCTGCAAAAATGGGGTCATTTCCGATTGACTATTCGCTCTTTATAATATCTGCTTTCACTACTCAAACTTATTCCGGTTGAATAAGGTCCACTTTTGGTACCTAGAAGCTAGTACTTACGATAATCATTGTGGTTTACCACTCTAATTTGAATCAGTAAAAATATATTTTTATTGGTTCAATGAAAATTGGGTCGAATTGACGTGGGAGTGGTACAGAGTAAATGGCAGGCCGTCGGTAGTGGGCTAGTGGCTTCCCGGGGGCTTTCTGCGCTGCATGTCGTGGGATCGATCACCATCGTGACCATTTGTATGATGTTTCAGATGTTTGTTGTGTTTGGGTGTTACGCCACTTCTTTCTTTCTTCATTCGGATCAAACGATTCAATTGTGTAAACCTAACTTCAACAGAGTTCAGCCAACGAATCCAACTCGGTAAGGCAGCTCGAGAAATTATGGTACATCTCATTGTCACAGATACGACAAAACCTCAAGACAATAGTGTATGATACCAGTGATGACTTTTGGAACTGAGACGTGGTCGCTAAAAGTAGATTCACATCAGGCCTATACGCAGCATCAGAAACTTATCGGTTCCATACATTTCGTATAGAATTGATTACACTAGAGCAGGCGCGTGTTTCACCAACATAACTATCAGAATCAGCTAGCTGAAGTTAGCAATGGGCAGGTCAGGCCGTGTAGCTCGTATTATCGACGATTTATTGAGTATGAAGGTTCTCGAATGGTGACCACAAGCCGGAAGACGCACTTTTACCCGATGAATCGACGATGTTGTTAGGATCACAGGAAGATGGTGGATGGAAAAGGCTTCCTGGACACGTATTGGGGAGGCCTGTGCCCAATAGTGGACTTCTACAGGATGTTGGTGATGCTGATGATGATGAATGTCTTCAGTATAGAGAACGTACGACCAACGGAAGGTTGATCTTCGGGTTAGAAAAGGATACACAAGAAGTCAGTTAGAGAGGGAGAAACAAATAGGTATTGAGACAACTGCTTATGAATTTAATGATGCTGAGGCTCTTGCTCCAGTGAGTGCGCCCAACACAATTGCAATGCATTTGAAAAAAAATTATAGAGTAGTGTTTTTTTCTAATGCAAGGGGTAGTTATGTACCTACTTAATGTACAAAATATAATTAAAAGTAACATGGTTCTTTTCACTACTCAAGGTATTTTTGTAATGTAAAATTATCATGTTTATCAATTGTTGCAAAAAGTTTGTGTTTGCCAGGTCTACTGTTCGCAGACTACTAGGTCATTTAAATGTACATGGGGAAGCCCAATTATATCAATTTCAAAAATATTATCCTTAAGCTCTACCAGGAACGCAGCTCGTATGTAAGTAGGTATATAGGTACCAGTTCGCTTTATAATTTTCCATGAAAAGTTTAATCTGATAGCCAGTCACTTTCCGGAATTGTATTACCTATGTAGGTATCATTGCCTATCGTTCGATTGATAAGCTATTTCATAATAACCTACACATTTATTTTCAGTATCGAGGTAAGTGCAGAATTAAAAATAGATAGGTATACCTACATTCAAAAAAATATAATAAACAATAATAAAATTAAACGTCTTATGATGCTGTAGCTGATTTCTTACTATTTCTTTACTATTGGTACAAAAAGTTAGAGGAGATTTGGGACTAAAAAATTACGATCTATTTATTATTATACATAGGTATGCCATACTAAATAGTGACGGCAGATTTTAAGCAATGTTTAGATCTTATATTGTTTAACTGCCACTTCAACTTGCTGATTCTGAGAGTTATGTCGGTGACCTTGGTTCTTTTACGGATTTCCTCATTTCTGATTCTATCTCGCAGTGAAATTCCCAGCATCGCTCTCTCCGGAATATAGGTTGGTTGGGGAATGAAGGTTCTCGAATGGCGACCACGAACCAGTAGACGAAGCGTAGGACGTCCTCCTACTCGATGGACTGACGACATTGTTAGGAACGCGGGCAGTCGATGGATGGAAAGGGCTCAGAATCGTTCTTCCTGGAAACGTATTGGGGAAGCCTATGTCCAGCAGTGGACTTCTACAGGCTGATGATGATGATGATGACAAAAAAAATAAGAAGTTATGTTAAATTTCGATTAAGTAGTTGTCCAAATAAAGCAAGCACTAAATTGCGAAATCGTCCATAAAACGCATTTGAGCAAGGAGATTGGAGAGAAAGCAGCAAACAAGCGTTTGCAAGTTTCCTTGTGGGGTCACCCGCCTCTGCCCACGCACTTTTGGCAGCAGTTGAATTGGCAAAGCCTTACTTTGTATACTGTGGTATCTATATTTTTGTTTCCTATTTATCTATTAGTTGATTATATTAGAAGTGCTTAGTTCTTTCACTTTGTTTTAACTTCTCCCTCTCATATCAATAACGATGACAAAGAACATTATGTAAGTAAACAAAAACAGAACAAAACCGTCACCTGTATGCTGGTTTACCTGTATGCTTAGACGAGTAAACCATACAGGGTGTATGGCGAACTCACGAATCTGCACTTTTCACGAAAATGACTTTTTAACGCCGAACAGTTTACAATTCTTTTAAGAAAAGCTTAAAAAACATGCTTTCAAATAAATTAACAAAAAGATAATAAATAAAAGTTCAAAATAGGCCCTTGGGAACTAAGTATTTAAAAAGTGCAATAACAAAATAATGTTTTTTTATGTAGTTTTTTAGCTCTCCTGTGAAATGTGGATTTTGCAGATTCGGGAATTCGCCATACAGGTGACCCTCACGACTCTGCCTTCCCAGGCACTCTTAGGACCTACCAAGTAGTAGGCGTATACCGAACCATATTTTGCAGAAGTTAGTACTCTATACGTTAACGGTTGCAATGCTATCGGCGCTTCTAGAAAACTGGTTTCTTCACGATGTTTTAGAACACTGGCTTTGCGCACATACCTACATATGTAGAAAAAAGAAAAATCTATCCGGATTCGAACCCACAACCTTAGGATCAGAACGCGAGGTCGCTCCCACTACACCCTACCCCATACATACATATGAAACATCATAAAACGAAGTTTCAAATTGTTTTCCTTCGTGCAGAACGTGCCAAGTTCTGCAATCAAGGCTTGGTCTTAAGTAGAGTAGGTATGTTTGCTAGGACTTCAGCATGATAAGGATAAGATTAGCAAGTAAACAATTCACCGAGTACCTGTACCTACAGCTTCTTATCTCTGGAATCTAGATCGGCTCGGTTATTTATGTTGCTCAAGAATTATAATGTGTGCTATCTATTCGTAAAACTTTATGTCACATTATATTCAAAAACCAAGTGCGATTAGGACTCGCACCAACACATACACTCTCTCATACACTCGTTTGGTGTATGAGAGAGAACCCCTTTAAATATTTATCTTATTTCTTAGTGTTTGTTGTTATAGAGGCAACAGAAATACATCATCTGTTAAAATTTCAACTCTCTAACTATCACGGTTCATGATATACAGCTTGGTGACGAACGAACAGACAGACAGATAGGCAGACTGTCAGGCAGCGGAGTTTTAGTAATAGGGTCCCGTTGTACTTCTTGGGTACGGAACCCTTAAAATGTATGTAGCAAAAGAAAGCGAGCCTTGTATATTTCAAATTTTTTTGGCTTTGATCTCACCAGCGTCAGCAGTGCTATTGTGGCTCTATACCGGGTGTAAAAGGACTACATTCGAAAACTGAAACTGCGCAATCAGACCATGATTCTGATTAGAAAAAATAATTAAAAACGGGTCTGCTCAGGGGCATATGCACTTATCACCGACGACCGATGTGGCGCGGTGGGCGAATGTCCGCCTGCGACGCAGAGGTTGCGGGTTCGATTCCCGACTCAGGATAAATGTTTTTACGATCTGCAAATATTTATTCCGGGTGTTCTGGGTATTTTCTATGTATAATTAAAAATATCTATGTATGTAATATAGTATTGTATTAAGTATATCAGTCATCTAGTACCCATAATACAAGCTCTGCTTAGCTTGGGGCTAGATGATACTGTGTGGATTGTCCAGCATTATTATTATTATTTATTATTACTTATCACGAATCTTACAGGTAAAACTAATACATAAGACGTACAATTTTGAGCTAAAAATATAATAAGCAGTTAAAATAAATAAAGATTCAAAAGGTACGCAATTTAACCCAATCGAAAACAATAAACACATAAACAAAAGATAGTAATTACTAGCGAAAAAATAATTATAATAAGAAAAAACAAAATGTCGATAAATTAAAGTTAAAATGTCAAAGTTACAATGTCGTGGTCGTCGTCAATAGTCCATATTCTTAGGTCAAAATAGTCTATATTCTTAGTCAAAAATAATGTCATCAAGGAATATACATTGGATGCGTTGTCAAAGAATAAATCGGCATGTGTTTGTCTTTGTAATAAGGTTATATTACAGACTAGCTGACCCGTGCCCACTTCGTTGGGCGGTAAACATTTTTACTTGCAAATCTTAACTAAGTAGTACTCGATGTTGCCAACAGATGGCGTTAATACGGCATAAAATAGCGGTCGTTTGCAGTATCGCCCGCGTGGCAGTTTTTTCCCGTTCCCGTTATTTTTTCGGGATAAAAAGTAGCCTAAGTTACTCCTTGTTACATCAGCTATCTGCCAGTGAAAGTCCCGTCGAAATCGGTCCAGCCGTTCCAGAGATTACCCGGAACAAATGGACAGACAGACAGACAGACAAACAGACAAAAATTTAAAAAAATGCTATTTTGGAATATGTATCGCATATACATTCATATGCATGTAGTAAAAAGCGGTTATTTTAATATTACAAACAGACACTTCAATTTCATTTATTTGTACAGATTTAGTCTTTATCGACCTTTTTCTTTATAGCCGCATAGAGAACTTAAGCTTACGCTTCATTGTCCGAATTACCAGTAATTACGCAGTAAATCTTCAAACATCGACTCGACGTGTCCAGCTAACAACCATTTTGAACCTTGAATAGTTGAAATAAGGAGGAAAAGCATCGGCCTGGTTTTTGTAGACAGTTTGGGTGTAATGAACTGTAGGACATTACACTTTTTGTAACTTTTGAAATGGATCATCCATGTGTGGTATGATGTTATGGTTTATTGTATTAGAATACTGATTGATTATGTACCTACTTACCTACCTATGTATCTACTGTGATGTAACCAAATAAAGGCTGACCTCTCTCAGATTACAGATTGGACTAATCTGTTGAAACAGCAATCTCTTATTTCATATCGTTCCTATACAGCAGCAGGAAAATATCTAAATTTTTTATAGTTATAACCATATTTCTATAAAGACTAAAGTTTGTAGGAGAAAATAATAATAATGCTGGACAATCCACACAGCATCATCTAGCCCCAAGCTAAGCAGAGCTTGACTAGACTACTGATGACTGATATACTTAGTACAATACATTACATACATACATATTTTTTATTAAGTACTTATACTTATATAGAAAACACCCAGAACACCCGGAATAAATATTTGCAGATCGTACAAACATTTATCCCAAGGCGGGAATCGAACCCGCAACCTCTGAGTAGCAGGCGGACATTCACCCGCCGCGCCACATCGGTCGTCAAAAATAAGCCCAAGTAGGTATGTACTGACAGAGTCCCTACCTACCTATAGTCATTATATTTAGTGTTTCGTGATGTCGGCCTTACCTATTTACTTATTATCATTTACATAATTACCATAACCAGAATTAGGTAGGTACCTAGTTTTAAAACATTTGTAGGTACCTACCAAAACCTACCAAATAAAGTATTTTTGAATTTATCCATTACCTACGAACAAACAAAAACAAGATTTTTTTCTTTTTATAATATTAGTTTTGACTATGCATATAGGTACTCAGTAGTCATGTTATGTTAGGTAGTAGGGACGATAGGGACCTAGTAAATTATTTCTATTACTTAAAAATCAAAAACATCAGTGACAAAATCATAGTATTATTTCTTTTATGTCATAGTAATACCCTCAGCTCAAAGAATATGGACTACTCAGCTAGTTCCCTGCGACCAAGCCTAACAAAAAACTGCATGCATCAACCGGCCCCCTTGAAATAAGATTTCACGATTACCAAAGGTATCAATCAAATCAACAGATACCTAGGTAGGAAATAGACTTTATAATTAATCTGTGGTAGGCGTTGGTACCTATAACATTTTACTGCCACTGAGACACTGAGCGATGCTATCCATTCTTCAGCTCACCTCTGAATATTTGAACAAGGTCGTTGACTTCGCCTTTGTAACATTATGTAAAGGAGTTTTTCATGTTTTTTTTTGTTCCTTTGTTAGACGGCACTCCAAGGCAATGTCAGTAGCGTAGAGTAGGAAATAAAATTACATTAATTTGTAAAGTTGTTTCCTACACGTTTGGTTGGGTTATGTAGATACATAACTAGGTAGGTACCTACCTACCTAGAAGTATGTTTTTTGTGGCAGTTAAAAATTTAGTAGTTAACTAGGTAGGTACTATTCACTTCGCAAGCAATAAAATCGCAAATAAAATACCTATGTAGGTAGGTACCTACGCTACGTATTTTACTTACTTACCAAGCTAGGTCTATAAATAGATAGGTATCTACCTACCTAGGTAGGTACCTTACTTACCTACCTATTGCGAAGTCGATTCACATCTAAGCTGATTTTTTATGGAATGAAGAAAAGCGTCAAGCGCCCCTAGCGGGTGTGTGTAGCAGAATTCAGCTTCACGCAACTCGAGAACATCAAACGATGTAGGTAGGTATGAGATTTAGCCCAAAAGTACGGAGATTTAAACGTACCTACAATTAAGCGATTCAGCATGGTTATTTGGTAGAATGGAAGTCCCGCGTTTGAACGTCGTTCAATTATTCTATGCTATAAGTAGGTAGGTACTTGGTAGGTATACTTACCGAACTAAGTACGATTACTTACAATAGGTAGGTACCTACCTAACCCTAACTAAAAATAAAATGTCACCCTACGCAATGCGATATTAAAATAAACAATAAAACGTATCTCGTGTGATCGGCGTGAGTGATTTATTCTGTGCTGTGGGGCAACACGTGCTTTGTCCCATTGCATTGGAGGCTCGCCAGTCGTTCCGAGAAACTATGTACGAGTATGTTGCAGTCGCGTCCTAAAGTGGGTCGTTTGGGATATGTCTGGAAAACCAATTGAATGCTTGAGGTCATAAAATATAAATTACAAAACTTTATGAGATGTCAATTTTATTGACTAGGTGCACTTCTAGCTTTAGGTTAGTCGATAGTAGGTAAATAAATAATGTATAAATTTATTGGCAGACATTCACACAACGCCCTCTAGCAACCTTAACCTAGTGTGAATTTCTAGGAACCAGATAACTGATAGAATACTCTTCTAATAAATACTTACAAACCTTTTCTGAATACATTAGGTGGATATGTGGTGGTGGAGATCGAACCCACAATATACGACGCAGAAACTTAGACGAGTAAACCACCGCAGAAAGCAGAGCTGTTACTATTTATCGCTAAAAGCGACTTTTCTAAGCAACCTTTACAATACTAAGAAAGGGGGTACCTTACCTATCATTGTAATGTAGGTATACATTACAACGTCAACAATGTCATTGTCATTGCTAACGTTTTATTAGAAAAAGTAATTGAAAATGTGTACTTCAAATACAACTCGGTTAATTTTTCGAGCACAGGAGTAAATTGAAAAGGTAAGGTGCCTATATAACTCATTAAATAACTTACCAACCTATGAATTGATTGTTATTTGGCCAGATAAAAGTTATCATGACGACGACATAGACAGGCCAGGGCACACTGAAATGATCCAACTAAGAGCACACACCTGTCTTATCTACGAGTATCGGATACATGTTCCGTGCAACCGATATTCAAACCGAAGCGAAGCGGAGAGAATTGAAGGTGACCTGACTTGAGTTGTGTTGTTTTTCCTTGTACCTACGCCTAAATTGAAGCCATCAATTTGGAATTCAAAGTGAAAAATTAAAATATAGTTGCTATACTTACTTATTATCTGCTATTATTGTTCAAAATTTGTTGTTTAATACAATTCTATAACTCTGTCTCATTACTTTAAATTCTGCTGCCATATTACTTATATACCTATTAATTAAAAAAATTTAATAAGTGGGTAGGTACTAGTACCTTATTTTATTGTAAGACAAGAAGTCAACCAAGATAGTGTTCGTTCACGTACGGTACCTACTCAATTCTAATAATTTATTTTGTGTTATCCGTTATCAGAACAAAGAAACAACCCACAAAAGCGTTACACAATAATTTAGTCTTGCCAAAGGTCTTTCAATCGTCTTTTGTTTCTTTCATTACTTATTCCAAAGTCCTAATCGTCATTTTTCTAGTAATATGACTCATGTCATGCTCAATACAAAAGAGCACGGTGGGCAAATGACCGCACACTACGCTTTCTTTGGAAGTATTCCAAATTGGAGGTTTGAAAACAAATACATAGAGTACCTACCTACCTACTTACTTACTTAAATGAATGTTCACGAAACTTTAATCATTTAGTCGATATAGTATAATCGCAAGCGAGCAGCCAAGAAGCAGTCGTATGAAAAACATGATGCAAAAATATTAAATGTATAAAAATATGATGAGTATGATGAGTGTAAAAATATTAAATGGTTACATAATGCGACAGTAAGTATACAGAAATGTATATCTATAAACACGGCTATGTTAGTAAATAGAGATATGTTTTGAAAAGAACAATGCGAAGGTTGGGCTAGCGTTGATGCTAAAGCAAAGCATACTAGGTAGGTAGGTAGGTACCTAACCTATAAATTGATTAGGTACTTAGATAGATAATTACTTAAGAAATTATGTGCTGATCCATCTGTAATACTTACGACCGATGATGTTCGATGACCCAGTTTGTGAAGTTTGTCCACACGGCGAATCAAGTTGGTTAAATTACAAACACGAATAACTTCTTAATTTCAACAAACATTGAGCTAGTCATACATAAATTTATATTATCTAAGCAGGGTGGTTGTTTATTGATTTTAGTTAAACAACTACATTCACATACTCCATAGTATATAACGTGTATTTATATAGTAAATACCTTGCTTTTCGTTACCTGGAGATTTTCTAGTAGGTATTCAAATTATGTATTAATTCAAGACCAACAACATTTTCGTTTTTTCAATGTTTTGATCCAATTTGAATAATAAATAACGAATTATACAATCTGTATGCACCGTGTTTTTATTATAACGATTTATACAAATAAGGGTCATTGAACTATAGAAAATTATCAAACGAGGTACCACCCACTCATTGTTACCCCTATGCTGTGAATTATGTCGCAGCTTTGTTTAGCACCTTACCTACTAAGAATGTCTCTGTTCTTTTATCAAGTCCTAAGTTGCCATTCATAAGCAATTCCTATCTGAATTCTTTTAACCTGCAATATTTGTTTTGTTGTGTTATGCACTACCTGTTCTAGGAAACGTATAAATGAAAATATATATTAAATGGTAGTATAATAATCTTCATAATTTATTTCTCCTTTTTTATCATACAATATGTATTTCGTATAAAACAATATTCTTTGTTAAATTCATAGAAATATATTATTTTAGTATAACTGTTCTCTATCTTTTTTTATTCTTAAAAATTACTGTTAACATTCAGAAGAATTTATATAAAAATAATACAAATTGGAGCGCTCTGACCGTGGGGCTTTGAGTAATTTTTTAGGTCTCACATAATTTGACACGGTCGATACGACACCTATAATATTCTATAACAATTTTAACTTGTTAATTGGTATTTAAATCACTTACATTAACCTATAGAAGACAATGATACAGAACAATGTACTGTAGCATAATAATTATGGTAACAAAAACAATTAAAAAATATGTAAAGGCTTCAGTTTACAAAGCGTAGGCACTCGAGATTTCTACTTGACCTAAAATATAAACATTCTTACCAATAAATACATCTCTTGCATTCCATCTCATTTCAAATAATCGAATCATTGCAATTTTTTATCATTCACACCGTTTTCATTAGGACGGTCTTACGTTACAAAAGTCACGTCCACTTATATAAAAGAGCACCGGGTCAGTTCTGAGAATTACAATTGTTATTGGGAAAAATACTATGCGTATTGCATGGCTCTCTCTTTCACGCTAATGCTAAGCGTACAATATCTCACATTCTTTCAGTCTCACACACATAAGTATTTTTGTTTAGAAATAAGGTAACATGACGTTCCAGTTACAGATGGCGTCGAAATCCATATTACCACCGAAAATCGTTAACCTTGTGCAACAAACATGATTCGGAACGTCCGACTGTTGAACACATGGCCGCCATTCCGCGAGGGCGGCGCAGGCGGAATTTTAATTAGCAGAACATCCGCTCGTGACTTGGTACAACGCGCTGTTGCCAGTTTTTCCACTTGCCCTCTCTCTTTAACTGATAATACTTTGACTAAGTCAAAGCAAGACGGAAGTTTAGCCTAACGTGAGCCGTTTTGGGCGCACATTTAATTTTATTTGTCAATATGCAATGAAAGTAAGTATATAGGTACCTAATCAAGAACAATGAAAACCCAGCATGAAAATATAAGTGCGGCAACATCGCTGAAACGGGAAATTTTCCGTAAAACTGGCAACGTCGCGTCAACCTCGTTCACTCAGTCTGCATGCGTATGACGTTGCATGTTAATCCTTTCTAGTTTCTACATTACACTAAATGAGACAACGCAATACTGATACAAGGAAAACTAACTAACATTCTGCAACATACAATGAAGCTTAAGCTTACTAATTGTGACTCGCTATAAGTACATCCTTCTAAGTAGTTTCCATACAACAACCATCCATCCTGGATCGCTCACCTCGAGCGGAGGTTCTGCCCGACGCTTTCACTGGCAATCTAATTTCTCAAACTTAACGATTCACCCTAGGCCTTCATGACATAGCGACGCTTTAACACCTTACTCATTAATGTTCACTAACTAATAATTTACACAGTAAAATTAAGATCACAAATTGCTTTGTATGCTGCGTCCTAGCGGGCGCGACTAGCATGGAATGTGGAGGAGCGATTGCCGACACGCTCAGAAGTGCGAGTCGATGTGGCATCCACCGTTGGCGTGCTCCAGGACCTGCTCCTTTAGCCGATGCACGTGATCCTTCAGTTTCACTACCATTTGTGCCAAATCCACGTTCTCGCCTTTCAAGATCTTCACTTTATCCTCCAACTTAGATATGCGTTCGAGCTTACGCCGTCTACACTTTGATGCTGCTACTCGGTTTCTTTGTCTCTTTCGCTCCAGTTTTATTTTTTCTTGGGTGTCCATATCAATAGGGGAAAGAGGTGGCGAGCTTGAAGCACTGGGGACTGTTTGAGGTTCGTCCTTAACTATAGGACTAGGGTACCGATCCAAGTCGGTGTACACTCGTCGACCAATCGAGATCGGTTGATCTATCTGGTTGCGATGCAAAATATCCAACGCCTCAACGAATGGCCGCGCGTACATTTCTTGTTCTTCTGTGGGCGCAATCGCTGCTGGGAATAGCACCTGAGCACCGGGAGTAGGAGTCGCCGTCGTGATCATGCCGTTTTGGATGATCAGCTTTTCAAGTTCTGGCGAACCAAGCTTCAACATTTGTAGGTCAGGAGAGGAAAGCACTGGCGCACCTAATCGTGCCCGCTTGCCGCCTCGCCCCACGTCCAAGGTGAGGGGCCGCTTTAGGTTATCCACGGGTCCGCTGAGGGGATATTGCTCGTCATAAAAAGTAGTCTCCATACCGTGGCCGGAGTTCCGAACCATGTGTATGCACTTAATGTTCCGGTATCACTGAACTCACTGCGCGAACTTTAAAACTTTATCATGTGGCAACGCACGTCCACTACCCTTGAAGATTTACTTGTTTCTAAACATTGTCAAGAAACAACCACTGCTTATATGCCGTGACTCAGATAAGCTATATTTAGAAACCGCGTGATATTCCCGAGTTCTGGTTGGTCGAAAATGACGTGATACTAAGGAGAGCTTCATTTTGATTGGCTAATAGCTTCGTCGCGTAGCGCGAGGCCGCAGCGGGCTGTTTACGACTTCGTGCGATTACCGAGAATCGACAATACCTTTTCCACTGTATTATAGTACGATAATTTTGTATTTTATAAATTCATTTTGTACATAGTTATTATGACACTAGGTAGATATTAAAAAGTGTGAAAACAAGTAACGTTTGACATTTATAAGTTAGTGGTAGATAGTGAATGACTGCTAAAATTATTATGATAATTCATCATTTTGTTTGTTTATGATTTTTGTAAAACATACATTTGCTTGCTGCAGGTGCACGCTTTTACTGCAGCAAGTTAAAACTAAAACCTTCCGTTGCTATGCATTCTATTGTATCGCATTAGGTTTAAGCCTCTGAAGATAGAAGAAATTACTTTTAGTCAAAATATTAATATTGTAGGACTTACTAATGAATGTACAATCCTAAATTATAATAACCTATACGCATAAAATATTTATTGATTGTAAAAATTTATGTTCATCAATATTAAATTTTGACATCTCAAAATATGTTTTGTTGTTATTGATTCGTAACTAAGGGAATCAGATGACTGATTTTGACTAGATAACAACTGCCTTTCTACAGTTTCTACCTAACCATGTTAAATTGAATGACAGAATTTATGAAAGTATAAATAATAACATACATTTTATGTTAAGTTTATTTTTTGTGTATGGAATTCAAATTATATTTTAAAATAAGTACATCAATGGAAACAGGCATCGGGCGAGGCAAAGAGGCGGGGTAACCGCGCCGAACAGAGCAAGTAAATTTATGCGGGCGGCGCGGGAGGGGAGTGTAAACGAGACGGCAACATAGTCCCTGTCTCATGGGACAAACAAGATAACCAAGAAGGAAAATAAAATGCACCTAAAAATTCCTACGTTTTATGAGGAATCGTATTGTTTGATTTTTGTGTTGTTATTAAAGGTGACCTTGGTTTTTTAAGCTCCAAAATATTGTAGTAGGTGGTAAAGGAGCTTGATAAAAGGCAACATAACCATAAGGCTAGGGGGATTGAATTAGTAGGTACTGATACTTTAATATTATTTATTAATGTAAGTACTTAGGTAGGTAAGTCTAAAGTCAATCAAGAGATTGGCTTTTGACTTAGGTAAGTACCTACCCACATTCTACCTGCATCTGAGGTAGTTTTCTTATTATAGTATAGTTACACTTACGATGATTATATAATTACCTAATTTAATCGAATACCTACTTACTACTTCGAAGAAGTTAAGTGTCCTATAATCCATTTACTAATGAGAATTGTAAATTAAATGTACTCACTTAAATAGATAGGTACCTACCTAGTTTGGGTCAAGAAATTTATGAATGCTATTGATTGGTCCTTAATTCCGCAATTAATAACCGAATGAGTGCGGTTCTAAAGAGAATTGACAATAGATAGGTATATTATCAAAATATTACCATATACTTTTGTTATTTATATACTTACATATTTATTATTGTTATTATTATTATTTAATAAACATTTAGTCTTAGAAAAAAAAAGTTAAAAAAAATACCAAATGGACAATTTTTATCCTGTACAATAATCCTACTGCTTCGTAGGCATAATAAAAAAAAGAAGGTTTATTATTTTAATTTTTAGTTGGTTCGATTCCCAGGAGGCAAGCAATTTTTAGAAGATGAATGTGATTTTATTTCTTTTTAAAAATAAGGGAATGTTTAATTTCAGTTTACTGCGGTAGTTTACTTTAGTTTGTAAATTAAACATACAATATAAGTAAACAAGTAGGTATTAAGTAGATACTTTAATACTTATATTAATAGGTACTTACCATGAAGTTATAATTTAAATTTGATTGTAAAAACTAGATAGGTAAGCTAACCTCTATACGAAATCCTACATATTTACCTGTAGGTAGGTACCTATCCAATTTTTGTGATAACTACCTAGTGTACAGTACACTTTTTTTTAATAAACTAAAGGTCCATACCTATCATCGTATAAGTACGAAAAGAAAAATAGCATTCATGAACGTAGGTAGGTACCTACATAATTACCAAATGATGCAGTCGTTTTAAATAGTGCCTACTTTCTTAGAACTACTACTGCTTTTTTCATTTACATAGGAAAAAGAAAGGGTAAATTCAAATAAAATGGGTCAAGCACGTGTCGGTCGTTTTCGCTGGCAAATTTACTTCTAGTCTGTGGATTAAGCGAGGGCTTGTTGCACTGCTGAAGGACATAATTTAAATGACACTGGGCGCCATCTGCTGTGGAGTAGCATGTCTTTAACACAATTGTTTGCATACCACTAAACGCTAGATGGCGCTAAACTAACAGATGTACGAGTATATAGCGACGATACGAACAACGTCGACTAGATAAATTAATTAAAATTAGTTAGTAGCTTCATTCATCGAGCTTGAGGAACTTAAGTAGTAGTAGAGCTCTTAGTGAAGGGCTCGTCCGGGGAAGCACTACCACCATGCCTATTTCTGCCGCCAAGCAGCTTACTGTGTTCCGGTTTGAAGGGTGTGGATACCGGTGTAATTACAGGCACATGAGGCTCAACACCTGTATGCCTCAGGTTGATGGACGCAGAGCAGTGTATTGTAGGGTACGTTCTTAACTAACGTGACCTGCAAGGCAATGCTTTGTTATAGGTTATGGTAACCATTTAACATCAGGTGGGCCATATGCTTGTTCCATCAGAAAATTGTATAAAAAAAACACTACTTCCTAAAATACAATGGATCACAAATACACACTTTTACTTAAATTTTTTTTATTATATCTTACAAATTCATAATATAATTTGCGTTGAGCATCATCCATTTTACATTTTGTGAAAGCACAGTTATGAGGATATAATACCACTATAGAAGCGATAAAGGGTAACAGTACCTCCTCTTTTTAATATTTTTATAGCGAAATCTTGTTCTTTAATAGTGTTGGTTACTGTAATAGGTAAATTATTTTCATGATTTTCTTTCACCTTGTTGACTAGTGTAAGGTTCAATGACCATATTTATCAGTCAAGGAGTGAATATACTCAGGTTTTATTTTAAGCCTGTCTTTCGAGTAGATTTTGTATGAGGCCACGTTAAAAGTCTCGTAGTATAAACTCACTTGGAACACGGGCTATTAAACACAAAACCACGCCAATGCCGTCACGGTCAAGTTTTAGTCTACCAAGTAGATTTGTTTCCAGGCTTTGATACAATTTTTAGGGTAGTTATAGTTAGTACGTCCGTCGTCGTAACGTTTCGTAGAGGCCTGGGGGGTAAGCACGAACGAATTCACGTTAGGTTTACGGACTGAGACGATACATGGTAGCACGAACGAAAACCGATTTACTAACTTCCTATCGATTTACGTAAATTTACGTACGTAATGCCAAAAGTGTTCGTGCTTCCAATTTTAGTTCTCTTTACGCACGATAGAGGCGCTGTGCAAAATTTCATACATTTTGGTAACGTTAGCGTGACGCTAGCGTCACGATAGCCAGTTCGTGCTTAGGCCCCTGTTCTAGGTTTACAAGATTTTCACTACGAGCCTAATTTCAATTGTTTTGTATGGCGGTTGCGGACCACAATTAGCATAACGCATTGTATATTATTATGTTATAGCACGTTTGTTAGAAGTAAAACTAGGAAGAAACGGTGATACCGTGGCTTCTGCCATCCAACACCCAGATGTCAAGTAACTTAGTTTGACGACCGATGTGGCGCGGCGAGCGATTGTCCGCCTGCGATGCAAGAAGGTTGCGGGTTCGATTCCCGCCTTGGGATAAATGTTTGTACGATCTGCAAATATTTATTCCGGGTGTTCTGGGTGTTTTCTATGTATAATAAAATATATGTATGTTTGAAATGTATTGTATTAAGTATATCAGTCATCTAGTACCCATAACACAAGCTCTGCTTAGCTTGGGGCTAGATGATGCTGTGTGGATTGTCCAGCATTAATATTATTATTATTAGTTGTTGTTCCAGGGTGGATTTTTTTTAATATACCTTCTGGATGGGACAAGCAGTACGTTTCTATTTGGTATCAAATCATTGCCTCGCAGGTCACATACGTTCAGGCTCTACAATGCACTGCCCTCCGTTAGTCAACTTGAAGTATACAGGTGTTAAATGTCATGCGTCCTTATATAATCTGAAGATGATAGCCAATTTACAAAAACTTGATGCTGACGTACACCAGTCTTCTGGAGGTGGTTTTAAGGTGGAACAAGTCGTTACTATTTCGTAGTTAAGATTCGACGCTTGTAACTTTCAAGGTAATCTGATTTTACTTAGAATATAGGGTAACGAGCCTAGATAACGGCAAGATAATTCAGTAGCAAACTTAACTTCGGACGCACGTTAATAAATAGTAGAGATATTCAGTTACAGCGTTTGTATGAAAATAGTAACGACTTGTTGTTAAGTGGCTAAGTAGGATTCCCGCTCTATTTGACGGTGACTGATATAACCCTAACATCGTCGTAAGGCTTGTCAGTTTTAGGGTTCGTCTTGACTGAGCCGATGTTCTGCACGACCTCCATGCCTTTGACCACGCGCGCGAACACTGTGTGTTTGTTGTCGAGCCACGGCTGGAACAAAATTGTTATAAAAATAAACCAGCACAGCCTTGCCTTTTTAAGCTTACATGATAGGAACACATATTAAACACTTAAATTACACGGATATTTATCGCGTATGTATTACCTTTTTAGGGTTCCGTATCCAAAGGGTAAAACGGGACACTGTTATTAAGACTCCGCTATCTGTCTGTCTGTCCGTCTGTTACCAGGCTGTATTTCATGAACCGTGATGATAAATAATTAGAGTTGAAATTTTTACAGATGATGTATTTCTGTTGCCGCTATAACAAATACTAAAAAACAGAATAAGGTAAATATTATGGGGACTCTCATACAATAAACGTGATTTATAGCCGTTTATTATAGATTGGTACGGAACTCTTCGTGCGTGAATCTGGCTCGCACTTGGCTGGTTTTTTATATATCAAACTACTGAAACTCGAGCGAATTCGTCCGCGGTTCAATCCCCACCGTTCAAATTCAACCGTAGTGTTGCCTTGTTGCCGCGCAATACCCTCGGTAGAGCCTCAGAACCTCAGACAAGATAGATTTTTTTATCGTTCTTGACTCCATGAGGAAATGGTGGTTTTATGCAGGAAACATACCGTAGGCGCTAATGTGATGAAGAACTGACTGCCGTTAGTGTTGGGTCCCGCGTTGGCCATGCTGACGGTGTAAGGGCGGTCGTGCTTTAAGTGTGGCTTGAACTCGTCACCGAACTCCCCACCCCATATGCTCTCGCCTCCTGTTCCTGTGCCTGTCACCAACAAGATACCAAAACGTTAAGTAACTTATATTATACTACCGGCCCGTTCCAGCTTCCCAATTTTTTTGAAAATATGTTACCCGGGGATAGTGTAGCTTCTCAACGGTGAAAGAATTTCTCAAACCGGTCCAATAGTTTCGTAGTCTATTCAATGCAAGCAAACAAACAATCAAATCTTTCCGATTTATTATATTATAGAACTGCGAAAATTTATGTTTGACCATTTGTATCTTTATGGTTGAATAACGCTTTACCTACAAGATTTATTTGGATGATTAAATTTAGTTCGTAGCCTGAATCCTACTAATATTATACATAGAGAACACCCAGAACACCCGGAATAAATATTTGCAGATCGTACAAACATTTATCCCAAGTCGGGAATCGAACCCACAACCTCCGCGTCGCAGGCGGACATTCGCCAAAGTTACCTGTAGGATCTCCAGTCTGTATCATGAACCCCTTGATAACTCTATGAAAGATGTGTGAGTTGTAGTATCCGTTGCGTGCGTGTACGCAGAAGTTGTCGACAGTCTTGGGCGTGTCGGCGCCGAACAGACGCAAGTGCACGTCTCCGAGAGATGTATGCAGGATCGCTTGCTCGTACAGACGCTGTACACCTGCCGAGTTTATTAATCAACATTATTAATCTACGCCATTGGAAACCCGTCTGGGGAAGTAGAAATAATATGGCGTGGTCAGAATATAATAATAATAAACTACGACTTTTTTGAGGTATTAGAAGAATAAAATATGACACATTTGATGTTGAGTGATAAGTTTAGTCTTCCTAGAATAAATAATATAAAAAAATAATTAAAAGGGACTAAGTTAGTAAGCTACAAACAAGCCTAGCGGGAAAACACGTTTTCTAAATAAACTTATTTTGGCCGGCCATTTCGCCACCATACTATGGCTATTACTGGTGTACCAAATGTAATATATGGATGAGCCTCTGACTACCTAAGGACTTGGTAGGCTCTAAAGGATCTAAAGAGGATATCTTCTGCACTTGGGGAATAAAGCCGTCTGTTTCTTTTTATTTTTATTTTGGGGCCTCTCGGATTTGATGAACGATTTTGTCAGTTATTCCTTTTGCTAGGATATAAGACAGAACGGATTTTAAGAATAAACTTACCCTGTCCTTCCGTAGCTGAGATAATATCTTCCTTAGAAGGCTTCTCGTTGAAGATATCCCGGTCAGCATCAGGGCTCTTGATATCATCAGGACTTCGTCGCGAGAACATGTAAAACCTGTTCTTCTTATAAGCGGTGCAGAACAGGGTCGGGTCCGTTTTCACGTTGAGGAGAGTGGGGTTTTCGGAACCTTCCATTTCTAATGTCGTAGCCACTTTTGATTGGTTGGTGCGACCCTGAAAGGGAAAAATAATTAAGTAACTTCAAGACTGTATGATGTTACGTCATCAGCATATTTTACCGAGAGATAAATAAGTGTCTCAGTTTCGAGATTGGTAAAAAAATGCTTTTGTGCGTCTGTTCTCGCCTACAGCCCCTACAGGTCGATTTTCAACCGATTTTGACAAAAATTGCCACACATTCTTTGAATTTTCTGGACGATCGCGGTTTTTGATTAGAGGAGGATAGGGGTGTTTTTTAGTCGATTGCAATTTTTGATTAGATGGAAAAGTATGCTTAGCGTTATTTGTTGACGGATTTCAATTTTGGAAAAGGGGAAAGTGTCGGTTATTGCATGGTTATAAGAGGTAGCGAGGTCTACTATTCTCACAGAACCACTAGTTATTCATATTGTAAGACTTTATTCGTTCAGTAGATACCTGAAAGAGTGCTAAGTGTAAAGGGCGCAGGTTCTCCGGCTTGCCGATCATGGCGACACATCTGTTCGTCCGCAGGTTGACCAGCTTGGCGCCCAACATGGTGCAGTACAGGAGGAAGTGTCCGCTCGCGTCAAATAGCACATTCGCTAAGTTGGCCGCCTCGGACTTGTCGAGATCTCGTTCTGTCGCCATTCTGGAAGATTGTTTTAATCATTAATTACGTTTCTTTAATACAACTGAAAGTACAGGCACATGAGGCTTAACACCTGTATGCCTCAGGTTGATGGACGCTGAGTAGTGCATTGTAGGTGACGTTCTTAACGCGCGTGACCCACGAGGCAATGCTTTGTTATAGGTGATGGTAACCACTTAACATCAGGTGGGCCATCTGCTTGTTCCATCAGCAAGTTAAATAAAAAAAAAACTTGCTGATGGAACACGCGGATGACCCACCAGATGTTAAGTGGCAGCCATCACCGTTTACAAATCATTACCAAAGGGAGTGAAAAAAACAAGGTAGGAATGGCAAAGGCGAGTGTAAAAGAAGTCAATTTACCTTCTTCCGAACTCCATGTTGGGTAGCTGCTGTGTCTGATGCTGCGACTCTTGGAACCGCTGGAGTGTCTCGTCCAGCACCTTGCTCAGTTTGCCTGACACGAAATTGAACACACGAACCTATTATATCAACAGACAAACATTCTTATTTTGTTATATAAGTCTACAAGTCATTGACCGAAAAATTAACAAAGCAAGTTGGTCCTAGCAAAAACCAATAATGAACATGGAAGACTGAGATATTGGAAAGTGAGTTCCAGTTTTTATTGAAAAACATTTTACACAGCGCCATCTAGCCTCAAACTACGCAACTAACATAGCTTGTATTATGGGAGAACCAGATAACTGAAAAACGAGTGTGCTTTAGACCACACAACTGAAGTAAAACCTCTTTAATATACGAAACGTAACTGGCTATGAGAGAAAGAGAGATAGAACAGAGCTTTCATACCCCCCCATGGTAGTGTTAAACGTTTAATTAACGCAACCTTGTTGGAAGTCGCATTAGAAGTATTACTTCAATAAACATCAGTACCGGTGGTCTAGTGAGTGACTTCGCCCTCTGAGCCTATGCTTGTAGCTCAATATATTTTTTCTGTTGGAAAAATTTATATGCGCAATGCTGGTACTCTCAAACAGTGAAGGAAAACATCGCCATCTACTAGACTGTAACTTAACTGGTTTACCTTTCTATCTAGACTAATAGAAGCCATTTTTTTGCCATCAGGTGAGAAATCCAGCGCAGTAGGATAAGTCTTGTTTTTCACGAAGTCAAATAGATCAGTGTCAAGCTTCGACTCAAACTTCACATTTCTCGGGAACTTGTACTCATGCTTCGGTCCGGTCCAGTACTCGACGATGCCTGAAACAGATTGTAAGTGATAAGTAGAGAACCAATAAACTGACAGTCTTGAAGCATAGACGCTTCACTCGCTCAGTCAATAACAGGCACAGAATAAGTAGTACTAAACTATGTTTCTGCAGCTTGTTCCATTACTAAGGTACCTGCTTTATCTACAGAGACAGCCACTTCGAAGACAGGGTTGTACTTGATGGTGGCTACAACAGCCTGATGCAGGGAATCGAAGGTGTGCAGTGGCGTCCCCGAGGACTGGGTGCCGTCGAACACATGAATTTTGTTACTGTTCCTCTCTGAACTGTTAAACAGAATAATGTAATGCAGTAGAACATGTCTTGGATGTTTTCTAGACCATCCTACTTTATCAACGGTTTCATCGTCATCACCGGATAGATGGGATTGCTATTGTGTAATAAGTAGATATTTCTGGACATTTTCACATAACATCATCTAGCCCCAAACTTAGCATAGGTTGTACTATGGGAACCAGGTGACTGATAGAATACATATGCATGTTTTTTTTGTTGTTATTATAACACATACTTAGAATACAATAAGAGCACCCAGACAGAAATCTAATGATGTGGGGATCGAACCTACACCCTTTAGCACAGAACGCAGAGCTACTACTAACTGAGCTGTGATATTAGTCAATTTTTAATTTTATAGCTATGTTAAGGAGCTAAGAAATTAAAAATTACTAAACTAAAACTTACACATTAATCCAATAATACTTACACAGCCAATGCTGATATAGGATCTCCGGCGGAATGGACCCACTCGGTGCAGTACGGCTCAAAGTCTATTGAAATCATGTTGATCATGTCTGTAATAAAATATTCAAAATGTAATTTAGTATGCAGATTCTGTTTTAAGGGTTGTGGTTAAAGATATTTATTTCTCAAAGAACAGGGTTCACTTACAGAGAATAACAAATTACTGTTTGTGTGTACACAATGTACTGGTTTAAGTCCAGTTACATATCAGTGACATGCATATTTTACAGCTATAAAATTACGGCAACATTCTTCATGATATGTTCCTTTAATTTCTTTTTGAATATAAACATACTTGTGGCTTCTATAACACTGCTAGGTAATTTATTGTATAGTTGTGCTCCTTCGAAGGTTATGTTTCTCTTTCCATAATTTGTTCTGGGTCGTGTTAGTACAAATTTTTTTGAGCTTCTGGTATTATACTTGTGTATTTGGTTTTTTCTTCTAAATTTTATATCAGTGTGTATGTCCCTTGCAATAATTCTACGGATTAGGCAGCAAGTGTTGTAGGTGTATAATTGATTTAAACTCATCAGTTGTGATTCCTTGTAAAGTTTTTCTGTACGTGTTAAGAAGTCGAAATTAAATAAAACTTTTATGATTTTGTTTTGAGCAGTTTGTAATTCTTTTAAATTTGATTTTGCAGCGGTTCCCCAGACTTCAATTAGGTATTCTAAGTTTGATTTTATAAGAGAGTTGTAAATGATTAATCTTACATTTTTAGGGAAGCATTTAGCTATTGGTCTGAGAATACCCATTAGGGAAGATATTTTGGATCTAAGCCGATCTATATGAGGTCTCCAGGTTAAATGTTCATCCAATATAAGGCCAAGATATTTTTCGCTACAGCATTTTTTCAGGGTTTCACCATTTAATTTTAAAGAAGCGTAACTGTCTATTGTTTTATTAATAGCCCGAAATATCATATACGAGGTCTTTGTCGCATTGACTGTTAACAGATTTTGCTGAAACCATACATTTATCAAATTCAAATCCTTCTGTGCTTCGCTGACCATATCGTGAATAGAATTACCAAAATAAAAGAGGCAGGTGTCATCAGCATATAGCATAATTTGTCCAGTAAGGCCTGCCTTGTGCATGTTATTAATATATATAAGAAATAGAAGCGGTCCAAGGATTGATCCCTGTGGGATGCCGCAAGTTATTGGCTTGGGTAGGCTCTGACATTCATCAATTTTAACTATCTGCTGTCTATTCGTAAGATAAGATTTGAATAGGCCGAGTACATTACCCGAGATTCCAATAGCCTGCAGCTTCCTTAGTAGCAAATGGTGACTGACGGTATCGAACGCCTTTTTTAAATCAATAAGAATCCCAAGGGCTATGTTTTTTTTATCAATACTATTTTTTATCTTAGTTATCAGGTCTATCGTTGCTGAAAGTGTATTCGATTTGGCCCTAAAACCATATTGATATTTGTAAAGAAAATCTATAGACTTTAGAAAGTTGTCCAGACGAGAATATATCACTTTTTCATAAATTTTTGAAACAACTGGAAGAACGGAGATCGGTCGATAGTTGGTTGGATCATGTTTATTTCCACTTTTGTAAATAGGAGTCACTTTTGCGTTTTTTAAGTTGTCAGGAAAATAACCAGATTCAAGGCAAGTGTTAATACAGTTAGTTAGGTTTTCCAAAATGAGTGGTTTGATCGACTTTATAATTTTAGTTGTAATACTATCTAGACCTTTGCTAACGTTAACATCAAGTTTATCGATGATCCTAGATACTTCGTCATTTGTGCATGGTTTAAATTCTGAAAGGTTGTGCGCGGTAGTAAAATGAGGTGGTAGTGGAAGTGCTGAATCACTGTGATATTTTTGAGGGATGCTGTTTGATAAAGTTATGCCTACTGAAGAAAAAAAATCGTTAAAATGCTCACATATATAATTTTTGTCAGTCAGCATGGTTCCTGATTGGTTCATAAGCTTTGGAGGAGCAGAACTATTCTTAGTTTTGTTTTTTGATAGTTTATTTATTAGTTGCCACATTTTCTTTGGTTGTTTTTTGCAGTTATTGAAGCAATTTGTATAGTATTTACATTTACTGGTTTTAATTTTATCTGACACTTCACTTTTCTCTTTATTAAGTTTCTTCATTAGCTTTTCATTTGTTATATCCTTTTTATATTTTTGATATGTTATATTTCTCTCGTTGATCCCATCAATTATTTCCTTATTGATCCAGTCTTTCTGAGGTGGGTTTAATATTTTAGTTTTATTGGTTGTGCTTTTCTCCATCGAGGTTTTGATCCATTGCTCAAATTCATCATAATTGTTCAACAAATTCGCTGGTTTTTCAGATTGTAAGGTATCGCTAAGTTTTTTGTAGTCTATTGCCTTGTAGTTCATGCGTTTTCTTTTTACCTTTTTCGTCTTTGCAACTTCTAAGTATAGTTGCTTGTGGTCTGACATTGTCGATTCTATGATGGCAAGATGGAATTTGTTGTTTGTAATGTTTGTGCATATGTGGTCTATAATCGATTTTCTTGTAGCGCTTTCTCGGGTGCAATACTTGGCACCTATTTTGTTCAAAACTGAAAAGCCTGTTTCAACTAATACATCTTTATAAGATCTTATGCTGGGATTAGTGCAGAGAAAGTCCAGATTAAAATCTCCAAAAACAATTGCTCTTTTCTTGTTTTGTAGTTGCTTTCCATATGTTTCAATAAAATCTTTATCGTCCTTGTCTCCAGGTTTATACACTAACCCTATATCCAGATTGTATTTGTCAATATGGACCCATAGAAAATTGCTTCCTCCAGTGTATTTCTCTTCGATAAGGTTGTGTGTAAGATCGTCGTGTACAAACATTGACACACCTCCACCTCTGGAATCTGTTCTATAATTATAATAATGTGTGTAGTTTGCAAGTTGTAAGCGTAAGGCGTCTTCTTCAGATTTTATCCATGTTTCTGTCAGTAGGATAAGGTGGACGTTTGTAGGTATCGCTTTAAGTATGCACTGTAGTTCATCTAATTTTCCTGGTGCCATTATACTTCGGGCATTTGCATAAAAAAAGTTAAGTGATATTTTGTTTCTTGGTAGGTTGTCGTAGGTCTTTGCTATGGAGTATGAGATCGCTTCTTCTTCTTCTTCTTCTTGGATTTGAGTTATGTTTGTTTTAGTAATGCTTGCGGGGGGTTGCAGTTTTTTGATATGTCACTAACAATTTTAGGCGTGCCTCTAATGTACTTAATGACAAGGTCGGTTTCCCCATTGCGCTGGCGTAGTGAGAGCTCATCCCTGAGCGTGTTTATATAATTTCTTTGAATTTGAGTTTGATCCGAAAATATTTTGTATTCACCTGTAATACTATTTCTGTTTTTCAATATCGTTTTGACGGTTGCAGATGAGTCCAAGAAAACTTTGAGGTGTCTATTTTTGTTTGCTACGTATTTTCCCAGTCTAATCGAGTTGATAGGTGCCGGACAATCTTTGTACACGGATAGAATAATCTTAACGGCCTCATTCATATCATTCTCACGCCTCTCTGCTGAGTTTTTATTCAGAGTTTCAGGTATGCCTGTAATAATAATATTTTTTTCACGACGAGAGCGCTCTTGTAGTTCAAGGATGGCATCGTCAAATGTTTTGTTTAGTTTTAACCCTGTATTTATATTATTTTCAATTTGTGTCTCGGGAACATGTTGCACATCCACATTTTTTTCAAGCTGGTGGAGTCTCAACGAGATAGTATGATTTTCGGAGCGTAAGGTAGAGTTTTCAGCTTGCAATTTTTTTACGGCATCTGACATCTGAGTGTGGTCTCTAATAACACCCTCATATTGTTCGTTGACGCTGACTATTGACTGTTGCAAGTCCATTATGTCCTTTGTAATCGGTGCCAGTGCTGAAGCAACTGTCGCCTTTATTTGTTCATTGAATCGAATGAACATATTTTCCATTTGAGTCTCGAAAATTCCTTGGACCACATCTCTAACGTCGTTGCGCGTGAGCGCGGTCTCCATAGCGTCAAGCTTTGGTGAGCTTAGTGCAGCTCTTTTATGTGCTCGCGCCGGCGTCAGTTTATTTTCTTTTGATCGCAAGGGAGTATTGTCATTGTTGCCCCCTCTTGGTCTGCCACGGCACAAAGGGCATATCCAGTTTTGCAATGATGTAGCTGAGCTGGTTGAAGCTATGCAATCTAGATGGAAACTTTTGATGCAAGTGGCACAGGTCACATAGCCTCCACTATCACCTCCAAGTTCACAACATCCCCACGATAAATTTGCCACTGGTTCCGACATAATGGACAGAAGGTATAATTCGTACGAAGTGTTTGGGTTTAGTTAGATACCTATGCCGTCGCGTCGTAGGTAATTATCTCGAAAACAGTTCAAATTGCTGTTTGTTGTGTATAATAACGACACAAAACCATAGGGTAAGCCTGGTAAAGGAGTAGCGCGATGCGCGGCGAGAAGGTCGTAAGCGCCGTGAAATACGCGTCGCTTACGCGTTTTAGTTGGAAGCTTCCACAAAATCACAAGTTTGGTGATATTGGTTTTGATTTCAACCAATATTTGATAAGGGTTCCATACACAAAGAGTAAAAAGACCCAATTATGTAGACTCCACTGTCTGTCTGTCTGTCACCAGGCCGTATCACATGAACCATAATAGTTAGAGAGTTAAAATTTTCACAGATGTATTTCTGTTGCCACCTACTGTTGTCATAACAACATTTTCTAAGTATCATGGAAGTAAAATCAAAAAGGATTGTTTGAATGCCCAATATACATAACATCAGGTGAGATTGCGGTCAAACGTCTACCTATAAATAGTAAAAAAAAAAAAAAAATATATGATTAGAACTTTGACTTACCAAAATTAACTACATCAAATATCTTGACCGTCTTCTCAGAAGATGCTGTACAAAGCAATGTTCCTGTGCTGTTGGTGGCTATATGGCTGATTGGTGCCAGGTGGCAGCGGAAGTGTTTCACAAACTCTATGCCCTCCTCCTAAAACCATACATTACAAACATTTTGCAAAACACAAGTTATAAACAGGTAACTGCAATAATATGGAGCCAAAGAGAAGAATTTGCTGCCATCTGTTTTCAGGGATATTTGGGCATTTTTAAGAGAAAATAGTCAACTATATAACCAATTTACCCCTAAATATTATGATGTCCGATATGCCTCAGGTGGATGGGAGTTTGGGTTGTGCATAATATTTTTATTTTTTTCATATTTCAAATGGCAATATAAGCAAAATAAATAGGTACAGCAATGTCTGTAAAAATTATGAACGAAGTTTTTTTTTATTCCCATTTCGTTTTGTGGTAAAGACGGTGGGCATGAGCTGTACTTACCAGTTTCTTCCAAAACTTCAAGTGACCATCCTGACTGGCAGTAACCACAAAATCTGTCTTTGTGACAACTAAGTGTGTCACAACATCGCGATGCATGTAGCTGAATTCATACGTTTCAGACGAGGGTAGATTTTCAAGGTAGAGAGATTCAAATTCCAACACTAAAAATTTCGAAAATACGTAAACATTGAAGTACGGGAGACACACAAAAGGCATTCCATCTTCGAGGCCCTTTATTTTACAGTGGAGTCAGCTCCTTGTAAAATCAGGGTTCCGTTGGTGATTACACGATCAAAACTGAAGATGATGATACCTTTCCGTTTCTTGGTTTTTGGTGCGGTAGCCTCTGAAGGCATTGGACCAATCCAACCATCGTCGTCGCTCTCTTGTGTTTCTTGAGGCTTGCTCTCATCCAGTTCATCGCTGGTTCTTTTTTCAGCAGACATTATTTTGTTAGCTGTTCACAAAACCCCAAAATCACAGAATACTATTACTTTACTCTTAGCGGCATACAAAACACTATTAATTCAATTTAATTATTGTTGAATGGCATTTGCAGAAATTTCCAGCAATGCAATTTCGCCAGTATCAGGCCTAACCGAAATATATAAATATTAAAAAATAATAACCAAAATAACTCAAACTATGTTGAATTGAATGACTACAAAACAAACACAACACATGCGAAACACAGACATAGAAGCCTCTCTCTCTCTCTTGACAGACAAAATGGGAAAGTACATAGAATGAATGATCTGTAGACTAGTAACTATTCTGTGACAGTACTAACTCCGTTCGACAGACATAGAGGTCGCGTTTTGCAGCTACTGGTACCCATAAATAAAGTAACTTTTACTGGTACCTACCTAGCTATTTAGTACTAGAGGTAGTTTTTCATCTTGAATGAATACCCAACTCCGCTCAAGGATTTCTGCGTGGCCATCTAACATCCTTGCTTGGTATCCGATTGAATTGTTCCGATCTTGACAGATTAGATTTTGAAAATTCCCCCAAAATGAAATATGGGATGCGAAATTCCCCAAAATAACTTTTTTGTGAAAAACGTTTTTTTTTAAGAAAGCTAAGGCCGCCGGCGCATAGAGTACCTACTTAACTTGGGGCCGGCGCTTAAGTTCACTGGCGGGATTTGCACGAGCACTTTGAACAATGAGCCTGCTTATGCACGCTCGTGCCTGTGCTTGTTGAAATGTTGCATGAATGTCTCCGTTGAACGCACGTAAATAATGAAAAGTATTTTGTTAAAATAAGATTCTATTGGTTAATTATTTACCATTTCAGATTCTATTGGTGTAAAAACTATCTGACATAGACAAACCAATTAGCTCGTTCTCCTCCTACAGAATATTTGTAAATTTTAGATTATCAATACCATGGTGTATCTATTTTTAATAATACTGTACAATACAATTTAGCTACATAGATTTTCGTTTGATTAATTAGCGTAATAAAATTTAGCATATTCAGACAAACAGTTTTTTGAACGAGTCACGCTAGGGCGGCGCTTGATTTGAAACTTTTTAATTTGTTTTGTTGTCTATGACCAAACCAAAATGTCTTTTACGTTATCGTAGTGATGGTGGCTGGCTTCCTTGCTAACGAAGCGTCCTAAATTACAACTAATTTCTGTAACTTACTGAGTATTTGATCGTGTAACGATCAAAATAATAGTGAATTAAGTGCTCAAGAAGTTTCACAACTAATCGGTAAGTGTAAAGTGCGACAATATCTGTGAAACCGCGCGTTACCGGTACCTCTACACGTGGTTCAACTGCTTTCTGTCCTACGGTTATTACAGCTGTGTTTCCTTGTAATAACCGCTGAAATTAGCATCAACGCCTTTGTCAGTAGTTTCTTCAAGTGATACGAATTCAGAAATACGGTACAAACGCAGGATTAGGCATAGGTTGTGTATTGAACGTGGTCGCTTTGACAAGCAGTGAGTACCTAGCTGACATACATTCATTGAGGTAAATTAAAACATTCCAGGTGTTTTATGAAGTTCCTGTCACTGAAAAACAATCAGAATATGTAATGGCTCCCTCCTATCACATAAACGGCTTGTTGTAATTCATAGTACAAGACATTCATGGCATATTCTATTCCTTGTCTTGAGCTTTCTTTTTTTTATTGCGCTAGCAATGACGCATCCATGTACTATGACCAAGAGGCGGAATGTAGTATGTATAAATAATAACTAATACTCAGTACATATATCCACAAAGTAATAGTCACTTTATTGGCTTGTCATGGCTTCATGGACAATGGCAGCAGGTTATGTGTTTTCACACTATGTATAGGTTATGTTCTGTATTTGATGCTACAAAATTCGACCTGACACCCTAACTTTGTGAAAATTACTATAGGCTAAGTGGAAAAGTACATTACACTTTATATACTTTCATGTTTTCACTTTCAAGATCTAGAAAGTAAACAAATACTTATATCTGTTGATGATAAGATATAAATTGACTTCCACTATTCAAATCTAACTAAGACCTTAAAATTATCCCTTTCACTAAATACTGTTCCAAATTGATCTACTGGGTGCAATCATACATACCTACTCTTTTAAATGTCTGTTTCTTGGAAAGGCAATTAATAATTTGCTTCAGAATAAGTTTTTCATTCTGAGAATATGTTTCTTGTTGCTTTGAGGAGTACCTGCCTACTCTAAATACTCTCTTTTGTATTAATAACTTGAGATTTATTACATATTTATGTTATGAAACTACATTCAAACCAACCTACATACCTTTGCCCCTATTCCTAATTTAACTGAGTTTGTCGGAACATCATACAATTGAATATCAATTGTGACTCGTTGCGTTCAGGCATACAAGCAATTAATACAAATCAGTGTCTCGGTTACAGAATTACAAACATCTAAAAATTTCCTATTATTATATACAATATTTAAAAATTATTACCTATTAAAAGTTATGATTAAAGTTTGAGATTGAATCATTTTTGTTAAGGCTGACAGATTTCTATAAAACTTGAGACAGTGATAGTATGAGACCTGGAATAGCATGAAGCCTATTATAAGAGTTCTTTTATCCAATTCGGGTAAACCACAAGATCATCGCTACACAAAATTCAGGGAGGCTTATGTCCAGCAGTGGATTTATTCAGAAGTCTGATGACAATTAATAGTAGCAGTAGATATTTAGCAATTCTGTCTAAATATCCAAAAAAATTGCAATGCTGTCATGAAAACAAAACTTGACACATAAATTTTAAATTAAAGCCAACTAGATTTTTCAATCAGTTTCTTTTGATTCATTGTTTTTTATGCTAATACAAAATTATCAGCTTTGGTAATTATCCCCACCAGTACTTTAACTCTTGGTAAGAAAATGTGTTTGCATCATAATAAAACCAATAAATTGTTTAATTGTCCAGTTGTATTGAAGAATGTCCTGCACTAAAATCATACCTTTTTCATGATGAATGGCCCTTTGTCTTATTGATACTTAACAGAGTAAATACCTTCCAAATCATACAGATTGAATGACACTACTTTGCTTATTTACTTTACTTATTATAAAAATCTTATTCCTGACTGACTGACATGTAGACAATGCACAGCATAAATGGTTGGTTACAGGGTGTTGAGTAGGTTTATCTTGGTGCATAGGGGTGTAATACGAAAGTAATTCCCAAAATTTCATCCGCAAAGCCGCAGGTGTTTCCACACTTCCACAAAATATTATGGTCACAACAGACAACTACAATTTAATTGTAGCAAGGAAAGTAGTGCTAGTTGCACTAGGTACTTATCATAATTACTTCACAAAGATGACTTTCACGGCTTTCACTTTGTTCGCCGGAGTATTTTAATTTACTAGTTTTTGCTTCATACTATTTGTATGCATTTGGTTCAAATTTTGTTTACTTGATGTTCCTACATCAACTAAGGTTGTATAGTTCATGATTATATAGTTCCTAATATCAATCTTATGAATGAAGAAATTAAAGGATTTCGGTGTAATGAAGCGATAAATGATAAGCCAAATTGGATTTCAGAATAGTTTAGGTTACATTTTATTCATGTTCCTTGGTTGTATGATAGTATTTTTAAAGCAATAGGTATGAAGGATTTTCCATATAATAACTCTTAAATATTGAAGTACTTGGGTACCCCTGAAAACGACATTGAAAGATAATAGTACAAAATAAATTAACTGATAAAAATTTGTTTCTCAATTCTTTGAACTAAGTTCTGAATAGCTGTCGCATCAACACAATCAATATTGCCGAGGTCGCTAAGTACCGCTTTTCATCGAACACGCGTGGCAGACCTTACTTTTAATTGTTTGTCAACTTTGTAGGGCTTCTTTGTGGAAGTGTGGAGTTCAAGACAAGGTTTGCTGTTTTCTAAGTTGACAACAATTCCCATTTGACCGAGCGAGCGAAGCGTCTCAATTTCGAGATTGGCCAAAAAATACTTTTGTCTGTCTGTTAGTCTGTCAGTTCTCGCACTACTGATCGCATTTTTCAACCTATTTCGAAGTTCATTGATTTATTTAATTTTTTTATTCGATTGTGATTTTTCATGGAGGTAAAGGGGGGAGGTTTACTGTTGCGTTATTTTGTGGACAGATTTAAATTTCACACCAAGGACTTCATTCTACACAAGATGCTCTGTATAAATATCGTCGTCGTCTATAGTAACAAATTATAAAGTATTTTTTAGTCTAGCTAAAGTTTTGTGAGTTTGTTCTTACTATTTAAACATCCTAAATTATAGGTTATCATAAACTAAACACTTCTTGCCATATAACTGACTCAATAGTTTAGTTTCATCTCATCATTCTAACGTATCTAATGCCTGCTACGCACGTCACGACATACCGCAGCGATTTCGAACCGCACAAATAAAACGAGTGTTCTACAAGCCACCGATATCTGCAGATCTACTAAGTTTCGTATTGTCGTTTTATGTTACACTGCGGGGTCTCAGTAACTCATTTCACAGAAAAGATGTCGATGTTTGATATGCCGCGCAGTGTATTTCAAAACGATAATACTACTTCGTGTATCGTTTTTGTCAGTTCTCTACAAAAGCTATCGTGAGAAAAATATTTTGTTTATAATAATTAAGAATTTTGAACACTACCGCATGGTGTATCATTTAAACAATTTAAATCTATACCAATTATAATAATCTTTGTCCTGACTGACTGACAGACTGACTGACCTATAGACCAAGACTTGAGAAAATAGTCTTGGTGCATGTACTAAAAAATTCTCAAAAGTCAACCCCTAAACAAGTACAGTGGGGTTGAAGATTGTATTAAAAATAACTTCACTCGGACGAAATCGCGGCCGTTTTCGCTATTGGATTGACATAAGCCCCAAAAAATTACCTAACTTTGTTAGGGTGTGGATAGGTACACTAAGAACGAGTGGTAATTACCTGCTATGGTAGTAAATATGCTAAGCAAGGGTTGGAACTGTCGCTACTATTGTATGATTATGTAGTTGTGATACTGCCTTATAGCTCCTTGGTGAAACTGGCCGATAACACAAATCAAATAAGTCTTGCGAGTTCCATCCTAAGATAAAACTGCAAAACGTAACCGTTAACAATAAATCGAATAAATTACCAATGCAACTGCCACCGATGCGATGTACTGTGTAAACAAGAAAATCTACGATTTATCGATTAATAAATTAAATCTGTGAGACTGGTCTGAACGCAAAAATCGCTACGATAGTGGCTCGTTACGTGTGTAGCAGGCATAAAGTAGGTAGAAACAGTAAGTAGGTCTGTCAAGTACCCTTGATAACCCAATGATAACGTTCAATTAGCTTCATGCATTTTATCAGAGACGTCATCAAATCTCAGCGTAAAATAGCCGTTTGCCCTTGTCACACTTATCGGCGCAGTGATTGGTGCGAAAAAGATAGTTGAGGGGAATGACCTCAAGTTCATCGTTGCAAGGTCAGGGATAAGGTTACGCGTACTCTGTTGTCCATTTTGGGGTCAGATGGTTAGAAAAGTCAAACATATTAAAATGGTTGGATATTCTAGCTTTTTAGTGAGTGACAGATTATTGTTTCTCTGCAAAAGTTATGTATCAACCAACGCACGTTTGCAGAGAAAACTCAGCTAGTTTTTCAGTGCTTTGTTTCTGTTGTGAAACAGCCCCTCAGATCACAGGAGGGGTGCCGGTGTATTAGTGAATTTCCTATTTGTTGTAAGGATTTTGCTGAGCATACGTCTGTTTCTGTTTCAGCGATGAGTTCGAGCGTATGCTACAAGTGTAACCGGACAGGGCACTTCGCCCGGGAGTGTACGCAGGGCGGCGGAGGCGCGCCGCGGGACTCAGGCTTCAGCCGTCAGCGCGAAAAGTGCTTCAAATGCAACCGCACCGGACACTTCGCACGCGACTGCAAGGAGGAAGCCGACCGTTGCTACAGGTTAATACATCTCTAGCTCGTACATCTTAGTTTTTATTACCTCTAGTTTCCTCCTCACGCGACTGCAAGGTGGTCGGCCATGGCTACAGGTACCCAAAGCCTAGCTTAATTTTATACCGACATTGCACGAGGTTCCAATCGAAATCGACGGCAAGGAGCTGAGGCCTTATAGTACATATCTAGTTCCTGACCGGTCTTCATCATCAGCCTGTAGATAAGATTATCTACTGGTCTATTATATCTGATATAGGTGTATTATATCAGATTTACAAGTCATCCTCGTCACATACTTACACCAGAATACCCAGTTCTCTGTTATCTAAAAAATATTTGAGTACCTACGTGGTTTAAAATTGTAATCTATCTATCTACCTACTATGGATGGCTTGTTTGTCGGCATGGTCAGTTTTTATGGTTCTAGCTTTGAATTTTAAGTTTTTAAGCAATTTTGACGATTGACGACAAAGGACCTTATTCAAGGGCACCAACACACCTGCCTATATTTTAGTATAAGATCGCTCTAATTCGCTCGTTTTGCACACCTGCGATTGGGGTGCACTTACAAAGCTAACCGGTTTCCGGCGCAGCGCAACCGTGATGGCAAAGATGGCGTGCGTGTATTTGACCCCTATCGCAATGCACTTCCACGTGCCAATTTGGAATTTTGTTTTTCAAAAAAATAACTATAATATTTTCATTTCATTTTATACGCGAAAGACGTGTAGCCAAACCTTGTGGTTACAAGGCTTCATTGACTAAGTTCAAGGTAAGTTTATCCAGCATGAAAAAGTCGATATTAATTTAAAATCTTGACCATGAACTTGTGTCGTTGTTCAGTGTTGCTGTTATACCAAATTTAGATGAAGGTGACACCAGAGTTTCGTAAGCAAAAGCTGAGTTTACTCAGTTGTAAGCATAAAGTGCGTCATTAGTGTTTGTTCATAAGTTTCAGAATCAAAACAGCGCAACAGTTACCCCACATACGGTTCATATGCTATCTAGATCGATTGTAGAAAGAAAAGGATCAGTTAGATTTCACAGCTGTTGAACGTTCACTGAAAGGCAGTCCTTTCAGTCATATCAGGTGCAGAGCAGTCAGTTTTAGGTCAAAGGATGATTGTGCATATGATTGTTGTAATCAGAATCTTGCTGCAAGTGTCAAATATAGCATATCTGCATATTTAATACTTGCATCATCTGCATATCTGGGAGGCGAACCTCTCAGATTTGCACTGTTGACAATACTGTGTTAATAATAGGATTGTGTTTAGTCTCTTCTGCCACATGGTACGTAAAGTCTGTCTTCAAGGTTATGCCCTTACCAAATCAAATTAAATGTGTCGAAGTTTGAGATGACAATAAGTAACCTCTAATTTAATAGAACTTTTAAAGTAATTAGTGCTTGTAAGTTTTTATAAGAGTGTTGTGTAACGTGTGGGTGGTTTGTTGCAGATGTAACGGCACGGGACACATAGCGCGCGAGTGCGCGCAGAGCCCGGACGAGCCATCGTGCTACAACTGCAACAAGACGGGGCACATCGCTCGCAACTGTCCCGAAGGCGGACGAGATAACTCCAACCAGACATGCTACAACTGCAACAAGTCGGGCCACATCTCGCGCAACTGTCCCGACGGCACTAAGACGTGCTACGTCTGCGGCAAGCCCGGCCACATCTCCCGCGATTGCGATGAGGAACGGAACAACTAGCCACTCCGACCCTCACCGAGCACTCGCCTATATATTCTAAATAATATACTATGATGCCACGCACGGACGATAAGCAAAGGACGCGATATGCGACTAGATCCTAAGTCTCGTAAGACCGCACGGAAATTGATGCAAAGGAATTACAAATTAGAAGCAGCAGAGTACATGTGACTGAAGAGAGTATGAGTTTTAAATGTTGACTTGTATATAGGTCTCCATGCAGGCGCGAGGTTCGTTTATAGTTTAATGTTTGTTCTAGCACAGGAGGTGGAGTTATTGTGTTTAAATCATTTAATAATCGTGAGCGCTGTTCACGAGTAGCGAACTTACATATTATTAGCATGCAGATGTATTTAATATATTTTGTACAGATGTTTTTTGTCGAGAGATAAAATTGGATGCTGGCGTACAATGAGTTTTCAATGAAGAGTGGAGGCCCCGAAGTGATCCCCGACGACGTATAGTTGGATTCGTCTTGCTGTCGACGCGTTTGCTTAACACCTGTCACGATTGGTGATTTATTTTATTAGATCAATTCCTTTGTTTATGAGATCCTGCTACTTGTGGAGAATCCAGTGGTTAATTCCATTCATCAATCAGATTTTTTTAAGTTGTTATCCTTGTCGATGTGCCTCTGTAATACTTAATTTTAATTAAAGTTATTCAGCCTACAGTGGGAGATAATTAATAAATATCTTGCCTTATTATTGTACAGTTTCCATCCTGACCTATCTTGATAATACTACACCTACCTACTTACAAAACACGACGAATTTCCCAAACCGACATTACCTAACTGGTGACTTTCTTACTAGGTATGCTAGCTCGATACCTTCTATTGCAGTTAGTGAAAAAAGTCTTATTAGAACGCCACGAACACGGGTACCTACTTGTACCGTAACAGTAGCAATCTTGTCCGAGTACCTGCGAGTGTTAAAACGCTTGTAGCGAGCGAGCTTGATAAGGCAGCAAGTGCCGATTCTCGGATCTTATTTGTATTCCATGGTTGTACATTCCCAAAACAGCAAGAATGTACAACCATGGATACGCAGCCAAAGAAAGCACGACCTGGGAGTTGGAAGCCATTTGGCTGCCCTCTCCGTGGTTGTGTAATCAATCACGGCACCTGACAAAGCTAGGGATGCGCTTTCTATAAGCTCGATCCTATCTTGTGGATCGTAACGTCTCGCTTACATTTAATCCGATTTCTGAAAGATCGATCTAAAACAATAGTATGAAGATACAATGCAAAAAAAATCGAAAGAATGGTGCCTGGCATTCTGAGTTATTAAAAGGCCGAGTTTTCTATCGCAGAGTTTTCTGTCGTAGAACGTGTTTTGTCAGCGAATCCCCTGACGTCGAATCACCGAACGGCGCGTTGTTTGAAAGCCAGTTTCGCTTGGTAGTGCCCCTTCAGCGCAACTACAGTCAGAGCAGAGAACTGGTATGGTAGTACTGAGTTTGATTTCTGGATTTTCATCTGAAGTTCCTCAACTAATATTCCGATTGGGTCAAAACTTGGTATAACTTTGGAAACCTACTTAGGTAGTAAACCAATTTATTGTAATCTTAGAGGTTTATTTGTTAGGCTGCTAAATTCTAATTACTGGGTAGTTATCTTTACAGTAAAATAAACAACAGAAATGTCCATACCACATTGCTTGTACTACGATCGGATATTTGATAGGGTTGAATCGATTTGCAGATCGATTGGATCGCATCGGTATCGTAATTGGATCGTATTTTCGAACACCGGATCGGATCGGATCAGCGCATCACTACAAGCAGAAGCAGACCAAAGTAAGTTTCCGATATAACAAAGTATTCTGTGAAAGTAAGCGAGGAATTGTTCATGAATAATTTCGATTTTACGTTGCATTGCATCGTCATTAATATTACCGTAGCGTAGCACAAGAAATTCTATTTTATTATAGTCTTTTCTTGGTGTCTGATCATGAAACTGTTAGTTTTAAGTGTGGTTGCCGTCTTAGCTTTCGAAAATGTATTTTGTGCGATCCATTCCGAAGAAGAGGTAGGCAGTAGCAGATATGTGATTGAAGGGAGAGTGGTCCCATCGGAGGAGCAAGAGTATGGTCCTTGGCAGATAGAAACTAGAGTGCATGTTAACAATGGAGAGTATATTGGCTTTGTACGTGAGGATGGCACATTCGTCATACACAATGTACCTTCAGGGTCGTACGTTGTCGAAGTTATCAATCCTGACTTCATGTACGAACCAGTACGAGTAGAAATCAACTCTAAAGGAAAATATAGAGCACGAAAAGTAAACTATATCCAGACATCTCAAGTGATTCAGGTCCCATACCCGCTGAGGATGAAATCTCAGACTAAGATGAGATATTTCCAAGTCCGCGAACAATGGAGGCTGACAGACTTCTTGTTCAATCCTATGGTGCTAATGATGGTGTTGCCGTTGCTTTTGATTATGGTTCTACCTAAAATGATGAATGACCCTGAGACCAAGGAGGATTTAAAGCAAATCTCCAACCTGACTAAGATGACTGAAATGCCAGAAATGTCAGAGATGATAACATCACTTTTCAGCGGAGGTAGTGCGGCTAAGGCTCCTACGTCCAAAGCAAAGCAAATTAAGAAAAGGCAATAATGCTGATTTGTAGTGTGATCTATAAGTATTTATTGTAATAGCAATATTTAGTAGGAAATAAAATCTTAACAAATTACAATATGAGTGTGCATTTATTTGATGACTGGGAAGTTTTATGATTAATTGAAAAAATCTTCTATACTTAGTTATTAATTTGTTATAATATTCCGAAGCCATTTCTTTTCATACTCATGCACCAGCATGAAGAAGTAGATAGTCCACCCAATGTTCACCATTGGATAATTATTCATTTATATCCAGCATGTTCCAGTTTAAAGGGTGTGGGTGCCGGTGAAATTACAGGCACATTATGTCTCAGGTTGATGGACGCAACGCAATGCACCGTAGGGCACGTTTGTGACGAGCGTGACCTACAAAGTAGTATTACTTCGTAATAGGCGATGGTAACCACTTAACATCAGATGGGTCATTTGCTTCATCCATCAGAAATGACAAAAATAGTAGGAGCTGTTATGATGAGTTTGTTTGGTGAAGTACTACTACTACTACTCCATAAGTACTCATTTGTCACAAAGAGTGGTGCTTGCATTATTATGTTCCAATTAGAAAATTTAAAAAAAAATTATGGACTGCTACCATTGAGAAAAATACAGAACAGTGCCAAAATGAGTATATCTTGAGTTGACATGCTCTGTGTGAAAAAGGCAGAAGTAACTGCTCAACATCAAGTTGTTCCGTCACTTTTCGAATAAAAAAACCTCTATAATATTATGACCTAATAAATTTGGATGATACATAAAATGAGAAGACAACTTATTAGTTAATGTTTTATAAGAGCTTTATTTGGAAATAAACTTATGTAGAATTGATACAAATATTACACTTTCCTTCTACACTCTAACATTAGCTACACAAGATTGTAACCACTTATAAAAATAATACACACAAGTTAGTAATATAACTAAAAGTAAAACAATCAGTCATTGGTAAAATTTTGGACGGAAACTAAATAAGTAACATGGCATTAGAAATGAGATTCCTAGAGTTTCGTAAATATTTCATTGATTGATATTTCTTCCAGATTTATAAATAAATTTCATAAAAAAATATTTTATTTTGGACGGGTAGTTCATGATTTTGTACATTCAAGTAAAAAAAAAAGGATTATTATAATACTTCTAAGCATAATACAATACTTAGTTTCTTTTATATTGAACATATTTTATAGGTACCGAATATACTTACAGATTAAGGTTTTATGTTTAATTTATTTATTTAATAGTATTGTCTGTCTTACATAAATACTTCCGATAGATATGTTTAATTGCACAACTTGCTTCTTTTAATTTTGAATATAATTTGTTACATACAATACTTAAAATTGAATTATTTATCATTTACCCTAACTTTTGTCATTTTAAGGCAAGTACGCATTTAATGCTACAATTATATTTTTTATTTGGAAGAATATTAAGAAATACCCAATGAGTGACAGCAGAAATAAAAAATGCAAACAGCACCACAGAAGCAACATCAAATTACAGTGTAGATAAATGCGTGATACATAAAAAATATACTAACATTATCATCTTCATTACTCAATAATACTCTAAATAATAGTAACATTCAATGTACATACAAGTTTATAGACATACCTAAAGCGACGCGGACATTGATTATGAGAAAATATACGCCAGTGGCTAAAAAAATTATCAGAAAGGGGCACTTTGTATGATTTTGTAGAATGTTCAAAGGATATGTTTTCATAAATATTTTTTACTACAGTCGCTGGCAAAAGAGAGTCACAGATCAAGTTGAAACTGTGTCTTCACCGATACAGGCACGCGAAAAGATGCATAGCTATATAAAATATTAACATCATACATGTGGGTTTTTTATGCAACTTGTTGATGCAAGATAATCCACCTGATGCTAATTGTAACCATCACCTACAAAGCATCATACTGCCCTGCGTCCATCAACCTGAGGCAGACACATTGGCTTACGTGCCCTACGATGTACTGGGTCCATCAACATATAGTAAAAATATAATTATAAAGAAATAAAGTATATAAAAGAGTAGTAGCATGATTGAGAAAAATTGTCTACAAACAATATAATACCTAGTTTTATACAAAATACCTGAAACTGGTTCATTACGAAACCTTACATAATATATACTTATATTAAACTCAATACATATAGTCTGATCGAAAAGAGTAGATAAACTATGTAGTTGCCATTTTGAGATATCGACCGAATTGTAAATTTATGAACCTTGACAGGAGTAACTCAAACGTTTGCCAGGGTTTAAACGTGAACTCAAAAATTATAGGTTTCACCTGCGTCTGAATGTTTGTAAATCGATATATATATATATGTTTGTGGCCTCGTAATTTCGAAACAAAAGCTCAAATCCAGTGTAGGTTATGGTTAAGAAATTATGATTTCAACCCTTATTTCTTATCGCTCGATTTCTACATTTGTTATCGCTCTAAATTAATATACAATACACACTATTTTATTTTCATTGGCAATAGACTTAGACGAGTAAACTCGTCTAAGGCAATAGACCATGTGACTATAAAATAGTACCTATTTAATTCAATTTAGGCGATACTTTCAAAAGTTGCATACTAATATTACCTACTTGATTTTTTTACTCTTCTCGACTTTTTTCACTTATTCTAAAATAGGTAGCGGCACTAAGAATATAAACACTACTTAAGACTAAACTGGAATGGAAACATATTTTTACTAGTAACTCTTTCATATAAAACAGATAGAAAACTGAAACTAAATGTAATTACACTGCAGAGGTATTTAAGCAGTTGGGTAAAATAATTCTAATTTCTAACGGTGGTTAGTTACACACACATAATACTATTAATATACATACTATTTAAAAATGTTTTTAAGAAAAATCAACCTAAAAACCTCGTGGTACAGTCAGCTGCACTAGAATGTATGCAACTCGTAACTTTCAAAGTGGTGTCACATCGTCAAAATTAATATTTACAGGGTAAATACTCAAAAAAAATACTGAATATCAATAGATTTTATGAAATTTTGCTGTGTAAGAATTTATTGTAATACTGTGATACTATTTTGAAAGTAACGAAATGTATACATCCTATTGCAGCTGACTGTACATTTTTGTTTGATGGCTTAAGAAGCATTATGTCAGTTCATAATAAGAACCGAGGTACAGTCAGCGACAAAAGTTTATTAACAATTTCATTTACTAAGAAATTGTAATTTCATAGTCAAGGGTCAATATGACAAAGCGGATTTTTAATAAAACTTAGATTAAAATGAGCTGAATTATTTGAACTTTAGACCAGAAAATTACCATTGATTTTGTCGCTTACTGGACCTTCTTAAACTCGAGTTTTTCTTAACGTTTATGCCATTCTCTACTTTATTCTTCTTCTCTACATTACTTAAAATACATTACAGTATTCTCGTAACCAATTAATTGATAGTACAAATATTTAATCGATCTTTTTTTTTCAATTTCGTGTGCGTTTTTTATTTTTTCCGACAGTAATAACATTTTAAAACATGATCTTTTACACAATTATACCATAGAATCTTTAAAGGCACGCACAAATTAATACTTACCATACTTGTATATATTTTATTTGTAGATTAGCCGCTGTTCCTACCTACATTTTACTAAATGCTTGACACGATTGTAAAAACAAATAACTGTAAAACAGACATAGTACTGTTATTTAGTAAGATGACATTTCATAACTTTACAATGTAATAAACTTGTAAAAAGTTATAAATAACGAAATGCGTTGATAAGTTCATTAATTTTATCAGTATTTGTCATGTAAATTTTTATGATAATGCTATGTTATAATTTTGAAAGTTGCAATCGTATACATCTTTGTGTCATCGACTGTACACAATGTTTTACATACGACAAAAGTAAATATATTCATAAATTTTCACAATTTCATGAAATCCTGCAAGACTGAAAACGATCACAAAGTAAAACAGTTAATGCTTTTAAATGCACATTAAATTGACAACTACACATTATAAATACCAAAGCACGAATAAATTTGGCGTAAGTGTATCGTGTTAACATTTGAGATACATTGCGTGGCATCCATAACGCAACTACGGAGTAATCAATTAATATTGACTTACATTCAAAAAACGCCCTCTAGCCCCAAACTAAGCAAGGCTTGTACTATGCGAACAAGATATCTGATAGATTAATTGCATAGTTTTTTTGTTGTAAATACATAGAATACAAATAACACTCAGACAGAGAACAAACATGTTCATCACTCAAATGTTTGTTCGCGGTGGGGATCGAACCCACCACCTACAGCGCACTACTACGAACTGAGCTGTGTCTGTCTATTGCCTAATTGCTGTGCAGTGTAACTCGCATGTTACGATACTATTAATTACCCATTTGTGTCCTATTGTTAGACGAAGGTGTCCCACTGCTAGGCAAAGGTCCCCAAAATCTTCCACTTGTCCCGGTTTTTGGCAAATCAAATTCTTTCGTATATCAAATTTGTTCGTGCTAGGCTCTCAGCTAAGTAATGTTACATGAAGTGGCAATCATAGACCACTATGTAAGTACTATTCTCACAGCTTGTATAGGCACACCACACAGCTGAATTCTTGCTAACGTTAGACATTTCCTCAACTTTTGAGAATACTTCAAGGTTGTAATCAGAGGCATGTCTAAATTACATTTGGCACATGACCATTTGCTTTATATGTATTTAAGATGCTATAAATACATAATTAAAGTTACGAAAATAGTGTCTGCTGTATTGTTTTGTGTTTTATAAAGAGTCTACACATTCTGTCTCCACCTGATTAGCGTTGCAATGAGCGTCGTTAGAAGCAGGGGTATCGCAAGGGCGGCGGTGGGGCCCGCGTTGTATATCGCGCAGTACGGACACTGCGACGATCCGCAAACTTCGCAGATGTTAAGAAGGTAGGTAGGTAGCGCGTCGAATATACTCTCGTTGTATCGCTCTGAAAACACGAACTTTCGTTGGAGGAACATAGTCATGATGACCCACCGGATGTTAAGTGGTAACCATTGCATGTTACAATGAATTGCCTCGTAGGGTGGTAGTAGAAGTAGAGCTTTTGGTGAAGGGCTTACCGGGGATGTACTACCACCATGCCTATTTATACCACCAAGCAACGCAGCATATTCCACATGAGGCTTAACATCTATATGCCTCAGGTTGATGGACGCTGAGCATCGTAGGACACGTTTCTAATAGTACTTCCCCGGACGAGCCCTTCACTAAGAGCTCTACTATTACTCAAATCTGTAATTTAACACCTAGTACATTGTTTGAGAAAAGAAAGAAAGAAAAAACTTTTACTTGTGACGGAAACACAAACACACAAGTTTGCTTGTTCAGACAGAAGGATAAAAAGTTACCTGGTGCGTAGTAGTCGTAGACGCGAATAGGTAGATACCGGGACATGTTGGCCACCGGAAACCAGCGCTCGATCGTGAAGTTCACGCATGTCGGCTCAGGCGATAACTGGACAAAATAATTACTATCAGTCGTACATCCTACTTCATATAATATGACATTTTAAGTTTGTACTTGGAAGGCCCTGAGACACCCGTGTGGATATCTATCTAGTAGTTGTAAGGCTGTCTCAGTTTATTGATAGAGCAAACGGAGCGTTTCAGTTTCAGGAGATTGGCCAAAAATACTTTTGTCCGTCTGTCTGTTTGTCTGATATCGCCCACAGGTCGCATTTTTCAACCGATTTTGACGAAAAGTGGCATAAAAGTTCATTGATCTATTTAATCTTATTAGTAGTCACGATTTATTATTGAGGGGGAAAAAAGGTTGGAAATTTTTGGTTGTAGCGTTATTTGTGGATTTCAATCAAATATGAGAGGCACACTAAGGATTTCATTCTCCACAAGATGTTGCGAAAAAGAGGAGTGGAGGGGAAAAATTGTTATAGCATTATACTATGGACGGATTTCAAACAGAAAAGTGCTCGCAAAGTCTACTGTTCTCACAAAATCACTAGTTTACAAGTGTAAGGAATGCGGTTTGGATGTCTGCGTGTATGTGCTGACTGGAAGGGGAAGTTGCTGTAGCATTATACTATGGACGGGTATCAAAGGGAAAAGTGTTGGTTATAAGGGCTCACAAGGTCTACTGTTCTCACAAAACCACTAGTTTTGAAGTTTTGCGTGATGTGACTAGGCGTGTACGTATACGTGTACGTACATAGTCGAAGTAGAAGAGCATGTGCGTGGGCAGGTAGCGCGCGCGCTGCAGCGTGCGCACGCGACGCGACAGCACGTAGGCGTCCAGCGCCTGCTGCTGCACGCGGTACCCCGTGGGGATGCCCACCGACAGCACCGCCATGCCGGACCGCGGAGACTCCTCCACCAGCGTCCAACTGGAAGTATACACCATTAGTCCATTACACATAGCCGTCACAGCTCAGTTCGAAGTAGTCCTGCCATCTGTGTGGGTTCGATCCCCACCGAGAACAAACATTTGTGCGATGAATAAAGATGTTTGTTCGGTGTCTAGGTGTTATATTGTATTCTAAGTAGGTATTAACAAAAAAAACTAAGTATTCTATCAGTCATCTGGTTCCCATAGTACAAGCTATGCTTAGTTTGGGGCTAGATGATGTTGTGTAAAAAATGTCCACAAATATGTAGGTATTTATTACATCTGACACCCGTCACAACCCGACCCAGTATGTGTATTGCTTTGAAACGTTTAACATTATCAGACTACAAAAAAGTACATCAAGAATTCTATTATTGTAATTCTATCTGATAAAATGAATAATAAATATTTGAGAAAAATACAAATTTGGCGCAGCATCGGGATAGTACGTACCTGGCGCAGCCTTGAAACTCGATATGGGACTGATTCCGTCCGTAGTAGAACTGCGAGGACTGCAGTGCGAAGGCTTGCACAGGAGGGTCGGTTTGGAAGCGCGGGATGTCCACGTTGTATTGAACAGACATCTGTAGGATGGCGTAACCAGCGCCGCGAGCTGTCACCTTCACCGTACCCCATGCTTCTGGTATCTGAGGAGATAATTCACTCATTTTGATTCGATTGTAAGTATTTTGTAAGTATTTATTTTTACCTTACAGCTCTGGTAGTAGCTTTGTGCGGTAGGTTCTCAATTGGATCTCAACCGAGGACAGGCATTCAAGCGATGAACATAATTTTGTTCTCCGTCTGGGTGTTATATCTGGGTCCATTACTGCAAAACACGAGTATGTGTGCCAAATCCTCGGAGAGCCTTGAGTGGAGGATATCTACCGTATCTGAGGACTAAAGTAGTAAGGTTTTTTTTATCGTTATTACAAATTAGACTCACGTCGATATACTGCATAACAGCGAAGTTATCGTTCCTGAGAGTGATGGTCCGAGACTCTTTGAGTGCGACCGCGTCTATGGTGACGGTGAGCGAGCTGACGTCACGCAGACGCTTTCGGTTTGTGTACTCTATGAGCGCGCGGAGAGATATGTATGTATCCTGTGAAATATGATACATAGATTTAAGGACACGTAAGGAAGATACACAAAAACACAAATATAACATAGCATAGATATAACTAACCTGAGTGGAAGCCCACCCTGCATCATGTAGTCTCTGCGCGTTGAGCCACATCACAATAGGCTCGTTGTTGTCCTGATGGTCCATGCAGGTGAGCAGTGCGTATGCGGTCGCAGCAATGTTGTTGGAGTCGTACTTGTACGGCAGCCGGGGAAGCAGGAACGGTTTCTGGTTCTCCATCTTGGTGGGGGGTTGAGGGACGCGCTCTTTGCCCCAGTAGACCAGCCCACCTGCAACAGTCATAAGTGAGCGTCTTCGAGAGATTCAGGGTTAGGTGACAGTAAGGTTTCATACATCTCTATAGTGCGGGTATTCTAGACAATTTATTTTTGTTATGTACACAACACGCTGATGAAACAAGCAGATAATTATAAGTGGTTACCATCATCTATAACAAAGTATTGTCGCAGGTTACGTTCGTTGATAACGTGCACTGCTCTACGTCCATCAACCTGAATCAAAACCTCATGTGCTTGTAATTTCACCGAAAATTGTCATGATAATAACATAAGAAATAAAAAACACGGCACATAACCACATTTTGCATTAGTTGATATTCCTGGGACTTTTTCTTTAGTTTTTTTTTTTTTTTTTTTTTAAGTGTAAGTGCGCAATGTCAGTGCTAGTGGCATATAAACAAACCTGACCTGAACTAGGACCTAATCGTGGTGACGAAAAGGGCCGTTAAGGTGTGAGTAAACTTTTGTCTTGACTCGAAAAGAAGAACTTATAATCATAATAATACTTTGTAATAGACTTACCCTCAGATCGTTGTCGTTTCCTCAGCAGTCGGTAAGCGTGTTCAGAGCTGGGTGCTTTAGCGAATGTTAGCGCGTACGCGACCAGAGCTAACGGCAACACGTCACCAAACTCATCCAGCAGCTGCAAGTGCCGCTCTAACCAAGCCACGCCCCTTTGCTGTGCAGACACCACCCGGGCGCTGAGACCCTGCAAACAATACATTTCAGGAATACCCTTCTTAAGGTGAAACAAGTCGTTACTATTTCCATACAAACGCTGTAACTGAATATCTCTACTATTTATTAACGTGCGTCCGAAGTTAAGTTTGATACTGAATTATCTTGCATTTAGTAAATCTTTCGACGCTTGTAACTTTTAAGGTAATCTGATTTTAAAGGTAACGACTTTCTTAAAGGTTCCACCTTAATACATAAAAAGCGCAAGCCGGGAAGACCGTGTAAAAGATGGAGTGATGACATAGACAGGATAGTTTGCAAAACATGAACTAGAGCCGACAGAGAAAGATGGAAGAAGCTAGAGAAGGCTTTTACCTGATTTAGTGCGGTCCTTACATCGAATAAAGAAAATATATATACTTATAATATACCGACAACGAAATTGATAGTTATAGTTAATTATTAATATTTCAAGTTGTAAAAAAAAAGGAGAATTTAAGGCAAAAAAAAATTGTTTTGTAAGGTCTAAATAAAGCTTATAATATTATTAAACCCTTCTTAATTCACCCCTACACCTAGGTAAATATGAACTGAAAATGTTAAGTCTCTACGATCAGCGTTAGTGAATTAGGACAATAGTTTTTATGGTCTATGATCTTATTCAGATTAGACCTTTAGGGTGTCACTAGCTAAAATGCCCGATAAGTCTGTCGCCATCTCTTTTTGTTGACATGAAAGTGACATAATACAGGAATACATTAATAGCCTTATGGTGGGTACAGATTGGTGCAATGCAACATGTAATGTAATATTCTGCCTTACATTGCATGTTCCCTGCTGCCTTGGACGTGTGGCGCGCGCGGTACGCGCATTGACTACGAATCAGAACGAGAACATCTGTTCCCGCATTTCGTTACAATCACTAGCCCTCGTCACACGCACCCTCTTTCACCGCCATGATCGTTGCGCATGCAAACGAAACGAACGACCGTCCACGGCTGAGTCCTGCGCACACTGCGCGCCCCTTTGTGTTCGTACTAAAAACCGACATATCTCGGATCGAGCCGCGCACGAATTGTAACGCTCGGAGCGTGCGCGACCCAGGCGCAGTTCGTGCGCGCGAGGCGTCCACACTATGGGAATTCTGTTACATTACATGATACATTGCAGCAATGTGGACGTCAAATTCTTGCATTGCATGTTGCATTACATGTTGCATTGCACCAATCTGTACCGACCATTAGATGGTAAATTAACAAAATTGTTTTTACTCGTAGTGTGATATGTAAACATTTTTTGTGAAGGGATACCGAATTACAATCATACAAAAAACGGTAGGAACCAAGCCGTAAGTTTCTTGTCGGTTCTTCAAGGCGAGGAACTGGCGCTTATAAAAAAAAGGCTACAATTACAGGGCCATGAGTACACCCGCATACCTGCCTACGTGCCCCAGGCCGATGGACGCTGAGTAGTGCATCGTAGGGCACGTTTCTAACGAGCGTGTCATGAGAGGCGATGCTTTGTTTGGTAGAGCCGCTAGAGCGATTCACCTAGATTTAAGACGTTTCAAGATGATCCCTACGGATTTTACTAAATTAAAAAAAAAGCCTTACCTCTCTTACGCCGATGTCCTTTAGATTCTTGACAGTTTCCAATGTGATGACGATTTGAGCCGTAAGAGTGATGTTTCTCTGCATTATTATAGAATCTTTCGTCTGTAAACAAACCGGTGGGTAAATTGACAGCCGTCACAGCTCAGTTCGTATAGCTTTTCCCTCTGCGCTGTAGGTGGTGGGTTCGATTCCCACCAAGAACAAACATTTGTGTGATGAACATCGATGTTTGTTCTCTGTCTGGGTGTTATATTGTATTCTCAGTATGTACAAAAAAAAGAGTACATAAGTATTCTATCAATCATTTGCTACTACCCAAGCTATGCTTAGTTTGGGGCTAGATAATGTGTAAAAAAATATTTATTGCAAATCTTCGATCAATTATACCCTTAGATGACGGGTCACATACATTTTGTATGAATGATGTTCATGTTTTATCATTGTAATTAGCAATCTATAATTTAACTTCAAATGGTTCATATTTCGTAAACCATTGCGACAAAGTTGTCATACAGTTGAACGAAATGTTGTGTAACTTTCTTACCTCTGTATAGTTCAGGTTATTCCACCCTTTCCGGCTGAGTTCCCGTTGGTATAGGGAGCTGTTCTTGGGCACGACTATGGTTGAGTTTTCGTTCCGGTTCGATAGCCAGGTCACCTCGTAGAAGGCGCCCTCTGGAGTTTGATGATCGAGGACCCAAGCTACTGCCATTGATATTACCTGAGATGAGACGATGAGAAAAATAAATGAATATTTTGAGAACATGCTTAGACATCAACTTTTTTTTATAGAACTTGCTGCTGGATTACTTGGTCCACCTGATGTTAAGTGGTTACCTTCGCCTATAACAAAGTATTTCTTCGTAGGCCACGCTCGATAGGAACGAGACCTAGTATGCACTGCTCAGTGTCCATCAACCGGTCATTTTTAGTAGCAGTAGAGCTCTTAGTGAATCGAACCCGCAACCTCCTGCATCGTAGACGGACATTCGCCCGCCGCGCCACATCAGTCGTCAAATTAGTTTCGCGCCACGTCGCTCGTAATTACAGATGGTTATAGGTCCAAAGCCTGTCTATTTCATTTGAGAGTAAATAAATAGTAAAGCTTACATCAGGATCAATGTAGATGAAGTTCTCCCACTCGTTGAAGGAAGCATCTTGGAATATCTTGGCGCAGAAAGAGGTGAGCCACACGCTGGATTCTGATTGGTTCCTGAGAAAAAGTGGTGATAGAATCAGAAATAAAAAAAATCGCAAAAGTTGAAGTGGCTATAGGCAGGCCATATAGGTCGTAGAACCGACAACTCAGGGGAATAAAGGTTCTCGAATGCGACCACGAACCTTTTAAAAAGATCATACAAAACAACGGTAGGAATCAAGCCGTAAGTTTCTTGCCGGTTCTTCTAGGCTTGGTCGCGAGGAACTGGCGCTTAGATTCACCTAGATTTAAGACGTTTCAAGATGATCCCTGCGGATATTACTGAATAAATGCTTTTTGACTTTGACTTGAACCGGAAGATAAGCGTAGGACATCTTCCCACCTGAGGAACCGACGACATTGTTAGATTTGCGGGAAGTTGCGGGGTTACATACATAGAAAATACCCAGAACATCCGGAATAAATATTTGCAGATCGTACAAACATTTATACGAAGGCGGGAATCGAACCCGCAACCTCCTGCGTCGGATATTCGCCCGCCGCCACATCACTCGTCAGATGATTAGTTTATTTCGTACCAGTCACTCCTGAAAAGGCTGAAGGATCCGTCCGGCTTCATGAAGGACAGTTGTCGCTGATACAGGATGTTCATGTGGTAGAATGCGTCTCGCTCTAACGTGCGGTTCCGTTGGTTGATGAGACGCATATACAGGGTAAGGTACATGTTTGCAGCGAAGCTGAACATGTTTTGCTCAGCGGAGTCCTGTGGGAACAAAAGTGTTCATATAGACGACACAACTTCAAAAATAAATAATTCAAGTTAAATAATAATAAAACCCCAAACTAATTAAAGTTTGCACTATGGAGAACATCTAAGGACAGATATATCATACTAATGTTATAAATTTGAATGTAAGTTTGTTTGTAACGCTATCACGCGAAAACTACTAAACCGATCATCATGAAACTTTGTACACATATTCTTGGAGGCGTTAGATTTTTTTTTACGAAAGATTCAATGCGAGCGAAGCCGCAGGTAAAAGCTAGTACTTATATCATAAATACGTACATATAGAATATAATATAACACCCAGACACAGAAAAAACATCAGTATTTATCACACATAATGTTTATTTTATAAGTAACACACATTCATACAACGCCGTCTAGCCCCAAACTAAGCAAAGCTTAGCTATGGGAACCAAATAGCTGATAAAATACATATAACACCCAAACAGAGAACCAGAGAACAAACATCTATGTTCATCACACAAATGTTTGTTCTCGGTGGGGTTCGAACCCACCACCTACAGCACACAAGACAGAGCTACATCAAACTGAGCTGTGACGACTGTTACTTGTAGCAAGTAGTGGTTCAACGTACCATAGGTAAGTCGAGAAGGCTGGACGCATTGACCGGCATGGTCGGGAACAGCGGTCCGACCACGTCCCCTACCACGGAGACGCGCGCCTTGTTGGATCCGAACACGTAGTAGCGGTCCACTTCGTACGGTATAATAGGCGTCTCCGTCACGTTCACGTGCATGTATTGGAACACGTAGGCGCGGTTCGACAGGTCCAGAACTACAGACTGGTGGCGGTATTGTGGTAAGCCATCCGACTGGAAACAATATTATTCTATAGTTTTATTAACCTAAAGAACCTAGGTTATATGTTCGTCTGTATGTAGTAGTAGAGCTATAGTTAAAAAAAAAAAAAGTGACAGGCTCATCTGGAGAAGGGTTACCACAATTTTTGAGCTACCTCCAAGTTGTGTTCCGGTTTGAAAGGTGTAGGTGCCGGTGAAATTACAGGCACATGCTTAACACTTGTATGCCTCAGGTTGATGGACGTAGAGTAGTGCAGGCCTCGTAGGCCACGCTCGTTAGGAACGTGCCCTACGATGCACTGCACCGTCCGCAGCGTCCGTCGACCTAAGGCATATAGATGTTAAGCCTCATGTGCATGTAATTTCACCGGCACACACACCCTTCAAACCGGAATACAGCAAGCTGCTTGGTAGATATGGTAGCAGTACTTCCTCGGACGAGACCTTCACGAAGAGCTCTACTACTAATAACTGAGTCTTTCCTTTTCAATATAGGTAAAGGTATTATAAATGTACTGTACTTTTTCCTTTCCCTATATTTCGTCCTTTTGAAAGTATGATGTAGTTACCTCAACTCGTATAGTCTTGGTGTACCGATGCGTGCCCATGAGAGTGGCCGCGTGTACCCGCACGTGTATGGTGCCGAGGCGCACGGGCACCACGGGCACGTACACCGTGCTCGCGTCCCCGGACAGGATGTACACGAAGAACTGATGCTCGCCGAACGATGTTCTAGGGTTGTATGAACGGACCTAATGGTGAAAGGATTATTTCTTCATTATTATTTCTCAAGGCTGGCGATGGGCTTAATGCTGGACAACCCACACAGCATCATCTAGCCCCAAGCTAAGCAGAGCTTGTGTTATGGGTACCAGATGACTGATATACTTAATACAATACATTACATGCATACATACTTTTTATTATACATAGAAAACACCCAGCACACCTGGAATAAATATTTGCAGATCGTACAAATATTCATTCCAAGGCGGGAATCGAACCCGCAACCTCCTGCGTCGCAGGCGGACATTCGTTACATCGGTCGTCAATCGTTTACTATTAATCTAAGTTAGATACTTACAATACCGTTCTGCTCGACATGCACGAATTTGTAGTCCGGCGAGGACTCCAACACGACGACAGCCTCCAGGTTCTGCGGCGTGTAGTTGAACACAACTACTCGCAAACCGACTTGCTCGCCTTGACGACACTGATCGGGCCCTTCCACTTTTATGAAGAACGGAAGCACACCTATGTACTGAGAACATAGATAACATGTTATTTGCTAGAGAATTATCTAAATATATATAGCTCAAAAGTGACTGACTGACTGACAGACTGACATAGTGATCTATCAACGCACAGCCCAAACCACTGGACGGATCGGGCTGAAATTTGGCATGCAGGTATGACGTAGGCATCCGCTAAGAAAGGATTTTGATTTGCTACCCCCAAGGGGATAAAATAGGGGATGAAAGTTTGTATGAAACTTTGTCAATTTTAAACCGATCGGGCTGAGACTTTGCATGCATAAAGCTACTATGATTTTATCCCGAAAAAATAACGGGAACGGGAAAAAACTGCCACGCAGGCGAAGGTGCGAGCGGCCGCTAGTATAAAATAAAAAAATAAGCATAGCTTGTACTATGGGAAACAGCCGGGCTAAGATATGCAACGCGAGATTTGTCGCGCTTGACACGAGATACTTTTTCTATTGATGGATATTTTAGAAATTATAGATAACAGACCCACAGATAAGCTAAACATTAGCATTAAGTCTTAATTTGACAAAACATGATAGATTTTTGGCACTGCCATGTTAGCACAGGAAGATATAAAGAGATATCTCTATTTTACACGAAATAACGGGTAGAATGAGCACTGCACAGATAACGGCTCAACATGAGGTGGGTCATCTTCTTGTTCTCAAAAAATAACTGGCAGTCAGGACGGGTTCTAGCACTCCCAAATCATGATAGAGGTTTTTGAGCGGTCTAAAGCAGTCACTAGACTTAAACGAGTAAATGGGCAGAAGAGATACTAGAAGTGGCCTCACATTTTTACACATTCTGTAAGTAAACAATGTAAATGTGGGTAGGCTACTTACATGTAAGGGTTCTGTTAACATGCCAAGTCCAAGCGTGGGTGACATACTGAACGCAGACACCGTCCAATGAACTGGAATCTGGAAAAAGTGAATCTGTGCTGATTCTTTGCTCACACCAGAAGAAAGGTTTATAAAACATACTTATAATTTATTCCAACTATAAGAATCTTTGTCATGACTGACAAAGATTTCTGGTTTCTGGTTCAAAAGTTTCTGGTTGTTACGACGGCTGTGCGTTGTCTATATTATAGTTATATTCGTCATGGTGTGTCTCATGTACCTATAATTTCACCGGCACCCGCACCCTTTAAAACGGAACACAGTAAGCTGCTTGGCGGCAGAAATAGATATGGTGGTAGTACTGCCCCGGACTAGCCCTTCACTAAGAGCTCTACTAAACTAAAAAACACCACTAAACTACACTACACTAAATGATGTACTAAATGATGTATAATAATAGTAAAAATAATAATAATAATAATGCTGGACAATCCACACAGCATCATCTAGCCCCAAGCTAAGCAGAGCTTATGTTATGGGTACTAGATGACTGATATACTTCATACAATACATTACATACATAGATATTTTTTATTATACATAGAAAATACCCAGAACACCCGGAATAAATATTTGCCGATTGTACAAACATTTATCCCGAGGCGGGAATCGAACCCGCAACCTTCTGCGTAGCAGGTGGACATTCGCCCGCCGCGCCACATTGGTCGCCAAACAGGTGATACCTGTTTGGCGGCATACAGGTGATAAGCCTCGTGTGTCTATAATTTCACCACTACTTCCCCGGACGAGCCCTTCACTAAGAGCTCTACTACTACTAAATGATGGTTAATACCTGAGGCACGTCGACCGTGAAGACATAGCGGCCATGCGGGCCGATGTTGACGTCGCGCCACAGCCACACGTTGTCGTACTGGCGCTGGACTCGGTTGAACCTGAACTTGCGGAAGTGGCCCAACTCGAAACCATTCGAGTGCTCACCTACACACAAACATACATATTGAATAACTTATCAATGTAATTAAACTGAATACAAATAGTTAAAAAGCCGGCCAAGTGCGCGCACGAAGATTTCCTTACTATTATCTAATCTGTGCTATTATCTATAATAAAAACGGCAAAAAAAACTCGTTTTTGTATAAGAGCCCCCTTTAATATTTATTTTATTCTGTTTTTAGTATTTTTTGTTATAGCGGCATATACATCATCTGTAAAAATATCAACTCTCTATAGTTAGACGGTCTCTCACGGTTCATGAGATACAGCCTGGTGACAGACGGATAGACAGACAGACAGACAGCGGCGGAGCCTTAGTAATAGGGGCCCGTTTTACTCTTTGGGTACGGAACCCTAAAAACGGCAAAAAAATCACGTTTGTTGTATGAGAGCCCCCTCAAATATCTATTTTATTCTGTTTGTTCTCTGTCTCTAACTATCACAGTTCATGAGATACAGCCTGGTAAAAGACCGACAGACAGACAAACAGTGGAGGAGGATGTGAATTATGTGATCCTTAGGATTTTAGTGAATAAATGCCCTTTGGCGTATTATTTTACTGATATTATCAGGTTGAAGGACGCAGAGCAGTGCATTTTTTTTTTCTTATTGTCCCATCAGCAATCACATAAAAAAACTTACAGTTAGACTCGTCCGTGTGATCGCTACAGTCGTACACGCCGTCACATTTCTTGTTGAGCGGGTAACAGCCGCCTTCGAGACACTCGCCCAGACCAAGGGAAGAGTTGCACAAGCTCGCCCGCCGAGTCACTTCTACGTCACTGAACACTACCAGCCCCGCAAATCTAGTAATTAGAAACAATTTATACAATTATGGGTCAAAAGTAAACTGGCCTTTACAACTATTGTAGAATAACCGACCCGCTCGCGACTTCGTCTGCGTTCTTTGAAATTTTCATACAAACTTCATCCCGTTTTTAACAATGTTCAAACTTTATTGTTTCCATTATGAAGGAGTCAATAGAACGGTAGAAAACGGTAGGAACCAAACCGTAAGTTTCTGGCGTGTTTTTCTAGGCTTGGCCGCGAAGAACTGGCACCTAGATTTACCTAGTAGATTATTCTATAATATTAATAATAATGCAAAGCAATCCACACAGCATCATCTAGCCCCAAGCTAAGCAGAGCTTGTGTTATGGGTACCAGATGACTGATATACTTAATACAATACATTACATACATAGATATTTTTTATTATACATAGAAAACACCCAGAACACCCGGAATAAATATTTGCAGATCGTACAAACATTTATCCAAAGGCGGGAATCGAACCCGCAACATCCTGCGTCGCAGGCGGACATTCGCCCGCCGCGCCACATCGGTCATTAAGTTCGAACGTAACTTTGTATACAGCCTCAAATAAGATTGTATTGTTCACGGAGCTTTTCGGGTTCCGAAAGTGAGTTTAATCTAAATGTCATGTAAGTAAGAACTCTTACTCGAAAGTCCTGTTAGCGTCGATGCCGAAGGTAGAGGAGGGGAAGTAGACGAGATCGTCGGGGTCACCAAAGTGTGAGCGCCACATGTACGCGAATGTGCCGTTCGTTGCTTCGTCGAAATGCGCCATCTTGGATATCACCTGAAATACAATTAGAGTTAGAATTTGATAGCTCACGCTAAAAATTACACAATTTTCCGATGGAACAACCAGATGGTCACACTGAGTCACACTGCGACCATCAACTTGAGGCATGCAGGTGCATGTAAGTTAATGTCATCGGTACCCACACTCTTCAAATCGAAATACTTACCGCTCCGAAATTACTTTGGTATGTTAAGTTATATTATCTTACTTTATATAGTCATAAGTGAAACACTCACACAACAACCTTTATCAATCTATGCCAATTATAAGAATCTTTGTCCTGACTGACTGACTGGGATATAGACAACGCACAGCCTAAACCACTGGTACTAGATTTGAAATTTTCAGAGTATATTTGTCTTGGTGCGTAGGTGTACTAAAAAAGGAATTCCCGAAATTCAACCTCTAAACGTGTACAGCGGGGGTTGAAGTTTGTATGAAAATAGCTTCACGCAGACGAAGTCACACCCTGACGAGTCCTTTATAAAGAGCTGTACTTGTACTAAATCGGTCGACCTGTCAGTGTTGACCACCTTCGTGGTGATATGTACCTTAGCGTATGTGAGTTCGTTCCCAGCCTGCATGGTGTAGAAGGTGTTGTCGATGCCGGAGAGGCCGACGTAGGCGCCGGGCTCGCCGAATATGGCCACCTCCACGCGCTCGCCCGTCCGGTGCTTGCGGTTGTTTATGAACACGGTGAACTAAATATAAAATATCAGGTTAGTATTTATAATACACAGTATATATAATATAATAATACTGGACAATCCACACAGCATCATCTAGCCCCAAGCTAAGCTTGACGACCGATGTGGCGCGGCGGGCGAATGTCCGCCTGCGACGCAGAGGTTGCGGGTTCGATTCCCGCCTTGGGTTAAATGTTTGTGCGATCTGCAAATATTTATTCCGGGTGTTCTGGGTGTTTTCTATATGTATAATAAAAAAAAATATCTATGTATGTAATGTATTGTATTAAGTATATCAGTCATCTAGTACCCATAACACAAGCTCTGCTTAGCTTGGGGCTAGATGATGCTGTGTAGATTGTCCAGCATTATTTATTTTATTTATTTAAGCAGAGCTTGTGTTATGGGTACTAGATGACTGATATACTTAATACCATACATTACATACATAGATATTTTTTATTATACATAGAAAACACCCAGAACACCCGGAATAAATATTTGCAGATCGGACAAACATTTATCCCAAGGCGGGAATCGAACCCGCAACCTTCTGCGTCGCAGGCGGACAATCGCCCACCGCGCCACATCGGTCGTCAGCCGCTAAAGCGCTAAAGCCCGCCGCCAAAGCGGCGAATTGAAGACCGAGAAAGCGTTGGCGAGACGATCTGGACGCCTTTGAAAGGACGTGGTGGGTGAAGGCTCGGGACAGAGAGAATTGGAAGTCTTTGGGGGAGGCCTTTGTCCAGCAGTGGGACGGAATAGGCTAGGAAAAAAAATACTTGTATAATATATAAAATACTTGTAAAAAAAAAGATGTATGTAATGTATTGTATTATATATATTAGTCATCCAGTACCCATAACATAAGCTCTGCTTAGCTTGGGGCTAGATGATGCCGTGTGAATTGTCAAGCATTATGATAGATTATATTTGACGAAGACGCTGGTCCAGGGTCGTCCGTGATATCTGCACTTGATGACGTCACAGCAGTCTTCATTATGGTGATGACTCATGACGGTTGGCGAAACATAAACAGAGTCAAAGAAACATTCAATGAGTCAAAGAAACACCAATCGTCGTGGAATCGTGCACCTATGGATTTTTCTATCGAAAAAATATATGTACGCGATGTCAGTGCTCTCAAACGGTGATGGAAAACATCATGAGTAAACCTATTAGTATTTTAGCAGTCGAGATGGGCTTACAACCTGTCACGTAACCAACTACTGCCAAATATTACCAAATGTAATATTTGGACGTACCTCTGACTACCCCCTTAGAAATCCTCAAAGAATCTCGGGTAGGTACTTGGTAATAAGAGACCGGAGAGGAATCTACCGTGGTGGTACCTAGGGATTAATCATCGTGATGCTATTTCTTTTTTTAATTTCTATTTTGCGCTCGCTGTACAGGACTTAGCACAGTAGTGAACTCACATTATTCCGAGAGATACCATTGACGGGGAATGTGAGTGAGTCTGCCATAACGTGTCCTCGTCTCTCCGTGCTCCATACCACTAGAGTAGCCACGGGCGCCATTTCTGCCGACACTGTCACTGCGAACGTACGGACTCCCTCCTGAAATTTATACCAACATTTACTTACATTTTTAAGGTGGGCAATAGCCCGTCAAGAAATAAGCGTTTGCTGCCAAAACAGTAGATATAATACGCAAAATATTTGTACGGCGCACGCATCACCATATTTGGTTATTAGAAAGAAAAATTTTGTTTGCGACATAAAACCTTAAACTACTGCTTCATCCACATTTCTAATATTAAACTAAATCTTTATATATATAAAATTGGAGGTGTGTGTCCCGATATTTCACTTTGCAGCCAAAACTACGCATCGCAGACGAATAGTGATTGTATGTGGCAATAGACACAAGGCTCCCATCGTGCACTATGGTGGTTGCAAGTCGATAATCATAAGGGTGTAAAAGATATGGGGGTTGAAACATGTTAACTTTAAAAATGTGAGACTATCATTGGTCTAAAATGGTCTGGATTGTTCTAGAAACTAGGAAGTTCTAAAACCTACGTTTCGATTCTGATCGAATGAGGATGTTCTAGAAAATTCTAGAATGATCCAGAAATTTCTAGGATGATCTGGGTAGTTCTAAAATGTACTACAAATTAAAAATGACCTAGCGAAGCGGGTATTCACAGCTAGTATTAAAATAAGCTTAAAGCGCTGCAAAATGCACTCTGCCTCAGTATTATTATTACAATATTATTTTTAGCGTGGTAGTCCAGGCTTAGATTGCCCGTGGTCCTAATTACCTCTTAACTTTTAATAGCCTTCATCAATATTAGGAAATAAGCAGTAACATCTCAGGATCTTGATCAGAATTGGTGTTAAGTATTCGGAAACCTAGTATCAATACTGGTCACCAGACTTGCCAAGCATAGCGACCATGACAAACCTTTCCAAATATGGAGAAGGTCTATGTTCAGGATTGGACTCATTCGGGCATGATAGAATTCAATAGGCTTACCTGCATAATCTCCTGTGCGCTGGTCAAAATAATGCCCTTAGACATGACAACGTAGTTGAATGATTCCATGTAGTAGTTGCTTTGCACATGGAATATTATGTACTCGCCAACCTGCAGATATATACAATAATCAATGATGAGAATGAAGCATTGAGATGCATAAGTAAAGTTTACGTTTTTTTTTGTTTTTGATGTCTAGTGCCTTTGTTCTGTTTTGGTGTCACATTAGATATTTTAGAAAAATATACTAACACTACCTAAATACACTAAGGACTTTATTTTTTTGGTTAATATATAGCATATGTCACTCACAAATAACGTGGCTTTCTATTGGTAAAAGAATTTTCAAAAACGGTTCAGTAGATCCTGTACCCCTACAACCTTGTGAGGTTCACTCGCAAACTTTACCTGTACTAAGATTTTATATCATCCCAAAAATTATTTCCTCGAGTGGGATTTGAGCCCACGACCTTCCCCTTCATACGGGGATGCGATAACCAACTTCAATTTAAATGATTCGACGAAAATAAGATTTAGAATGTTTTCATACGGTACTATTTTTTGGGATGATATAAAATCTTTGTGATTTCCTTAAGTGCAGGTAAGCACTATAAAAACTAATTTACCTGTACTATATTAATATAAGTGTGTAAGTAGGATGAAGCACTTACTCTGGGGTCCGTAGTGGAGGTGGAGACGCGGACATGCTGCTTGTTGGCGCTGTAGTGCGCCAGGAAGTGCATGTCGGCGGTGGCGTGGCTGCCCACCGCGTCCAGCAGCTGCGCGCTCAGCCGCACGCCGGTCACGCCGTTCAACACCTCGCGGTAGTTCTGATCGTTCTCCAATTCTAAAACAATTCACAATATTATTTTCTATTTTCTGATTTCTGAATATTACCCTTTCGTCAGCTGTATCAAGCTTAGACAAGGAAGATTTTATACTAACCCAAAAATTATTCCCTCAAGTGGATGGGTCGTGGGATCTGAACTCACGACCCTTCCTTTGATACGGATAAGTGTAAGTAAACTAACAAATCTTAGACAAGGAGTTCAAGATGGTTTGTACAGTCGTGTCGTTGCCGTGGTGGATTAGACCATTGGGGCCCTTGAAACTGTTTAGTGATTGCGTCAAACAAACTTGATATAGATAAATTTGTCTTGCCTGACTGACCATAAATAACACAAAGCCTAGATTTTCAGGGTATATTTTTATAGATTAGTACCCCCACTAAGAATTTTTAATTAGGAATTTTTGAAATTCAACCTCTAAAGGCGTGCAGCAGGAGTTGAACTTTGTATGAATGTATGGTAGTTTGATTATGCACTATTAGGGTATGTATAGACCCACTCAGCAGTTTGTATAAATCCATCTTGAGATGCCACACGGCCTCGTGTCCGGGCACTAGCTGCGGTTGCTGAGGCTCCAGGGCTCCGCCCCTTCCTTCCACGGTCACATGAACCACGAGGGACACGCCAGCAGCCTGCCAGCGAGGCAGAGGCGAACCATCGTGGTAAGACACTACCATCTGTGGAACATATCAAGATTGATGAATCTTACTAATATTATAAACGTGAAAGTTTGCAAGTATGGATGGATGGATAGATGTTTGTTACTCTTTCACGCGCTAACCAGTGGACCGATTTCGATGAAAATTGCAATAAATATAGATTATAACCTAGATTAACATATAGGCTACTTTTTATCCCAAAAAAGTACGGGAACGGGAAAAAACTGCCACGCGGGCGAAGCTGCGAGCGGCAGCTAGTAACAGATGAATCATCAAGCAACTGTTACATTGGAACAGTCAATTGGCCTCTTAGCTCAGTTGGCAGCACCACAGAAACCTTGCTAGCAAGGAACCCTGAAGGTGCCTTTCGCACCTGTCGGTTTTTTATGAGACAGCAAAGGTTACAAGTGTTAAATGATTCTTCCCAGTGATTCCAAATGATATGTAGAAAGATAGTATCCATTCGTTTATTGCCACTTGTTTTCACTGCGCACTCTGTACGTTATCTCGCTCGAATCCCCGAGCACAGAATGCCCGGTCGTTTACTGCTCTTTGATAATATAAAATGTCCTAAATGCATTAGTATTTTTGAGACCACACAAGATTCAAATTAAACCAAAAATTTTTTGATGCATGTAGTAAAAAACAATACTTACATAAACATCGAAAGGCATAGCCGGCTTGAACACCTGCGGTGTGCCTCCAAGGAATGTAACAGTGAGTGACGAGTTGAATATCCGGGCGACGCTGTATCCCTCGATGACGTCATCAAGGAAGGGGTCACCAACTGACGCCGTGATTATAACTTCTACTCCGTCTAGCGTCGGCACAAGCTGAGACAGCTCCGACATCGGGTATTTAAAGTCGTAGGTACCGTTGAACTGTCAAAATGTTATGAATACTGTTATGAAACTATAATTTTTTTACCATACAAACGTTACGGTGTGATAACTGTTTAACAAGATATGTCTAAAGTTACGCAGGATATCGAATTTTATTATTGTTATCTATGCTTGTAACTATATTTTATAGTAAAATAAACAAGAAATAACTAGAAAATTATAAGGCTAGAATGATCCGAAGTTATATTTATTTATTCACTTTATTGCACAATTTAAAAAAAAAACAAGCTTAGAAAAGTTAGGCTTTGCTATGAGAATTTTCTAACTGCCAACAGATTTTAAGTTCGGTTTTTTATGTTATAATTTGATGTATTTGTTCTGACTTATGTATTGCTTAATTACTGTGGTATTGTGGTTACTTACGTATCTCAAGTAGGGCAGCTGATTGTAGTTACTGTTGGTGTAGTAAGTAGAAGTGGTTGTGTAAGTGTTGTAGTTGGGGTTGTTCTGGTTGTGATAGAGGTCATACTCCGTGGGGTCGGGCTTCGCCATCCAAAACGGGTACTTTTCATCCTGAAACACAAATTGTGTCATTTTTTGCCCATTAAGTCTCTGCGTGCATTTTGAAACGTCTACTTACTATACGACCAAACTGTATCAATTATAAAAAATAAGATTAATAACTTTAATCGCTAGGCACGGTAGATACCCCATCAAATTTTGTCTGATTGCGTGTGTATTGAGCTACATAAGAACTAAGGAATTATAAGAAACACTTCTGAATACCATCTTTTGGTCCTAGGACCTCAAGCAAAAGGTTGTTTAGTGGGAGATAAAGAATAACGAATTTTATTGTTGTCAAACTAGGTAACATTACATTGATCTCTAGTTTGCCGGTTAGGCTTACAACTGAGTTGGTACCTACGAGAAAAATAGTAAATTATTTAATTAATTAAAAGTGTTACACAATAAATTATGTGAATCTTCCCTTTGTATTTGGTGGTACAAAGCAATGCTTTGCTATAGGTGATGGTTACCACTTAACATCAGGTGGGCCATATGCATGTAAAAATATACACTTTACTCACAAAGTTAAACATCCTGGTGACGACCTTCTGCGGGTCGTAGAACCAATCGGGCTGATCGAGCTGGTTAGGCTGTCCCGGACGAGCCCTTCCCTCCCAATTCCGCTCCCCACCGAACCCGTCCAGTGGTGTGAATCCACTCTCATTGTAGATATAAGGGTTATAGTTCGGACGGACTGAAAAAAAATACAAAATTACTTCAAATTCAAAATTCTTTATTGCGAATGGTGGGAAATACATGTTGGGATTTTTTTTTAAGATCTACCATATTCCACTTTACAGCAGACAATACTTACGACTGTAATACAAACCGGGACGGTAGACATCGGGCTATGGAGAAAACTATACTGTATATCCTACAAATCCTACTAATATTATAAACGCGAAAGTTTGTAAGAATGTGTGTATGTGTGTTACTTTTTCACGCTCTAACCAGTGGACCGATTTGGATGAAATTTGGAATAATTATAGATTGTAACCTGGATAAACCTATAGGCTTTTTATCCCGAAAAAATTACGGGAACGGGAAAAAACTGCTACGCGGGCGAAGCTGCGAGCTGCGAGAGATGATTTGTGTTTTTGGATGTATCTTCGTCCGGAATAGGATAATAAGTAATAAAAATAAAAAATAAGAAAGAATGAAAGAAAGACAGAAAAAAATAAGCTTATTTGACGCACATACATATGAACATGATCTTAAAGTAAAATAAAATTAAATAAAAAACAAAGAGGGAGTGTTGAGGAGAATAGGAGACAGGCGAGTATAAATTTGTGATATTTAGTATCTTTATTATAATTACCTCTTGTGTACTGATTGTTCCCGTAGCCAACGCCTCCAGCTCGCCCCATATTATTGAACTGACCCTGTAAACAAGCATACATTTTAAATACTGCTATGGAAAAATAAACAATACTGTTTTTTTTATATTTTATATTATTTGTAAGAAAGTCGCTCCGTTTTATACGATGCATTACCTTGCGTCCATCAACCTGAGGCATACAGGTGTTAAGCCTCATGTGCCTGTAATTTCACCGGCACCCACACCCTTCAAACCGGAACACAGCAAGCTGCTTGGGTCATAATATATAGTGGGATGGTAGCGTTGAGACAGTATTCGCCGTGCTTAATTTCATAGTTTATTAGTTTTTATAGTGCTTACCTGCACTTAAGATTTTTTTTTATGAAAAACATTCCAAATCTTATTTTCGTCGAGTCATTTGAATCATCGGTAGCGAAGTTGGCTATCGCATCCCCGTATCAAGGGAAAGGTCGTGGGTTCAATCAAATCTTACTCGAGGAAATATTTTTTGGGATGATATAAAAAATCTTTGTGATTTCCTTAAGTGCAGGTAAGCACTATAAAACTAATAAAGTATTCTAGTAGTTAGTTATACCTGTGTGTAGTACTGCGGCCGGTACTGCGGGATAGGACGGACGGTGGCCTTCAGGGTGAGGTTCCCGTTGACCGGCGCGCCGGACGTGTAGTTAGCCATGATCCGTCCGTGGATGAAAGGCTCCGTGTTGAAGAAGAACGCTGGCATTGTCACGTTTACCTGAACACATCGTTTTATGTTATACTAACTTCGTAGGCACGTTGACTCGTCAACGATTTGATCTATACTATCCTATTAATATCTATTATAAATGCGAATAATTGGATGGATGGATGGATGTTTGTTCCTCTTTCACGCTCTAATCAGTGGACCGATTTGGATGAAATTTGGAATAAATATAGATTGTAATCTGGAATAGGACATAGTCTACTTTTTATCCCGAAAAAATAACGGGAACGGGAAACAACCGCCACGCGGGAGAAGCTGCGAGTGGCCTCTAGTAACATCATAAAGAGGTAAAAAGTTTGTGAGTTTGTGGGGGGTAATCTCTGGATCTACTGAACCGATTTTGAAAATGATTTTACCAATAGAAAGCCACGTAATTTGTGAGTGGGCTACCAGGGTGGTTTTTTGAGAAGGGTGGTGATGGGCAAGTTGAAACCCCGCGAGTTAAAGAAAAAGTCGTGAAAGGAGTCATGCCCTCGATTTATAAGAAAACAATAACTGCATATTTAGTTTTTTTAACCTTTTACCTTTGATGGGAGTTTGAACCTGTACTTGCGACTGTACCTTCACCCTCCAAGATTGGACTCTTGCCATAGAACCCTACCTACAATAGATAGGATTCTATGGCGCTGGCGCTTAGATTCACCTAGATTTAAGACGTTTCAAGATGATCCCTGCGGATATTACTGAATAAATGATTTTTGACTTTGACTTTGACTATGGTAAGAGTCAACTAACAACAAACTAAAATAAAAAAATTTAACAACAAAAAAACCGACTTCGATTTCTCATGGATATCATTGTCAGAACTTGACCGATATGGGACCACACGGGAACCACCAGCTTTCAAATTAAAAAAAAACATCAAAATCGGTTGACCCAGACGAAAGCTCTGAGGTAACAAACATAAAAAAAACCTGTGGAATTGAGAACCTTCTCCTTTTTAAAAGAGTCAACTAACTCAATCATAATGTCTGACAATAGAAGTCTTAAACACGAAGCATTGTAAATGTAAACTTTAATTTAAAGGATTATTTACGGACTTATGTTAAAATTGTATTGTTATATTGTAAGAAGACTAAGCAATAACCATTTTTTATCTTTTTTTGAACTCAAGAGTTGATAGTATACTTACTTCGTATCTCGTTTGGTAGTACTCTTCTACCAGGAAGTTGGTCTCTTCCACCTGCCCCAGCGCCTCCACGCGGATGGTCCACTCCCCAAACAGCGGTTGGTCTGACATCTGGTACTGCAGACTGACGGTACCAAAGTTACTCTGTAAAACATAAAATAGTAAAAACTTGAATCCCAGTTTTTTTTAAGTCACAGGAAAATCATTGGAGCCTTCTTTTATTGCTGATGGAACAAGCAGATGACCGACCTGATGTTAAGTGGTTACCATCACCTATAAATAAATGATGCTGGACTATCCACACAGCATCATCTAGCCCCAAGCTAAGCAGAGCTTGTGTTATGGGTATTAAATGACTGATATACTTAACAGAATACATTACATACATAGATATTTTTTATTATACATAGAAAATACCCAGAACACCCGGAATAAATTTTTGCAGATCGTACAAACAAATTATTAATTTATCCCAAGGCGGAAATCGAACCCCCAAGCTCTTGCGTCGCGGGCGGACATTCGCCTGCCGCGCATTGGTCGTCAGCATTGCCTTGCAGGCATAACTATAACAAAGCATTGCCTTGCAGATCATGTTCGTTAAGAACGTGCCCTACAATGCATTGCCCTGCGTCCATCTTATATCCTAACGAGAGGCATACATACAGGTGTTATTACAGCCTCATGTGCCTGTATAATTTCACCGGCACCCACATCCTTCAAACCGAAACACAGCAAGCTACTTAGTGGCAGAAATAGGCATGATAGTAGTACTTCCCCGGACGAGCCCTTCACTAATAGCTCTACCCCAATTCTTAATTCAAGCCATGATTATAATTTGAACGTTTTCAAGGCGAAGTGACATCACGACTGTATCTATCTACCACTTTATTTTAACTTTTCTCTCAGCTTAAAGGTTTGCTAGAAGAAAACTCTGTTTATGGTTAAGCTCGCCTTTGTACATGTCTTTTGCCCTTTGTTCATATCATAATCATTGTTTTGTAAATATTTCTGTGTACAATTAAGAATTTTAAAGAGTTACAGATTTAAGTTACCTAAAGCAAATGATTTTAAAACTTATTTTGAAGTGTATTTCAAAAATGGGTGTCTATAGTAACATCTTCATAACGATATTTTGCGACGTCGGTGATGACACTTTTAGTACATACTAGTTATTATTCTGTAGTATGCAGGCTCAAGTCACACAATACGATATGCCCAGTAACTCTTTAATGTGTTACACGATAAATTACCACCCATTGTTCTTGTATTGTTATGGAAAATATCAATTACTTTTGTAAGGTTTTGCTGAACAGTATTACAGATTGGTAGGATACCTGTACAGATAGGATACCTACAACTTTATATTCTTTTGTAAAGAGGAGCATCCTTTTTCACAGGGATTTTTTATGCTTAACCCCACGCTTACCCCTATTAGTACCTTCACATAGTAGATAAGTGAAAATTACTAATTATTTTGAAAATATAATGTAGTCTATATCACCTGGAGATAGTCTAGCTTCCCAACGGTGAAAGAATTTTTCACATCGGTTCAGTAGCTTCAGAGCCTATTCAATGCATTCAAATGTTTCCTCTTTATAATATTAAGTATAGATTAACAGCATACCTGTCTAGAGAGCCATCTCTTCATGATCCGTCGGTTCGGGTCGAGAATAAACACATCGATGGCTCGCCCAAACGCTTTGAGTTCCGTATTGATGGGTATTACTCGGAAACGCACTGAAATACAAACAAATCACTCAAGCAACCTGCAAGTTTGGATATTTTATTAACACCCATATTTAATTCCAAGACGAAATTGTATTTTCTCTGTAAGTGAATTTGTTAATTCTTATTTGTTTTTATTTTTAGCCTATACTGTCCCACTGCAGAGCAAAGGCCTCCCTACCTTTTTTCCAAGTTTCTCTGTCTGTTTTTCCAACTTTTTCTTTTCTGTCTTTCTCTGTTTGTTAATTCTTATCAGTAAATAAATGTTTAAGCCGAGATAGGTTGCAAGCCCATTCCTGCTTCGAGAAACCATTATGTTTAAGAGTGAGCCTGGCCTTGTGTGGAAATTAGTTTACTCAGAAATAACTTACCAGCCTGCCCCTGCATGTAAACTGGTTTATCCATTTGAATAAAGATGGTCATAAATCTGTTGGAGAATGAGAGTTGGGTTTCATTTGCGAAGGCCCGACCTCCGAATGGAGTGTCGAGGTACAGCCCTTCTACACGGAGCTTGTAGTCACCAGGAATCGTGGTTGCAGGTACCTAAACATATGAATATATTTTTATAATACCTCAAGAGTTATGAACCGAGTAGATTGTTTGCTTGTAAAGCTGTTTTAGTAGTTCTTGACTTAGTCTATGTGGTTATATTGAATTTCCACCGCCACTACTATTTCTTAAAATGTCCTTCCTTAAGGTATTCTTTGTTCTTTTAGGTATTCTTCTATGTAATGTAAGTCAAGTCTTTAAAACCAGTTCATTGTATAGCAATCAATCAGTCAGTCAGGACTTATGATTGTTATCTACGACTGTAACTATATATCAAAGTTAAATAAATATTTACTTCCCATTTATGATCCTCAAAAGATCCAGAATTTTAAGGCAACTACATGCGTAAATACACACCACAAGGAGTATATAGTTTACAAACCCATTTACAAACATAGTATATTTATTTGAAAGTAAAAAAAATATTCTTTTGGAGTATTGTATTCATTAGTGTTTCATCACAACACTTCCTCTGAAGAACTATTCATTTTAAGGTAATTTTCAGGGGGTATAATATAGAATACTTTATAGATGTTTATGTGCATGCAATAGCTTTTTGGTGCTCATCATTGAGTTGTAACGTTAAACATAATGTAAAGTGTTATCATGTATGACTCAAAAAATGTAAGTTGGTGGCTAGTGTTTCCTAAATCATAGCTTAAATTTCTCTCACCCTCATATTCAATATTTCAGGCACCCCCTGCTTCACCCTCTGAATGACATCAGCTATCTCCACTCCATTACAGGATATCGATGCTCGGATTGTCATTTGCAACCGTGTCTGCAGTATGTTCACGGATATCTTGTAAATCTGACCCGGTCTGACCATGCGTGATGCAACTATGAAGTAGGTCCTGAAATCAGAGATTTATTGATAATGTTTTTTAATAGATAGATAGATAGATTAACTCTTTATTGTACACAGAGAAGTAAGAACACAATAGAGATAACTTTAAATACTAATAATACTTTTTTAATAATAAATAATTAAATTAATCTTGTATTTTATTTTGTGAAGGAAATATTCATTTCTTTTTTTTTTACAGGTTATAGGTTATACGTTTCACCACAATCTCACCTGATGTTAAGTGATGATGCAGTCAACGGTGTAGCACTTAGAAGATACCTATTTGCTCTTCTCTTGAAGGCATCTAAATTATACGTGACCGGAAATACAGACGACTTGAATCTAATATTGAGCTATTAAATGAAATAATAATACTCACGCTTCATTTATAATAACACTTTCAGTATTTAGAGCCGCCCCTTTGTATGAGGTGCTATAAGTTCTACCAGCATCCCATGAAGACCTCTGGGTGTTGTCTGGATTATAAGGGTTTTGGAATTGCAGGTCTTTTCGGTTCTCAAACTGATTGAACCTCTGATCTTGATCATATGGAGTCCGATTTGCATCAAACTGATTTGGACTACTTGGAATATTTTGGAATTTCTTGTTTGGGTCATAAGGATTATCGTAGCGTGGGTCTGGAGGTGCATTGGGGTTGTAGTAGTCATTGGTTGGACTAGGCTGGCTCGCATCAGGGTCGTAAGTAGGCGGGACATAGTCCTGTGACATACACAACTGTAATGCTGTTGCCAAAAATATATATAGCATCGATATGAGATTCATAGTTCAGTCTTATTATTTATAAACACCTGAAACAAGAGCTAAAGATTAGTGGATGCACCTTTCAATGATTGTAGATAAATAGGTCAGTAACATCTAATTTTAACTATTGGACGAGTTCAGAGGCTGAAATAGTTGCAAGACTTGTGCCTACACTTCCAATTTAAATTTAAGTAAGATAAATACCCGCTGGAGTACAATCTTTACTTAGAATAATATTAACGCTTTAGAAGTGTTCGAGAAAAGTAGATTAGTTCGTTACTTTAGTTCTTAATTTAATAAAAAGTTAACAATTTACGAAGGTATGATGTTAACGCCCATAGTAACTTTTATTTTACGTACTAAAAGCCATGTATATCTCTTTAAGAACATCACATAATAAATAACACAACTTATATTTACATACGATTACCTATGTATAAAGAATTAACTGCATTTTTTTGTAAAAACAACAACTCACTTCATTTTTCGCATTCACAAACAGAAACAGAAAATGCGAAGCGAACGAACTTCGCGCAGCCGCACCACACACCACGCCCGGTTAGCTAGAGTGCGCAAGCCGGTAAAAAACCGGTAGAAATTCCGAAACGATAATGATCGATGTTCGTTTAACCAAAGATATTAATACTCGATACTTATCCATATTTTTATACTACGACTTACTGCAGTTTTGATTGATTATCAGTAGTAAATTATATTAAGTTAGAAAGTATTAAGACTCAATTTCAATTTATTCACTTGCAAAAATAGCATAACAGAATGAATTCTAAAGGCGCTATCCTAGTTACTTAAAAATTAATATAAATATCACGTGACATACAACTAAATACTACCATACTACTGAAAAACTAGGAATAAAATAACAACGTTAAACAAAAACAATAATCTAGTATAGGAGAAAGTGAAATGTAAATTTCTTTTGAGAAATAAACGATCTTTAACCATAAATGGTTATAGGCATAAAACAATTAATTAGGTATCATAAGTACAAAATAACACGCGGGACGTGAGCAAGCCGTAGCATGTCGGTTTTTCGACAAAAATTAAGGGATGATTGTGCCCGCGTTTGTGTACGTTCTCTCTCACGCACGCATAGTTCAGTACAGTGTACAACTTCGTGGCGATTGTAGCGAACGGAAGACTTAAATTAATTTGTTTAAGACTTAAATTAATTTGTTTACTAGAGTGGATGACTTAAAAAACAGGTTATAAAAAGTTATATGTATTAATTACTACGCCAACATTTCTTATTTTATCTTGGAAAATCATTATTTTCTGATAAAAATTGGTCAAACTAAACGCATTAGCCACTACGGCATACATACGCTCGCAGTGTCCGCCATTAAATGCATTCATGCACATGTGAACAGCATGTAAGCAGGTAGTACACTAGCCATCCCATCGACCTGCACGGAACGCGTGGGAACGCATCATTTGACAACAAAAACTTTTTTTGTTTTTTTGATTGATCGTGAGGCGGTTAACATTTAAATAACGCGTAAGCGAACATAACGCGTAGCGTAACAAGGGAGGGGTGATTATTAATAATTTTTATTCACCGTTTGCAGTCACTAGTCAGTCAGTCAGTAGGTACAAAAGGTACCTACCGCTTCGTTCTGAGCTGGTTTCATACATATAGTCAAGAAGGCAAGTAAAACACGATGCTTCGTTTCTTTTTCGTCCTAATTATTTATCAAATACTTGCAAACGTTTCTTCAACGGGTCCAAAATATTTGCCGACTAAAGGTCAAGTCTGGCCATCACCGCAACAAGAAAAGAAGAATGGAACTGTTTACTATGTGTTTCGGCCATCGAAGCTTCACGTTATCGTAAGTAAAGTTTTATTATAGTTACTGTAAAAGTTGTATTATAGTTATTGTACGTAGTTATACGCAAGCTTGGTACAGTACCTACCAACTTAAAAGCTAGCTTAAAAATTCTTTCAATTCATACTTACATAGGTACTAGGTATGAGTTTTCTAACTACTTGTTTTTACTTCTAGGTTTCCAATCATTCATGCGATCTCCTCACGAGAGCTTTAGAGCGATATAATTTGATTTTCAGTGATTTAGAGTTGATCGTAAGTTTGAATCACTTAGATATAAACTTACAAGAAGAAAAAATGATTCAAAAACATGAAATTTTAAGAGAGTTAAAAATTGAACTGTCTTCAAATTGTGAGGAAACACCGCACTATGAGATGGATGAAGAATGTACGATTTTTTTATATATATTTTCATAATAGTTTATTGGCCTTATCTACTCATAATTAGCAGTACTACTTATCATTTTCTAAGTATGTGCTAGGACACTAAACGGTAACTGAAAATGCCAATTGGTAATTTGATAAGTTTGTTCTGCAAGTGTTTGATATTTCAACGGTTTGATATTATTTTACAGATAGTTTAGAAGTTGAAAATCTTAGCACGCTGAAAAGTAAATCTATCTGGGGAATACTCCGTGGTCTAGAAACATTTTCTCAACTATTTTATTTTTCCGATGACTACAGCGTAAGTCTAGCATTTTTTTAAATAATTAGATATTCTACTCTTATTTCATTACTAGGTCAGCTTTTTAGAGTACAGATACCACGCTAGCTTGGATTACATCATACACATGGAACCAATGGGTAATAGGTAGGTCAATACTTAGTTGAGTCTTATGCAGGGATGACCAATTATTTGCTCCCCAAATTACTGGAGCCTGGTTTTAGGATAGTTAGCTTGCCCAGCATAATGATCACTATTCTAGTTTAGTCAGGTTCGCACGTCTTGCTATGTCTTGTTTTATGATAGATCGTACGTACAGAGAGGAACCTACCTAGGCCTAGTATTTTTAGTTCTTATCAATTAATTTATTTATTAATTTAAGGAAATTCGCATTAACGCCACGGTAATCCATGACTATCCACAATACAAACACCGTGGCCTTCTCATAGATACCAGCAGACACTACCTGTCGCTATCCACTATATACAAGATCGTTGATGGTCTGGCAATGAACAAAATGAACGTTCTCCACTGGCATATCACTGACGACCAGAGTTTTCCTTATCAGAGCGAACAGTTCCCTACTTTAAGGTAAAAAAATTACGTCCTAACTATAATAGTTTATTTCAGCTTAAGCGTAGACAATTTAATTACTTCCAATCCCTTACCTACCTCACAATAAATTCATTTGTTGTAGCCAAAAAGGCGCATATTTCCCATCGATGGTTTACACAAAAGCTGATATTAGCTCAGTGGTAGCTTTTGCTCGAGATCGCGGTGTCAGAGTCATCCCTGAAATGGACGTGCCTGGTAAGTTTATGATTTGTGGTGCATGAACCATCATCACAATCGTAGCAAAATAGTAGCTCAGCTACGGCACCTGTAACCCCATGGACAAAGCTGGCTTATGTTTAAAAATTTGCTGTGCTCATAAAAGAAACAGGTATACTGTTAATCAACTTTTCCTGCTGACTGTAAGTAAGTAATCTCGTAGCATAACTTTCGACTTGAAAAGGATCGTAATAAAATAATCGGTTAAATAGTTTGCTTTATATAATTGTAGCGTAATTAGCTTATCAGCAGTCCTTATCTAAAGCATGATTTAAATAATGTTTGCCGCAAACTGTGTTGTTGTGTTGAACTATGTTTTTAAATTACTGTAAGTAGGCATACTACAAGCAATAGAACAGTTTAGATTTATAGTATTTTGTACACAATATGGCTGTCAATAGGTGAAGCCTGTTAGATGTATGACTTACATATAATATACATCGATATCATCGACCTCATTTGTTTATCAGCTTGTCACAATTGCAACTATTACTAAAATAAGTTGTACTTACTTACTTTACAGTAGTATAAATATTTAAACTGGCAGTGAGCTATCTCGCCAACCCGTTTTCGAGACTAAATTTAAAACAATTTCTATTTATTCTGCTGTCTAATGTATCACATTATGTACGGAGTCCTCACACTACTGTTATAACAGATTTGGATTTTTGGATTTTTTATGCTGACCCACATAATACAAGAAATAACTATTTTTATTCAAGAACTTGGGTTTTCTAAAAATACAATAGTGAGATTCTCTCCGAAAATATATCTATATTTGAGCATCTACAAACACTCTGCATAAGGTTCATACCTATTTGGCTTTATATTTGGTAAGCATGGCCATGTTTCTGAATTCGGCACGAAACTCAAGTGGCTTTCTATTCGTTTTGTACACCGCCGTTTATCTGTTTTTGTTTATCCTTTCCAACCCAAGGTTATTTGGAAGAGATGGCTTTTAACGATAAGACCGCCGGTTGTGCTTAGTAATTAGGTATTTATAGGTACTAGGTACCTATAAATACCTAATTACCTAGGTACTATGTTTTTTTATTTCATAAGTACCGTAAAGAGTTGATCCTTCTATATCTATGTAGTTCAAAATATTACTAATTTGGTTTTTCACTTTCTTTGAAGGTGGTAATGGTAATTCATCGATTTGAGTTTTAAACTATTGTTTTTACACCCATTAAAGCTTAGCTATTTTCATTGAGTAAATAAATTATAATATTTACTTTCTTTTTCTATTGTTTTATAATATAGTACGAATATGACTTAACTTTATAGTTGTCACACTGTTTACTAACTTTTTAACTTTTATGAAATACTATAGGAATGCTGTTTTTAATTATGACGCGCAGGCACTTACCAACTAAAATAATCGTTTACCACCACAGGGCACACTCTTTCATGGGGAGAAGCTTATCCTGAACTTCTCACACAGTGCTATGAGTCCGGTAAGGTGGCCGGCCTGGGTCCTCTTGACCCCACCAGAACGGAAATCTACGACTTTCTCGAACAGCTATTCCATGAGGTGCACGAGTGGTTTCCGGATGAGTTTATTCATATAGGTGGTGATGAGGTTGAAGTTGATTGTTGGTAAGTATCAATTTAGATACCTTGTTTTGTAAAACCATGTTTAGTTAAATTTTGAACATATTCCGGCATAGTATAGGACCTTTTTGTTACATCCCGTGGCTGTCATAAGATACGGCTAAGGAAACGCACCAGGGATAGATAGCAATATCTTCTTGGTATATAACATCAATACAGCGTAGTGACATTGGGGAACCCCCTTTAACCTCTCTAGAAAGTCTGTGGCCAGCAGTGAACATATTTAGGCTGATGACGATGATATTCTGGTGACCTGTATCACAGGTTTTTTCTTAACCTACTTCAGACACCAGTCTCTCACAGTACAGGTTTCTAATCTAAGCTGTTTCTGTTAGTTCCTACATATCACACATTGTTACCTTTGTGAAGGGAAAAATAAAAGAGTACGAATAATAATAATAATATTCGATCTCACTGCAGGTGTTAATAAATAAGAAAATAACTAAAAATAAAGTCAAAAAGACCTAAATATTCAGTTAATTATTTTAGGAGTTCTAACCCGGACGTACAAGAATACCTAACGAAACATAATATGACCGTCAACGAACTTCAAGGCCACTTCATGAACAAAACTCTATCTCTCTTGCCGAAAAAAGTTAAGCCTGTAGTGTGGCAGGTACGTCTCGTTTTTATTTTTCTTTGTTTGTTTTTAAGTTTTCTTTTTTATTTTCTACATTATCTATGAAATTATGCTTATTTGCCATAAAATAAGGACTATCCTTATTCTATGTTATTTACCGACTCTTTTACTATATTCTAACATTGCAGCATGTTCGTTCATCGTCTTGTGATTTACATTTACATCAACCTCCTTAATAGAGATTAAAACATAACTTGCATTAAAAAAAATCAACATGAACCCGCTCTTAACCCTTGGGTTTACCTTAAGTTTTTTATCATGGCCTTGAATGAATGGTAGAGGAACAACCGGGAACAAACTCCACTCTGATTTTATCTTAATTTAATGTGCTCCCATGTCCCATACCTATATGGAAACTATCTTGGTCCCACGAAGTATCCAATCCAAACTACTCAAGCGTGTTTCTTTACCTTGACTGCAGATGTTGACTTGATTTTGACTGTACATGTGGATTTATAATAATTTTTATTTTTAGGAAGTATTTGACATGCAAGCAATTTATGAACCGAAAACTCTTGTGCAAGTTTGGAAATTTGAGTGGATTAAGGAGATGGACAAAGTAAGTCTCTCGGTGTAGTGCATATCTACATCTACAGTTATATATAACTGGTATCACAACACTGTCTAAATACTCCTCAGGTCTTGAAAGCTGGGCACTTCGTTATTTTCTCATCTTCCTGGTACCTGGACTACCACAACCCTAGCTGGCAGGATTTCTACCGAGTAGACCCTCGCCAAATGGTGTATAGTCTTCGGCACAACTCCACAGGATTGGAGAATATAGTGGGAGGAGAGGCTTGCATGTGGGGGGAAATGGCAGATGATACTAATGTTATTAGCAAGTAAGTATCTTATTGCTTTGTTCGAACAAATGTTTAGAAAATTGGATTGGAAGCATCTAGGGCTAAACATAAACGGATCGCGACTTAACCATCTAAGATTTGCTGATGACCTGGTCATAGTGGAGGAGAACCCAAAATTACTGGAATCCATGATACAAACGCTAGCAGACAGAAGCCGTGAAGTGGGCCTGGAAATGAACTCGAGCAAAACAAAAATGATGACAAACGCAACAGCTACAGACATAACTGTCAACGGACAAAAACTTGAATATGTCGAGGAATATGTATATCTGGGTCAGATTATTTCCACAAGCGACCAAATGTCCAAAGAAATTGACAAAAGAATTGCTACCGGGTGGAAAAAGTTTTGGGCCTTGAAAGAAATAATGAAAAGCAAGGAACTCAGCATCAAGGTCAAGAAGAAAACCTTTGATACATGCATTCTCCCTGGCATTACATACGGCTGCGAAACCTGGGCTTTGACAAAAAACCAAAGGGAAAAGCTTACAAAATGTCAACGAGCAATGGAAAGGAGCATACTGGGGCTAAAGTTAAAGGATAGAGTCAGGAATGTAGACATCAGACACAAAACTAAACTCACAGACATCCTTACACGTATTGACCAATTAAAATGGAGATGGACAGGGCATATGCTCCGTTGCAAGCAGGAAAAATGGAGCAAACAAGTAACGGTCTGGTATCCAAGAGATGGGTCAAGAAGCCGAGGTCGCAAAGTGAGAAGATGGGAAGATGATGTGAAGTTGACTCTAGGTCCCCTCTGGCTAAGAATTGCAACAGATAGGAAACAATGGAAAACGTTGGAGGAGGCCTATGCCGTAAGGCACACCGAAATCAGAGACATATTGTGAGGAGTAAACTAGTGACTATTTAGTTAAACGAAAAACTGTAAAAAATTCGGAATAAAAGGCTTATTATTATTATTATTATATCTTATTGCTTAAACTTCTAATATTGGCACAAGATGCACACCTTACGTTTAGCATTTCAAATGATTAGGTACCTAGTGCAATAGTAAACGTAACTGAAACTGTTACGACTGAAAAAAAAAGGTTTATCAGCAGCATTCATTTAACAGCATTGCCATTTATTTTACTATTACAGAGTCTGGCCGCGTACTAGTGCAGTAGCTGAGCGGTTGTGGACTGGGCTAGACTACAAGAAGAGCTCCTTAGATCCCGTGACGCACACAGTCACAATGCGTATAGAAGAGCATACGTGTCGTATGAACCGACGCGGGATTCCAGCACAACCTCCTAATGGACCCAGTTTCTGCGTTGGAGCTCCAACACAGCAGTTGCAGGCAGCATATTACGAGGTCTTCAATGTTTAATATAAGAAGTACCTACTTAAACATTATCTGCTTGGATATAAAAAATAGTTTAAAAAATACTTTTCTGGTTTATATGTTGAAAGATTTCATTTAATTGATTAGTTATGACAAATATCAGTAAGTACATTTACTATGACTAATTAGTGCGTAATGCATAACTAATGCCAATAATATAATAGCCCTGCGTAATCGGAGGACTAATAAACTTAATAAGCATAGTATATATAATTAAGCCATTACTATTCAGATGTAAAGTATTTCTTTTGCTAACAGTTTAAACTAAACTAGATTAGATCTGTAAGCAAAAATATATTTTTTAACAAAAATGACAGCTCTCGTATACCTACATAGGCCAGTAGTTATTACGGTATTGCAACTCTTATCTTTAATTAGTTTTTAATATTTTGAAAAGAGCAGATTGAGCGATAAATTGCACATCCCTTTTTTTCTAAAAACCGTGTGAGAACGCTTACGGTCTAACAGGCGTTTTGTAAATCTAATGGAAGTAATTTTTTAGGGAATTGACTTAATTTTTTATACTGGCGCTTATATGCACTTAGTTTTATGGTGTTTCGAGATAATCCCTGCGGATACTACTAAATAAATGCCTTTTTTGACTTTACTAGGTTATGGTCAATTAATTTAACATGATGTCATAGCAGTATAGTGAATGCTACTACCACTAAATGCTAGACTGCTAGAACTGATTAGGTGGGTACTTATCTACCTTGTTGTTTTTTTTATTTGAAAGGTATGTACTTAGGTAAGTAAAAAAAACTTGAAGACACTCAACAACTTACCTAGATACCTATACTTACTTACATTAATTAATTAATTTAAATTTTATCAATAAATTTCTTAATTAGGTACTTAGTTACATAACATTTATTTTAGAAAGTTAGAACTAATACAATTATTTAAAATTGGTAGGTATGTGCAAAATACGATCTAAAGATAGCTCAACTGAATCAGTGCCTATAAACAAATACTTAGGTATCATCATCATCATCATCATCAGCCCATAGAAGTCCACTGCTGGACATAGGCCTCCCCCACACGTTTCCAGGAAGAACGATTCTGAGCCCTTTCCATCCATCGACTTCCCGCGGTCCTAACAATGTCGTCAGTCCATCGGGTAGGAGGACGTCCTACGCTTCGTCTTCCGGTTCGTGGTCGCCATTCGAGAACCTTTATTCCCCAACGGTTGTCGGTTCTACGAGCTATATGGCCTGCCCACTGCCACTTCAACTTGCTGATTCTGAGAGCTATGTCGGTGACCTTGGTTCTTCTACGGATTTCCTCATTTCTGATTCTATCTCGTAGTGAAACTCCCAGCATTGCTCTCTCCATAGCTCGTTGTGCGACTCTGAGCTTGTGTATGAGACCAATAGTTAGCGACCACGTCTCAGTTCCATAAGTCATCACTGGTAACACACACTGATTATAGACTTTCGTCTTGAGGCTTTGTGGTAACTGTGACGAGAAGATGTGCCGTAATTTCCCGAACGCTGCCCATCCGAGTTGGATTCGTCGGCTGACCTCTTTGTCGAAGTTGGACTTGCCTAGTTGGACCGTCTGACCCAAATAAACATAGTGGTCAACAACTTCGATGATATCACTCCCAACATATACCGGCACGGGTGCGACATGAGCATTTGACATAAGTTTCGTCTTACTCATGTTCATCTTAAGACCCACCTGTTGGGAGACAATATTGAGGTCTCTGAGCATTGTTTCTAGGTCTTCCAGCGATTCCGCCATTATGACTATATCGTCGGCAAATCGAAGGTGAGTTAAATGTTCGCCATTGATATTAATGCCATACCTATTCCAGGACACGAGCTTAAAAATATCCTCCAGTGCAGAGGTAAACAGTTTCGGAGAAATTACATCTCCCTGTCTCACCCCTTTTTGCAACTGGATTGGATTAGTGCTCTGGTCCTGAAGTCGGATAGACATGGTGGCATTCCTATACAGGCCTTTCAACACTTCGATGTACCGGTAGTCAATTTGACACCGCTGGAGTGACCGTAACACTGCCCAGGTTTCGACTGAATCAAAGGCTTTTTCATAGTCCACAAACGCTAAACAAAGTGGCTGGTTATACTCTTCGGTCTTCTGTATAACCTGCCGGAGCGTATGGATGTGGTCTATGGTACTAAAGCCTTTTCGGAACCCGGCTTGTTCGGGAGGCTGGAAGTCGTCTAACCTACGAGCGAGACGATTAGTAACTACTCTCGAAAACAACTTATAGACATGGCTCAGCAGCGAGATGGGCCTATAATTCTTTAAAAGGGTGTTATCACCTTTCTTAAAGAACAGTACCACCACGCTCCTGCTCCATGCCTCTGGCGTCGTACCCTCGAGGATGACGGAATTAAAGAGCTTTTGAAGGACTTTAAGTATCGGCGTTCCGCCCGCTTTCAGAAGCTCAGTCGTTATTCCGTCCTCCCCCGGTGCCTTGTTGTTCTTAAGCTGCTTGAGAGCAGTTCTAATCTCGTACAGGCTGACGTCCGGGATATCTTCCGTGTAGTGTCGGGTTAAACGGGCTCTTGCATCACTAGTCGTGCTTGCGACAGGACTTTGCGATGAGGTGTATAATTGTCCATAGAACTTCTCGAGCTCTCGTAAAACCTCTGGCTTTGAGGAAACGATATTGCCGCTGTCAGTCTTCAGCTTCGTCAACAGACTTTGCCCAATAGACAGATCTTTTGCGAACACTTTGGAGCCTTGGTTGCGCTCAATTGCGTTTTTAATACTTGTTGTATTAAAAAGACGCAAGTTACTTAGGTATTATGTTAGGAAATTTATGTTGTGGCTTAAAAAATAACGAAATTATAAAAATCCAACAACCTAATCACATTTATTTAGGTACCCTTTCAGTTGACTGACAGCCACTTTATCTGACCGCTCGCTCGCTATTGCAAGTACCCCATACAGTTGCAAGCAATCCCATTATTATATCCTCAAACAGCGATTTTAGGATCGATTGAAAAAATAGTAAACGTAAAGGACTATCTCACGTTGCCTACACTCTATTAGGCATAGACAATACGTCAGCGAATCGACAAAACCGGTTTTTGTAATCGATTTAAAAAATACAACGGTCGAACTCTATCAATTTGAATTGCAAGCTGTCTAATGATTAATATTTCCAACTTAACCTGTTTTTGGTTAAATCTATCAAAAATTTGGTACCTGAGGGCTGAACACGTATCTTCTGTTAGCATCAAAATTCAGTCGCATGATGACAGATTTTCTATTCACACGGACATTTTTATAAGACACGTTATACAAGGGAATAATTTATCAACGAGCTAAAATGAAATTGTTAACATGTTTTACGTTTAGAAACGGTGGAAAATCCTATGCATGAGTCATCTACACTTCGATCACCGGAGAGGGATGGAAGTGCGGGTACGAAACGAACGAATATCATAAAAAATTAGCCACCATTTAACGTCTTCCGTACTATAGCCGCCATTATTGTGAAGTAAGGTACTTAATTTTTTGTCCACAGAATACGTAATACGTATTTATGGCTACTATGGCTAGCGCTTTTGTCATAGTTGTGCCTGCAACACATAGCGCGTACTGAATGTAATGTGTGACTGTTTATATACATTTTTTTGTAAACAACGTGTATTTATTTGTTCCGTTCCTTGTTCTGTATCTACTTTGTCGTTGCTTGGTTTTGGTTGGTCTTCGTATGTGCACATGTGCATGTGCAGTGCGTGCATGTTTATTAATCACTAAAAGACATGATACTTGTGTTGTGAAAACAGGAAAACCAATTGTAATGTCCGGATACTTGGAGGTGAAGTATCCGTTCAAGCCTAATCTCGGTCTAAATCCGTTTAAGGTAATTTCTTTACTTGTTTTTTTGTAGAATGTGATTTTTTGTTAATTTTATGAATTTACCTATTACTATATTTGTTGGCAGTCGTGGAAACGACAATGGTGCATATTGCGACCGAGTCCAACGTTTTCGGGTGGTATTTTGGCGGTTTACTGCAGCGAGGCTGGAGCTTCAGCTGGTACTATCGACCTACCTTCAGGTTTCGTAGTGCGAAGGGCGAAGTCGCGCACGCGGCCGCACGCCTTCGCCGTGTTTCCCGCTGACGAGCCTCGGAAACCTCGAGTGCTCCTCGCGGCAAACACACTCCAGGATGCCCATGTTTGGATGGAGAAATTAAGATCTCTAATAAATGGGAACAAGTTTATGGGTAAAATTTTACTTTGTTTATACCTAGGTACCATAACTTCAAATGAATGGGATGTTCCAAACTTTCTAATAGGGAACAAAGGTCAGATTATTTATATTTTGTAAGAAGTTGTATCCACCTACAGTGATCTATTTGTAAACATCTTTTTGTTGATGATTCAAACTGTTTGGTGTTTAGAGACTTGTTAATGTAATAGATGTTTTTCAATCTGTTTTATTTAAAAAGGTCAGCAACATCATACCATATAAAAATTAATTCCATGCATTAACACTTATAAGTCACCTTATTGTGCTCTGCTAAGGAACATTGACATCATTGCATTGAATGCAAATGTACATTCTCATACAGAAGTACCTATTTGTGTTTAAGAATGTTCTATTGTGCTCAAGGGACATGGGAACAAGTCAGTCCATTTCATTCTGTACCTAACTCTTGCATCTTTGTTTATTAATTTGGGGTAATTTTGTAGATAATTTTCTCCATCTTATTTGAAAATTTAATGTGATAATTCTAAAACAGTTAACACTTCACAGTCTTCAAAGAATTGTATTGTGTAATACTTTTAGCTACAGAAGAATTGTATTTTTGATACAAAACTACCCTAAACTCATGCATCATTTTCAGACACAGATGGCTTGCTTAAAGATTCCTACTCAGTGACAGTGAGTATCACAGAGTTTGCCCGTAAGTGTGGGCTGAGTAGTGCTGACAGTACTGTCACAGTATCATCATCCGGAGTATTAGTATCGCGCAGTCGGAAGCTGGGCATCTTTGTGGAGTGGAAACATGTAGCTGATGTGCTACTGAGTTTGGAGAGTGACAGAAATGGCACATGTATTCTCACAGTCGATAGGTTGGTTGGCTTCTTATTCTTGCACTGATGCAATGCAACCTGTGTGGTGGATTATGGGCTCTTTATATATACCTAAATCATCTGGAATAGATGTTGAAGGCCAATGATGATGATGATAGTTGAGAGAGATGGGCTATATTTTTAGTACTAGTTTATTAAAAGGTGTTCAGAGAAAACACAGCCTGTGCATGGTTTACCTAGTCATATCTTTTTACTAAGCAAATAGCCATAAGCAAATTTTTGACTGCAATATCACTTGATGAGAAGCAGTCTAAACATAAATCTCAAATATAGTATTTTATCTGTAGCTAATGTATCAAATAGACTATGCACATTAATTTATGTGCTATATCTATTTGCACAAATAAATAAAAACCACTAAGTGATAAATGCAGAAAAAAATTAATAAGGAGTTACATGAGTTGAAGCTCTCTACAAACTATTTATGTATCTACAACTTCTTCATGCTTAGTAATAGTTAACACATCGCCACATTTACCACACGCATTCTTAAACTCATTTTGCTTTTACCTACCAAATTATTATTATCATTTCACATGTGAATATGGGAAATTTCATCAAGTCAAGTCAAAGTCAAAGTATATTTATTGCTTGAAATACATGTTAAAAAGATGTCAATTATTATATTATATTATATGTTCATCAACATAAAATTGTACTAACACACACTAAGATCATAATCCGAGGTACTTTGGTTTTTGTTGTCCTGCACAAATTGGTGTATCACTAACAGGGTAAATATGACACATGAAGTAATAAAAAGAATATTGTATATTTTTTCACAGAACTAGTGAATTTGCGAATTTAGTATGCGAACAGAACTAGAACGGTTTTGCTAGTAGGTACTCACTTTTGTAGTTTGTGATAGTAGAATTCTATAGGATTAGTCTGTATATGATTGGTGTTATTTATTCTAGCGGGTTTCAAAATGGTGGCGGCGAATTACACTTTTGTTCGCCTCTCGCGTCCGACCTCACAGCGGCTCTGAAGTTGGGTCTATCCAGCCACGGCGTTGTTGTGTATAAGAAGCTGAGCAAAAGCGAAGGAGACCTACGTATCGCGAAATGCAGTGATATTGATTTAGGTAAGTTTATGCTTTATCATGCATGGATTAAAATAATTTATACAATAATTTTGATAGACAATGGACCCCACATAAGGCCTAGCAAAAGGCAAAGGCAGACACTATTACCAATTGCAGGACCTAGTACAAATGGCAAAACTGAACTGTGTCGTCTTGAAATTTCAGGAATCACTTTCAACATTAGTTTGAACAAGTTGTTGTAACTTGTTCAAACTCTCTCTACCTGGCCTACCTCTACTGCCTCTACTACGTAATATATTTCCTGGAATAACGATTTTTATCTAATTCAATCTTTATATGTTGTAACCTATTTTCCTATCTCCTGGAGGGACCTACCATGGCATTGAGTAAATGAAATGCAGGTAAAATGGTACTGGTTATTAATTACATCCAAAAATTTAAATATAAATGGTTACACATTCCTACCTCAATATGGTAGGAGGTATCTTACTTATTTATAGCTTTGGTTTAAAACCTAAATAATTAAACTACAGTAAATATTATGTCAAGGGTTTTGATTTTACAATATAATGCTAAGGGTTACAGTTCAAGATATGGTGGATGGAGAGCCTTAAAAGATGCAGTCTCAATTAATACTAAAATAGCCAGCTAACACATAGAGCTGTAACGGCTGCAACTAGTCTTGACATTGTAAACAATTTTATTCTTGCCAATGTGACGTCATACTCTTTCCATTTTCAGGTGATGTACGGAGAAGCAGCTGGTACAGCGGTCCTTCAGAAGTGTCATTAGATGATCTCGAGCTAGTCATGTCTAAGGTACTATTAATACACAGGCTCATTTCTAGGCAAAGAACTTGTACAGAGACTTTCAACTATACTTATCATCTATTACCTGCCTACTTAAACATATATACTAGCGGACGCTCGCAGCTTCGCCCGCGTGGCAGTTTTTCCCCGTTCCCGTTATTTTTTCGGGATAAAAATCTCTAAAACCTAAATCTCTTTGATGCTGTATAATCTACAATACAGTCATTTAAAGGTCAGTTTTGTAAAAGGATCATACAAAAAAACAGTAGGAACTAAGCCGTAAGTTTCTTTCCGGTTCTTCTAGGCTTGGTCGCAAGGAACTGGCGCTTAGATTCACCTAGATTTAAGACGTTTCAAGATGATCCCTGCGGATATTACTGTATAAATATTTTTTGACTTTGACTTATATATTTCAGGAGTGCAAGCGCATCCCACACGGTCAACTGTCACGCTGTAATGGCGAAGGTGATCTTGCACCGGCAATTATGGACGACAGGTATAATATTTGATTTTTAAGTAAATCTAGTGGAAACAAACAACTTAAATCCGACTTCATACAAAATTCAGCTCCCGCTTTTCAGTTTAGGTAGTTGATTTTTAGAAATTTCTTTAAATACAAATCTGTCATCAAAATGTCAAGTCTCGACGACCAGCGGCGTCTTTAAGTTAGGATAAACCTTCTTACAAAGTTCACTGCAGCAGGCTGATTCTGAGTTTTTACGTTTTCCGGATTTCGGTTTGCGAGCTCAAATTTTTTGTATGGAGATAGAGGACGTCGCGTCAAATATCCACTAATGTTGATGAATCTGAGTGTTGGGCCAATCAAAGGGAAGTATGAGAGAAGAGTACAGCAGAAATGCGAATGTTGATGGATGTCCATCAACATTGGTGTGACAAGGATGGATAAAATAAGGAATGAGTATATTAGAGGATATTTGAAAGTAGCTCTTGTGACGGACAAGTTGAGGAGTTTAGAATAGCGTGGTATGGGCGTGTCATGCGGAGGGAAGAAAGTCATATAACGCGAAGGGTTCTAGATATGGAAGTGGATGGTTAAGTCTACCTCTACTTTTGTAGAGGTAGACCAAAGAAAAGATGGATGGATTGTGTGAAAGATGATATGAGCAACAAAAGAGTGAACACAGAGATGACGACTGATAGAAGAGAGTGGAAGAAGAAAACCTGTTGTGCCTACCCCTTAACGTAGGCAAAGAGCAGGAAGATAATGATTGATATTTATTTGCAGTATGTCCGACCGTCGCTCCCTAGTATCGATAGCATCCGGCATCTACGAAGAAATTCCCGACGTACCAGTAGACGACAACATATACTGCAAAATGAGTCGCGACTCTGGTTTCAAGGTAAATATTCAAACACCATCATCATCTTCAAAGTCAAAGTCAAAAGGCATTTATTAAAAATGAGTGTGCTTTAGACCACACGACAACACGACTTTTTTTTTTTTTTTTTTTTTTTCGAACGGACTAAAATGCTGGTATAATCGCCTAGCGATTTCCGACAGCATTACCGGGCACCACGACAACACGACTAAAGAAAAACTTCTTTAATATACGAAACGTAGCTGGCTATGAGAGAAAGAGAGAAAGAACAGTGCTTTCATACCCCCTCCTAGTAGACTTGTGTTGTGATTTTAAGGTTAAACAAGTCGGTACGTTGTCCATACATACGCTGTAAGCGTTTAATGTCTACTATTTATTTACGTGCGTCCGAAGTTAAGTTTGATACTGAATTATCTTGCCGTTATATAGGCTCGTTACTCTATATGCTACAGTAAAATCAGATTACCTTGAAAGTTACAAGCGTCGAAAGATTTAGTACTAAATCTTGAAACGCTTGTAACTTTCAACGTACCGACTTGTTTAACTTTAACTCGTGATAATAAAAAAAGATTTTTAGTCTTGGACGATCGAATATCCCATGAAAGCAATAACTCTACCCGCGCTGGTGTTCGAGATTCATTACAGTATAATTCCTATTGCTCTAGATTCAATATATTTTAGTAAAACCTATGTATGTTTTTTAGAATTGCAAGAAGCTGGAGACATCAGTATCCCAGTTCACTCCAGCATGGGTGTCGGATATGGAGCCCCAGTACGAGTGCGTCGCCGACTGCCTGGACGGAGGCCACCCCCCGCCGCCGCTGCCGCCGCGCACCATACCACGGTCAGCATTCCATACATGTACAGTCACCAGTGCGAGCTAGATACATCGCTATCCCATTGTCTATCCCTCCGACTGTTCTAACGAGACGCAAGAGTTGCGAAGGATTCCCGCGGGAGTATAAATGTTTTAGTAATGTTTCGATTATAATCCCTCGCTAACGCTCAAGAGTCTATATTCCAGTGGTGGTTGAAACAGCGGATAAGACGTAATTTATTTTACTTTATTTAAAAATAAAGTCCCCCATTTGACATTTATGACGTTAGCGTGTCGTGGTACAAATACAAATATATTTTTTTATTTTTTTGTGAATGTTACAAATTGTCTACATTCTAGTGCAGCTGACTGTACTCGTAGTTTCACCGGCACCCACACCCTTCAAACGGGAACACGCTGCGCTGCTTGGCGACAGGAACAGGCTTGGTGGTAGTACATCCACGGACGACCACTTCAGTGATAGGTCTACTAGTGCTGTACTAGTGGTTATTGTTACGCAATAAATGACTTGGTGTTTGTTTCAGCGGCACCACGGCACCGTCGTGGCACGGCGTGGGCGTGGGCGTGACGCGGCACGGGTCGCTGGGCTCGCTGGGCGGCGCGAGCGCGGGCAGCGCGGGTAGCGCGGGGGAAGGAGGAGCCACCACGCGCACACTACCGCGCTGGGATCGCTCGCGACAAGCATTCAGCGCATTCAGGTACCTTACTCAAACTCTAAGTCAAAAAGCATATATTCAGTTATATCCGCAATATATTAATTTTTTTTTTTTTTTTCTTTCTACAAATTTGATACATTTTTATAGGTTATTAGTTTTACGTTGTTAGGTAGATTAAGTATCAAACTGTATACATTGCTTGCTACAAATAAAGTTTTTTATTCATTATTCATTTTTTATTATTCATATTAATAATAATGCTGGACAGTCCCCTATTGCTATACCCTGTGCAGGGTCCATGTGATACCTACTTAAATATAAGACCAATGTTTGTATCCAAACTAAACCATGTGAAAGCAATAAATATATTGAGTATTGAGTATCCACACAGCATCATCTAGCCCCAAGCTAAGCAGAGCTTGTGTAATGGGTAACTAGATGACTAATATGCTTAATACATTACATGCATAGATATTTTTTATTATACATGGAAAACACCCAGATCACCCGGAATAAATATTTGTAGATTGTACAAACATTTATCCCAAGGCGTAAATTCGCCCGCCGCGCCACATCGGTCGTCATAATATGTTGCTTAGTTTGGGGTAAAAAAGCCCACAAGTATTTACTTTATTTTTTTATTTATGTTAATGTACCATTGACACATTAAGAAGCTTATTGACTGGTTAGGCGTGGAGTCAGTGCTTAACTTTGGTCAACTAAATAATATTAATTTTGCCTTTTTCTAGAAAAAGACTAAAAAGCGACTCGCGCACCGCTTTATCACCAAAATCTGAAACATCCAAGGACAAGGACGTCGAAACCAAGAAGAAGAAGTTCGACTTCACGCCCACCAGAGACATCTTCAAAAGTTTTAAGGTTAGTCGTAAGATGAAGAACCTCAAGATAGCCAGCCTAGGCAAGGAAAGTAAGAGCTGTGAGTATCTAGACGATACCGAACACATCACACCAAACAGATGTTCGAAGTCTGTTGAATGTTTAGAAGAAAACGATAAGTACCTGGATGGCTTCGACGCGGACGTGTCCATCGAATTCAACGATACTGTAGCAGCTCTGTCGTTGCCGCAAGAAATAGTGCACCTAATACTAAGCAGTCACGAGAAAATACTAAACAATGAGAAGATATTGAATGCTCATGAAAAAATGAGCATCAATTTGAGAGATGAGGTCGAAGGAGACTACATGCCAATGTCGCCTTTAGCACCTCCGTCCGCTACGTTAGAACATCACTACATAGTCATGTCACCGAGGTCGAATATAGCTTGAAGTCTAGTCGTCGGTTAAGCTTTGTTTATTGTAAGTGTTGTGATGTTACCGTGCCTTCGAAACTGTACCTATGAGTAGGTACATTCGAGTCTTATATCGGTAAGATACCACTAGAGTATTCAGGGGTTTTCTCCAAATAACTGATAATTTAATTTGACTCTTATTATCATAGATGTATGTATACGTTCGTTCGGCTTCAGAGCTTACAATAAGGTCCATAATTGATTGTATTATGCTTATTTGGCTTAATCTTGTGTACATGTGCTTAGTGTTAAATGGTGACCAATGTACTCAAGTTGACCAAATCTGACTGCATATGTTGCTGGAATGCTATTGTCTCTCTCTTTCTTAGTTTATTTGAAATAGGAGAGAAATTGATAGCAATAGCGCAAACATTTTCTGAAATAAAATATATGCAAAGGTTTCTAAATTGATAAATTAAAAGACTAGGGACTTTTAGAGAAGTTCGACTAAAAGACTAGAGACTATTAATCTTATTCGAAAGTCCGGTTAATTAGGAATAGTTTATTTAGACTCTTCTCCTCCAATAAATTTTATAAACATAGCCCTCAGGTCCTCCCACTTAGGAGCACCGATGGTTTAGTGGAAATGACTCCGCCTTCTGATCCTAAGTTCGTGGGTTCGAATCCGGTCGTGTACCAATGGATGCACATCATTTTCTAGCACATCATCAATAGCATGCGCAATGCCAGTGCTCTTAAACGGTGAAGGGAAACATCATGAGGAAACCGGTTAGTATTCCAGTAGACATTGTCAAATAATCTCGAGTACGTACTTCATACTAATATACCTAAGAGGATATCTACCTAGGAATTACAGTGTTGAAGCTATTTCTTTCTTTCGTCGGTAGGTACAGTCAGCTAGTAAAGTAAATGAACATTTATATTTTTGAGTTCAAATATTTTAACCAGCGCTATAAGATGACGATCTGATCCGATCTGTTTTGCATAATTCAAAAAGGGTAATTGAAATAAAATTGTTTATCTATTTTAAGCGTTGACTGTACTGGGTTATTAGCTGAAGTAACCAGCTCAATTTAAGGCAGCTTTGAATATCCTACTAGAGTTAGGTTTGAGTTACTTTGACAATATCAAAGTGTATTTATGTTTTTGCTCAAAATACTTGGGACTGTATTCACAAACAACACTATCTTATATCATTGAGCTTTTGCTTTAATATTACCACAGGATACAATAGAATTGTAAAGTTACAGACACGTTTCGGTGCCATCCTCTTTACATAACTCCAACGTAATATCGATATTACCACTATAAAATATAGTACTACGAACTATATATAGTGGTTATATAATTGGAAATGGCACGTTTCGTTGCCATCCTCTTTATATAGCTACGAAATATAGATATTACCACTATAAAATATAGTACTACGATTTAATATGTTGTGGTAATATTATTGGAAAACTTACGGGCATGTTTCGTTGTCGTCTTCTTTACATAACTCCAACGAAACATCGACCAATGACAGTGCTTCGTGTGTATGTAATGTACGTTTGTGAATATCCCTATATCTCTCAATGTAAGACCGTCCATTTCAATTGTGGTCTGAAATTTACGAAAGACTTGTTCGTAATGTTACGACGAATTTAATCGTTTAGGTTTTTATTATTTATCATTATTAAATTATTGTATTTATTGAGTTTGAAAGGGGCGTGATGCCATCGGTAAAGGTTAACGCACACTAGTACGCAACGTGTTTAGGATTATTGTGTAGCTAAACTTTTACCAGCACTAAATGGCTATAATGAAAAATCTGGTTATTTTCCAGTTTTCTATTTAAAAAGTGCTCTTAGTGACCGTTGCTATTAAGTACTAGTGTGTTATATGAGTAAGGACTTCTAAGAACTGAGTATAGCATAATTTTATTTAAGTGGAATTTGATTGGTTTTAGCAATTATTTAGGTTGATACAAACTTATCTGTTTGGTCGAAAGTGGTGCCACCATCTGTAATCATTGTGGAACAGAATATATATAACTGTCAGCGGTGTGCAATCGAAGTGAGCGAAGCGTCGCAGTTTGTTGGTACTCTTCTACTGGTCGCATTTTACAACAGTATGCGAATTTTGAGTTTTTTTCGTTTTCCGGATTTCGGATTTCGGTTTGCGAGCTCGAATTTTTTGTATGGAGATTCGCTAGTGCCTCTATAGCTAGTGCGCTAGAGACGCTTATCGTATCCGGAAAACGAAAAAAACTCGGAATCCACCTACGAATCTGGACGTAACTTGGTATAGGTACAGGTTTAACGACTAGTTTTATTTTGTTATGTTTTTAGTTTTGATCAGAAGTGTATACTTTCTCCAAAAAGGGGGCTACTAAATATCTGCAGCTTATGAAATTCAATTTAGCTCTTATTTTGTTTGAAAGAAGTTTAAGTTAATCTCATCAAAATTTAGTGAAGATCTTTGGCGTGATGAGCTGAATAACTTTCCAAGGTGCTTACTGTTTTATATCTTCTAAAAAAATTGTGCTCGTGTGGTCTACTATTCAGAACTATTAGTATAATTATTTTGAGATAAACTTTTCTATTCTTATTAGCGTTTGAAAAGGGGCTTTAGAATGACGCGCTTAATCGACCGCCAGATAAGTTAATGACACTAATGTTTCACTGCAATTGGCTGCAACACGAATTTCAACCTTGTTTACCTTAAGTTTATGACAGTGACGTCGTCTTAGTTAATTAGTTTAAGCTTGACATAATCTGACTTAACTGTTAACTTAACCTTTCTCATGGCTTGATAACGCCATGTTGTATAACAGACGTTTACACTTTTACTTATTCAAGAAACAAAAGAGAGGTTATTTAAACGGCTGAGTTAACGTCAGGTTAGAGAAATTATTTGTACGTATATTGTATATAAGGATCTGCCAAAAATCTAGATTTAGTGTGGAATATAAATCTCACGTCGAAAGGTCATCAACCCCAAAGATGACTATAGCAACTAAGATATTGGTACGATATGTTTACGCCACAAATATAAAATTGATTCAAGCTTTTTTTTATGCGATCGCTGATGTAACAAGCGTATGGCCCGCCTGATGTTAATTCGTTACCATCTACCATCACCTATAACAAAGAATTGCCTTGCAAGTCACGATCGTTAAGAACGTGCCCTACAATACACTACTCTGGGTCCATGAACCTGAGGCAGTCATTTAAATGTGAGCTTAGGCTCGGAAGTGGTCAGATTTAAACGCAGACGTGGGAGGCGTTTTTCAAACAGGATAATCTTGTTTTTATTTTCATAATAACTGTTTTTGTCAAGATTTTAGTACCGCCATTGTTTATTTTTATTTTATTAGAATTGCCAAGACATCCACAAAACTTAGACTAAATTATGCACAAACAATGTGTGCTTATCCACTTAAGGCAGCAACTTTTTTTAACTAAATTGTTTGTTTCATATGTCAAAAAAAAACTATTTTCTTCTATTAGTCATTTTGTTTTTATAAATGGCGGTTAAATACTTATCATAAATTTAGTGTAATTTGTAGCTATAAAATGTATACGGCTTAATTTGCTAATTAATGTGTTGTGATATTTAGTACTAATTATTATCTATACTACTTATAAGCTTTGATGCTTTTGTTGATTTTTTCGACTTCTATATAGCGCGTTAGATTATAGTGGATTGAGAGTTTCTTTCAGTAGCCGGATTCGAGATTTTTTCGAATATCGAATTTTGGTTTGCGAGCTCTCATTTTTTGTATAGAGATACGATAAGCGCCCCCTAGTGGCCTATGGGGGTACTACCGTATCTCCATACAAAAAATTCAAGCTCGCAAACCGAAATCCGGAAAACGAGAAAAACTCGGAATACGACTACTGTACTTGTTAGTCGAAAAGTGTGAAAGCTAATGTTTATGTAGTTAATTTCAGTATAATACGTTCATATCAACCATACGTCAGTGATACCTCCTAGTACAGTCAACGTCAAAGTCATTTTGTAAGTAATGAATTGTATGTTTGTGCAGCTAACTGTACCTACTACCTATATGTATAGAACATAAATATTAAATAAATTGTTAAGTAACTTATGTCGTTGACTGTACGGACGTGTGATCAAATAATCATTGCTAAAGTATCAAGTATCCCTATTGACAATATTTCGAGATGAATATGGTTGTCTATCGTCTATACCAACTATTAACTATCCCTCATGCTTATAATATATAAAAACCTTATTTAAATTTTGTTTAAAATTTGTTCTGTCACTGTTTGTCATTACATGTTGATAAAAGATGGCAATAGCAGGTAAGCACCCTTTACCATTTGACAAATTTATATAAGTAAACCCATTAATGTTTGGATAATATGGATATCCGTTTGTCTATTTATAGAGCCTTTAATCACATTAAATGTAGTTTTGTAAGATAGTTATTGTCTGTGTGAATTTCATGTCAACGAAAGAAACTACAATAGAAGACCCGTTTTTTGTTACTGAAGTCTTATAAAACACTTATGTTAGTTAAGGCTGTTAAACCAGTTTTTAGTTATGAAGGCTTATAATACACTTATGTTAGTTAAGGCTGTTAGACCCGTTTTAGTTATTGAAGGCTTATAAAACAGTAAGGCTGTTAGTATGTTACCTGAATTTTGGATTCTGTAATTTTTCTATTGCTGAAGTTTCGTTTTAATTTACTTAAGTCCACTCTGATAGTAAATTTAGGTAATTCAGTATAACTCGTACGTTGACTTGTGTGAAGCTCTTTTACTTTCAAAATAAGTTATAAATAACCTGAAATTCTAAATAGCATTTATTATCAGAGTGTACTGATAATAAATTTGAGTAATTCATACTTGTTTCTGGATTCGTCGGATGCTCTATATATTGCCATCAAAATAGGTCAGTAATTCACAGTAGATAACTGTTAAGGTAGAATCACATTTTTAAAATTTAATAAATACATCCACACCACTCTTTTAGCCCCAAACTAAGCATTATATCCGCGTCGCCGATATAATGCTTAGTTTGGGATATAATGCTCGCTCGTCAAAAGCTTATCACTCCCATCCCATACATAGATTTTACAGACAAAGCAGACAGCGTGAGTCTGTTGCATACAAAATGCCAACGGGGATTGTGTCTTATGTATTCCTTTAGTTTCTTATTAATAAATTAGGCTGATGCTGACATTTAACGGCGCGAATCAAACGTAGAGAGTATCACTTTACGTTTGTTTTATGCTTAAGGTAGGTATCTAATAATAGTTAAAGGTACTTAGCTGTTATAGTCTGTATATCCAGTTAGAATGGCTGGACTTATTTGAACGCTATATTTATAATCGTTTGATAATGAGAAATATTAAGAAAAAATCTCTAAACATCTGCTAGCCAATGTATACGATTATTTGCAAACGATCATGAATAAGGCTGTAACTAATTTACAGTGAAAAGTCACAATTTTGTAGTTATATTTTTGTAGTGACAGTATTTTTTTAATCAAGTTAAGACACGTTTTGTATCCACTGATTTAATAACATTGAAAGTCAGTGACCCTTCTCAAAATAGTTTGTCAAAGCGTGTGAATATTTTGTTAGTCTGTATGAGCGAGGACCAAATTGTTTATTTTTTCTGTTAATATATTTTGCTAAGGAGTGTTGAGAAATGCCTGTATTGTGTTATGGAAATAAAGTTTGTATGTGTATATAAATTTATTTTATTTAAAACACCAGTTACAACCGCCGCCAAAAAAGACACAAAGACAGGTAGAGGTTGGAGCCAGTGTTCTCGAACGGTAAGGATCGATCGTGAGGAAACCAGTTAGTATTCTATCAGTAGTCAGCGGCGATGAGGTTGCAAGCCCATCGCCGCTGACTCGTCACGTCGTGACTCGTACGTCACGTATAGAATACTAACTACTGCAAAATCCTATATTTTATGTACTATCTGGACGTACCTACCTCTGACTACCCCTCTTCGACATCCTCGAAGAATCTCAAGTACCTAGATATTTGTTACTAATTGATCGGAGGGGATATCTACCGTACTTGGGTTTATAGTCGTGATGCTGTTTCTTTTTTATATTATTTTAGGTAGGATAGTGCACAGCCGGATTCGAACCCACAACCTTGGGATCAGGAGGCGGTCACTTTAATTAGACTACTTGTGCTAGTTAATGGTAGGCTATTATAACCGGATACCGGATGCGTGTATCGACCATGCGACAGTAGTGATAGTCGCGTATTTTCTTTTACGTTTTATTGTATATAATTAGTGTTTTCATATATATTGTTTTCACTCCTCCGAATCCCAAGAAAGTAGCCAGCCGGGCAAACGTTAAAGGGTTAAAGTATTGACGATTTGCTTGTACAAATAACACAACACGTAGGTAAATTAACAGTTTTATTGCAGCTAAATAATAATATCACAAAATTAGTGTGTTCTTCCAGACTAGGGATTGAGTCAGAAAGAGCTCTTTTAATTGTTCATGTTTACATTTTCATTTACGATTACTACGATTATACAGAATACTATAAATACAAATACTTATGCAATAGTTACTAAAACCTCTCCCTCTAAACTATATTAAAATAAAACTGTGCACAATCACTGATTTCTACTGTAGCATTATTCACTTAAAATGACTGATTAACCTGACAGTGATAAAATTATAGCTAAGGTCTCCGTCCCAAGCATTAACTGACAAGGGTGATTTTATAATATCCCAAAAGTTATACACCGAGCGAGATACGATACCAACGACCCTCCCTTTCATACAGGGATGCAATAGCATCTAACGAATAACTCTTAGCGGTCTGTTACAGTGCTAGAGCGACAGTGGCTCCATCTATAAGTTTTACTGAATAATCAAAGCTTGACTTGACAACAGATATTACATAGGTAGTTAAATCGATGACAGATGTCACCTTAATGTATTGGTTTTTAGTGTTGTCCTACCAACTTTCATTGCAAACTGTCAAAAAATCGCGGCTTGACACGTAAAAACAAGAATGCTGTTTCATTTCTTAGGCCAGAGACATTTACCTGCAATATTTTAAGCACTGTCCAATTACGTTTACAAAATGCGACACACATAACACCTGTGTATTTATCCCTCGTTTACACCGTTGTTTAAAACCAAAAACAAATCAACAAACTTGTAGCAGACTTGTCTATACAAACAAGTACATTGTTCAAACATATACAACTATTCTCTCAACCAAAGATGTAAACAATGAATGAAAACTGTGTATACAAATAATTGAAAACATGCTTTAAACCTTGGTGTCAGCGCGGGGTATATCATGTACAGTGGCGGCCATAGGGGGTGGCGAACGGGGCAACCGCCCGGGGCCTCGCTCTTGCAGGGGTCTCGCACAACAACCCAAGCAAATTTTAAAAAACCATAGATTTTTTTTAATATTTACTTTATTTAAAACTTTTAATTTTGATCACACATTTTTTGACATAGAACAAAGGGCCTCGCAAAGACCTGCCGCCGCCCAGAGCCTCGCAATGGGTAAGGCCGCCGCTGATCATGTTTTTTTTCGAACGGACTAAAATGCTGGTATAATCGCCTAGCGATTTCTGACAGCGTTACCGGGCTGATCATGTACAGAACTAGTATACAAACATATAACTACATAATTGCTTAAGTTCTATTTTTTGCCTGTGTGTTATTTGCGTGTCTGATGTGCAAGTGACCTAAGTATACTTACCTACTTTTAAAATGCATTTATAGCTTCCATCAATTATTTATGCATGGCGGCACAAATTGCAAAACGTGTGTGGATTTAAAATATGAATTTACCTACCTACCAACTTTTACCTTCTTTTTTTCAAAATACAAATTGTATAATGCTAAGTTAGGAACTATTTTACGTGACGTTATCTGTATTACGTGATCAACATCTATACCAATTCTAAGAATCTTTGTCTTGACTGACTGATTGGCTGATTGATTGACTGACTGACTGACTAACTAAAGTGGTTTAGGTTGTGCATTGTCTATGGCAGCCGGTACACAGTTAATCTCGATCGCGATCCGTGATCAAAATCAATATGCCTACAGGTATGTCAGTCAGTCAATCAATCAGAAGTTCAGGACAAAGATTCTTTAAATTTTGGTATAGATCGAGCAGACGGTTCTGGTCTACAGCCTCTGTAAGTTGTCATTTTCTATCCCTTACAAAATGTCTGAGACATTCGACGCGGGTCGTGCCTAGTGTGATTCTGCTTTATTTATAATATTTATTTATTTACAAACATTATACCTATTATTACAGGTTTAGACCTAATACAATAGAGTAGTCATCGAAATAAAGGAGTTCAACTAGCTGATTATATACAATCTCAATAAAAAAAAATTCAAAAATAAAAAAAAACTAAGCAAAACAATTCAATAAAATAATGAGTAAAAAAAAAATTTAATACCAATGTCAATAAGCAATACTAATCAAAATCAAATTGCTTGTTACAGTTAGGTCAGTTCAAGATGACTGATAAATTATTTCTGTAAAATAAACTAAGAAACCATAAGAGAGCTGTGCTTATTTAACAAACTTAATTAACTTACTTCAAAATCTAAATGCATTTTTGAAACAAAATAAATTCATCACAAATTGTCGTGTTCTTATAAGGTTCACCTTCCTTAGTTTACCTGGAAACTATCATCTTTACAGTGATAAGAGTAACCATTGTACTTTTAATCAGATTTTGTTTATTTTCTCGTCACTGAGACCGTGATAGACGCATTACCACCATTCTTCCTTCTAGTCATAAGAGTTGAATTTCAAGATAGGGTAGATCTGAGATCGTATTATAACCTTTTATTAAGCTTGTATATTCCAAATTATCTGTCAATTTTCTATACAAAATTGACAGCTACTTTGGCACTGTTCTTTGCTGATGTAACTGGTATAAAATAAAAAAATAATCATAAATGTTTGTGGTCATTTTTACACAACATTATCTAGCCCCAAACAAAGCAAAGCTTGTACTATGGGAACCAAATGACTGATAGATTACTTAAATACTTTTATGCAAATACACACTTAGAATGCAATATAACACCAAGACAGAACTACATCGAACCTACCACCAGAAAGAGTGCTAACCGTACAGTTAAGTTTGTGCTCACGGTGCCTATAAAATGGTGTTTACGTGCCTCTGACTACCCCCTAAACATTCTCAAGGATGAGAACAAGCCTAAATGTCTTTCTGTACACTTGTTTGTATTCAAACATGTTGCAATGATTGTCAGACTCGGCCATTTTTTTTCTAGCATTTATAGTCTCATTGCTAGGCAAAGGCCTCATAAGATATATTTCGGGTAACAAAGCTTGATATATGCGCAATCTTTCACTTTTTATATCAGATAATTTCCCACTCGCTATCTAAATGATCGTCAGGCGACACCAGTCTATCTTTAAAACCATTCTTCATATCTAACTTCAGTTCCAAATCAAGATTCCAAGTATTAGGGAGCTTAACTACTTTTGGAACTAGATCTATTGAATTCGATAAATCTTTAACTTTATTATTTATCTCAGCCTTTTTGCTATGAGTTGGGGTAGTTTTGATTTGTTCTTGAGTGAATAAGCTAGTGTAGTCAATATGTTTGTACGGGCGGTCAGTGTCTGTGTAAGTGACGTCATTACACTCGACGTCAGACGTGTCGGGCGTGTGTGAGGGTATGCTGAGAGATTCAAGGTTCAGCATCTTGGCAAGGATCTTCTCTTTTTCCTCGATCTGCTGCTCTAGGAGTTCGTCGTTTGGTTCTCGAACATCACTGGAATAAGAAAATTCTTCCTTTATTGAATGATAATCAACGCAGATAATGAGCCAAAAGATTATGAAATTAGTAGTAGTTAGTAGAAACGCACAAAGAAAGGAACTTTGATATTTAGTTGTAGAGCTTATTGAAGAGCTCTGGCTGAGGCTACATTAGGCCGCGACGCGATCTGCGACACATGAGCGATGAAAACAAATAAATGAATGCTCACGTATATGGCTACACTGTACATCCAATATTACTAGCGAACTTTGATTTCTTTATGCGACAGGAACAACGTTACCGTTATCACGGCATCCGGCTACATCAACATATCAGCGAAATTGAAGCGAATTTATTTAAAAATATCTCACTTGCGCGACTAGTTCAACAGTACTACTAAATATGCGTGTGGCTACATTACACGAATAGTAAACCGCGATAAATGATTTGATCGCAGTTGATTTCGGCGACCGATTCAAATTGAGTCTTTGTTATGATAGCGGCTACATTACAACTGTACTTCAGAGCGTAAAAAAACAAATGCTCGTCAGATATATTAAGTGGCTACATTATTTGAGCGAACATGAAGCGAATTTAAACAATGAGCGATTTATTTTGCGACAAGTTCAAAGTTCCAGTTCTAGTGGGTTCGCTGTCAAGTGGCTACATTATCACGCGACAGCCATCGGGCTGAGGTGCGGGAGACGAGGCCACTCGGCGTTCGCTCAAATCGCTGCGACAGATTCAAATTAGTTTGTTTTGATCGCTGTTTTATGATGGATGTTGAATTGTTTGTAGCCGAAATACAAGCACGTCCTGCGATATGGATGGCTAAACATGCAGCACATAAAAACAAAATATTTATCAAACGTTTATGGGCGGAAATAAAAGAGAAATTCCCGGAATGTACAGGTAACTACTTTATTGTTATTTCAAACAAAGATAAACAATTAAGATGAGACAATGAGATAAGAGCTTTCAAGCAAAAATGCAAGGTTTTGTTTTGACAAAGCCATTGAAATCACACGTTTAGACAAATCGACTGTACACCGCGAACTGACCTACCCCCTCGCGCTCCGCGCGCTTCGCATGTGTCGCCTGTGTCGCCTGTGTGTGCACTCTCTATGTAGCCGCCTTGACGCGATTCGCCGCGAATTTCGCCGCGATCATTTAAATGCGATAAACTAGCGAATTCTCAGCGAAATCGCTGTTTTTATCTTTTTATAGTGTAGCCGCATAAATCGCTCTTGTTTATTCGTTTTATAGCATGTGTAGTGTAGCCACGTCATCGCTGAATATTCGCCGGATTTTCGCTACTAATGTAGCCATACCATGTTTCTCTCGTTTCGCTCTTCCAGTCGCATCGCAAATCGCTGTCTAATGTAGCCTCAGCCTAAGTTTGAAGAGCTAATCTGGGGAAGTATCACCACCATGGCTATAACTGCCACCAAGCAGTGTTTTGATTTAAAGGTGCCAATGAAATTACAGGCAGGTTGATGAAGGCAGGGCAGTGCATCGTAGGGCACGTTTCAAATATGAACTACTTTTTTTTTATAGGTAATGTTTTGTTATATGTCATTTTTTTATCATTGATAGACTGTCCTTTAGCTTCAATCTCAGCTGGTGGTAAGTGACGATGAAGCAGAACGGTCTAGAAGACACCTATTCACTCTTGCCTTAAAAAGATTCAACCTCAGCTTGATGCATCAGAAAGATGCCTAAAAATATTATTAAACACTCAATACTCACCTATAGATGCTGACGTTCAAAACACACGAAGTGGTAGTGACGCCAGCCTTCCTCACGGGTGTTGCTTTCCGCGGAGTGTTCCCCCCCGAGTCTCCTTCCCTCTTCCTGCTCCTACTCCTCCTGCTGCTGTGTATCAGCTCCTCATCGTTCCTCCTCATATAACTATTATACAACTTCAACTTCTTCTGAAGCTCCTCAGATTTCGCGCGTCGGATTTCCTCCGCGTCGCTCGAAACGTCTCGAAACTCGTTGATAATAGATTCGAGGACTTCCCCCGATATGTCCGTCGGTAGATGCTTTATGGGGGGCAGTTCGAAGCATTCTTCGCCTGAGACGGTGGCTTCGATCACCTCGTTCTTGGTGAACATTGATATGGGTTGTTCGAGGACACTGGATATGTATGGCACTGTGTGGTCGAAGAGATTGGTGGTTGTGTTGACTGCGTGTTGCAGTGATGTAGTTAGAGACTTCGTCATCAGGTTTAGTGGATCTTCTGTTGGAGAAATAGAAACATGATTAAGATTTTTTCTTTCTTGGCTTGCTGATATAACAAGCAGGTATCGCCCATAACAAAGTCTTCAGTACTAAACAAAGTAACAAAGTAACTACTGAGCGTCCATCAACCTGAGGTATACAGGTGTTAAGCGTCATGTGCCTGTAATTTCACATGATGGTCGGTTCTACGAGCTATATGGTCTACCCATTGTCACTTCAACTTTAATGTGTAGACTATGACAGGAAATTCTAGCGTTATTCAAGATTTTAACTTATCACCGTTTGTGATCTTACGTTGCTGACTGTACTTTAGTAGGTACAGGATAGTTTAAAGACGTTTAAAATTACTACATTTGAAGATGGCAGTTGAAATCAAAATTAAATGAAAAGAATGTAAATATTTAAATTTAAGCTGGTTTTACTTACTCATGCGATAAAACTGAAAATTAAGAAAATAATACAATAAGTTTAAGCAAAGCAATAAAAAAATTAGTACCTAAACACTTATTGAAGCGTCCAAACTAGGTTTACTTTAGTTATTATCATTTTGTAAATGCTTTCGGATTTAACAGTTAAACTAATATTGAAACAGTTTAGTTTAATAAATAAATATTGCAGACAAAAGTTAGAGAGATTGACAACTAGTAAACTTTTTTTAACCTTAATAAACTTTACAGTTCTTAACATAAGAAGCATTCTCCTTCAAGTGGATCATCTCGGTCACGTTTCCCCTAAGTACAATCCGGAATAAAAGTTGACTAAAAATCCTCAATTGCTTCTTGTGGTGGTCTGTGAAATAAGACCCATCCACTTCCTCCCATGGATGTCATAGGAGGTGCAGCCACATACGTACTAAACACTGACATAGCAGTCACCAATAAGTCTGCCAAGCCTGGTGACTATGCCAAGCGTGGTGACTATGGCAACCCAACAACTTTGGGGGAGGCTTATGTCCAGCAGTAAGACTTATACAGGCTGACAAGCGAAGAGCACGCGATTTCGCCTGCGTGAAGTTGTTTTCATAAAGACTTCATCCCCCACTGTAACTCTTCAAGGGTTGAATTTCGGGAATTTCTTTCTTGTTATACTTCCACGCACCAAGACGAATATACTCTGAAAGTTTGTAGTTTCCACGACAAGTGGTTTAGGCTGTGCATTGTCTATGTCAGTCAGTCAGGACAAAGATTCTTATAATTGTTATAGATGATGTGACGATGGCAAATCATTACATATTAGCCAAAATTTTGATCATGAGAATAGGGGTTGTGGTATTTTATTATTATAATTTATTTTAATGGTAAAAATATTAATGAACGAACGGTTAGATATCGATCCCGATTACCGAATTGAGTGAAGGAAGTTAATAAAGGCAGTCTTTTGACCGCGCGTTAGTAAAAGGCGATCGAGGACAATTTTATGCTTATTGCATTGTTACTTGTGTGTTCTTGATGACTATTATAACATTTATTAAGCAGAGCCATTGCTCATACACAAATATACGAAGCGAAAGCAGGTGATTGGTGAATAAATAAAAATGCAATTCTAATCAAAACGTATATTCATATATCAGTACAATGGCCATGCTACGACAATACGTTGAACATGGAATGAGTTCATTCATTACTCGGTCTTACAATCTTGATTGAATGAATGCAAAAATAATGATTGTTAGACCGGTTTGTGGCCTAAGTGCTGTTCTAACATAAGATTGAAATCTTTACCTACTGATAGGACCTTTGGGTTAGTTTCATATTCAACCCGTGGCGATTATAAACAAATCGTTTCATAATCCCCACTGCGCGATCGTTGTCGAAGCAGTGGTTATTATGAAGCTGGAGGATTGAACGATGGTTTTTTTATGTCACTTTTGTCATCTTTAAAAAAATTTAACATACACTGTGGAGATAGTTCAGCCAGTACGGAATGGCGGCGTTTAACCACAGACGTTTAACATAAACCTACTTATAAATAGGATTTTGTGTGACTGCTCAGTTTCCGTAATTTAAATTAAACTTAAAAATATTAACTTTAAATACTTTTTAGTGGAATGTAATAATATAAGTCAACCAATTTAAAACTACCTTAACAAAAAATTGTTTACATTTGTGGCGTAAAGGTACCGACATTTAAGTTTGCCGCGCAGTGTAACACCAAGCATCACTCTGCACTAGAGTTATCGATACCACGCAATGGCAACCGCATACATCGGTTTACATCACGAATATCAAGTGCTCGCGCTACGCTTTTAGTAACCTGCAGCTATACAACGATAAACGAAGTTTCGCATAGTCGTTTTGAATTACACTGCGCGACATGTCAGGCAGCGGCAACTTGACTGTGGAATGTGTTACCGAGAACCCCGCAATGTAACTTAAAACAACAATATGTTAATCGTTTTCAGGGGTAGACCTTCAGTTGTATTTTAGATATTTTTTGTCTGTACAAGCTCTAAAGCGAGATTGTTAACCTTTTTAATGTAACTATGTCACTAAATTATTATTGATTTATAATCAACTACAAGTAACGTCTTAACCATGTACTCAAAACTCAAACCATTACTAATAAACTCGGCGTAACGTTAAAGTGGTTACGCCGTGTTTTGTCTTTTGCACTGACAGGAAGTTTCCCACTAGATCGAAAGAGATTATTAGTAGTAGGGAAAGTCTACAATGGTCCTGTTGTACAATATGTGAATTTGTCAGATGCAGATGACTTACGGTAAGCCAGTGTGGTGAAAGGCTATTTTAGTGCAGATACATAAGTAATATAGCAAAATAAATAAATAATAAATCAATGACATGTTTTTTTCCTTATAAATTAAATACGAAATTTCTCTTGAAATTTCTCTTGTCGTATTTAACTATAAATAAGTTACCCAAACTTAATATTAAATTATTAGTCAAAAATAAGTACATTGGTCCTATTTTGGTATTCGCTTTTAAGGTACCTATGTGACAAAAGTCGTAAAGTCTAAAAACCTAAAACTATGTTATTAGTATTAAGGCAGTCGATTACGCGTAGAACTCTTTCAAACTGCTAAGCGATGACGGTAATTCCACATGACACGAAATCGACCCCTTTAATATAAGTCAATAATTGTATTTTCTCATCAGCACCATCCTTATAAGAATTCTATCTACCACTAAGGTACTATACATATGTACAGTCAGCTGCACTAGAATGTATACAATTTCTAACTTATAAAATGGTTTCACCGCGGTCCTAAAAATATTTACACGACAATTAATCAATAAATAAGTGAGGTCATCAACTAATTTCATAACTTTTTAGTTTTTGAGGTGTACGAGTTCATTGTTTTGCTGTAATACCGTTGTGAGAGTAACAAATTGTAAACATTCTAGTGCAGCTGACTGTACCTAAAACCCACCTATACCTACCACCTGTTTATATTCGTTAAAACAAAATATGGCAATGATTTGGCTAATACTACATACAAACTCTTTTAAGATCACATTTTTGTGTTAAGCACCAAGTTAATACTTAAAATACTAAGTACAACCTATGAAATACTTCTTAGCATAATCGCTACTTCAATACTTAAAAGACAATTCACACAAATAGTGATGTCTTGTATTTTTTCAATAGACTTCAAAAAAAGATGAAAGTTTTCAAATCGGTTGAATTTTTTTTTGGAATTTTTTTTTGAAAGAATATACTTTCAGATGAATCCCATATGAATTACATTAAAATCGGTTTAGTAGTTTGGGTTTTCACCTAATGTTTTTTTATGTAAAATCTAAAGTAGGTTTTTTATAAATTGCACCCACACATGTAATTATCGTTGTTGTGTGTTGTATCACATGCAAATACGCTCTTAACGCTCTCTACTCTTATAAATAAAAAACTAGGAATTCTATAAAATTTGTAGAATTACTTATGGTATAAATACTTGTGCAGGACGGATACGCACAACCATTCTTAGGCAGACCTAGACGATCAATATATTGTATATGTATTGATCACTTTGATTAAGATATAAGTATTGTTGAAGTTCAAACAGTATTGTCTCCTATATTGTTTACAATTGACAAAAAACTTGATCGTCTAAGACCTGAACTAAAGTGCCTAATTTGTAACCGTTTTAAGTCCTAAGAAGCGATTTCGCCGCGAAAATCTCGTGATGTTTGTGGACGCGAAGTTATGCAACACGACAAAATTTTGCCCCTTCCAAAATCCCTCTGTCTACCTGCGCGAACATGGCAGTGTTAAAAACCGATCTCGTTATGTCTAATTAAGACTTAAATTTAATTTTGGAACTTGTCTACAATTTTTAACATGTACACCAATACAAAAATTCTATACAAAATGTAAGGTACCGATATCTTTATGACGCGTCACGACACACGAGTGTAATGTGATTCTGCCTGTTTTGTGCTATTCAAGTCATTTTAACCGCAACTTTTGTCTATGGAAACTACTGTTTTAGGTACTTTCTAATTTATTAAAAAAATGGTCGATCGACCTATGACTATCCCTTTTTCGCCAACGCGCGTATAAACTCGCGGAGAAGATTCGCGGCAAAATCGCTCCTATTAGACAAGGACTAAGGTTCAATTTACATAAAATAATAAGCTCACTATTCACCCTGTATAACAAACTACAAAGCAAGCTCTAAATACTAGAATAAGTACATACTGATTGGTTCACAAGAGTCATTTAAAATTCTACTACTGAGGCCGCATTATACGCATTCGCTAACTGTTCGCACTGTCTCTTTCTATCGTGTGCAAAATCATATGGCTTGACTTGTCTCACATTGCGAATAGTTTGACTTACACCGATAATTTGGCCGCAGCATAAAAAAGTCAATGTATAAAAATATATAAGTACATGCCACAACACAATGAGCATTCATTAAAATCTGACTATAGAAAGTGCGAAACCAGAGGGCCAAGCACGAACAAATTGACTGACTGATAACAAGACTACAAAAATTTAATTCTACATAATGAATCCTCATATTGTAGGATTTGGTGATCTATCTACAAAACAAAGGCAGTTATTTCTTATTGAACAGACCTGGCGAGTGCGCAGCCGGCTCCGGCGCATGCGCGAGGCGCACCAGCGAACGCGGCCCTTCAAGCACGAAGATCTCATCCTTGTTCACGGACACCGATAGTATCCTGAGGACAAAGATGGCGTTAAATATCGAAAACTATTAATTATTTTAGAAATAATGTCGGATTAAACAGCTGATAAATATAAGTGTAGGGAAGGGACAACATATAACATTTTCTGCCTTGCATTAGGTTAGATTGGCACCACACTGGAGCTTAATTATTTACATTATTACTATTTTGTAACAGGACCATACAAAAAACGGTAGGAACCAAGCCGTAAGTCTTGCCGGTTCTTCTAAGCTTAGTCGCGAGGAACTGGCGCTTAGATTCACCTAGATTTAAGACGTTTCAAGATGATCCCTGCGGATATTACTGAATAATTTGCTTTGACTTAACGTGCCTATGCACACAAAAATGTAGTGAGAAGTCTTGTCTTGTAGATAAAAAATTGGTAAAACTTAGGAAAAACAGTACTGAAAATTACCTTCTCAATTGGTCGACACAGGCTACGCACTGCTGTACTCTCGGGTCCAGCAGCAATAACACGCGGTCGTCGTGTGCACACAGGAAGTGTTCCCGGAACACGTGCAGAGGACCCAGGTTGTACTCCTTGTCGGCTTGAGTGTGATGGCTCGCTGATGGGTTAAGAAGTTCGGCTACTGTTAGCGGGTTCGATATTGCATCCTGGGATAAAAAATAAGTCATTTATTCAGTAATATGCAGGGATAATTCTGAAACGTCTTAAAACTAGGTGAAGGCGCCAGTCTTTGCGACTAAGCCTCGAAGAACATGCAAGAAACTTACAACTTGGTTCCTATCGATATTTGTGTTACACTGCGCGGCAACCAAGAAATAAATAATAATAATAATAAATATATTAGGACATTTTTACACAACATCATCTAGCCCAAACTAAGCATAGCTTGTACTTTGGGAACCAGATGACTGATAGAATACTTATATACTTTTTTTTTGTAAATACATACATAGAATACAATACAACACCCAGACACAGAACAAAAATCTATGTTCATCACACAAATGTTTGTTCTCGGTGGGGATCGAACCCACCACCTACAGCACAGAAGGCAGGGCTACTACAAACTGAGCTGTGGCGGCTGTCAAACACTCTGCAGTTGAGTTATCGATACCGCGCAATGTAATTGAAATGTCAACATATTGCGCTTACGCCACAAATATCAACAGCCCGGCATGTGCGGCGCGACCAAATTTTGTCTACTCGTTATATCGTGCAAAATAGAGATATCTGTTCATATCTTCCTCTGCTAACGTGCCAGTGCCAAAAATCTATCCCGTTCTATCAAATGAAGACTTAATGCTAATGTTTAGCTTATTAGTGGGTCTTTTATCTATAATTTCTAAAATGTCCTTCGATAGAAAAAGTATCTCATAGCGCGACATATCTCGCGTTGCACATCTTAGCCCGGCTGGCACCTAGTTATAACACTATTCTAAGTGATCACTTCTATGGAATAAATGCCTTTAGACTTTGAATTCGGATTTTAGTACGATGCGCTAAAGGTACAAATGTTTTTATTAGTGGTACTCCGTTTGATGTATACCTTGAAGAGCAGAGTCTGCAGCACCTCTCCGGCGGCGTCGGCGCGCCACAGGCGCAGGCCGGGCCGCGCGCAGTACGCCACGGGGGCTCCACCCGACGCGTACGAGTACTGCCACACAGCACCCACACCACACAACCTACAAAAGACTCACTGTATACATTTTCATTGACACAAACTTCGAGTAGTATTATATGAGTAATATTAATGACGATGTGACGCGGCGGGCGAATGTCCGCCTCCGACGCAGGAGGTTTTGAAAGAAAGAAAGAAGAAAGATAATACATTTATTTGACACACGTTTTGCACACAGAACGGACAAAAAAAACAGGTGTAAAAAGTATAACTACCTAGGTACATGGTTACAAAGAAAAGTACAAACAACAGAAAGTAGGTAGCTTAGCATTATCCGTGGGTCTCAACTAGTCCGGTCTAGTGCCGATATGTTTTTTACGATTACGTTTTGCGGGTTCGATGCCCGCCTTGCGATAAATGTTTATACGATCTGCAAATATTTATTCCGGGTGTTCTAGGTATTTTCTATATGTAATAAAAAATATGTATGTATGTAATCTATTGTATTATGTATATCAGTCATCTAGTACCCATAACACAAGCTCTGCTTAGCTTGGGGCTAGATGGTGTTGTGTGGATTGTTCAGCATTATTATTATTAACTGCCACCAAGCACTGTTTCCTGACTGACTAGGATATAGACAACGCACAGCCTAAACCACTGGTCGTAGAGACCTTTATCCCAAGGCGGGAATCGAACCCGCAACCTCTGCGTTGCAGGCGGACATTCGCCCGCCGCGCCACATCGGTCGTCAATACACTTCATTTATAGTTTTCCGTATACAAACTTACGTCTTCCGCTCCCTCTTGCCGAGCTGGTTGACCCGCCAGCGTCCGTCGCGTCTCTCGCACATGATGCTGCGGTACACGCTAGAAACCAGTAGCGTGTTCTGGTAATAACTCATTTGTACTATCTCGTGTTGCTCATTCACTATCTCCAAGGACTTGCATAGATGCTGGAACAAAAGTTCACATGATGCAGATCAACTCTGGATGTCTACGGTATGCCAGACCACAGTGACAGATTTTGAAGTAATACTTCTAATGCGACTTCCAACAAAGTTGCGTTAAACGTTTAACACTACCATGGAGGGGGTATGAAAGCACTGTTCTTTCTCTTTCCCTCATAGCCAGTTACGTTTCGTATATTAAAGAAGTTTTACTTCAGTCGTGTGGTCTAAAGCACACTCGGTTTTTCTTTTTATCCTTTTTTACACAACTTGCTGATGGAACAAGCAGATCACCTGATGTTAAGTGGTTACCATCGCCTACAACATAGTATTGTCTCGTAGATCACGCTCGTTAGGAACGTGCCGTACGATGCTCTGTTTGGCGTCCAATTAACCTGAAGCATACAGATGTTTAGCCTCATGTGCCTGTAATTTCACCGGTACCAACACGTTTCAAACCGGAACACGCTGCGCTGCTTGGCGGCAGATGGCATGGTGGTAGTACTTCCCCGGACGAGCGAGTAAAAACTCTTACTCTTCCGTGTTACTCACTGCGCAGTGTAACTAAAAACGACAATAAGTAATTTTGTAAAAATATACGTCACTGTAGACGAAGTGTTACGCTGCCTGAAGGTGAAAGAAATCTTGTCATGGCTTGTCATGCCCGGCTAAGATGTGCAACGCGAAAAATTTTTGTCTACTCATTATCTCGTGTAAAATAGAGATATCTCTTTATATTTTCCTGTGCTAACATGGCAGCGCCAAAAATCTATCTCGTTCTGTCAAATAAAGACTTAATGCTAGTGTTTAGATTCTCTGTGGGTCTTTTATCTTTAACTAGCTGACCGGTGCCCACTTCGTTGGGCGGTAAACATGTTTACTTACAAATCTTAACTGAAGTAGTACTCGATGTCACCAACAGATGGCGTTAATACGGCATAAAATAGCGGCCGTTCGCAGTTTCGCCAGCGTGGCAGTTTTTATCAGTTCCCGTTATTTTTTCGGGATAAAAAGTAGCCTAAGTTACTCCTTGTTACATTAGCTATCTGCCAGTGAAAGTTCCGTCGAAATCGGTCCAGCCGTTCCAGAGATTACACGGAACAAACAGACAGACAGACAGACAAAGATTTAAAAAAAATGCTATTTTGGTATAAGTATCGTATATACATTCCTATGCATGTAGTAAAAAGCGTTATTTTAATATTACAAACAGACACTTCAATTTTATTTATTTGTATAGATGTTGTCATAAAACTATGTTACATTATGAATTAATGTCCTTTTTATAAAACACCTGCGTAGGGAGCCGACCTCGCGTCGGAGCCGCGTACCTTACTCATAGATCTAAACTACTCCCCTGTACGCGCACTCCCAACTTGGTGACGCTCACTTCGCAACGGGCCGTGCAGCAGAAATCGTAATATTTTAACTTCGCCATAACTTCAAAACCAAACGTCCAATTCTAATTATTCAAAGACCAAATATTATCTACATGAACTGTACTTAGTGATAAAATAATTTATTTTGATAAGGATTAATAGTACGAGTAAAATAAATGCGTTTAAATGTAGTCCAAAAAAAATTAAAGATTTTTAAATAAAAAAATGGTTGTTGTGCCTCACTCGACATAGATAGGTATAGTGTGTCGCTGACTTTTTTGTAGATTATTATAAGATCTACAATTACTTAGAACATTTTATGGTTCTATCTTTTATAGTTTAGGCAGCGTACGCAAAATAAGTAACTTTTCTGGTTGATTTTTTACACCTTGTGTCTGAAAAACCCAAATATTTTACGGAACGCTATTTTTTTCCAAAATAAAATATAGCCTATGTTACCCAGTGATAATGTAGCTTTCTAATGAAAAAAGAATTATTAAAATCGGTCCAGTACTTTTTGAGTTTATTCATAACATACAAAAATACAAAAATACAAAAATACAAAAATACAAAAATACAAAAATACAAATCTTTCCTCTTTATAATATTAGTGTAGATTTCTAAAATGTCCATCAATAGAAAAATTATATCGTGTCAAGCGCGATATATCTCGCGTTGATTTTTAGCCCGACAGGAGGAGTGGCATTCCCTTAGCTAAGTACTTACAACAATATCCTTACCGGGTATTGCTCCTAGATAACGGGACTTTATTTTTAAATCACGTCATACTACTCATTAGCTTTTATCTTTCTTGCTAAGTATTTACCATTGCTATCTTAAAGATAGCGAGAACTTAAGGATACGCAGGTACCGAAAGAAAGTGCCTAACTACATAAATCGGCTTATCGGCGCAGAGGTCATGTTTGTTAGGAACGTGCCCTACGATGCACTGCTGCGTCCATCAACCTGAGGCATACAGGTATTAAGCCTCATGTGCCTGTAATTTCACCGGATCAGCAAGCTGCTTGGCGGCAGAAATAAGCATGGTTCTAGCACTTCCACGGACGAGTCCTTCACTAAGAATACTACTACTTAAAGTTATCAAAATAAGATAGTTACCATTTAACGGCCAGTACTGACCTAATCGCTCCCGGAGCAGTTTTTTCTCTATCTTAAAATGCTATACCCTCGGTAAATAAAGGAAGTAGAAGAAAACTGAAAAGTCCGCATGCATCTTCAAAATGTCAACTTCAAAGTGCCCGTTTCAAATGTATGATTATCGTCGTATTTACTCAATCATAAATTCACGAAATAAATTAAAAACTTAGATATAAATCGTCATCTCCTTCTAAAGTTGGTGATATATTTTTTTTTGGTTTACACCAATGGTGAGATAATTAAGAAGTAGAATTAATGCCCGTTCAATATATAAAAAAAATAAAGACTTGAATTATTTATAAATTGAATTGTATAGAATCGCGCCGTTTATGCGAGCACAAGGATAAAATTTAGTCTGCCGCTGGCTTTCGTACGGGGAACCCGTGTCGCTCGTCGCCCTGCGGACTACAAGACTGCAAATATTGCATTTTTAATTCGTGTTTCGATACTATTTTGCAAAAAGATACTTTATCTGTTTGTAATAGAGTGACTTATTGCAATTTTGCAATAGTAGAGCGACAAGGTTCCAAGGCAAATACCGTGTACGTGTTGTACACGGCTGGATAGAGTTGATACTTTTTTGTACCGACATAAAAATAAGCACGTATCTTCATACTCATCATCATTAGTCTAGAAAAGTCGATACTTTTTGTATCGAAATTTTAAGTAAGTACGTAGGTATCTACCTACTGATTTGGGGGTGCTGATTACGAATATCTGGTCAGATTTGAAATTCAAAATGGCGGATACAAATCATGATACAAAAAACTGACATGGGTGTCGTTTTCTACTAATTTGGGGGTGCTGATTACGAATATCTGGTCAAATTTGAAATTCAAAATGGCGGATACAAATCATGATACAAAAAACTGACATGGGTGTCGTTTTCCACTAATTTGGGGGTGCTGATTACGAATATCTGGTCAGATTTGAAATTCAAAATGGCGGATACAAATCATGATACAAAAAACTGACATGGGTGTCGTTTTCTACTAATTTGGGGGTGCTGATTACGAATATCTGGTCAAATTTGAAATTCAAAATGGCGGATACAAATCATGATACAAAAAACTGACATGGGTGTCGTTTTCCACTAATTTGGGGGTGCTGATTACGAATATCTGGTCAGATTTGAAATTCAAAATGGCGGATACAAATCATGATACAAAAAACTGACATGGGTGTCGTTTTCTACTAATTTGGGGGTGATGATTACGAATATCTGGCCAAATTTGAAATTCAAAATGGCGGATACAAATCATGATACAAAAAACTGACATGGGTGTCGTTTTCTACTGATTTGAGGGTGCTGATTACGAATATCTGGTCAAATTTGAAATTCAAAATGGCGGATACAAATCATGATACAAAAAACTGACATGGGTGTCGTTTTCCACTAATTTGGGGGTGCTGATTACGAATATCTGGTCAGATTTGAAATTCAAAATGGTGGATACAAATCATGATACAAAAAACTGACATGGGTGTCGTTTTCTACTAATTTGGGGATGCTGATTACGAATATCTGGTCAAATTTGAAATTCAAAATGGCGGATACAAATGATGGTACAAAAAACTGACATGGGTGTCGTTTTCCACTAATTTGGGGGTGCTGATTACGAATATCTGGTCAGATTTGAAATTCAAAATGGCGGATACAAATCATGATACAAAAAACTGACATGGGTGTCGTTTTCTACTAATTTGGGGGTGCTGATTACGAATATCTGGTCAAATTTGAAATTCAAAATGGCGGATACAAATCATGATACAAAAAACTGACATGGGTGTCGTTTTCCACTAATTTGGGGGTGCTGACTACGAATATCTGGTCAGATTTGAAATTCAAAATGGCGGGTTTAAATCATGGTACAAAAAACTGACATGGGGGTCTAAGGTAGTAAGATTCTATTACATCTACGAAACCTGATGATAGTAAGTTCTTCAGTTTTAGTAATAGACCTTCATGCCAAACTTTATCGAATGCCTGTGCCACATCCAGAAAGATAGTAGAGCAGACTTTTTTTTCCTCAAATATTTTCTCAATAACATTTGTAATCCTGTGAACTTGGTCTATCGTTGAGTGCTGTTCTCGGAATCCAAATTGGTGCTCTGGTATAAGGTTTTTACTTTCAATAAGCGGCTTCAGTCTTTTTAGTAACAATTTTTCAAATAGCTTTGACATGATAGGGAGCAAAGAAATCGGTCTGTACGATGAGGTCTCTTGTGGCGGTTTTCCTGGCTTTGCTATCATGATAACTTCAGCAACTTTCCATAAATCTGGTACACACTTTAGTCTAAGTGCTGCGTTGATAAGGGTCGTTAGTTTGACTAATGCTTTTTTCGGAAGGTTATGTAGTACTTCTCCTGAAATAAGGTCGAATCCAGGAGATTTTCTAGGGTTTATGTGTTTTTTAATTTCGCTCCTGACTTCTCTGGGTGATACCAGCTTTATGGCTTGTGTTTCACCATAAACTTCATTTATCATAGGTATGTAGTCGGTTTGATCTTCGTTAGGTTTGAATATTTCTTCTATATATTTCTTGAATATATATCTATGCATGTAATATTGTATTGCATTAAGTATATCAGTCATCTAGTACCCATGACACAAGCTCTGCTTAGCTTGGGGCTAGATGATGCTGTGTGGATTGTACAGCATTATTTATTTATTGATTTTACTTATTGATAAAAATTATATATGCTAGGCAAGTGCTCTCAAACTGTGAAGAAAAACATGTGAGGAAATTAGTTAGTATAATAACAGCGGCGATGGGATTACACCTTGTCACGTATGGAATAATAACTACTACAAAATGTGGGTATGTGCCAATTGTAGCTTTTGGACGTACCTGTGACTACCCCCTTAGACGTTCTCAAAGAAACTGGGGTTAGTACCAAGTATACTAAGAGATATGAGAGGATATCTACCGTGCCTGGGCATTAAAGTCGTGAAGTTAATTTAATTTAAGTTAATTAAGTTTCAGCTACATAATTACCGAGAAAAATATAATTCCCATTATTTGTCGTATTATGATAATTAGTTTCGAAGTTATGAGGGAACAGATGAACATTCATATATACATACATAACGGTCAAAATTATAACCCTCTTTTTTACTTCACCGTAGCCAGGTCAAAATAAATGGAAGATAAATATCTAAAGCACCACAAGCTATAGCAAAATTGGGACAGCAAATTTTTTTTTTTTTTTTGTGGCCTCTGTCCTTTTTCGGACAATTTTGCCAATGTCAAGTGGGTTGTATGAAATACTTCTTAGTCAAGTCGAGTCGGTAAAAAAAGTAAAGTCGGCTGTCAAAAAGATGGCGTTTTTCTTCAAAACCAAAGGGAAACATTTTCGTTCAAATCAGGATGCCACATAACATACTTTCATTTCAATTGCTCACACTTTTGCTAAGACCTCAAGTAATGATGGTTAAAATACCACCAAAATTACCCATCAGAACTTAAAATAACACTAGAAAAACAATTAAAATGAAAATACAATGTTGCTTCCAAAGATGACAGAGAACGAATCCCGACAACTAATTTAATTTATTAACTACCATCTATCCTTCAAGTACCAAGATTAGTTAATTTATGTATAGAGTCAACTTGTACAACGTATTTCATGAACTGCCAGCTAGATGGCGCTATTAGAACGGATCACCTATATGTATCTAACCGCGAAATATTGCAGAGGAGTGGTGGGGTAAAGAGGAACGAAACTCTCAAGGTCATTAGATCGGTATCGGCTCTTAAGATCAGGTACTGCCTACTTCCCCATGAACAAGTTGATAAAAAAACCCTATACAAGAAAGAAATAACTCAGTTATATACATGCAATTTTATCAACAACTAGCGGCCCGTCCCGGCTTCGCACGGGTTTTAGTAAGGATCCCTAATTTTTTTGAAAATATAATATAACCTATGTCACCCAGAGATTGTATATAGATAAGTATACAATCTTTTTCTGTCCATCCAAAGGTTGTCTGGAAGAGATTGCTTTTAGCAATAAGACCGCCCATTGTACCTATAGTTTTTAAGTTGTTATTTTATATACTTTTTAGTACTTTAATAGTGTACAATAAAGATATAATCTATCTATCTATCTATAGATTATAGTTATGTTAACTTACCATGTAGAAATCAATTTCAGTCATTATGATAACGCCATTTTTGTCGCCGGAAAAAAGTCTCATGCCATTTTTTGACCACTCTATTGCAGTGATTTTGCTTTTGTGCAGGTCGCCTATTGTGTATCTGTAACATATTTAGGTTGACATAAAACAACAAATTTCCTAGGATAAGGTCAATACCTAGGGCCTAACCAAAAACTTAATTAGTTATTTTGAAAGTTGATTCTATTAGGTCGTGAGATTGAAGCCGTTCGTGCAGCAATAGATTTTTCTATTAGAAAAAAATATATACGCAATGCCTCAAAGTAAAAGGTATAAAATAAAAATAATAATGCTGGACTATCCACACAGCATCATCTAACCCCAAGCTAAGCAGAGCTTGTGTTATGGGTACTAGATGACTGAAATACTTAATACAATACATTACATACATAGATACTTTTTTATTATAGAAAACACCCAGAACAATTTTGTAGACCGTACAAACATTTATCTCAAGGCGGGAATCGAACCCGCAACCTTCTGCGTCGCAGGCGGACATTCGCCCGCCGTGCCACATTGTATTAAGTATATCAGTCATCTAGTACCCATAACACAAGCTCTGCTTAGCTTTGGGCTAGATGATGATGTGTGGATTATCCCGCATTATTATTAATTTTTTTTTTTTTTAATTAACCTGTTGTGTCCCACTGCTGGGCAAAGGTCTCCCCCAAATTTTTCCACCTTTCTCGATCTTTAGCCACTTCCCACCAATCCTTCCCTTGACCATCAAGATCGTCTCGCCAGCGTCTCTTCGGCCGACCCGGACGTCGCCTTCCATCCTCAGGCACCCAAGAAGTTGTTATGTTTGCCCATTTCTCAGGTTGCATCCGGCTAACGTGGCCCGCCCACTCCCACTTGAGCTTTGCTGATTTGCTCCCTACGTCGGCAATGCCAGTAATCGAACGGAGTATTGTATTCCGCACCCGGTCGATGCGTTTTAGGCCCAGAATACTGCGTTCCATTGCCCTCTGGCAAATTTATTAATTTATTATTTATTTATTTATTTAATCATTTTACGATAGACTTCTGCAACGTATCGCCTGAATCATTTAACTACCACAAAAGTTATCAAAGTGTACGTTACCTTTCGACCTTCGGCTCGACCTTAGGCTTGAAGTTGTCAGGTATATTCTCAGGATGCTCCTTGGGGATCTGGAACACTGTGACCTGCCCCGCCACATTACCAGCCCCCACCATGTAGTCTACAGTGCTAACTATCTTCACGTACGTGATTGGGGAGTTTGATGCCTGAAAACATGCATATAAAAAAATTAGCATCACGGATTTAATCCTCAAGCACGGTAGATATTCCCGCAGCTCTCTTAGTACCAAGTACCTACTCGAGATTCTTTGAGGATATGTTTGGGGGGTAGTCAGAGTTACGTCTAGATATTATATTCGACGACCGATGTGACGTGGCGGGTGAATGTCCGCATGCGCCGCAGGAGGTTGGGGGTTCGATTCCCGCCTTGGTATAAATGTTTGTACGATCTGCAAATATTTATTTCGGGTGTTCTGGGTATTATCTATGTATGTAATAATATACGTAGTAGTCTCGGCCTTAAACGCATCGACCGGGTGCGGAATACAATGCTGCGTTCAATGACTGGCATTGCCGACGTAGGGAGCAAAACAGCAAGGCTCAAGTGGGATTGGGCTGGCCACGTTAGTCGCATGAAACCTGAAAAGTGGGCGAAAATAGTCACTCCAGACAGACTCTTATAATTGGTATAGATTTGAACCGTTAAATAAAAGACATTTACAATATAGTCTAGAAAGTGAAGAATAGAAGTTAGTTTGTCAAATTCATTAGTGAGTACTTGCTAACCACGTCGGATGCAAACATTTGTTTACAATACTTATCAGTTCTTATCATGAAGTTACTGCTGATGCAAAGTAATATATCATATAAATGTCGTGTCATAAAAACCCAAATTACAAAGATCACTAGTAGTCTATTTGCAGTGACCACGCCTTCTGATCTTAAGGGTTCGAATCCGATCATGCACCAATGGATTTTTCTATCAAAAAATTTATGTGCGCAATGCAAAAAAAGGAAAACATCGTGAGGAAATCAGTTAGTACCAGGTAGTAGCAGCGGTGATAGGCTTGCAACCTGTCACATGTCAACTACTGCTAAATGGGTATGTAATGTACCTAATGCAATATTTGGACGAACCTCTGACTACCCCCATTAGACATTCTCAATGAATCTCAAGTATATATTTGGTACTAAGAAATTTGAAGAGATATCTACCGTGCACATACAATAGTTTAGGTTTACTTTTAGTTTAGGATTAAAGTTGCGAAGCTATTTCTTTTCAAATTACCAAAGTTTTACATAACGCTTTTTGTAGCTGTTTAGTATTTGCATAACTAAGAGCGTTCGATATCTCTTGCTACTTTTTGTAGCGTTGTGATATCGAGTGTACAATACTCTAGAGTAGAATCTATTATGTATCTATATCTATCTACAATCAATGTATACTTATAATAAGAATCTTTGTCCTGACTGACTGGGATCTATATATTACAGACAACGCACAGCCTAAACCACTGGTCGTAGAGACTTGAAATTATCAGAGCATATTCGTCTTGGTGTGTAGAGGTGTACTAAGAAAGGAATTTTCGAAATTCAACCTCTAAACATGTACAGCGGGGGTTGAAGTTTGTATGAAAATAGCTTTACGCGGACGAAGTTTAAATCTACATGGTAAGTTTACATGGATCCACGTAAATGGAAACCGTAAGAGCGTTGACGTTTTCTATAAAGATTGGTCGAATTTTGCCCGGGATCGAGATAGATCAGTAATTCCCAAAGTCCCCCAGGGGTCCACGGGAGACTCGACGGGGGTCTACGTTGGACGTCTACAATCGTAAGCAGGGTACAAGGTATGCATAAAAAATAATTTGGTTTCGATAGTAAAGAACTTAAATGTTGGCTTGTTATTTTAAATAATATGATACCTAAATTAAACCTTCTCAATAAGATTATTTATAAATAAATTGAGAAAAAAATGGATAGTTCCGAACTGGGAGTCAAACCCAGATCATGTCGGTAACGCGCCGAGATTTAGAAATTGGTAGTAATGTTGATGCAGGGGGTCCATCGGACCCAGCAAAATTTTGAAGTGGTCTATGAAACAAAAGAGTCTGTGAACCGCTGAGATAGATGAAAGGAAAACGGCCAGCAGTGGGACAAAACAGGTCACTTGTACCGACAGTAGATAAATAAGATGTAAGTAGGTTAGTGAGTACATTAACATCATATTTTCATACCTAGCCTTGGAACAGTTTGTTAGCTTAAATGTTTCTGCCTTCAGTTACTACAAGGTTAAAGAAACAGTTACATAATGCAAAGGAGGTTTTGTGCAAATCATGACTTGAATTTAATAGGTTTTGTTGTGTAAGCTTGAGATCTTTGCAATAGGTATACCACCTCACTTTCACATTTATACTTTGCTTTTTTATACAACTTATTGATGGCCGACCTGATTTAGTTATTGTAATTACATTATAATTTGCCTGTGATAAATAACACTTAATATTAATTAAGTATTTTAAATTATCAAGTTTTTCCTGCGATCAGTTGCTTAAACTACGAAGAACTATTTTGTGGAAACCTCATATCAGGAAGAGAATATTCCTGTGTTATAGCCTAGGTAGTGTAGGTACACATTAATTAGGTATCAATAAAGTTATACTTAGGTTGTGCATTATCTATACATCAGTCACTCAGCCAGTCAATCAGTCAGGACAATGACTCTTCTAAGTGGTATAGACTATTCAATAAATTTCCTAGTTAGTTAGACATAACTAGGAGTAGGTATGGATTTTTTTACCCATCAGTGATATGTAGAGACATCAAGAAATTGCTCTAAATCAAAATGTAATAAATAAATAATTTTTTTTAAATGCAATAGTATTTACAGACATTTTTATACAATATTGTCTGGCCCGTAGACAGCTGTCTACGGTCTGGCCAAACTAAGCAAAGCTTGTACTATGGTAGGCAGGTAAGCAATATAATAAGTTTTTTATGCATACCTACTTAGAATACAATATGGCAGAACAAACACCTGTGATGATCACAGATGTTTGGGTAAATAAACTTTTGTGGGCATCTATGCAAAGCTTGTTCTAGTCTGTGTCCAGTTTGAAGAAATGGATAGGTAAATGTTGTAGGTACTTGTTTAAAAAAAGGATCGACTCACCTCACATCGTAGCCTTTGGATATTTCCTTTTTTTCTGTCGTACCAGTACACCAGTCCCACGTTTGTGCCCAGAGCAATGTACTCGCTGACCGCATCCACGCAGGTTAAACATAATTCACTCGAGAAAATACCAGTCTGAATTCTAGGAGGAATTAAATTCAAAATATGCGAACAAGGAGTCCATTCCCTGATGAAACCCTCTTCGGCACCCCCAGATACTTCCATTGTAATTTAATACAGTTGATCAACACACGTTTGTTCTGTAGAATTTGATCATGCCTATCGGTTTGTGTGTGTTCGAAAAACGCGAGAAAGTCGATGAAAGTCACAGAATTTTTAATAAAAAGTACTTTGTAGTCTGCTGTACTGTACTCCTACTGTGTAGTATTATTATTGTGTCGTCTATAGAGGTGTGTAGGTACTGTGAGTAATGTATTGCGCGATATATAGCATGACCGCGCACTGAAACAGTACCTATTACCCGACAAAATTAAGCATGGCACATGGCATTAGACATGGCATGGTGGCGTATGGCGCTATGCTCTGCCTACGATCGGTTCGAGTGCAAGCGACGAGGAGTGTCGTCCGCCGGACGGGATTCTGTCTCTGTCACACGCCGCCGCGCGCGCCGCGCCGTTTAGTAGAATTTAAATAGTATTGCGTTCTTGATAAGGGTTACGTTTCTATGGCACAACCCCCGTAGGTAAGTCATAAAAAATCAAGGAAGTTACACCCATGTAAAAAATCAAAACTTGCATGCTTTGTTTTTACTTAGTGTAGTGTAGTGTGCAACTATTTGTTTACGCACGCGGTCAACGTTATTAAAAATAGGTGATTTGTTCTAATTGTGTGATCGTAAAAAAAGCTTACGTACATTACGGCGGCGGCGGCGGGTTGTGCGGCGATAACGGATCTCAAAAAAATCTTCTTAGTTATTGAATATCGTCTAGTTGCAATAGGTATAATCTGAACCTCATTATCCTATGTATAGATAGGACCTAGGCTATGTTAAGTCATAACCGAATGGCCCGCTATGACTTAGCATAGCCTACATAGCATGACTATGCATAGCATAGCATAGCATTACTTAGCATAGCCAGTGGAGTCAGGTCATGTTTAGGGTACTGAGTACTGATAGCATGCCATATGACGCGGTACGAAATGCCATGCTATATGGCATTGCATTACAGAGTACTGTTTTGCGCATGTCTAGTCGTCTATAAAAAAGTACTCTGTGATTGTGTCTGTGTCCACATCTGTGTCTATGCTATGTACTCTGTGTGTGTGGCACTGTCTCTGTCAAAACAGGGTTGTCAGGGTAAGTGCTCGATCAAATCGCTGAATTTCCACGAATTCCAAAGCATTATCCTATTTCCACATCTATACAATCTATACAAATAAATAAAATTGAAGCGTCTGTTTGTAATATTAAAATAACCGATTTTTACTACATGCATAGGAATGTATATACGATACATATACCAAAAAACCATTTTTTTTTTTATTTTTGTCTGTCTGTCTGTTTGTTCCGGGTAATCTCTGGTGTCCGTCAGAACAGCAGGTACCTAGCTCCAATCGTGTTTTCGATATTGCAAGCATTTAGTCAATTTCTCGACAGTTCATATTTTCATAATACTAGAATTTGTCACCTCATATTTTGGGATATTTTCATATAAATACATTACCTGCTGTCTTGACGCTTGCTCAGCAGGTAACTCTCTTAATCACAGCGATCACTGCACCTTTTGCACTGCTTCCTATGTCAGCATTTAGTCATGCATTTGTCAATCTCACATACCAAGTTTCATCAAATTTGGTTTAGTAGCAACGGAGATATTACGATGTGTTTATTTGAAAATTTAACGGACGCCATGTGCCATTTTGAGGTTATTTTCAGCCAAAGTAATTTCACTTGAATCGAGTCACCTGCAGCTTATTTCCAAGAAATAGTTATACCGACGGATTCTTTAGAATTTTATCTTTCAGATAGCAGTCCAACATCGTAGCTTTCTAGTGTTTTTATCCTAATAAAACCATATATACAGTTTACATGCCAATATGTCCAAAGTGCAGTGCAAAGTGATACTAGGATAGGGATACTAAACTTCATAGAAAAAATCATACGACAGAAATGTATAAGACAGACACAGTATTTCCAGCTTTTAAAACAAGATTAAAGTATTCATCATCATCATTTTAGATAAGTTCACAGCTTATTTCCATGATTAAGATATGTCGATGGATTCTGATACACGGGTACGTGGCCAGTAGCACTGACCTGACCGACCATGCCAAGCTAGCGAGGGTTGCTCACAGTACGTAACATGGCTGCATGACGATTGTTTCTGCCTCTCCGATATGCTGTGTGTGACTTACCGCCATGTCGATACCAACCTTATGATTTAAAATTCAAAATGGCGGAAGCGAATGATGGTATAAAAACTGACATGGGGGTCTTCTTTCGATTGATTTGGGGGTGCTACTTATGAATATGTGGTCAGATTTAAAATTCAAAATGGCGGGTGCAAATTATGGAATAAAAAACTGACCTGGGGGTCTGTTTTGACTAATCTGAGGGTGCTGATTTTGAATATCTGGTCAAAGTTGAAATTCATAATCGCGGGTTCAAATGATAGAATAAAAAACTGACGTCTGGGTCTTTTTCGACTGATTTGGGGGTGCTAATTATGAATATGTGGTCAAATTTAAAATTCAAAATGGCGGGTGCAAATGATGGAATAAAAAACTGACATGGGGGTCTTTTTTGACTAATTTGGGGGTGCCGATTACGAATATCTGGTCAGATTTGAAATTCAAAATGGCTGGTGCAAATGATGGAATAAAAAACTGACATGGGGGTCTTTTTTGACTAATTTGGGGGTGCCGATTACGAATATCTGGTCAGATTTGAAATTCAAAATGGCGGGTGCAAATGATGGTACAAAAAACTGACATGGGTGTCGTTTTCGACTGGTTTGGGGGTGCTGATTACGAATATCTGGTCAGATTTGAAATTCAAAATGGCGGGTGCAAATGATGGTACAAAAAACTGACATGGGTGTCGTTTTCGACTGGTTTGGGGGTGCTGATAACGAATATCTGGTCAGATTTGACATTCAAAATGGTGGGTGCAAATGATGGTACAAAAAACTGACATGGGTGTCGTTTTCGACTGATTTGGGGGTGCTGATTACGAATATCTGGTCAGATTTGAAATTCAAAACGGCGGGTGCAAATGATGGTACAAAAAACTGACATGGGTGTCGTTTTCGACTGGTTTGGGGGTGCTGATAACGAATATCTGGTCAGATTTGACATTCAAAATGGTGGGTGCAAATGATGGTACAAAAAACTGACATGGGTGTCGTTTTCGACTGATTTGGGGGTGCTGATTACGAATATCTGGTCAGATTTGAAATTCAAAATGGCGGGTGCAAATGATGGTACAAAAAACTGTCATGGGTGTCGTTTTCGACTGGTTTGGGGGTGCTGATAACGAATATCTGGTCAGATTTGAAATTCAAAATGGCGGGTGCAAATGATCGTTCAAAAAACTGACATGGGTGTCGTTTTTGACTAATTTGGGGGTGCTGATTACAAATATCTGGTCAGATTTGAAATTCAAAATGGCGGATACAAATCATGATACAAAAAACTGACATGGGTGTCGTTTTCGACTGGTTTGGGGGTGCTGATTACGAATATCTGGTCAGATTTGAAATTCAAAATGGCGGGTGCAAATGATCGTACAAAAAACTGATATGGGTGTCGTTTTCGACTGGTTTGGGGGTGCTGATTACGAATATCTGGTCAGATTTGAAATTCAAAATGGCGGGTGCAAATGATAGTACAAAAAACTGACATGGGTGTCGTTTTCGACTGATTGGGGGGTGCTGATTACGAATATCTAGTCAGATTTGAAATTCAAAATGGCGGGTGCAAATGATCGTACAAAAAACTGATATGGGTGTCGTTTTCGACTGGTTTGGGGGTGCTGATTACGAATATCTGGTCAGATTTGAAATTCAAAATGGCGGGTGCAAATGATGGTACAAAAAACTGACATGGGTGTCGTTTTCGACTGATTGGGGGGTGCTGATTACGAACATCTGGTCAGATTTGAAATTCAAAATGGCGGGTGCAAATGATCGTACAAAAAACTGATATGGGTGTCGTTTTCGACTGATTTGGGGGTGCTGATTACGAACATCTGGTCAGATTTGAAATTCAAAATGGCGGGTGCAAATGATGGTAAAAAAAACTGATATGGGTGTCGTTTTCGACTGATTGGGGGGTGCTGATTACGAACATCTGGTCAGATTTGAAATTCAAGATGGCGGGTGCAAATGATCGTACAAAAAACTGATATGGGTGTCGTTTTCGACTGATTTGGGGGTGCTGATTACAAACATCTGGTCAGATTTGAAATTCGAAATGGCGGGTGCAAATGATTTATTTATTTATTTATTTATTTATGATGGTAAGAAAAACTGATATGGGTGTCGTTTTCGACTGATTTGGGGGTGCTGATTACGAATATCTGGTCAGATTTGAAATTCAAAATGGCGGGTGCAAATGATGGTACAAAAAACTGACATGGGGGTCTTTTTTGACTAATTTGGGGGTGCCGATTACGAATATCTGGTCAGATTTGATTGGTTTGATTTGAATCTGACCAGATATTCGTAATCGGCACCCCCAAATTAGTCAAAAAAGACCCCCATGACAGTTTTTTGTACCATCATTTGCACCCGCCATTTTGAATTTATAATCTGACCAGATATTCGTAATCAGCACCCCCAAATCAGTCGAAAACGACACCCATATCAGTTTTTTGTGCTATCATTTGCACCCGCCATTTTGAATTTCAATCTGTCCAGATGTTTGTAATCAGCACCCCCAAACCTGTCGAAAACGACACCCATGTCAGTTTTTTGTACCATCATTTGCACCCGCCATTTTGAATTTCTAATCTGACCAGATATTCGTAATCAGCACCCCCAAATCAGTCGAAAACGACACCTATATCAGTTTTTTTTACCATCATTTGCACCCGCCATTTTGAATTTCAATCTGTCCAGATGTTTGTAATCAGCCCCCCCAAACCTGTCGAAAACGACACCCATGTCAGTTTTTTGTACCATCATTTGCACCCGCCATTTTTAATTTCAAATCTGACCAGATATTTGTAATCAGCACCCCCAAATTAGTCAAAAACGACACCCATGTCAGTTTTTTGTACCATCATTTGCACCCGCCATTTTGAATTTCAAATCTGACCAGATATTCGTAATCAGCACCCCCAAATCAGTCGAAAACGACACCCATGTCAGTTTTTTGTACCATCATTTGCACCCACCATTTTGAATGTCAAATCTGACCAGATATTCGTTATCAGCACCCCCAAACCAGTCGAAAACGACACCCATGTCAGTTTTTTGTACCATCATTTGCACCCGCCATTTTGAATTTCAAATCTGACCAGATATTCGTAATCAGCACCCCCAAACCAGTCGAAAACGACACCCATGTCAGTTTTTTGTACCATCATTTGAACCCGCGATTATGAATTTCAACTTTGACCAGATATTCAAAATCAGCACCCTCAGATTAGTCAAAACAGACCCCCAGGTCAGTTTTTTATTCCATAATTTGCACCCGCCATTTTGAATTTTAAATCTGACCACATATTCATAAGTAGCACCCCCAAATCAATCGAAAGAAGACCCCCATGTCAGTTTTTATACCATCATTCGCTTCCGCCATTTTGAATTTTAAATCATAAGGTTGGTATCGACATGGCGGTAAGTCACACACAGCATATCGGAGAGGCAGAAACAATCGTCATGCAGCCATGTTACGTACTGTGAGCAACCCTCGCTAGCTTGGCATGGTCGGTCAGGTCAGTGCTACTGGCCACGTACCCGTGTATCAGAATCCATCGACATATCTTAATCATGGAAATAAGCTGTGAACTTATCTAAAATGATGATGATGAATACTTTAATCTTGTTTTAAAAGCTGGAAATACTGTGTCTGACTTATACATTTCTGTCGTATGATTTTTTCTATGAAGTTTAGTATCCCTATCCTAGTATCACTTTGCACTGCACTTTGGACATATTGGCATGTAAACTGTATATATGGTTTTATTAGGATAAAAACACTAGAAAGCTACGATGTTGGACTGCTATCTGAAAGATAAAATTCTAAAGAATCCGTCGGCATAACTATTTCTTGGAAATAAGCTGCAGGTGACTCGATTCAAGTGAAATTACTTTGGCTGAAAATAACCTCAAAATGGCACATAGCGTCCGTTAAATTTTCAAATAAACACATCGTAATATCTCCGTTGCTACTAAACCAAATTTGATGAAACTTGGTATGTGAAATTGACAAATGCATGACTAAATGCTGACATAGGAAGCAGTGCAAAAGGTGCAGTGATCGCTGTGATTAAGAGAGTTACCTGCTGAGCAAGCGTCAAGACAGCAGGTAATGTATTTATATGAAAATATCCCAAAATATGAGGTGACAAATTCTAGTATTATGAAAATATGAACTGTCGAGAAATTGACTAAATGCTTGCAATATCGAAAACACGATTGGAGCTAGGTACCTGCTGTTCTGACGGACACAATCTCTGGAACAGCTAGACCGATTTCGACGGGACTTTCACTGGCAGATAGCTGATGTAACAAGGAGTAACTTAGGCTACTTTTTATCCCGAAAAAATAACGGGAACTGGAAAAAACTGCCACGTGGGCGAAACTGCGAACGGCCGCTATTTTATGCCGTATTAACGCCATCTGTTGGCGACATCGAGTACTACTTCAGTTAAGATTTGTAAGTAAACATGTTTACCGCCCAACGAAGTGGGCACGGGTCAGCTAGTTAAAAATAAAACATTTCATGAACTTTCTTAAATAACTAGAAATTATATCCATCCTGGAACACATACATGATCGATGCCTAAACCTATTAAACTTCATTTGCACGTACTTTCTAGCTCGTATCAGACTCGGATAAGTTAGGTTACCTTACCCTGTAGCCGAAATATGACCAAAGGAGTATCATATTTCATTGGCAGTAAATCAAGGGGTTAACTTATTCACTTCTGGAAGTATACGGTTGTACATTATCATGCTGTACATTCTGGACAATAAATGGATGGACCCAATTGAATGAAGATCTCGTTCATTTCAGTCAATCATTATCATACTCATTCACTCAGTCAATCATTTTCTTTTTCTTGCCCTGTCAATGGAGTAGGGTGCGTGCTGGAAACACGGATTTTTACTACGTGTTTTTGTAATTTTTTGGTGAAAATGGCAGATACGGCTGCAGAAGTCCCGATTAATATCGAAGAGAGTATAATAGAATCAGTGAAAAATGGCACGGAAAGAGTTCCAGCGACGATAGAAGGCCTCGCTATTGCCTACTTGAGTTTAGTGGTCATGGCTATTTTACCCATATTTTTCGGGTCTTTTAGATCTGTAAAATATCTAAGAGAGCAGAAGGTGAGTTCTATGATAGTTTTAGGTGGTATTGTGTAGGTTTTATCACATGCTTTGTGAATTTTCTTGGCTCCAATAAGAAAAGCACACGTTCGAACTCCGTGGCATATTGTTGTCTCGTCACCAGCAATTTCTGTGCATCGTGCCGTGTGCTGATGCTGATACTCATTTAGACTCTAACTAGATACTAATTTACATTTAAAACAACTGCAGCTTGGCGCCAAAACTAATTTCTATTCCTTTCCTGCTGGTCATTGATAGGTTCACAGATGGGCTTTAGGATACCACTGTGTAGTTTTATGTTCACTGATTCCAATGTATGTTATAATTTTAAATGAGTAGGTAGCCAATTCTATGCTGAAAAAAAACAGGAAAATACAAAAAATATTATACCTACTACGGATATATTATATCTATCATTTATCACTTGGTATCATGTTTTTGCAATTCAATTTACCTATTACCTATACATGCACAAAGTTTTTTGTAGACAAGAAATTCCATTTTCCTTATTATTTTCCTACTACTATTTAAAATTATAATATTACAAAATTTAGGTAATTGTGTATGTGTACTGTGGCCTACTTGATTTATGGTGTGCAGACTGGTTTTAGGCTACTGGTGGGCTCTTTTTGAGTGATAGGATGTGCATGCCAGCCTAACCAAGAAAGACAACAGGTCATTTATTCCTGCCCAGGCTTTTTTAAGTATTGGTAATTTAACCTTATAAATGAATGCTTCTCTACAGGCATCTGGCACACCCCACGAGACAATGTCCAACCGAGATGCACTGATGTTTCCGTTGATTGCATCGTGTGCACTGTTTGGACTCTATGTGTTCTTCCAGTTCTTCTCCAAGGAGTACATTAACTTGTTGCTAACTGGATACTTTTTCTTCCTTGGAGTGCTGGCTCTGAGTCATCTACTCAGGTATTCATTTATTTTGTATAAAAAAAGTATATCTTTTAGCTATCCGGTTCCCATTGTACAAGCGTTGCTTAGTTTGGGGCTAGAAGGCGTAGTGTTTGTCAATATTTATTTATTGTACTAGGCACCCATCTACCTACTTAAAATGTGTATACTGACCAGCATCTGTTTAAATATGAACTAAAAAGTTTACAGCTCAGCTTAATGCTCAGTCAAGGCTAAATAGCGCTGGTTCTTGTTTGAGTGTCGATTTGGCAATTTGTTTCTCACTGTGTCTGCATTTGTACTGTAAATTATGAAGTCGTATCTCAACGGCGGCGGCAATTTATTAGAGTCAGCTTTTATTGATAAAAACTACCCTTGTTACCTAATTTAAAGTAATGTACTACGCATGTTAGAATTTGAGTTCTTGCAACCTTGTCACTTATGGAATACTTACAACTGCTGATATTTGGAAGTACCCCTGACTACCTCAAAAAAACTTGAGTCAGTACATCTTCCTACTAAGAGATAGGCATATAATTAATAATAATATTAAAACCTAGTACCTTGTGTACCTAAATACTTACCTTCTTTAGGTAGTCAAATTTGTCACCTTCTGGCTCATGAACTCAGCAACGGAGTAGGTCTGCTCGATAAGCCAACGTTTTATCCTGCCGGGCTTAGATGTGCAACGCGAGATATGTCGCGCTTGACACGAGATACTTTTTCTATTGATGGAAAGATTACAAATTATATATAAAAGACCCACTAATAAGCTAAACATTAAGTCTTCATTTGACAGAACGAGATAGATTTTTTCCACTGTTATGTTAGTACAGGAAGATATAAAAAGATCTATTTTGCACGAGATAAAGAATAGACAAAATCTGCACATCTTAGCTGAGCTGGATTTAAAAATGTTGGTATTGAGTATTGTTGGAGTTGTTAGTAATAGGGTTCCGTTTTAACCTTTGTGTATGGAATCCTAAAAAAGTTTTATTTGCACCAAAGTTTACATATAGAGTAAAGATAAATAAAGATAAATATATAAAAAATAAAAAAATAATACCGGACGATCCACACAGCATCATCTAGCCCCAAGCTAAGCAGAGCTTGTGTTATGGGTACTAGATGACTGATATACTTAATACAATATTATATTACATACATAGATATTTTTTATTATGCATAGAAAATACCCAGAACACCCGGAATAAATATTTGCAGATCGTACAAACATTTATCCCAAGGCGGGAATCGAACCCGCAACCTCTGCGTCGCAGGCGGACATTCGCCCACCGCGCCACATCGGCCGTCAAAGCAATATGACTGCTAATAATCTATACCACTTATAAGAATCCTTGGACAGGATCCAACATATTATTTAATGATTTTGCTTTGTTTTAGGTAAAATAATTATTTCAGTTTATATAGGTTTTGGTGAGAATTTTTTTTTAAATTCTTTAATTTGTCGTTGCTGAAGTTGTTGAAAGGGATGACTTGAGTAAATTACAGCGCTGATTCCTACACCCAGTATTAATTTATTAGATTTTGTCCTCTAGCCCGATTATCTCGTTCGTGGTGCCGGCTTCGATCCCCAACGTGTCGTACCACATCCACTTCACGCGGGACAGTCGCGAAGACATTATTAACTACAAGTTCACGTCGTATGACGTCGTCTGTCTGCTCATCTCCCTCGCTCTCGGCGGCTGGTACCTCTTCAAGAAGGTAACTATCAAAATTATTTATATATTGATAATCTAGAGTAACTGGTGAAAATAACTCCGGTGGCACCACTGGTTTAATGAGAGCGACCTCGCCTGGTCCTAAGTAACTGGCGCATAGATTCACCTAGATTTAAGACGTTTCAAGAGTATCCCTGAGGATTTTACTGAATAAATGCTTTTTGACTTTGACTTTGACTACTGGTAATTTACTGGTGCGCGCAATGCTGAAAGCGGTGAAGAAAAACATCGTGAGAAAACCAGTTAGTATTCTATCAACGGCGATATGTTTGCAACCTCTTTCGTATGGAATACCAGCTACTGCAAAATTTGGGAATGTCCTAAATGTATCTAATAATTTAGATATATCTCTAACTTCCATCCTTAGACAGCTTCAAAGAAAATGGAATATTAATCTTAAGGGATATCTACCTTGCCTGGTGAGTCGTGAAGATTATAAATAGTTAGCAAGCGACTATATGCTTCCATCATCTTGCTTAGTGTAAAATGTATGTTATGTTATAATTTAGACATTTCTTAATACCCACTTGGACATCCTTAAAACTTGGGTGCTTGTTCTTATTGATCTCAGGGAATATCTATCGTGTCGTTTAATCCCTATTTAAGTTATTCAAGCAATTTTTTTTAATTTAATAAAAATTTAATGATTAATCTATTTTCCAGCACTGGATTGCCAATAACCTGTTTGGAATTGCATTCGCCATCAACGGAGTGGAACTCCTTCACTTGAACAATGTGGTGACCGGTTGCATCCTGCTATGTGGCCTGTTCCTCTACGACATCTTCTGGGTGTTCGGCACCAATGTTATGGTCACAGTTGCCAAGTCTTTCGAAGCACCCATCAAATGTAAGTGTACTTACTGTAGTATATAAAAAAATAGCGTCACGGCTTTAATCGCCCGGCACGGTAGATATCCCTTATGGTCTCTTAGTAAAAAGTACTGACTCGTGATTCTTCAAGGATATCTTAGGAGGCTGGTCAGAGGTATATCTATAATATTACATTTAGTGAAAACCCACAATTTGCAGTTAGTATTTAATTCGTGACAGGTTGCAAGCCTATCGCCGCTACTAGAATACTAACTGGTTTCCTCACGATGTTTTCCTTCACTGTTTGAGAGACCTGGCATGCTACACTGACTGTAGTACACTAGCGAGACGCGCGCGACTTTCATACAAACTTCAAACCACGCTGTACACGTTTAGGTGTTGAATTTCGGGAATTTCTTTCTTAGTACACCTCTACATATGATCTGAAAATTTTTAGTCTCTACGACACTGGTAGTAGGTAGTCGTTTAGGCTGTGCGTTGTCTACATCCCAGTGAGTCAATCAGTCAGGACAACGATTCTCATAATTGGTATTGATATAGATTATTACGTTATTCCAGCGAAGATCAAACTAAGCGTTAAGCTTGTATCTTGGGTATATGGTATCTTGTATATGGTTTATCTCACTCTAGATCAGTACCCCTGGTTTAATTTTACTACAGGTTTTATTGTACAACCTCATATAAAATAGCATTCATGAACAAAACAATGTGTAAATAATTTTTAGAAAATTAACTTCTCTGTATATTTTTCTGTAAATAAAGTACCCTAATATACTTCTTCTTCTCAATATTATAATCACTAACGTACATACAATCCACGGAAAACGTGAAATTAAAATTTCGAGGCGAGCGAGCCAAGAAGCGACGTAGTGGCAAAGCGACGCAGGGGAAACCATTCTTATTTTATGGTAAATTTATTTACATTGTCTTTATTTAATTTGTTACAGTGGTATTCCCTCAAGATTTGTTGGTCAACGGTCTGAACGCGAGTAACTTCGCCATGCTGGGCCTAGGCGACATCGTTGTACCCGGCATCTTCATCGCTCTGCTTCTCCGCTTCGACAAGAGTCTCAAGCGCAACTCTGAATTCTACTTCAAGTAATTATACAAAGTCTAATAAATAATAAAAGACGACCCCTGCGACGGTTGCGGGTTCGATTCCCGCCTTGGCATTAATGTTTGTATGATCTTCCGTGACGTCACCGAACGGCTCTGTCGGAAGACCAGCGTTGGTTGTAACGTGTTTACAACTAGCTCATGCTGAGACAAAGACCGTTTTGTGACTCAAAATATGTCTTTTATCTTTAATACTTACATTATTATTTGTTTTCGTTGTTTTGAGTTACAAATAAAAATTCTCATTCATTCATTCATTTATTCATCTGCAAATATGTGTTCTGGGTATTTTCTATCTATAATAAAAAAATATCTATGTATGTAATGCATTGTATTAAGTATATCAGTCATCTAGTAACCATAACACAAGCTCTGCTTAGCTTGGGGCTAGATAATGCTGTGTGGATTGTCCAGCATTATTATTATTATAATCCAGTTTAAAATTAGCCCATTGCTTTTTGTCTCAGGAGTTGTTGAATCAAACAAAAACTCAGTCAAAACAGAAGTTGCATGCATCACGATTTTAATTCTCAGGCACGGTTGATATCCCTTAGATCAATTAGTACAAAGTACTTGGGATTTTTCGAGGATATCTAAGAGGGTAGTACCACAATGCGGAACAATGCATTCACAAATGTGCACATCTTTAGAGCATCTAGACGCAGGTGTGTGTGTATAGCTCGTTCGTTACCCTATATGCTACAATAAAATCAGATTACCTTGAAAGTTACAAGCGTTGAAAGATTTAGTACTAAATCTTTCGACGCTTTTAACTTTCAAGGTAATCTGATTTTATTGTAGCATATACAGTAACGGGCCTAGATAACGGCAACATAATTCAGTATCAAACGCACGTTAATAAATAGTAGACATTAAACGCTTACAGCGTTTGTATGGACATAGTACCGACTTGTTTAACCTTAAAGCTGTTATGTATCCCCAGGGCTACATTCACGGCGTACATCTTGGGTCTGCTCGCCACTATCCTGGTGATGCACGTGTTCAAGCACGCGCAGCCCGCGCTGCTGTACCTAGTGCCGGCCTGCCTCGGCACTCCCCTGCTGCTGGCGCTGCTCAGAGGAGACCTGTCTGCTCTCTTCCAGTAAGTTCTATCAAACTAACATTACTTATCCGGTTTAAGGTTGTGGTGACAATCCCTTTCCGAGTTGATATGTATGCTACGACCTTTATACGGATACTCAAAGTTGGTAAAATGCAATCATTTATTATTTTAATATATATAACTCAAAGGACTGACTGACTGACATAGTGATCTATTAACGCACAGCCGAAACCACTGGACGGATCGGGCTGAAATTTGGCATGCAGGTAGATGTTATGACGTAGGCATCCGCTAAGAAGGATTTTGATTAATTCTACCCCCAAGGGGACGAAATAAGGGATGACAGTTTAACGGGAACGGGAAAAAACTGCCACGCAGGCGAAGCTGCGAGCGGCCGCAAGTTTATTTTAATCGCAGAAACGTCTTAAAGCTAACTATTGGACTATTACAAAAGCTCAAAGTTGCACAACGGTCTATAGAGAAAGCGATACTGGTAGATTCACTACGAGATAGAAGAACTAGCCGACAAAGCTCTCAGAGTTAGCATGTTGAAGTGGCAATGGGCTGGCCATATAGGTTGTAAATAGACGAAGCGTAGGACGTCCTCCTACCCGATGGACTGACGATATTGTTAGGACCGCGGGAAGTCGATGGACAAAAAGGGCTCAGAATCGTTCTTCCTGGAAACTTATGGAGGACTATATCGAGTAGCGGACTTGTACAGGCTGATGATGATGATAAACGAAATTGAAATTATTGTGTTGATTGCTGTAGTCAATAATACTTTTATTTTACAGCTATGAAGACCAGCCGTCTACGCCACCTGCGGCTGTCGAGGCTAGCGAAGCCGACAAATCCAAGAAGGAGTAGTCAGAGCATAAACACTATTTATAAGTACACTAAGCTCGTCCACACACAGGTACTAGTTACTACAGAAGTCATACCGGTCCTCTGATTATTTATCTCGCGACAGGTCTCCGACAAGTGTAAAGGTTATTGCTGACAAACGCCTGAGCTTTATATTCCATGCATCAAAGGCAGGAGTAATCGTTTGAACACGTACCTCGTGATACCTCGTGATAACGAGCATGACGGTTGTCATTGCTGACAAACGCCTGTCTATACCATAGGCTGCAGGGTAACAGTGATCGTTCGCTTTGTAACGCACAGTCGATGAATTAAATTGTTACCGCCGTCGTGTTACTACTGGCTAGTGGCACATGTTACGATGATCGTTGCTGTCGCTACTGTTTTCATTTAAGTAATCAGCCGTAGATTCTTTAATTCGCAGACGTCAGCAATCCGTTATGACTACTGTACTTTAGGATCATGTAGTTTTATATAACTGAGCGTAAATAAAAAAAACTAGGCTAAAGTTTACTGTGTCTTTCAATAATGGGATTAAACTGTACAAAATTAATTTATTATGAAGATCAATATCTTCGCACATTACCTATCTTAACGATGTATGAACAGTGCTTAAAAAGCTCAACAACCTACCCACAACTCCCGTTTTAGTGCTAGTAACGGCGCCATGGTTGTTCATAATTATTTACATTTATTACCGTAGTAAACTTTATAAACATGTCTTTTTCCATCCATTTTATATCTGGATAGCTTTTTATAATTGCTTAAATAACTTCGTTTCAAAAGTTACTGATCAACCTGTTTTATGCACAGGTGATTATGATCTTAAATCAGTGTGGACGAGCCATTCCGGTTTGTGTATTTGTTTATATTTTTTTATTCAATGGTGAGGGACCATGGCCTAGTAATGTAGACATTTTATTTTGTGACATGCGTTCTAATGTGCGCGAAAGATACTTTTAGCGTATATCTTCCTTAAATCTTCCATGAGTGAGTGTCTACTGTGCAGTTGCAAAAGTAACTTGACAAATCGAGTGACTAAATAAAGCGTTATACCTGGGCAAAACGAAACGTTCTGAACGTTTATAGTGTGACAAAAGAACTTGTACATCAAATTTTAAGTTAAAATGTATTTATTTGGCCACAAGTGGTAAGCAACTTTTGATAGCGCCTGTACACGCTATGTATGAAAGTGATTGAAAGAGTTTAAATTTACTATGACAAACTTTGTCCCGAATTTATTTACCGTTTTATTGAAGTTAAGGTGTATTTTTTTAGTTTTTACAAATATTATTTTTTTCAAATTGTCAATTTATTTAACGGTATTTGTTTTGAGTGTTCATGCCTAATAAATTTCTATAGACTTTGTCACAAGTTGTACAAACACTGTTTTTTTGCTATATTTTGTTGTTATTTAAGACTTTTTTACTAATAAAAATCGCTGTATATATTTGTTTTGTTCTTCGCTGTTTTGTTTAGTGTAAGTAAGTGTTTATTTTTATTCGTATCTAAAGTTACCAACCGATTACATAAAAAAATTATTTCTTTATAGTAAGTACAATATTTTTCTATGGATACACGCGATTTTCATTCAGAATTATTTTAGTAAAAAATATATATCGTAAACTTTGCTGTGGAAACCTCACTTTTTGTATACCGTTTTAGTAATAACAAATATTTGAATGCACAAATTAAAGTTAAATTATCAGTTATCCCGTTTTCAATAAGTAAGATTAGCAACTTTCCAAAATTAAGAGTACCTTTCGGTTCCAAGTACCCAACCCAACTTTTTATAGTAAACATCAAATGTTACATAAAAATAGATTTAGCAGAAATGTACTTTTCCTATGTCAAATTTTGTTTTTGTAGGTACATAGTTGTATTCAAACTGAGTCTTACAGTAATAGTAATAACGCATCAATTAGACTGCAGTCGTTCTAGCCAAACTGTCTTGAACTGTAATAAATAAAGTCAATATAAAATTTGTTTTATTTAAACCATCTCATACGAGGTAGGCTCCTAGAGGGAGAAAGTATTTCGCCCTCCGCTAGTACTAAATCTTCGCATACATTCCAACACCGCTAGTTTAAAAAACGTTTGTTATGCCACGACATACCTTCTGACGAAAATTCCGTAAAACGCTTTTTTAAAACGTTCGTTATGCCATAAGACAGTATTGGAAGCTTCCGACAAATATTCCGAAAACGCTATTTTAGAACCGACAATCTTTAACGAATCAGAGAGAGCTCCACTACTACTAAAACACCTGCTAGTGCTGGCGTTCGTCTTCTGGTGTTCCCTTAGTCTCCCCCTAGTATAAATATATCTAATAAAATTAAAACTAATTATCATCTTCCTGCCCTTATCCCACTTCATGTTCTTTTCTTCCACTCTCATCTATCAGCCGTCATATCTGTAGTCCTTTCTTATCCTTATCTTCACTCAATAAAATTAAAACCAATACATCAAATTAATTGTGATGAATAATTTATTGGAATTTGTAGTAGACTAGTTCTTAAATAATTAAAATCAGTTAAACTATGTATTACATAAAGTACAATATTTGAATAACGTATATTGACAAACCAGCACCCCGTGAGCTCATAAAGATGGTTGGAAACTGTCAAAACTACTCTAAAATTGCCGTTGCTATCGTGCTTGACAGATAGCATTGTTTTCCATTTTTATGTACTAAGTAACGAATTTTTACGAAGATGTCCTCGTTTATTCTGTTTGGTCTGAACTCACGGTACAGACAATAAGGCAAACAAACTATCGAGCTCACGGTTACCCATCAGTTGTCCTCTGATGAACCAAGTGGCGAAGTTTACAAGCATACATCTAGTTTTTTAGTTTATAAGTTTACATAGTGTGTGTCGGTGAATTTTGACTTACTCAATAAAGATTTCTCATTCTCATTCTTATTCTTATAGGACTCGTATAAAAGTACACAGTAAAGGATTCGTTTCCTGTAATTTTTGGAAGCAACATAGATTTTTCGTTTTTACTGTTTTTCTAGTTCTATTACAAGTCTTAGCACAAACTGTGAGCAGTTCAAAAGTGTATCATGTGGCATCCTGATTTCAACGAAAACGCTAGCGACTTAAGTATTTATATAGCCACAAAATAGTCTATCGAACGGCGCACATGTGCCATGTAGAAGGACGTACCTACATATAAGTAAGCACTAAGAAACGTTCTAACATACAATGCTCTAAGTATGAATATTATCTATCATCGTCAATATACTAATTTCTGTTTAAAAAAAAACGCTGAGTTTCTATTCATGCTTAAGCATTGACTAATTAAAATACTGGCCTTAATTATACAATAAAATCTAGTACACTTCGTTCAAACGTCCAAAATAAGTTAAAAATAAATTAGATTAAGCTACCTTTGTCATAAATTTGCTTCATAACTTTATACAACTTACAAATACTATTTTAAATGATTCTGTACCAAAATACTCAAGCGCTACCTTGTATTAACAATTCCTATTCCAGTACAAGAAAGCAGATTTTGATCGCCATCCGGTTGTATGGTGAATTTGGTCTGAAACATAAGATTAAGAGAAGAATTGAAAAATATATCTGATGGTGACAGTGTGAAGGAAAACATCGTGAGGAAACCAGTTAGTATTCTAGCAGCGGCGATGGGCTTGCAACCTGTCATGTATCAATACCAACCACTGCAAAATGTGGATATGTACCAAATTTAATATTTGGACATACCTCTGACTACCCCCATTAGACCTCAAAGAATCTCGGACTTGGTACTAAAAGATCTGAAGGGATATCTACAGAGCCGGTAGACGACCATACAGGTCATCAGACCACTTTGGCACCTATTCTATTAAATTAAATTTCTTAAATTTACTCCCCTAAGTTTATTAATAACTTTTTTTATGCTTTTGCTGGTGTAGCAGCATAAGGCCCACCTGATGTGAAATAGTTACCATCACTTCTAACAAAGCATTGCCTTGCAGGTCACGTTTTTAAGGAACGTGCTCTACGATGCACTGCTCTGCGTCCATCAACCTGAAGCATACAGGTGTTAAGCCTTATGTGCCTGTAATTTCACCGGCACCCACACCCTTCAAACCGGAACAGAGCAAGCTGCTTAGCGGGAGAAATAAGCATGGTGGTATATGATGGTAGTACTTCTCTGAACGAGCCCTCACTAAGAGTTCTACTACTACCATAAAATTATAATATTACTAGAGGCCACTCGCAGTTTCGCCCGCGTGGCAGTTTTTTCCCGTTCTTGTTATTTTTTCGGGATAAAAAGTAGCCTATGCCCTAATCCAGATTACAATCTATATTTATTCCAAATTTCATCCAAATCGGTACACTGGTTAGAGCGTGAAAGAGTAACAAACATCCATCCTTACTTACAAACTTTCGCGTTTATAATATTAGTATGATTAAATAATGACAAGTTACCTTTGCCATGAGCTCTGCTATGTGAATGGCAGTCTTGGTATGCAGGGTAATATCCCCAACCCTCACAATCGAGCGTCCTTCAGCTAACGCCATGTAGATTATAATCTGATCCTGAAACATGAAATGGGGGTTATATATCTCATTAGAAACAGCCTCACGACTATCCCCAGGCAGATATCTTAAATTATTACCATGTCATATTATTTTTTACTAATTATTATCATTACAAAGTCATGTTTGTACACCATTAATTCAGAGATATTCAGAGGAAGGTCTGTTTGACACATATTCACAACTAGCGGCCGCTCGCAGCTTCGCCCGCGTGGCAGTTTTTTCCTGTTCCCGTTATTTTTTCGGGATAAAAAGTAGCCTATATGTTAATCCAAGTTATAATCTATATTTATTCCAAATTTCATCCAAATCGGTCTACTGGTTAGAGCGTGAAAGACTAACAATCATACATCCATCCATCCATCCATAATTAAAAACTTTCGCGCTTATAATATTAGTAGGATTTGCAGTAGTTTTAAGCCTCATATTCCTGTAATTTCACCGGCACCTATACTCTTAAAACCAGAATGCAACGGCTTGCTTGGCGACAGGAATAGGCATGGTCGTAATACTTCCCCGGATGAGTTCTTCACAAAGAGCTCTACTCATCATCAACAGCTTTGACGACCGATGTGGCGCGGCGGGCTAATGTCCGTCTGCGACGCAGGAGGTTGCTGGTTCGATTCCCGCCTTGGGATAAATGTTTGTACGATCTGCAAATATTTATTTTGGGTGTTTTGGGTATTTTCTATGTATCACATAAAAAAGTATGTACATATGTATGTATTGTATTAAGTATATCAGTCATCTAGTTCCCATAACACAAGCTCTGCTTAGCTTGGGGCTAGATGATGCTGTGTGGATTGTCCAGCACTGTTATTATTATAGCTTAGAAGTCTTCTGCTGGGCTAGAACTTTCCATCGACTTCCCGCGGTCTTAACAATGTCAGTCCGGGTAAGAGGGCGTCCTACGTCAGACCATACTACTACTAAAAAGTATAACAAACCTGTATGTGTTTGTCAACACAGACTCCTCTATCGAGGTCTCTTCCAAGTGCGATTCCAGCCGCAGCGCCGACCTCGTCTCCCGGCACATTCTTCTTGCCGAGTCCGTCGCTACCCAGCACGCACCCAGTCGACGACTCGCACACTAAACTATACCAAAACACACTGATATTTAATAATAATTATAGACATTTAATTGAAACCAAATTTAATAATAATATTGTTAGAAAATTTTTAATTTTTACCGCATGAATTGAATTTATCCCGCGATTGTTAGCGAGGAAATAAAGGCTCATACAATGTAACTCTCAATGTATGAGCCTTTACCTACCTGAATACAATGTAACTCTCAAACAGATAACTAACATCTATGTTCATCACACAAATACTTGTTCTCGGTGAGAATTGAACCCACAGCCAACCAATTGAGCTGGAAAACCAGTCAAAAATATTATTTACTAACACAATGCCATTGCAGTTATCAGGCGCATGATCCCGGTGTTCCTTATAACTGTCGATCTTAACATCGTATTTGCCCAGCGTATGCGTCGCGCCCGCGGCCATCTCATGCGCCATCTGTAACGAACAAAGACGGTTCAAACATGATTTTTGAAGTAACACTTCTAATGCGACTTCCAACAAGGTTGCGTTAAACGTTTAACACTACCATGGAGGGGGTATGAAAGCACTGTTCTTTCTCTCTTTCTCTCATAGCCAGTTACGTTTCGTATATTAAAGAAGTTTTATTTCAGTCGTGTGGTCTAAAGCACACTCGTTTTTTTTTTATTCAAACTGGAATACTATGTCCCTGTAATGTCACTGGCAACCACACTCTTCAAACCGGAACACAGCAAGCTGCTTAGCGGTAAAAACAGACATGGTGGCAGTACTTCCCTGGACGAGCCCTTCCTTTCTCTTGCCTCTCTTTTTAGGGTTCCGCACCCAAAACGGGACCCTATTACTAAAACTGGTGTATCTGTACCTATCAGTGTGATTGTGTCAAATAAATCATTTTCTATTCTATTCTATTCTAAAACTCTGTCAGTCTGTCCGTCTGTCACCAGACTGTACACTGTGTGTGTCCCATGAACCGTGATAGTTAGAGAGTTGAAATTTTCACAGATAATGTATTTATGTTGCCGCTATAACAACAAATACTAAGAAAGGAATAAAATAAATATTTAAGGGGGCTCTCATGCAACAAACTTCATTTTTTGACGATTTTTTTAAGCATGGATAATAGTAGGGAACCCTTCGTGCGCGAGCCCGATTCGCACTTGGCTGGTTTTTTATGGCACCATTTGTGCAATTTGTGTAGTTTGTATTGACATTAGAAGACATGGGCGACATAGAGATTAGAAATTTAGTTACGTTTTCCTCTTCTTCTTTTAATTACAAATTACACAGTTTAAAAGTTAGTTGTATTTATGATGGTATCAATGCTCTAGTCTCAAGACCTTGGATCTCCGTAAGAATACGAACCTTAACAGACACGCTTCCAGCAACAAAGCTCCAACCTTGCACAGTAGTGATATCCCCTCTCTCAGTCAGTTCCACACTTTGCAGTTTGACTACCGGAGTCACTTCTACAGTGACGCGCCCTCCACCTTTCGGGAAGTATCTGGAACGAGATTTAACATCAGCAAGTCTATCTCGAATCTGGATGAAACTAGATCTATACCGGGTGTAATAAGACAAATGCCGAATACTCCAGAAACGTGTAAAGTTACCTATAACAATGCCTTATTGAATAACACTTAGCTGACAGTGAAATACATTTAGAGTAATTATTTTACTGAAATTCTTATTTATCAAACAGCGACGTATTTCGTATAGCGGTCAACAACCGCGCGGTGGTGGGGCAAAGCACTGGTCTGATGATCGCAATTTCCTTTAGATTACTGTTTTTAGTGTTTTGTCGTTTTTACACATTTTTACTTATTTTACCCAAGGTACTTTTGTCGATATTGTTTTTATTGAAAAGACGGAAAAAACGGACAAAAAGTTTTTTTTCGCGTTTTTAATTTCTTTTATAATCAGGATCATGGTCTGAATGCGCAGTTTAGTTTTCGGAAGTAGTCTTATTACACCCGGTATAGAGGGGATTGTCGAGGTTCACGAGTTGTACTGTTAAAAATATTCAGCAGTACTGGTACACCATCACGTCTTCCTGTCCCCACTTTATGTGGTATCGCCACAACAGGTTTTTTTGCGTAGGTAGGGCGCTCCTAACGCATGTGACCTGGGAGCTTAGACAGTTTTATTCGTCTAAGCCTGCGAGGCAATGCTTTTTTATAGGTGACCAGCTGCCGCTCGCAGCTTCGCCTGCGTGGCAGTTTTTTTTTTTTTATATTTATTTGGGTAAACAAACAGTAACACAATATACATATCTAACATAGTAATGTACAATCAATTTAATAATTGTGAAACCAACACCGTTTACCACAGATTATGTTAAAAGTATTACTATACCTGGGTTATGAGAGATATTATGTACTATATACTAAACTAAAATCTCACGAATCTTTTTTTTGAAAGTGCTAGGACGCGTCACCGCAATGTCAATGGAGTTGAAGTTGGAATTGTAAGAGTGAACCAAACGGTACATAGGAGATCGTTTGTTTTTTTCCCGTTCCCGTAATTTTTTCGGGTTAAAAAGTAGCCTATATGTTAATCCAAGTTATAATCCATGTATTCCAAATTTCATCCGAATCGGTCAACCGTTTAGAGCGTGAAAGAGTAACAAGCATCCATCCATCCATCCATACACCCATCCATTCTTACAAACTTTTGCGTTTATAATATTAGTAGGTAACCAGTTGGCATCAGATGAGCCATTACCTAGTTCTGTCACCAAGTAGCATACAAAAAATATTAAAATAGGTATAGTGTGTTACTCCTCACCCCCTCCTGTGGATGTTCAGTTGGAAGTCAGCATTGAACTTCCTGAGCACGTATGCGAACACCTCGGTCATGTAGTCGATCTGCGGCGCCATCTCCGCATTGGTGCCTCCACGCAGATCTAACCGCACGCCGGATGACGCGAACAGCGCGCATGGCAGCGACACTTGGAGCAGCAGGCTTATTGACCTGCAAACATATAACTTACATATTGCAATTTTTACAAATTTTCACAAGAACGCTAGCGAAAATTAGTAAAAATTGATTATTTCTATAACCTGGTTTAAATAAGTAAGTATACCAACCCTGCTGTCTTTGTATCAGCAGCATAGGTTCCACCTTGCAACTTTCCCGGAGTAAATTCTACTTCGGTGGAACGAATTGATGCTCCATTGACTTTGGCATTACACATTGCTGCTACTAACTCGATACCTGCAACACAAAACATATTTTTGACTTGTATATAACCTGAATACCAGAATGGCTGGAGAGCACCGATGGTCTAGTGGTAGTGACCCCGCCTTCTGATCCTAAGATAGTGATCAAACCCTGTCATGCACCAATGGATTTTTCCATTTAAATCTTTTCTTACAAGTACCAAGTACCTACTCGAGATTCTCAAGGATGTGAAAGGGGCTAGTCAGAGGTATGTTCAGATAATACATTTGGTACCTACATCGCATTCTGCAGTATCTAGTTAGTATTGAATATGTGACAGGTTGCAAGTCCATCGCCACTGCTAGAATACTAACTGGTTTCATCACGATGTTTTCCTTTACCGTTTAAGAGCATTGGCAAGAATTTTTCGAATGGAAAATTCATTGGTGCACAACCAGATTTGAACCTATGACTTTAGGATCAGAAGGTGGTCTCTGCTACTAACCACACTGACACATATTATGTCTATTATCAGAGGTGGTGTCATGTGAGGTGTCTTTAAGTAGCCATACCTTTTAAATGTTGTGCGGCAAGGCCCGGCTTGCTCCGACCAGCTCTTATTTTCGTAACTTTCACCGGAATGCCGAGGACAGCACTCATCGAAATAGCATTTCGAAGTATTTGACCACCCTAGAACAAGCACGTTCATTTAAAAACTGCACTTACTTGAAATCAATGAATCTCTGAGTGATCAGCACTGTTTGCTTACCCCTTCTAGAACGCTTCCGTCTATTTCCAGCATTTCCGACATATTCAATACCAAGGTACAGTTAAAACTATTGCAATTAAAAATATAGCGGTAGAACAAAATAAACACAGCAATGTAAAAGTCCACTACACCACAAACAAAACCACAGAATACTTTGTTACATCGATCAAAACCAATGGCTGGCTGGGTATTGAAAGGTCTGAAAACTCGTCTGAAAACCACTGAAACAAAATTTATAATGAAACAAACACAAACAAACAGACAGACGGATCAGCCAGTCACACGTCCATGTAATCCAGCCAGTCGCAGTTAGTTCAGCCAATGTCAATGTCAAGTCAAGTCAAAGTCAATTCAACCAAAAATATGTTTGGGTCAAAGTTTGGGTAAACGTTTTCTTGAGATAGGTAGTACCAAAAGAATATAGTACTCTCTCTAACGAGAGTACTATCCACAGAGTACTTTTTTATAGACTGAAAAGTACTATATTCTTTTTGTCTAAATTTTAAATTCTATTTCATTCTACCTTTATTTCTTTTGGTTCGGAAGATGTCAATGTCAACTAGTGTCATGTCAAATTGTCAATATTGTTTTTGGTATAGCCATTTAAAAAAAGAAGAAGGTTGAATTAAAAGGAAATTTAGTTCAGTAAATCTCGCCGATAGTTTGAAATGAGTAGTTAATTTTTAACTTTACGCAGCGATACAATAAAATAATACAAACAAGATAAATATTTCAAACTCATTGCATGGCCTTTTGTTAAAGTGGCCGACAGCTTAGCCGTCAGGATGCAGAGGAAGCCAGGGTATCCTGTAGCGAACTGCACCATAAAAATGGTAAATAATTTGGTTCATAATTGATGTCATACTCAACGAGTTTCTTTTCACCGCACTTTTTCCTACATACTTTCCGTACAGGCTTAGAATAAGACTTACTAGACTACTTACGAGTACCTACCTAATTTAAACGGTCCTTTTCAGCCAGAAAATCTATCTGGGGAGTCTTGCGAGGAGGACGGAGATCAGCAACAACGTAGACAGCAGCTGATTAATTTTGGCCACGCGCAGTGGGGTTTCAATAATTGGAACTGGGCAGTTACTAAACAGGAGCTTGGTAAGATTTGAAAACCTCAGATGCGGCGCGATTCTATTTTTTTTTTAATACAACTTGTTGGAACAAGCAGATGGCTGGATGGTTAAGTGGTTACTATCACCTATAACAAAGCATTGCCTCGTAGGTCACGCTCGTTAGGAACTTCACCGACGATGCACTACTCAGTGTCCATCAACCTGAGGCATACAAGTGTTAAGCCTCGTGTGCCTGTAATTATACCGGCACCCACACCCTTCAATCCGGAACACAGCAAGCTGCTTGGCAGCTGAAATAGGCATGGTGGTAGTACTGCCCCGGACGAGCCTTTCACGGAGAACTCTACTACTACTATACCTGAAATACAATCTGCGTCTACAATCCTTACAGTTAACATGAGAATAAACAGGAATAGGAGAATACTCAATGATTTATAATGCATTTAATTTTATTTCAGACTTTGTAGACCAAACTAACGGCAAGTACTGTGCTGGAGTAGTGGCATTTGTATCAGTTTCAGTCAAGAACATTGATATTCATCGGGAGAACATTGGGTATGCAACCTCAGCAGCCAACAATAAAGGATTTGCTATTTACAAGTCAAGAAAGGTGAGTTCAGAATCAGAATTAGCTTTATTCTAAACAGTTCAATGTGAAAAATAGTGGGTATATCATTATTATAATACAAACAGTCTGCCCTATTTGAAGTTGTTCAATCTATGGGACCCAACTTCAAAGCCAATGCTTAAAATATTTGTTTATAGTGCAGTTTTACAATAAAAAAATAAAAGCTTACTTGTCAAAAAATGGGAGCATAACATTGTTTAACAAACAGAAAACATCTCATCATATGCCAAAGTAGTGATAGAAAATATTACCATAATAAAAGATCAATCAGATTTGACTTTACCGGAACTGGAAAACGAGCTCCTTACCATTTGAGTTCCTGAACCCTTTTTAATAGCCTATAATAACCCTATCATATAGTTAAATTGTTAAAAAGTCAGCGTGTCCCTATGTATGATCTATTTATAAAATTAAAGCAGTTGTTTGAAGATAGTCCATTTTCATTACAGGTTGCAGTAACAAACGCCTTACGAGAAACACTGCTCAGTTTCGGCGGAGCCGTGGCCACAGAGCTGACTGAACTTCTGGAGGCAACCAAAGAAATATCCACTGAGCCGCTAACAGAAAACAACCAAAATATCGCTAATAACAGCATAGCCAAAAATCTCGCCTGTACCAACCTAGTGAACAATCTCGCTGGTACCAATATTACAAAAACCAACATCGTCAATACCAATCTTGTCAGCACCAACCTTGCCAATACCAGCCACACTAAACCATTGCTGGAAGGTCCGCCACTTGTGAAAAACCTGAGAAAGAGTTCATTGGATAATGGGCCGGCGAACGTGTGTCAAGTCAAAAATAGTGCACCAATCGCGAAGGCGCACCCGATGCCGGTGCCCCCTGCGCCGCGCGTCGCGCCCCGCGTCCCCCCCGCGCCCGCGCCCGCCCCTGCCCCCGCGTCCGTCCCGGCAGTACATCCTCGACCGAACTCCAACGTAAGTTTCGTTCTCCAGCCCGTGATGGGGTCCGTGGTCCCTCCCATGTACGCCCCCCCGCGCCTCGGCCCGCCGCAGCTCCCCCCCGTCTACCCGAACTACTACGAGTGCGGCCCGTGGCACTTCTACGAGCCGCACGGCAATGTCAATCTGAACTTCAACATCCCGCCGAAGAATTTGGTCGTGAACTCTCGAGCCGGGTCGGTGGAATGCAAGAATCAGTGCCAGGGCGAGTTCCAGTACGGGCCGCAACAGAACCGTGCTTGTTGGGTTAAACCGACCATATACTACGATGGGTTTTGGACGGAGCAGAAGGTGAAGAAGTGGGTTGCTGAGCAGGTGGAGAAGCAGTTTCCCGATGAGCAAAAGACTCCCTCCCCCGGGAAGGATGTTAAGCAGTAGATTATTGAACTGGAGCTAGAAGTTGCCAAAAAATATTTTAAGCCTACCTTATAGATAACTTTTGACTTCTTTAGGACTGACGCTGTAGGCGATGAAACCATGACTGTAATGGCCGTCTGTCTTTGTCATTACCAGCATGAAACGCTGCAGTCATTCTGGTCTAGTCGTCTTAGTTTCATAGTAATAACAATTGTAAGTTGTTTGTTATTTAATGTTACTAACTGCCATAAGACCTTACGAGCCCAAGCAATAATGTTACTGACGAAAACGACTGTCAAAAAAAACATCAGAAATTTTTTAAGAGACGATTTCGGATCGTATACCGGGCTTAAGGTTAAACAAGTCGGTACGTTGTCCATACAAACGCTGTAAGTGTTTAATGTCTACTATTTATTAACGTGCGTCCGAAGTTAAGTTTGATACTGAATTATCTTGCCATTATCTAGGTACGTTACCCTATATGCTACAGTAAAATCAGATTACCTTGAAAGTTACAAGCGTTACAAAATTTAGTACTAAATCTTTCGACGCTTGTAACTTTCAAGGTAATCTGATTTTACTGTAGCATATAGGGTAACGTACCTAGATAATGGCAAGATAATTCAGTATCAAACTTAACTTCGGACGCACGTTAATAAATAGTAGACATTAAACACTTACAGCGTTTGTATGGACAACGTACCGACTTGTTTAACCTTAAGCAAAATCACACTCATCACGACTCACGTGGACCCGCATTAACTATCTCAGACATTTTATATTGGTCAGACAGAGGGAGCAGATGCAAAATTGACTTACTACAAAATGTATGGTAGTAATAGGCAAAATGTATGGGGCTATAACGCTTCACGACCCGCGGGGTGGGTTGAATGTGACTCTGCCTTAATACAACTGAGAAGAATCTTATTGCTTGCAATCGCTTAGTATGCAAGCAGAGGCGTCTTGTATAGGACACGCATTTACCGACTCAAGGTATTCAATTTTGATCTGAGCACGTTTTTGAAGCATTTTAAATTGAGAGATATTTTTCTCATAGGTATAGTAATAAGGGTTTATTCCTCACGTCTCTCCATAGACACCTATTGTTTAATCGAGTCTAAACTAAAGCTTCATGTAAATAGTTCCAAATTCAAAACTAGATGTCGCTAGATGAATTTAAATATATTCGGAGTTGATAAACGAATTCTAATTTTTGTACGTCTATGCAAGATATTTATAAACATAATAATAACTATTTCAGCTGCCAAGCAGTTTGCTATGTTCCGGTTTGAAAGGTGTCGGTGCCGTTGAAACTATAGGCACATGAGCAGTGCATCGTAGGGCACGTTTCTGTGACGTGTAACGTGACCTGCGATACAATACTTTGTTATAGGTGATGCCCACTTAACATCAGGTGGAATATCTGCTTGTACCACCTGCGAGTAGTATAAAAAAAGGCATAATTTTAAAAAAACAGTATGGAAACTTAACTGTGTAGTGATTTTATATTTTCCATAGTAATATTTTGCATAACTTTTAATTATGTTTCATTATTCTCATAATTTTAATCACTACTATTCTACAACAAATATTGTTCAGATTATGTTAAACTACCGTTTTAAAGCAGCAAATTGAAAAACTATATTATTTTAGTTTCAAGAAACATACAAAAATATTGTTTGAGAGTCTGAACTATCAGAAGTCAAAGTCAAAAAGCAATTACTCAGCAATATCTAGGGATCACTTATAGTCACCATAAAATTAGGTGAATCTAGGCGTCAGTTTCTCGCGACTTAGTCTAGAAGAACACAAGAAATGCGGTTTGGTTCTGCCATTGTAATTTCTAGGAAATAATACACCGCACTCGCACTTCAGAGATTTCTGAGATTTTTACACATTTTGCAGTAGTTAGTATTTCAGATGGGAATAACCCAAATATTAAGATTCGAAATATTTATAATTAATAGTCAAGGCACAATCATTGGTATAAATTTTTGAAAATATTCAAACTAGTTTAGGTTATTTATATTATACTTATATTATTATACTATTTGAAACTAATTAAAAATTTAAAGGTAGGAATGAATTCTAAATTTAGCAAATTGTAACTTTAATTAGTGCTAATCTATTAATTTATAGAGCACGAACAAGGCCTAACGATCTCGAATGAAAAGACAAGTGTGAGAAAGAGTGACAAAACAATCAGACATGATGTTGAGCGGTTACTTCTGTTGAAGCGACGTATATATGTATTTTAGCAATATAAAGTTTGGCAGACACTCCAAAATTATTTAGACATAGTTCTTTAGAAATATGGGTTGTATTCGTTTAAAGGGTATGTTAGTGATAGGTAAGTTCATCATTTTTACGTAATTATTTATAAGTATACACGATGTCAGCTCAATTGGAATGGGATTTGTGTGTGTGAACGGTCTTAAGCCTTATTAGAATGTCGTGCTATTTTTGCCCCAATAAGTATTTACTGAAGGTTAAGGAATAAAGGTTCTCGTAAAAGGCAATCCCAATAGACAGCCCCCATTTGATGAACCGACGACATGGAAAGTTGGTTACGACGTCGGCTACACCTGTAGTCTCCAGGCATGGTCGATACCCCCTCAGATATCTTGGTGCTCCAGATTTTAATAGGGTAGTCAGAGGCACGTTTAAACTACATTTGGAACATGGCCAATTTTATGCAATTTATCTAAAAATATCCAACTACCACTTTTTATCTATCTACTTCTGCTAATTTTATAATTAAAAGAATATAATATTTTTTGTTTGTTTGTAATGGATAAACTTAAAAAACCGTTAAAATTATTTTACCTATATGTAACTCCCCGTGCAAAACCGGGGCGTCGAAGTCGAAAACAGATAAAATCAGTTTTTTACAATACCAAGATAAATAAGTAAATAGTAATAGTACTAATTGGTACCTACCTACTGCATAATTTTTTTTTTTTTTTTTGTTTTTTTTTATTATGCTGGACGATCCACACAGCATCATCTAGCCCCAAGCTAAGCAGAGCTTGTGTTATGGGTACTAGACGACTGATATACTTAATACAATATTAAATTACTTACATAGATATTTTTTATTATACATAGAAAATACCCAGAACACCCGGAATAAATATTTGCAGATCGTACAAACATTTATCCCAGGGCGGGAATCGAACCCGCAACCTCTGCGTCGCAGGCGGACATTCGCCCGCCGCGCCACATCGGTCGTCATTATTAACTCTAGGTTTTTTTTTTTACCTTCAAATGAAAACTAGGTTGTAGGTATACCTTTACCTACTGTCTTTTACTCGTCTAAGCCTACTGTACAGTACGAGTGTATTCTATTTCGACATAAAAACAGATTGTCATCGAAAATTGATACACGTTTTGTGAAATAACTAATTGTTTACGCCGCTGTAAACATTATCTTTTCAGCAGTTTACTTCAGCTGATAAGTGGAAAAACTTGGCCTGCATACATTATATCAAAGATTACACATTTTTGTAGCTATGTCATCGGTGATCTTGTGGAAGCGATCCCGCCTTCTGATCGTCGTAGATTCGAATCCGATCGTGCACCAATAGATTGTTCTGATCGAAAATGTACTTGCACTTATTTAGAAGTTTTTACTTTTTCAATTAGAACTCTACTTTTTTCTGGTTCTGGCTTAAGGTAAGGTCGGTAAAAACGAGTAAAACCGAGAAAAGACTCAGACGAATAATTCTTCCTTTACTTGGTTCGATTACCATGTCAGTACAGAGACTATTCCAAATTATTCTGAGCAGTGCATCGTAAGGCACGTTTCTAACGAGAGTGACCTACGAGGCGATACTTTGTTATAGGCGATGGTAACCACTTAACATCAGGTGGCCCATCTGCTTGTTACATCAGGTTGTATAAAAAAAATTTGCCAGTTTACAAAATTAATATGACTGGCCTCACAACTCAGTTGGTAGTGACTCTGTTTTCTGCTCTGTAGGTTGTGTTTTTAAATGCCCACCGAGGACAAACATTTGTGTGGTGAACATAGATGTTTGTTCTTTATCGGGGAAATATATTGTATTTTAAGTAGGAGGTATATTATATTCTCCAACATTTCAGTTACTATTCCGTGGTTCAGCCAATTCAATTCAATTTTATTCAGTTGCTATTCAATCATTATTATCTTATTAAATTAAATCAGATGCTGTAATTAATCAATTAATCGATTAATCGTCTCGAGAACATCTCGTGCATGTAGTTCTGCTTTGGATACAAAAATCTCATACTTTTAACATATATTACAATAGTAGGTAATTGATAATTTTGAGTCTCTTTAGAATTTGCTCGAGTTAAACCTACTTACACTGCCACACACAGTTTCTTTAAAATAAGCCATAAGATTATCTAAATACATTTATTATAATAATTCAGTAATTACACTTTAATGCATGGATTTGTGTAGATATAAATTAGATTTAGATAAGTAAAAGACTTGTGTGAACTCGGTACCTTCATGTTTTTAATGTAATAAATTGTTTGAAAATGTGAATATTTTTAATTGTACCGTTTAGTTTGGTCCTTTTTGAGTTTTTTCCGAAGTCAAATTTATAGTAAATAATAGTTTTATAGTGTTATTTTATCAACATTAACCTCATTTCGAAGATCAAAAATGATTTTCTTGCTTGAAGCACGCGGGGGTTATTCCCATAGCAACCTAGACTCATCAAAATAAAGAAATCTCTTTAGGTACATGTTCCTGTACTAACAAACTAAAATCTATCTCGTTCTGTCAAATGAAGTCTAAAGTCAAAAACCATTTATTCAGTAATATCCGCAGGGATTATCTTGATGACTTAATACTAGATAATGTTTAACTTATCTGTGGGTCTTTTATCTTTTATTTCGAAAATGTCCATCAATAGAAAAAGAATCTCGTGTCAAGCGCGACATATCTCGCGTTGCACATCTTAGCCCGGCTGGCGACCAAACCCGATGTAACAGTGTATTCTGTGGACCAAACCTAGAAGAATAGTCAATAAAACTTTATTTATACATATTATTCCAATACTGAATGATCCTTTTACAAGATTATAATGTAACTTAATGAAACTTAAATTTAGTGCCAATCTTCACAGTGTGCGATAAAAGGAGCTTAGCAATTTCAGTTATTCAATACCCATTTTTTCTAGATTCAGCAAAGGAATCGCAACTTGGTTTCTACAGTATCTCAGGGAGAAACGTGACCTGCGATGCAATACTTTGTTATAGGCAATGGTTGCCACTTGACATCAGGTCAACCATCTGAACCATCATCTTTTTTCGGGATAAAAAGTAGCCTATATGTTAATCCAAGTAATATGTTAATCTATGTTTATTCCAAGTTTCATCTAAATCGGTCTACTGGTTAGAGCGTGAAAGAGTAACAAACATAGTAGGATAAGAAACGACCTGATATTTTTTTATTTGGTAGCAGGATCCGGCCAAGTTCGATGGCATGACAGAGGAGGAAGCGCGAGCAGAACGCAAGCGGAGACAAAGGCTCGCGAAGGAAGAGTTTCAACAGAAGCAGCTTGAAAAACAAGCTCCACTAGGTTAGCATCCTTCATTACCAGGGGGCTGATCATGTAATTTCTGTTAGCATCAAAACCATCAAACCTAAACAAAACGAGCGTGACCTACGAAGCAATGCTTTGTTATAGGTGATGGTAACCACTTAACATCAGGTGGGCCATCTGCTTGTTCCATCAACAAGTTGTATAAAAAAAAAACCTTGTCGCATGTGTCAAATATAACAGATTTTCTATAGCAAATCTGTCATATTTGACACATGCGACTGGATTTTGATGCTAACAGAATTACACGAACGGGGGGCTGGTATTAGGCACTTCTGCCCTTCTGGCAGTGCAAAAGAGAATAAATATTCTGATCCGCACTATTCATGGAGAATTTTAAGCGACTCAACTATTTGAATTCCCGACATCACTACTAATGCGTGACCTATAAGACAATGCTTTATAGGTGATGGTTACCACTTAACATCAGGTGGTGGTGCTTGTTCCACCAGCAAGTAGCATAGAAAATAATAAAGCATTGCCTTAAAGGTTACGTTCAGCCTCGTGTTATAATTTATTTATAATTTCACCAGCACCCACACTCTTCAAACTGGAACACAGCAAGCTTGTCGGCATAAATAGGCATGATGGTAGTACTTCCGCGGATGAGCCCTTCATTAAAAGCTCTACTACTACTCAAACAAATCTTAGAATCAAACAGTACCTACCTAAATACAAAAATCCTGACATGACGGTGTAAGAACTATGAGAATCTTTGAATTTTAAGGTGCATAGAGGTGTACTAAGATAAGAATTTTTGATATTCAACCCTTAAAAGGAGTGTAGCGTACTTTGAAGTTTCCATTCCACTAGTTTGTCGGTTAGTTGTAATCCCTAATCAGAGCTTTCAGAAATACAAGGAACATGTAGTTTGCTTTTACTAGTAAAAGGTCTATGCATTTATATTTAGTGTTTAGGAATAAGATATGTTTTTAATTAAATATTGAAATAGTCTACAAGGATAGTGTATTATTTCCATGACCAAGCAATTACCTACACTATAGCTGAAAGTTATAAAAATAAATCTATGATTAGCACCACGACGAATATAAAAATAGCAAGGGGTATCTACCGTCCCTGAGGATTATATCAGGCACGGTAGACATCTCTTCAGATCTTTTCGTATAAAGTACCCACTCGTGATTCATCGAGGATACATAAGGGGGGTAGTCAGAGGCAGAGGTACGACCAAATGTTACACTTGGCACTTACCTACCCATATTTTGCAGAAGTTACATACGTGACAGGTTGCAGGCCCATCGCCGCTGCTAGAATATTAACTGGTCTCACGATGTTTTCCTTTACTGTTGAGAGTAGGTATACTGGCATTGCGCACATATATATTTTAAAATATATTAAACAAAAATAAGATCTTGTTATAGGCAAAGGTAACCGCTCAACATCACATGGACTATTTACATCCCATTAGGTACTTCATTTATCCTACCAAGCATTATTAACATCATCTGAACCGCTCCAAAATTGTCTTCAGATGAAAAGGACAGAAACATAAGCAGTATCGACAAGCTACTGATGGAAATCCCCACTCAGGACATTGTGATAGAAGCGACAGGCGGCTCCAACAAGAGGAAGTCCCCTGCTCCTGAAGCAACCTGTGCTAAGCGACGGGCTAGTATCAGTAAACTGGATATATTACACGATTAATAGCAGCCGTCACAACTCAATTCGTACTTAGTAGCCCAGCCCGGCTAAGATGTGCTTCTTATTTAAATTTAAGATCTTAGCTCTTATCGGGAGTTTGATGCAATTTTCTCCATTTCGCTCTTTCAAATGCGGCCTCCTTGACCTCCTTGTACGGCATAACAGCAACTTTCTCCTTTATCTTGAATTTTTGAAACTTTCATTGATGTAGGTATTTCTGTTGCCGTTATAAAAACAAATAGGTAGGTACTTTTGGCACCCTTAAAAAGAACTTACTGTTTTGACTGTAAAAAACCTAGTTGAACTATTTACAAATATGTACCGTTCAACTATAGTTATAAGCATTCGAATAGAATATTAATTTGCATGATCGTAATAAAAATATTTTCACGCCATGGCAACAGGTTTTTTGATTACCTACATAGTACCTAGTTTTCTAATATTATTGACGACCGATGTGGTGCGGCGGATGAATATCCGCCTGCGACGCAGGGGGTTGCGGGTTCGATTCCTGCCTTGGGATAAATGTTTGTACGATCTGTAAATATTTATTCCGGGTGTTTTCTATGCATAATAAAAAATATCTATGTATGTAATGTATTATGTATACATCGGTAATGTAGTACCTACCCATAACACAAGTTCTAGATGATGCTGTGTGGATTGTCCAGCATTATTACTGATATTAATATGACACTCGCTTCTAGACAAGGTATCTAAGAAACTAGCGACAGCATTGATTTTATAGATAATGGAACCAAGCCGTAACATGCCTGTTCTTCCTAAAGCTTTGTCGCTAGAGACTAGCACCTACCTATAGAGATTAACCTAGTTTAAGTTTTTTTATCATTTCAATAAATAAATGCCTCTTCTAACTTTATGTAGGTATAGTCATTTTACGTAAGCGAATTCATTATTTGCACAGTCAGCGGTCCGGGAGCCCAAGTTACAGGAAAGCATCACGATATCAAGTTTAAATCGCGGTTGTTATTGAATTACAGAGGGTCGGTATTTATTTGTATTCTAAATAATTTATATGGGTAGGTTAGTTCGTTTCAACCAGGTTTCAACTTACGCGACTGTCACACAAAAAGTAAAGATTAAAGACGTGCTACTATAAGCTGCTACTAACTAGGTACAGCTTAGTAACACGGTCTTCTGCGCTGTGGCTTATGAATGAACCACTATTCGTTTATGGCTGTGGAATCAAACTAAAGGATTCTGTAAATCAAACTACCCACCACGCGTTTCTACATGTAGGTATGTATGTCCATTATCTATCTGGTTCCCATATATAGTACAAGCTTTACTAAGCTTTGGGCTAGAAGGTGCTGCGTGAATATTTATAAACATTTATTTTGCTTATTAGATAAAAATTGACAGATATTTCATACACCCTCCATACAGCCTTAAACGAAGGAAACGGAATTCAGTACAAAATAAAACGAACTTTTAGCGAAATCAATTTATTACATTTACTAACAAGTTACAAGTTCTTACACGAAAAAATATTTACACAAACTGAAAATACTAAAATCTACTATTATTGTACTCAGGTAGAACAGAAGTCAGAACCCTTAGCTTAGAATTAAACTAAAACATATCTTATTAATAACAACATAAGAAGTAAAATAACTCGAGTTAAAACATTGTATGCTTGAGCACCGTGCAAAACTTTTGTATGGAATACCGGAAAACTATCACACTGAATTCCATACAAATACATTTTAAAAGCACAATGCTTAAGATGCAATATGCAATTGATCTTTAGTGACAGTCAGAAAAGAGGTTTTTATGATCAAAACTGGTTTCTATGATGATAACCATTCTTATACACGGTTTTTCGTATTTAATACACTTTTGATTTCGAATGTCAAAAATCATCCTATTTCCTATTCAAGATGATCCCTGCGGATATTACTGAATAAATGATTTTTGACTTTGACTTTGATTTATATTTATATGTATAAGTCCCATATCATTCACTCTCAATTATAGCATTTTAAGTTTGTTATAGTATTAAAATGCCGGATCCAATCTGATATTTCAAAATGAGAGTAAGCAAGGTGGGACTTACTAAATTACAATTTTCGCTATACTTTGTCCAATTGTATAAATGATTAAATTTTAATGAATAACCCTTATGACCTCACGATGGAGCGCAGAGCGATTTAAGGTATCCGCCATGGCTAACAAATAGTCTGAAGCAATAACCAAGATCTTTCAAAAATTATTAAACTTTTACAATAAAAAAATACAAAATAGACTACATAACTACCCAAGTTTAGTTTAAAAAACAAACTAAAACTTTATAAAATACCACGCTATGTATCCTACATTAAAATTATTTACGTTTATGTACAAGAATATTACTTATGTAGTATCTACTAAAACAGTTCGGCTGTCGAGAAAGAAATTATACGAGGAAAATACACTCACCGGCACGGAAACTTGGCCACTTGCTAATTTGGCTATATCTTGTGTTTTTATGATTTAAATAATTATTTATGGGTAGGTGGACTAAAAATCCGTCTTTTTAAATGATTTTAGAAGTTTTTTAATGATTTTGACCCATTATAGCACTCACAATAATTTTTTTTGCATATTGAACAATAATCAACAATTTTGACACTCGTTTTAGCTGCACCAAAAAGTCTCTGCGCAGCCCTTAATAAAAAAAAAATCACATTTTAATAGCGAGTTCCTCCTCCCCTAGCCCTGATAACTGCCTGCATGCGGTCAGGCACGCTCTGCATCCCGTTTTTGATGTCCACTTGCCTTATGTCTTTCCTAGCGACCAGCGCTACATTGCGGAGTTAGTTGAGGGTTTGTAGCGGGCTGGATCTTTTTTTTAAGCATATCCTAGATGTGTTCTATCGGATGTAAGTCCGGGCTACGGGCTGGCCACCGTAATTTTTGAATACCCACCACTTAAAGGTACTCTTCCACGCACTGTGCAACGTGGGGGCGTACGTTATCGTGCATTAAAAAAAAAATTGATGTCCAATGAACTCGAAATAAGGCCTGACATGGTCCTGGAGAATCTCTTCAGTGGATCGAGTGGCATTCAGTCGATTGTCGACGATCACCAACTCCGTGCAAGCGTCCGAACTTATTCCTCCCCAGACCATTATGGAACCACCGTGAAAATTCACTGTCTGTCTGGTGATGATGGGTAGGTACCGTTCTTTGTGTCTTCTCGACCCTTTCTCGACCGTCTGAAACTCGTAAAGCAATTCGGCACTCATCTGTGAAGAGCACTCTAGCCTATAGCTCGTGTGTCCAGTTGGCATGTTTTTGGGCGAATCGAAGACGAGTTACTCGGTGCTTTCTGAGAAGTTCTGGGCCGCGCGCTGCCTTATAAGCTTTTAAATTCATTTTCTCCATTCGTCTTCTAACCGTGCACTGGCTAACAATTAATTCCCTTACGTTTTGAAGTCCTTGTCTTATCTCAACGACTGTGAGGAAGCGATTTCTCAATATGTCTAGGACAATGAACCGGTCTTCTGGAGCTGATGTGCGTCTCACACCTCCACTACTTGGTCTTCGCGTGTAGATCCTAGTCTCCTGATACCGTTTGAAGGCTTATTGCATCGCTAAACGTGGCACATTTAGCACGATAGCCACTTCTTGCTGTGTCAGCCCTTGGTCGAACAATGCAACGGCTTGTGCAACCAGGTCTGCTGATAATGTCATTTTTTTTTACCCCTAAGCTCGGTTTATCACACATAATCACGAAGCAAACGCCAAAAGTTTTATAACTTTAGCAATACTTTACAAAAATTTAAAATTTTTACTTTCGTCTCACTCATTGAAATAACCCGATATGACTAAATCTTAAAAAAATGTGTCAAAGTGCACTCCAACATAGTGAATTACCCACTTGAACTTAAAATAAACAATTTTTTGACCTACTAGCATCCGCAGAATTCATTAGAAACACTTCAATTGTCGGTTCTCGCAAGATATGAGCCTGGCCAAGATTCCGTGCCGCTGAGTGTAGTGCCAGTGGATGGTAATTGCTTACTTACTTTTCCAGCAAGTGTTTTTTAATTTCGATAACATAACTTCGGTGTCTATCTGAGACAGGGACCCATTTGACCCCAAGCAACTCAAACTTTACTGATAAATAGGTTGGTTAGGTACCTAGGTTAGTTGTAGGCAATCTGTTTTCTTATTTTTTATTTAGGTTATAGTGCCGCCATTCTAGTGTGCTTTTGTGTTGTTTAGAGATAAATAAATATATTTTCTTTCTTTCATCCGAAAACGGTCGAATATTATAAAGAGAGAGATTTGCTTGCTCGTTTGTTTGTTTGCATTGAATAGGCTCCGAAACAACTGGACCGATTTGAAAAATTCTTTCATATTTATTATTTTATATTTTCAAAAAAAAAATAGGCATCCTTACTAAAACCCGTGCAAAGCCGGGACGTACCGCTAGTGTTATATATACCTAAATACTGAGTATACAATTTATAATAACCAGAAAATACAGAAGTGTGCGCGCGAAGACTAAAATTGTTAAGCAATCATAATATTGAACAAAGGTCGTTATTTGCACATAAGCATTATTAGAACTATTTGTTTAGGAACATTACTGCTGATATTATCAAACAAAAACCTGTTTCCATATTACAAAACTAGCAAATAGAAATACACTATTTCAGCAAACTAAATTGACACACTACTGTAATCCTCTAACACGATAAAAATCTTCTCAGAACTTTTGTATTGGGACATGTCATTTTGATCTTGATGATTAAAATTTGATCTTGATGTCTAATAAGAGTAGTCAGGATGATGTCCAAGATAACGTAGTAATAAATATTAACACGTGACAGATAGCAAGCCTATCACCACTGCAATATTGCAATGTGAAATTAAAAATGTATTCCTCATTAAATTATGATAATTTTGTTGCATCGAAATTATGTCTTGTCTACGCTTTTCCAAGTGGGATTGGTACCACATTATAACTTCATTATTGTATGCTAGGAACCAAAAGTTACCTGCCTGGTTCTTCTAGACTCGGACGCAAAAAAAGCGCCGAGACTCACTTAGTTTCAAATTTCAAAGTGATCCTTTAGTTTTTAATCAATTTTAACTTCGTTAAAAAACTTCGACGGCAAAAATACCACAAGCTCATAATATACAGGGTGGATTTTGTATTTTAAGCTGACTGTAAATAAAAAAAACCTGTGAATGCTGTTCAGATTATATCAAAAATTTATGGATGGTTTCCTAGGTACGTTCTCCTGTAACTGTAATGGTTAAGGTACATGCTTGTACTACCCCATCCCACTGTATAGGCATACCTACACTGCCAGAGTAATAATAATATGAATTACTTTATTTTGCGTGGATTACAAAAATAAATGCAATTAATCTGTAGGAACTCTTAATTTTAATGCTAATAAAGTAAAACAAAATCTACTTTTGTTTCTTAGATGTGTGCAACTTTCTACTCATAAGTCTAACAACATGGATATAGGATTATTTTAGTGATAACCACACTGTACACATTATAGTTAATTATAGTATACAAGAGTATATTTTTATATAGTCGGAAGCCTTTTATATACTAGCCATTAATTATAGTATACAACCGTATATTTTTGAATATGTTTATAATGTTTGTCATAATCACCAATCAAGAATATTTGTCCTGTCGGGCTTAGATGTGTAACGCGATTAAATTTTGTCTACTCGCTTTCTCGCGTAAAATAAAGATCCTGTACTGACATGGCAGTGCCAAAAACTATCTCGATCTGTCAAATGAAGACTTAATGCTAATGTTTAGCTTATCTGTAGGTATTTTATCTATAATTTATAATATGACTATCAATAGAAAAAATATCTCGTGTCAAGCGTGACATAACTCACATTGCACATCTTAGCCCGGGTGACTGACTGACTGACAGCCTAATCCACTGATAGTAGAGACATGGATTTCCGAAATTCAACCCTTAAACGGCTATAGCGGGATTTTAATGAAAATAACTTCACGCGGACGAAGTCACACGCGTTTTTTAAAAGCCCTTTTTATTGGGCTACTTCTGTTTTCATAATTACAGTTGGAAGCCACTTACATAAAAGACATAGCTTAGTTTGACTTCTGATTTGTCACATTTACAAAAACAATTGGTAATTTATAAAATGAAAAGGCTCATTCATGGCTCACATCTAGAGTCGCCAGATATTTCGGATAAGGCTACGATTAGGATACGAAATTCAGTATGAACGCTTGCATCAAAATGCTTTTAATATTGCTATTTCCATAGTTTAAATGAGTCCAATGCTAGACTGAGGCCTACGCGGCCTACCCTATAGGGCGTTTTCACATCTTATCTACCATTAAATATTCTCAGATACTACAAAGGGTTAGTAGTTTACACGTCCGAATATTGTTTTTATTATAAACAGATACAAATAAATCTGCGATAGGCGTCAGACTTGGCAGTTTGAATTTCAGCCACAAATATTCTTAGATACTACAAGGGGTTAGTCCTTTGCACGTCCAAAGTATGAATAACTAATTCTAATTAGATACGAATAAATCTGCCATAATTATCAGACTTGGCAGTTTGAATTTTTTATGAAAGTATATAATATATCGCTGAATACATTTAGGTATTATAATACTATACAGCTAAATTATATATATGGAGTTAAAATGAATAAGGTTAAACCAAGACTGTTTTGTAAAATAAAGCCTCCTTTATTGTTATTTATAAAATAATCTTTCTCACGCATTTAATGATAAACTAAAAGAACTTCAATAAAAATCTAGAAGTAGGAAACCTAAGTATTTAACTTAAAAATACATTGCAAATTAAACGTGCTTATGCAGTAATTCAGAGTCAAATATATCTTAAACAAAACCTACACAATGTAGTATCAAATATCAAGGTTTTATTACCTCTAAGGTTGAATTTAGCAATAAAACCTAGCAGTCATTCTCCTAAACTAACGCCAGGATTCCCCGTGTAGTGGGGTAAAGGTACTATTGTACCACTTCCAAACCCGGAACAAATGTTTACACAGCAAACATTTCTCTCACGGCAGGAATCGATAAATTTCTTTTTATTGAATTATAATCAAATAAACTCAGAACTGGTAATCCGCAGATATTTCTCCCATAGATTTTAGCTTTTAAAATACTAAAGGTGGTAATCGTTACATTTTGAGCATACCTAATTCCTGAGAGAGGTGCCCGAAAATGCAATTTTAAACCGTGAGCTACATGCTATATCAAATACATAGATATCTAACTGATAATATACGTTTAAAATCTTCAATACTCAAGTATGGACTGTAACCCTACTAATAAACTCAGCGTAACGTATTCTGTCTCTTTCAATCTAATTTGAAACTCCCTGTCAATGCAAAAGACCTTACGCCATTTATTAATACCAAGGTTAACATTATCGTTCGAAAATCCAATAAGATATGCCTACAAACATATTTTACTCTGAGTAGAAGCATAACAAAAATACGGGTCTAAAGCTCCACGCAGGGTAATCAAAGGACCAGTAATAAAGCGTGTCGAGGAACGTCTGTAAGACATATTCTGATATGCACTTCTAAACGACTCAATTTAACCGAATTTTGACCATCTGTTGGATCTAGTATAAATGAATGGACAGAATGCGCCCCAGCCCGACGATTTCTTATTAAGTGCGGTCGTGCTGACCCAGCAGACAACCTTAACATAAGTAAAGTCGGGAAATGTACCTAGTCTTAGTGGAAGTCGGTCTGATCAACTTGCATTGTACCGCGCTCGCACGATTTTACCTGGAAAAGAAACAAAACATCAAATACTAGCGGTTCGTCCCGGCTTCACGTCTAATTTTTTTGAAAATATGGGGATAGTGTAGTTTCCCAACAGTGAAAGAATTTTTTAAATTGTTCAGTAGTTGCGTAGCCTATTCAATGCAAACAAACAAACAAACAAACAATCAAATCTTTCCTCTATATAATATTTGTATATACTAGCTGACCAGTGCCCACAAATAGATTTTTATTGGTAAAATAATTTTCAAAATCGGTTCAGTAGATCCAGAGATTACCCCCGACAACCTCACAAACTTTACCTCTTTATAATATTAGTATAGATAACAAAATCATAATAATATTTATTTACTCGATTGGTAATCGATTTTGAAGAAGTCGTCGAAGCGACGCGTGACCCTAGGGTTCATTAGTTAGGCAGCCAACGTTTTCGAGACTTTTTCGATTGGACACCAACTTCATTTGCAACGGTCTGCAGATAGCTCTTGAAGATCGTTTTGGGGTAGTTAGTGATCTAGAAGTGACTAGAGTACTAACTGGTTTCCAGATGTTTTCTTTCACCTCGAGAGTAATAAGTCTTACCGTGTGGTCTCTTAGACGGGTACCTCTTCACCGTCAGTCCCGGTTTCCTTCTCTCGCTGGCGCACTGCGACGGCGGTCTCCACCAGCAAGTACAAACACTTGAATTTGTCGCGTTCACCTTCCCCGGTGCCAGTTCGCTCTACCACCTGAACATTATTAAAAGGTCTTGAACAATATTTAGGTTAACAAATTTACTTCAACGACCTGTGGCGCGGTGGGCTAACGTCCGACTGCGACGCAGGTTGCGAGTTCGATTCCCGCCTTGGTATAAACGTTTGTACGATCTGCAAATGTTTATTCCGGGTGATCTGGGTATTTTCTAAGTATAATAAAAAAATATCTCTATGTATGTAATGTATTGTATTAAGTATATCAGCCATTTTGTCACATAACATAAGCTCTGCTTAGCTTGGGGCTAGATGAACCTGCGTGGATTGTCCAGCATTATTATTGCTTTACATTTCACTAACTTATGTTTCTGTCTGTGTTCTGATTTGTTAACTGTCTTTGTAAAATAATAAAATTAAAACCTCTTCATAAGTTTGTTTTGTGTTTGAGTGTTATATGTATTCAAACCATGTACATATTAACAAATTTTATATAATCCGCAAGCACGGTAGCTATATTGTATTCTAGGTATGTATTTACAAAAAAATAAGAATATAAGTATTCTATCAGTCATTTGGTTCCCATAGTACAAGCTATGCTTCGTTTGGGGCTAGATGATGTTGAGTAGAAATGTCCACAAATATCTATTTATTATTATTTTACTGTGGTAGTACTTCCCCGGACGAGCCGTTCACTAAGTTCTCTACTACTAGTAAGTAGTTACCTGCAGCGTGCGCGTGGCGCGGCGCGGCGCGAGGGCGGGTGGCGCGGGGGGCGCGGGGGGCGCGGCGTCGCCGTCGCGCGTGCGCACCGCCACCACCGCCGTGCCGCCGCTGCAACATACACATTCTTACTATACCGGCTGTAACAAGCCCACTTCCGAATACTCCAGCCGGGCTAAGATGTGCAACGTGAGATATGTCGCGTATGACACGAGATACTTTTTCTATTGATGGATATTTTGGAAATTATACATAAAATACCTACAGATAAGCTAAACATTAGCATTAAGTCTTTATTTGATAGAACGATATAGATTTTTGGCACTGCCATGTTAGCACAGGGTACATATAAAGAGATATCTCTATTTTGCACGAGATAGAGTAGACAAAATTTTGTCGCGTTGCACATCTTAGCCCGGCAGGAATGTGTAAAGTTACCTACAACAAGGTCATAGATTACTAGCGGCGGCGTGTCCCGGCTTCGCATGGGTTTTAGTAAGGATCCCTAATTTTTTTGAAAATATAATATAGCCTATGTCACCCGGGGATAGTGTAGCTTCCCAACATTGAAAGAATTTTTCAAATCGGTCTAGTAGTTTCGGAGCCTATTCAATGCAAACAAACAATCAAATATTTCTTCTTTATAATATTAGTATATTAGTATAGACTAGCTGTTGCCCGCGACTTCGTCCGCGTGTTTCGTTTTTCTTACAATATCTTTAATTAAGTTTAAACTAAATAAGAAATAATTTATAAACAGTGCATTAAAACGTAGTAAAGTTTCAAGCTTTATTTGTTAAAAGTAGGAGACTTGTTGCTGTTCCTTCCATCCATCCAACGATTAAAGATGGTAATAGTTAAAGCATTGTTTCATGTTTTAACTGATTTTATATCTCTTTACAATGGTACTGTATACATACCGTATGACGGACTGCCACATGGCGGGGTCGTACTTGAGTTCCTCTTCGCTGACGGCGCTGGAGGAGTAGCCCTCCTCGGTATCATTGAGTTCATCACCGCTGGGATACACTAGAAGACTCTCCGAGAACTCTGCCTGAGATGCAGTGCCCTCCTATCAATCAATGAACACTAAATATTAGCGACACGGAATGAAATATACATTTTGACACTTTTAAACATAAAATTTTAATGCGCTGTCAATATTACTTACATGTATTTACCAGTTATCTTGTCCTGACGACTGACATATAGATAATGTACAGCCTATTCAGGGTTTATTTTTAATAGTCTTAAAGCTAGGTGAATCTAGGTGCCAGTACCTTACGACCGAACCTAGACAAACAGGCCAAAAACGAATGACTCAGTTCTTAACCGGTAGTTATATTAGCATGGATAGGAAGTTTGAAATGAGAAGTAAAATAATAACTAATATTCAGATCCAGTAGTAGTCCTGATAGCAACCAGTAGGTGATTATAATTCTTTAATCTTATCTACTCTCTTCATACCAAAAATGTATAGTACTTCATTTATTTTTTAACAAACATGAGCTTGGACTTTTGCAACTTATGCCCAGTTCAAATATCTTCCAAAATCCAGTGGTTTGACTAAGAATGGTTGCCTGTCAAATAAGCCTTTATCTGACTGGCTAATGTGATAGCGTCAGTTTACGCTGGCTAATCAAGCGAGTTTATTAGACAAGCAAGGTGGCAAGCGTACCGCTGCTAGAAAACTAACAGGTTTCTTAAGGATGTTTTCCATCACCGTTTAAGATCACTGGCATTGGACACATACACTTTTCGAACATCAAAATTCATTGGTGTACGACTAGATTCGAATGTACAACCTTTAGTTCAGAAGACAGGGTCACCACTTGACCATCGGTACTCCATACGAAAACTGGATGAATTCAGGTGTTAGTTTAGTGAGATAGGTGGGGTAAGTGGTACCTCCGCGTCGACGTTGTCCCACTCGGCGACGACGACGCCTCCGCCGCCGCCGGCCGCGCCGGGCTGCTTGCGGCCGCGCCGGGAGATGGTGTAGTGCAGGGGGTCGTGGCCCTCGCTGCGGATCATCTCCGGCAGGATGCGCCGACGGGCGTTTATGAACCAATTGCATACCTGACAATACACATACATACACTACAACTTCAGCTTATATGAAGGATGTTGCTTATAATTTGAATTTGTAAACTCATTAATGAAAATACTATCAGCGATAGTGGCCTGTGTAGGACCACCCATACTAAACTACGAAATACTATCATCAGCTCAATCTCAATTGAGTGAATACTGGAGTCAAAATCTACTACACTTACTTGAAGAACAGTGAGGTTAGCCTCCTGACTTAGTGTGATCTTCTCAGCGTCACTAGGATAAGCATTGTATCGATGGTCGTACAACCATCTCTTTAGTATCTTGACAGAGTGCTTGGCGAGGTTGCCGCGTCGCTTGCGGATGGCGACCAGGCCGAGGGGCGGGCCCGAGTGGCCGGAGAGGCTCGCACGTCGGTGGGTGCCCTCGCCATCCGTGCCGCTCTCGTTCTCGTCGGTCGATGAGGTAGAGTTGAAGCGGTCGCGTACAGACACTGGAAAATACAAAGGGTTTAGTCATCAATACATCAATCAATCAATCCAATCAATACAGAGCACCAGTGGTCTAGCGTTAGTGACCCCGCTTCTATCCTAAGGTCGTGGGTTCAAATCCGATCTTGCACCAATGGGTTTTTATGTTTGAAAGTTTAATTATCATTATAATGTAATCTATGCATAGATAAACCTGTGTTGTGTTGTAGGTAGGTATAGTAGGTAGGTACTTACCTACCTACCTATCTACTTCAAACAGAACAACAGCCTAAAGGAAAAATTACAATCGGTGGTCTTACAGCTGGAAGCGACTCTTCCAGACATGTTTGTATGGTAACAATTTGATATTCTGTGGTTGTACGTGGACTCGATTGTACACCCGTAGAATGCGTGCGTTCTACCCTTGTTCCCAATTCCATTCACCATTCATCTTATCAATGATGGTACAATCGAGGAGAAAAAGTTTCGAGTTTTCGAAAAAATGCTGTGCCTATTTTAGTTTCTTACTAGCCCATTTCGCATAAATAATCATGTGCATTAAATGGTTACGTAAACACGTGAGAACCGATGTCTAATGTCGAATTACGCTAATGCGCGCTTTGCAAACCAATGCTGTTTACTTAACAATACACAAACAAACGTGACTTCTAGTTTAACATTACTTGGTAGGTAGGTACTTATTTATTTATGCAGACACTGTTTATTATTTGCCATATTTTTTGAAGTGAAAACTTCTTTATGCACGTTGAGCTCGTTTAGGGTGAACAAAAATCATTGAACTCGCGTCATCGTCACCGAGCGCTTTTGACATCAAACCCGTTGCGAAAAGTACCTAGGTAGGTAGGTACTTTGATTCGCTCTTATGGTTTACTTAGGTACCTATCTTATCTATCGAATATCTACCAATTTAATTTTACTAGTACCTAGCTCTGCGAACAGCAAACTTCCAGTTAGGTACTAAGGTACGTTTTAAATTAAAAGAGAACCATCGAGATTGGATTTTATAAGGCGGAAAATTTCAGTAGCTCCTTTGTTGGAGGAAATACCCCAGTTACGTCCAGATCGGTTGTAAAATACGACAAAAAGTACCAACAAACTAACAGAGGGTTTCGTCAATAAACAATTTTATTGAACATGTGCCATGCGAATGCTGTCACAGTTAAAACTATGGGTGCGCGCTTCCGTAAACATTGTGAATTTGTCAGGAAGAGTGGCGATCGATCGAGTTGAACGCCCGGGGGTGGCGCAACTAAGTACCTAGGTACGAGTATGTAAGGTAGGTACTATGGCACACAACAGGACGCGATATAAACCAAGAACGCTCCTCAAGTCCTTATGCAGTTACTACCTACCAAGTATTTATTTGCGAGACTTTGATCTGTGAAAGTGAGCTTTACTTCCACAAGTAAATTATTAAAAAACTATAAACCTTCGTTCGGTTATCATAATATATTTTTTTAATATTAACAAAAAGAGATCAAGCTTATTGTTGTAAACCTTTTTCAGTAGTAAAAGCTCGTTGCCCGAGCAAACTCTAAGGTTCCTCGATAGGATTGAGATCAGTGGACTGCTCAGGTAATAATAGCTTTGTAGGTAGGTACCATAGCTAGCTACCAAGTTATACCTACCTCCTAGTTTGATTTGGTACCTACCTAGGTACTAGATATTTGAAACACTACAATCTGTGTCAGCTAAACAATGGCGGGGTCAACAAGAAAATGCCGCATTGCGTTGTACCTATAGAGTAAGTAAGTTTTATTATGTAAGTAGGTACTAATTTATGTATGTATCTAAGAAAGGTTTCTTACCTATCCTAGACATGATTATTATGAATCTCACGCATTATAAATAGGTTTAGTTAGGTAGGTACCTACTTACGACTAAAAAAACTAGAGATGTAGATGGGTACTCATACTCAAAGCTATAAAGTGTAGATAGGTTTAAGTAGGTACCAATCAACATACAATCTTTAGGTACAAATATAGCAAGTTTATAAGAGAAGATATGCAAATAAGATAATATGTTACTGTACATTTTTCACAAACATCAAATTTGTAAATAATAGTATAAACAGTTAATGAATTTTGTTTTTGGTTGTACCTAGCTAACCAATAGAAGTAAAACAAGCAAAGCATCGGTGCTGCCACCTAGCGATCCGCGTGATATAATGCGACGCGACCTGACGTTATGTACGCTATGACATGACTTGACTATGACAGCGGCCATTTTGTTCACCGTGACCGCTGTCAATTTCCTGTCACTAGGAAGACAAGACATTCTTTCTACAGTTCATCCCAAACAAAACAACAACAATCGATTGAATATGCAAAAAGTATAAATATCCGATGGGACGTACCTATCAGATACATTACTAAACATTCACAAGCGTACGACAAACATTAGCATATTGATCGAGGTTACACGGTACAACTTGACAAAATGAACGATCTCCAGTTCTAAAAATAGCTCTAGCATGTGCCAATTTCACCAGACTTGACTGATGCTGTCCAAATTGTGAAATTGCTGGCAAATCAAGGCATTCTAAAAGGCTTTAGAAAGTTGAGAGACCGTTTTAGCCAGTGAATCAGGTTACAGTAAAGCATTGGCGCCATTTTCCTTTCATGAGCATAGTCTACACTTATGCATGTGACGTAACGGGTCTAATTTATTTCTAGCTCAAAAAGTTCATTGGAAGCCCAGTGAATGCTGTAATTGTTACGACTATTTTCCCTCCGAATTATGCGTTGTTTTCGTTTTATGTGTCACCTTGACATCACATCACCATAATAATAATATGTCAATTTGACAAGCATGGCGGAAACGTGGCGTCGTTTTGTATTTTGACCGGCTTACCTCCAGCTCCAGGCGATGTTGATTGTCTATTTACGACGCGAGCATCCCTGATGATTTCCCTTGCTATTTCCCTCACGTCTCGTCGATGCTGGAATGCCATTTCGGACCGGTCACGGTATTCTTCTGATAGACCGGCCGTAGGTGGTAACATGTCGTTTACACTAACTCCATGCGATGAGCACCACGCTTTGCACCGAGTTATAATAAGTAAAAATTGTTTATTTAAAACACAAAACCGATTCACTATCTCCAACTGTCCAAACAAAATATTGGGTTTCAATAGGAACGCACAGCAAGCAAACCGATCAGAGCGCAACTGACAGCTCTAGATAGTTGGTTGGTGGGGCGGGGGGGACATGGCGCGGCGGCGGAACGCGCATCTATCCTTGTCTAATACGATGTTATTCATACTTCGGTCTCACTCTTGTGTAAGAAAGTTTCGCGTTAGATCGGAAATGTCATAACAAAGCGTGGTCAAATCTGTCATTAGTGATTTTGTTAATAGCGCCATCTATTGAGGAACTTAAAGTCAGTCTACTAGACATGACAGCTGAGTCTATCTATCTATCATCTGACACCTGATGGATTGGATCCAGACAGACAGATCGTAAATCACAGACTTTGATTATTTAAATAATCAAAGATCACAGAGTACTTTTTTAAAGAATGAAAATGCCGTAGTAAATATAGGTTCCAAGGTTTTGTCCGCAATATGCATAGGCTCAAGCCTAAAAGAAAAAGTTTTTTTGTCTGAGAAAGACAGATGAGACGATATGTTTAAGGTCCCTTTTATAAATGTTCCTTTCTCAAAACGTCCCTTCTGCAAAATATCCCTTTCGCAAAAAGTCCCTTCACATAAATTAAGTCCCTTTCGCAAAATATCCCTTCGCAAAATGTTCCTTTCGCAAAATGTCCCGCTCGCAATATGAACCGGTTACTAAGTTAGTTTTTTAATATTATGTGTTTTAAATGTATCTAGATAAGTTACCAATTAAGTTATAATTTTTAGTTAATTTAGTATAGAAATTTAGGTACCTACCTACTTTGTTAAATTGTGTATAGGAAATAAAAGCTTTTATTATATATTATGACTGTATGCAGGTGGCATGACAGCAATAGCAGCAGCACCGACTTATTATGCATGCAGCATGCATGCATGAAGGGCATGATTGGTGAGCGACCCCAACCCACTAAGGACGCCAGCCCTAGCTAGCCTGGTAGGTCTCATCACTCATAGTCAGCCAAGTTTTATAAGCCAAAATAATGTGATTATTAAGTAAAAGGTTCAAAGCACTGAGAACTAAAACCAGGTACAGTCAGCTACACTTGAATGTATACAATTCGTAACTTTGAGAATGGTTTTACAGCAGCGGTGCTAAAAATATTTATATGACAATTTTTCAATAAAACAAATATAGTAAAATAAACATATTTATTATTGTACCTAGGTACTTATGTAGTTAACTAGTTGTAAGATTGTCTGATTTTCATTAACCTTTGAGGTTGAGTTTATTTTTATGAAGGCTTGGTAGGAACACTATCATTGACTAATACTTTGAACTAGGTAGCCTACCTACCTAGGAGCCTCTAGGTGCGGTGTACTATAGCACTTTACCAGCTATATACCTTCAGATAAACCTACTTCTTGGTTTGCTTAGGTAATTTAATAAAATAATTGTTTAAATGGACGGATTTATTAAATCGTCTTTTATTTTTAAACCTAAGTCAGAGCACAATAAACTAGATAACAACGATTATTTACAAATTAACCTATTAGGCGCGGACCTTCATCGAGTCGATAATCTTCTTGTAGACGAGTTCGGTGGCCTTCGTCGAGAACTGGAAGTCCATGTGGCTGAAGTGGGGCTCGGGCACCTCGTAAGACTCAGCATGAGGGAGCTCAGTCTGAAGGCGCGCGACATCAGCAGGGTGCGCGAGCCAGTCTTCTACCGCAGAGTACAGCGTTACCGGGGCAGTCACCTTCGATACGTTGTACTTCGGGGGCTCCACGGTACCGTACACTTGGTTGTTGATCATCGGGCCGAAGCTGTACTTAGTGAACTCGCCGCTGGCGATGCCCTGACCGTACTGCTCGATGGAACGGACGGATCCACCCGCTGGCAAGTGCGAGACGGCGGCAGCAGCAGTGGCGGCGTTCTCGTCCTTGATGCTGACGCCGGACATCACGAAGTTCACGTTGGAGCACAACTTCTTGCAACCGATCTCGGTTTTGCACATGTCACCTCCCACTGCGGAGATGAGCTCACCGGTGGGTTCGAAGGCACCGCGGCCGACGAGGCGACGTAGGCGCGCCTGGAAGGGGCTAGTAGGCGCCACCATGCGGATGAAAGGACTGCGTGCGTGCTTCATGTAAGCCATGGGGGCGAGCGCGTGCATCGAGATTATTTTTTCGTTGTAGGCGGGGAAGTCCGCAGCCAGCGCGAAGAAGGCGGTCGTTCCTTGAGAGTGTCCCACGTAGTGCAGCTTGTTTTGACCCGACGTCTTCAGGACATAGTCGATCATGGCGGGCAAGTCGTGCAGAGCTACCTCGTCGGTGCCGAACTGCCAAAAGTCATTGAGAGCGGGGTGCTTGCTGGTGTGGTGACGTGAGTACTTATTGCCACGCGCGTTGCCGAGCCAGACGTCGTAGCCAGCGTCAGCCAGCAGGTAAGCGAGCGACTTGCCGGGGCCCATCAGCAGCCAGTCGTCGGCACTGCCCAAAAGGCCGTGCATCAAGAACACTACCGGTTTGACGGTCTCGTCGTCAATCTGCTGCTTCTTGGCGGAGATGCGGATCAAAGTAAGGAAGTACCCATCGTCGGTCACCACAGTGTGTTCTTCAGCAGGGTACTCGTACTTCTTGAGCAGCTCGGTTGCGTTGAGGTGTGAGTCATCATCCTTCTGGGCAGCGATTTCGAATGCTTCATGGAAGTTAGTCTTCTCCTCGGGAGTAGGGTGCGCCATCGCCTTCTTTGCGTCGGCGAAGATCATCTGGATCTGCTTCTTGACGAGGGGATCCGGTTGCACGGCCATGTTTAGGCTGCTCCACACGATGGATTCTTCGAAGGCAGGCTCGGGGCCGTCTCGGTTCTGCGTCTTCATGACGGCGGAGTAGAGAGGCGCACTCCAGTCGCGGGAGGCAGCACCTCGTGCTGACAGTTGCACGTAGTCATCGGGGATCTTCTCATGGCTCTCACGGCTCTCACGGTTCTCACGGTTCTCATGGCTCTCCTGCGAGCTGGATTGGTGCTGCTTCTGTTTCTGTCCGCGGATGTACTGCTTGTATGTCTGCTCCTGGGGTCGATAGAGCTGTCGCTGGTACTGGTTGATGTAGTCCAGAGGCTGGACGATAAGGTTTTCTTGGTCCTGGCGGTGCGAGCGCTTGAAGATGTTGGCGGAGATGCCGTGCGCAAGGGCGAGGCAGACCAGTACGCAGACCGACTTCATGTTGCTTGTTTGTGTTGAGTCGAACACGCGTTTACCTTTTATATGAATAAGAATGTGGATTCAGCAAATTGCTGCATGTCATCGTCGAGGGCGGCAGCGGCGGCAGCGAGGGGCGGGGGGTGCTATCTGCAGAGTCAGCGCGCGGCAAAGAAGCGCGAGTTACCTAAGCACAGAAAATTGTAATGTTTTATCACATTAGGTACTTACCTACTTTGAATGATTTTAAAGTTTTATAACACAAATCTCGGTTTTAATGACGATTTTTAGACAACAAGTAGACGTCTAGGGCCTCGTCTACTATGTACAAGCAACGCTTCTCGTCGTCGGAGTACTACTTAGGTAAGTACTTATATTCAAAAAAATGAGGTAGGTACTTGCTTATTAAATTTGGGTACCTACCTATTTAGTTAACATTGGGTAGTCATACTCGTTGGTAGAAGTGTTCGAAACCAGTTTTTAAAAAAATTTGGTCGCACTCTATCAGTTGCCCAAATTCTTGTAACAAAATATCATTAGATTCAAATGCTGATCTCCAAATGTTTCAAACAGGCCCAGCTGGGGGGCGGCGAACTGGCCCTCTCACTGTTTGTTGCATGCTCTTCACCGTATGTACAGTGACATGTAGGGGGGCAAGTAGTGAGAGATAGTCATTGGCAAAATTCGATGCAGACTTCTGTAAAACATCAGAAAACCGTCATGCAGAAATCTTTTTGATTTCTATGACGTAGCCAAAAAAAAAAAAGTTGGGCCCCAAATTTGACGGCCCAAAAATCTGCCGTCCTAGGCTCCAGCTTACTCAGCCTACTGGTCCCACACTTAACCCACAGGTAAATCCTCTACTGAAGACTAGATAGGTACCTCCTGAAACTGCCGCATTCTGACGATTTTTCAAAGCATTTTTGGCCTATCTCGAAGCTTTGCTCGCTTGGTCAATTGTATTATTACCTACCTACCTACAACATAATCTATCTAAGTACATAGGTACCTAACTTGCTAAGGCTAGGTAAGGAAGTCAGTGATATACCTACATGGTAAAATAGGAAGTGCATTGAATATCAATGTAGGTATCTGCTGCTTAGGTAAGTAAACATACCTAATATACTTTAGGTATCTATACCTATAATAGAAACGAGCACAAACACAGGGTGTAAAAAGCCTCATCATCCAGAGGTAGTAGGGTCGGTAGAAATTGTGTTATTATAAATATTGTGTTATTTTGTTAACCAAATTTTTACATATTTTTTGTTTTTGTTATCACACTCCTATGACGTACTCTTATCTAAACGTAATAATTATATCTAAAAGAATGCCATAAGTAATTAGGTACAAGGAAACTCGTTTTCATAAGGTGCCTACAATACCTACTATACCTACAAACAATTTTGTCTTTTTATTCTTACTCAAATTAAACATAGTCGTATTTATTGCCTTCATGTTGCGATGTATACCTATACAGAAAATCAACTAGGTACTTAATAATAACGCACGTGTGGACTTTGACCACAAGGTGGCAATAACATAGAATCAAATACAAGTAGGTACAATCGTACAATGCTGTGACATAATTAAGTATATGTTAAACCACCATTTTGCACTTCGAGCGATTTTGTGTACCTGAATTAAATTATGCTCTTATTACAGTTATTACCTATTGTATTATTGTTCCAGGAATGTTATTTTTTTGTTACCTATCTTCGTGGTTATTGCACGAAAAATAAGATTACCTCGTAATTGGTAATACGTATAAAGTCAGTAGCATCACAGATTAGGTAGCATGTACTTATCTAACTTTTACAGGTAGGTACTATAAGTAAGGTAATACTTTTGTATGTGCACGAACCTACCTCTATAGTCACCTCTCTCTAGCCTCAAAGGTTTGCTGGAAGAAAACTCTTGTTAGGGTTAAGCTCGCCTTTGTACATGTTCTCTATATATGTATTTTTTCTATGCATTGTTTGTGTGCAATAAAGAATTAAGAATTAAGTAAGGTATGTTGGTAAGTATGCGCTTTTTTAATTCCGGGAGCTAACGCTATACACCCTGTATTGAACTGATATATCTTGACATTGCGCTAAATAAGTACCTAGGCCTAGGACCTACCTAGTGCGATACCTACCACCACCTCCTCAAGTTCTACCAGAGTTAACCACTAACTAACGCATAGTATCTTACTTATAAGTACATGGGTAGGTTACTTACTTACGTTCTCTACTGAAAGAGTACATAAGGTAGGTAAGGTAGAAGATCCACCTACCTTAACCAATTTTTAAATTGTGTTCCGTGCGTGACGCCATTGCAAACAAGCGGAAACTCTAGAGACACAAAAAGTCACCCAGCCGGACCAAGGACGGTGATGTGACCAATCAGTGCAGCATCCGAGTGATCTCGGCTCACTCGTGTTGATGCAAATAAAGTTTTTTATTCTAATTGCCGCGGCTTCGCTCTGCAATGGGCTGTTGCCGGATTTCTTCCCGGAGCTCACGAAGGCGACCCGCGGGCTTTTGGATGGGTTTACTAAAACCTCCATCGTGACATCAGCGTCACAGTCGTCGGGAGATTTAATTGCTGCTGGGGTACGAGCTCTGGTGCAGTTTCCGGAAGCAGCAACGCGTGCACTCGGCGTAGGAGACCTGCCTAGTTTACTGCCCAACAGCCACACGAACCTCATCGGAGCTTTTGACAACTTCCTGGGTGATTACAACGGTGGTCTCGGAAACGAAGACGCGACACTCGACATTCGCTCTCTTATCCGCAAATACGGCTACCCTTTAAAGGAACACGAGGTGGTCACTGAAGATGGCTACATTCTATCCGTGTTCAGAATACCGAGCAATGGCTCCGCGGTATTCCTCATGCATGGTTTGCTGGGCTGCGCTGATGACTACATCGTGGCCGGGCCCGATAGCGGTCTCGCCTACCTCCTTGCCAAAGATGGTTACGACGTGTGGATTGGCAACGCGCGGGGCAGCAAGCATTCTCGAGCACACGTTCACCTGAAACCATCCCAAGCAAAGTTCTGGGACTTCTCCTGGCACGAGATCGGTACGTTAGATCTTCCGGCGATGATAGACTTTGCGCTTGATGAAGCTAACGCACAAACGCTCAAGTACATCGGTCATTCACAAGGCACAACCGCCTTCTTCGTGATGACGTCAGAATTACCAAAATACAATGATAAGGTTTCACTGATGGTGGCTCTGTCACCCGTCGCTTTTATGTCAAACGTGCAATCACCGGTAGTAAGATTACTAGCAGCTGGAACACCCTTTATCCATAGCATCGTCAAGACTGTTGGATTATACGAGTTCCTACCAGATAATAGTTTGATGCGGACATTGAAGCTCCTTATGTGTGGCAGTGGAGTGATTTCCGACATCGTATGCAGTAATGTTATGTTTATGATAGCTGGCATAGGGTTTGCGCAATTCAATTTCACCAACCTCCCCGTATTGATGGGGCACACGCCCGCAGGTGCGTCGGCTAAGCAACTGGCTCACTACGGGCAAGGCGTGCTAAGTGGGGCCTTTAGACAGTTCGACTACGGACCAGCAAGTAACTTCGAGAAATACGGATTAGAGCTACCGCCTAGTTACGCGCTGGAGAACATAGCGGTTCCTATATCCCTGTTCTACAGCGAAGCGGATTGGCTAGCGCATCCTACTGATGTCGATAAGCTGTACAACAGGCTGAATAGCGCTGTGGATATCCATAAGATTCCGTACCAACAGTTCAATCACTTGGACTTCCTGTGGGCAAAAGACTTCAAAGGGCTAGTGTACGTACGGCTACGAAAGCTTTTAACTTTTTTTTAATACGTGCAAAACTACACGTACATTCATGACGTACCTACACCATTGTTCACTGCTAACATTATACCCAGAGGGGTGATTGTGTAAGTGTTGTTGACAGCAAACTTCTGTTTCTGATATACACAATCAGGGGGGCAAATACGTTAGGGAGATAGGTACATAGTTTTTTACACCAATAATAAACCCTGTTGTACTATTTTATCCATACCATAGTCACCTGTGTGGATTGGATTGTCCAGCATTATTATTATAACCATTGACTGAATGCAGTAGGTTATAGTCCCTACCTATAAGGTTTGGTTATAAAATAGGGAATTTGTAATAAAGAAGTTAGAAGTTACGGAAACCTCGGCTTACCTTCACCACAAGCATGAAAATTTCAAATTTCTACGGTAAACCGTTTAGCCTGTGCGTGTTGATAACAGCAGTGATCTTGAAGGTTGTAGGTATGTTGTAGTCTGGTAACGCTGTCAGAAATTGTTATGCGATTTATTACACCACCATTTAAGTCCGTCCAAAAAAATTTAAGTTTGTATGAAAATAATTTCACGCGGACGAAGTCGCACGCTTTGCACTTCGCTCTATAAATAAAATAAATAAAACTAACTTAGTGGACATTTTTACGCAACATCATCTAGCCCCAAACTAAGCATAGCTGATACTATGGGAACGAGATGATTGATAGAATAATAAAAATAATAATGGTTGGCAATCCACACAGCATCATCTAGCCCAAGCTCAGCACGGATATACTCAATACAATACATTACATGCATGCATACTTTTTATCATAGGTACATAGAAAATGCCCAGAACAGCCGAGATAAATATTTGCAGATCGTACAAACATCTATCCCAAGACGGGAATCGAACCTCCTGCGTCGCAGGCAGACATTCGCCCGCCGCGCCACATCGGTCGTCTAAAACTTAAAACAGCTCTAAACATAATTTATTATTTTCGAATAGAAAAATATACCTAAATAGATAGCTTACGTGTAGCTCGGTAGGTAGGTAGGTACCTAACATTTGGCGTAGGCAATGATGATCAATCTTCAAATACTTATCATTATTTGACAAATATTTAACTAGGTAGGTAAGTCTACTTAGGTACTTGAAAGGTACTTGAATCTGCAAAAAAATAACAATTCATGTGCTTGGCGCATTCGACATACATACCTATTTAATGAAACACCTACCTACCTAGGCAAATAAGCTGAGTTTGAAGAAGTACGTACGTACACACCGAACATAGGTAGGTACCTAGACATTCATTGCATGATATGTAGGCTTCGACGTACCTATGTAGGTCAATGTGGTATGAATACCTACAGGTAGGTACTATATTAGGTAAGGTAGAGTCGTTTCAAAATTGTGTGTTAAGGGATAAGTAGGCTAAGGTACCTACCTACCTAACCCTACTAGACGTAACGTTGAAATAGTTTACACCGTGCTTTGTCTCTTTCGATCTAATTCGTAACTTCTTGCCAATGCAGTTTATTAGTCTACCTACCAGAGTGAGTTATAATTGTTATTACACACAATCAGAATTCAGAGGATATCAGAGGCAATGTCGTAATTCTAGTGCTAAAGTTTTTAAACCTAGTACCTACCTACCTACGTTTTATATTATCCCAAAACTTGTGCACTGGATTGACTCTTCGATACAGGGATGCAGTGACCGCCTGTGCCGAAGTATACATTCGACGAGTCAACGAAAAACTCAGGATACCTATGCATTGTATATTCATACTGACTGGCCTAACAGCTTAGTAGCTGTCTTCTGCGCTGTAGGTTGTGGGTTCAATCCCCACTGAGGATAAACATTTGTGTGGTGAACACAGATTTTTGTGTTCTCTTGGGTGTTATATTAAATAAATAAATAATGCCGGACGACCCACACAGCATCATCTAGCCCCAAGCTAAGCAGAGCTTGTGTTATGGGTACTAGATGACTGATATACTTAATACAGTATTATAATACATACATAGATATTTTTTATTGTATTCTAAGTATGCATTTACAAAAATATATAGGTAAGTATTCTGTCAATCATCAGGGTCCCATAGTACAAGCTATGCTTAGTTTGGGGTTAAATGGTGTGTCAAAAGGTCCACATTTGTTTTAAATTTTAAAGCGGCCGTGACGCCATCTATTGGTCTGAGAAGATAATAATTGTCCATTACTAAAATTATATTCAGTTGAAACGACGTGGGCTACGTCACTAAACATCGACATATTATATTGTTATAGCATCCAGGCTCCTAAGTATCTGGTCACATGGATATGATGTCAATTAGATAAATTTTTTATTAATCTTTTTCATCCCATTGCTGGTTAAAAATTTCCCCCAAATCCCTTAAATTCTCTTGTCAATTTCAAAGTCCAATTCCTCTGTATTTTCCCACTATTTTCTATACCTTTTTAGCTCAACCCTACTCCAAGAGATTTAATATTGTTAATTACCTCCCAAGGATGTCATAAAAGGTCACACGTAATGAGACACACCAAGTAAGATCAGCATCTCTTTATGGTCATTGTTCTGATTGCCAAGTTTGGTGTCTATGGCAAACCTCCTAGATATTGGGGAAGTGGTGGACTTGACAGATATAAAAACAAGGTTTTTGGATATAACATAATTTATTTACATTCTAGATAATTAATTATTTAGTGATAAAAATTATAAAAACTAGATGCTGGATGTAACCTGTAAAGAAGAAAACTTAGTTTTATTTTCCCAAATAATATTTATAGTAATACATATATTGTCCATTGAATACTTGTGCTATCTAGATATATACAGATATTTATTGGATACAAAAACACATACACATTTAAAACAGATAAACAATGAAAGTAAACAAAAGGAAAAACATAAGCAGTAGCTGCCTGTGTTCTACAGCAGCAAAAAGGTCTCGACTCAGGGTAATACATCACTCTTTCACAATGAGCTCTACACATACTAGATAAATTATAATTTAACTGAAATTGGCACTTTTAATATTGTGAGAAGATGATTGATAATAATCTACAGCAAAACATACACATCTATCCTCATTAAAGGTACTAAACTGTTACCTTAGTTGCTTGAGTGGACTATGTAAACAAATCAATTCTTACTAGATTTTATTAACCAGGTTTTCATAGTCCACTCCTGTAGGACCTATAACACCATCAATGTTACTGGGTAGCTAGAGTAGATTAACTAATCATTAAAACGTATTTACCTGTTTCATTTTGAACTGTTTGCACTTATGTAGTGGTACAGAATTACCAGTAGGAAGATGGAGACTCCCAGAATGTTGGAGAACACAGCCAGTTGGATGTCAGTGATCATGTTGAGTGAGGATCTAAAACGAAAGAAAGCATATTTTCATCTTACAGTGGGCATGATTGATTTCCACTATCTACTGATGCTACTACTACATCATGTTCCGAGCACTGCCGCAAGCCGCCACGAGCCGTCCGGGAACTAATTGAAAATTGTACTGACATCGATGTGGATGTCGTTCATAAGTACTAGCTGAAAGTAGCTCTGAAACTTACATGCTCAATGCGATTCACAACGGGGTTCTTTTGGAAAACTCTGGTACCGCAACTGCCGGGAAAAACTCAAGTCTAGCGTAGCAAAACAAGGAATGACACGTCACACATCACATAGAACACACACGCACACAACAGAATGAATGACTATGACAGATAATTTATTGGTCAATTCTGACATACTACAGCAATTTTCTTTTCTGTATAGATTACAGAAAAAACATTGGTGTGGTATGGTTGCTGGTAGTAGTTAATAGTGAATCAGCTAGATGAAACGCTGTATGAAGATGAATACAGAAATTCTCCAACGTCAAAAACCGAAAAAACTTTAAGGTCGTGCACTCCATTGTTGCGAAATCCTGGGTTGTATGTTCCATGGTCGTACAATAACTGGACTCTAACTTATTGTTGCCCAGTTGCCGTCCGGGAGAATAGGATTTAATTTTGTTGTTTGTTTTCTTTCGAGCGAGTTGAAACTGTCAACAAAATTCAAAGTTTTCCGCATTTTAATTCTTGATAAGCGTGAAATCACTTGATGTGATAGCGCAATTTAGGATAAAAACATCAAGTAACGAGGCTGTCTTCGTATTTGAGAGGAAATAAAAACATCAAGTAACGCGGCTGTCTTCGGATTTGAGAGAAATGTATTTTTCATCAGTGAGTTCGCGACTCTTGTTGTACGACACCAACTGCTGGGATTTAAAAAAGTCTTACGGCTGTTACGATGGGATTCTTAGAGATATATCGTGGAGTGACGATAGCAAATACATATTGCAGGTAATTTTGACTCCTCAAACTTCGCATGTTCTTACCTGGTAACTAATTAAGTTAGAATTCCTATTCCTTATCTTGATTCATTGCATTTGATCACTGCCAGTGACCTAATTCTTTATAACCTGGAACTAATCGTCCGATTGTTCATTTTAGGTGAATTCAAAAGGAATCATTGAAATTTTGAGCGCAGCTGATCATGACGTCCGTAGCATACAACACATTCCCATCAAAGACACCTGGTCAGCCAGCTTCCACCGTGACGGTCACCGCAACGTCGCCATCGGCACTAGAAACGGCAATGTCATGATATGGGACACTAAGAACAAAAGCATCACTAAAACATTCCCCACACCTTCACAGCAGTGCAGTGTAAACTATATCAGCTACAATGCCAAAAATACCAGTCTTGCTGCCACCATGCAAAATGGAGACACTGTAATATATGGCCTAGTTTCAAATATTCCGGTTCTAACAGTCAAGCTTTCACACTCTCGAAGCATTTCATCAATGAAGTTCCATCATGAAACAAGATCAATACTTGGTCTAGCCACTGATGAGGGGCATGTGGTACTCCGAGATATAAGTACGAACAAGGACAAAGTGTTCTTTGAAAATATAC